>CM031242.1:727695263-728312763 GCA_018340775.1 Taxus wallichiana var. yunnanensis | reverse complement strand
TGTCGTGTCGTTAGAAGGAATTCACCATCGGAGGTCTGGTTCTCTCGGAAAAGACGAAGTCGTGCACCAAAAAAGCTTCTTCTGGGCAGGCCACATTTTTGAAAAAGAGGGTTTGAAGTGAATCATGGGATTTTTGGAAGCAACAAGCAGGTGGGAATTTTGTACCTGCCTAACAAGGTACTTTTTTCCATGAAAGCAACGCCACTTAAGTCACAATGGGAAAATTGGAGGCAACAGGCAGGCGAGAATTTCTTACCTGCCTTGTAGGGTAAAAATTCCCATTGTGGAATAAAAGAAAAATCACTTAAGTGAATCATGGGATTTTATTGCCTGCCTTGTAGGGTAAATAATCCCATTATGAAAGTCAAATGATTTAAGTGGATCGTGGGATTTTCAGGGCTGCTTTACAGGGTAAATAATCCCATTGTCATCTGACTTTTAAAAATAGAATTCACCCATGCCAAAAAGTGTGACCCACCTTGGGTGAATAATAATGCATTAAATAAATATTTATTAATATTTATTCACCCAATTTTGGCGCCCAGGCTTGTGGAAAAGTCAACAAAGGAAAGTGGACAAAAGGAAGTTGGAAATAGACAGTTCTAAAATTAAATAAATATTATTTATTTAATGCAGCCCTTCATGTCAAAAAGTGCGCCCGTTTGGGAGAGAAATAATACTTTTTAAGTATTAAATGAATTAATTAATTTCTATTTTCAGTGGCTAAGGTCAAAGCATACTATGAGGCTTGAGTTAGCTGGAAGAAAAGTCTAAAATTAAATAAATTTAATTTATTTAATAGCAGCCATGAGCATGCACAAAATAGGCGCCCCATTTGAAGAGTAAAGCTTATTAATTAATTAATTACTTGCCAGGAATAGGAAAGGCATTAATTAATTATAGAATCATGAGGATTATATAAGCAGGGGCTGTCATAAGGATGAATTAATTAATTCAAAGGCATAGAAGTGCAGCCCAGACAAAAAGTGCGCCTCATTTGGAGAAGATTTTTACTCGAAGAAGGTGTAATTAATGTTAAAAGTTTCCAGACTTGATGTAAAGTTAAAGGAGGTTGATTTGTGTCTGGATAATTGTTTGCATAAGTGATACAGGTGCTCAGGAATTCATTACAGGTGCTTTCATAAAAGAAAGGGAGCTTAAATCAATGTCCAATACATTGAACATATCCTTCGAATCTGAAGAATTATCTAGATCTGCACCGGTTGTGAAGAATTCTAGCCGAATAAAGAGAAAAAGAATTGCTCAGACAAAGACAGATTCAGCCATGGCAAAGCGGGATGAAAAAGAAAGCTCAAGAAGACATCATGCATTACTTCCAGATTTGTTGACATCGAAGACACAAATCCATATCCAGATCTCATAATTGCAAAAGTTTCCAGACAAAGCTTCATCCTCTTGTTTTGAATGCATCCCGTGAAGAATTCAATGCGTGGAAAATTCCTTCCAGGATCTTGTGCATGTGCTTCAAATCTTCCAGTTGAAACCTTCATTGAAGTTGCATTCACCCGGAGTGCTTTCCAAAAATTTTAATTGCTCATATGCAATTAAAAATAAAGAGTTATTTACGGAAAACATTGCACTGATGCATGTACTGGAGAAGAACTGCAAAAGCTTCAAGGATAAAAGGGAAGACATGTCAAAGGCAATACCCGCAAGCAAATCACAGTCACTTGCTTCCAGATCCATTCTTGCCGAGATCCGTTGCTTCCACCGCTTCCAGATACTGACCACTTCAAATTTGCTTCGAGATCCGATTTTAAATCAGCTACATGCGAGAATATGAAAAAGGACAATCTCGCAGACTTTCCTCTTTCTTCTTCTTTCTCTTATTTCCTTTGACAAAGTAATTGAGTGATCAATTAAATTATACAACTTAAGTGATTGGTTTAAAAGCCATTACTTGAAGAAGTCAACTACTTGGAGATAAGTGGCAGACATGTAAAATAGAAGGTTTTATTTTCAGTTGCAAATCATACATGTCATGCAAAGAGGAATTCCAGGAGGGAGATTGCCAGTTGTTTCCTTTCCCACTTCCACATGTGTCAGTTCAACTAAAAGCTTTCGACTTGTAATTGCCCCTCTACATTCTATAAGTAGAGGAAGAACCTTCGGGTTAATGATCAGAATTTGTAAGCAGCATCCTTGTGTTCCAGACTTTGTGTTGAAACCCTTGAGAGCCACTTGAAGCAAAGGAATATACAAGAGTAGATTTCGGAGAACTTTGTGTCATGGTGTATTTTGTTTCTAGCTTTCTATCTTAGATCTTTGAATAAACTTTGTGTTATTTTAGATCTAGATCTAGAGTTGCCTTTGCTTATAATTTTGTGTTTATATCTATTGGTTTCTTCTATGTGCATGCAATCAACTCTGTTATCTATTGATTGGGATGCACATCTTCCCCATTTCTTCTCTGTGTTTATATAATTCCCCTTCTATAAATATTTCCTTTCTTAAATAGTTGCTTACTTGTTGTAGAACTGTACAGCTATGGTTCATGAGCTGAACAGTTAAAGTAAAACCCCATATAGATACTAGCATATTTTAATTGACAAATCTGACACGGGAGCCTCACCGGTAAATGAGGGAGATTTATCTCATGATTGCCTAGGTTTTATGCTATGCAGAAAATCTAGCCAACATTTTGGATTGCCATGACTTGGGAGATAGTCTTCAGTTAACTCAAATGCATGATTTGAGTCAATTTGAACACATCCTCTTGATTATAATAATGATTTTTAGCTTTAGTCATGACTTGAGTTAAGGAGGTGGATAGGATATGAGGATTATTTAATTTATTTAAATATGGAAGTGGACATGTGGATTTAATTAATTAATTTGATATTAAATTAGCTAATAAAATTAGCTAAGAGGGGTGATAGGGTGTAAATAGAATTAATTAAATTAATTCTAGATAGGGACAATGGGTGTAGTGGGATTTTAAACATTTGGTAATGAGTAGTGGTTTTTAGAGGGTGTCTACGATGGGAATATGTCATTAATTATCCAAATATCTACCTATATATGGGTAGCTCCGGACCATTTATAAGTCCGGCTTGGACCAAATGTACTACTATTATCTTTTTATATGTTCATTGTTTCATTTCATCAATATAGCAAACAACAAAGAAGAGTAAGAAGTCCAAAATTCTTATAGTCCACCTATTCCACTTGTATTTATAAGATGTTTATATACGCTTCTTATGGTAATAAACTATTGTTTGATCTCTTTCTTCTTTGTTAACTATCACCATTTATTCCTTTCCTCATACATCACCCTATTATACATATTCTTGATGTCCTTTTCCCTGCAAAGTTTTAATTGAAGATCATGAGAGAGCCTAAATATGAGTATGAACCTACACTTTTTCTTGTTTTGATCATGACTTAATTATCACTTGAATGTTATACAATGTCATCTCTCTTTCTTCCATGGTTTCTAAATCCTTATACCCTCTTAGGTCTCCAATCTCTTAAGTGCATTCCATTACAACTAAATTACTTGAGATATTTCCCTTTTACTCTTTCCCTCGACATGAATTAACATATGTATATTCCTTTCTAGGGTTGGTCCCTCCTTAACCATCATTCATGATTCCAACATTCAATAAGACACGAGTTCATGGTAAGAACTAAGTCATTTTCGTTAAAGAAATTGGGTAATGAGGATTTTAATTCTTCCTTTTAGGCTAAGAACGTGAAAATATTACAAGTAAAGAAACAAATAACAACTTAAATTACCTGATTTCAATCATGTTATCATGATCCTTTAGATAGATACCAATAGTTGGATCCCACTAAATCAAGATCCTCTTTTCTACTTTATTGCTTTGTCTTTAATCTACCAATTAGGCATGTTTTGGTACCAATGTAGGCCTAGATTTTTTTAATGATAGTTTCAAATAACTCTATGAGGAATTTTAGATACCCTTTATCACATATATGAAGACTCTTGAATTTCAGATGTTATCTCGTACAGATCATGCCCAATTCACTATGGAGTGGAAACAAATTAGGTCTTTAACCGATTAACTTTTCTCCTCTCAAAATTGTTATGAATATCTTAATCCTATAGATATGGAATACTATAAAACCTCTTTTATCTTGAAAAGGACCGCCTATAGATTTTTTTCCAAATTTCAGCTCTTAATATCTTGGTATGACTGAGATATGATGTTTTTATCTAAACCCTAAATCGGGGTTCCTAAGAACCCAGTAGAATACAATTTAGCTTATCTTCCTTCTTTTGTATTTTCAAGACCTAAAACCAATTGAATGAGATATGTGTAACTCCTATGCAGCCTTCTTCCTTTCATACCTTAGGTCCGAGAATGCCTAATTCAGCCTACACAATAAGGTTTTTCTAGAATTACATGGAAATTCACGGGAATACGGGCATATTTGAAGGTAGATGCAAAATATTATGAGCTCACATTACAATTTCAATCTTTGAACTCTTAATAGACATCAACACATGTCAAATGAACTCGGGAAAGGAGGATTCTTACAACAAATTCTCATATATTACTCCTTATACAATCTGACTAACAAAATAATTCAAGAACATACTTGACAACAACAACATACATGAATGATGCTTGACTTTTTAACATCCTCCTCCACTCGCTATCCTTTGTTTGCTTCATGCTTAGAAGGGATAATATCAATCTCCTAGAGATTATCCTAGGATAATTCAATCCTAAAAAGACTCAAACCAATCTCTTTGACTTGGCAAATCTCTCAAATATTTCCTAAAATCATGAAACAAGTTTATCTTTACCTCTTCCTACGTTGGAGACAAGTCTAGAAGACTCTTGAGGTGAATTTACATTGACATGGAGGTGAAATACATTTACAACATGATAATAGTACCTTATGACTGTTTCAACAAGTTTGAAACTCCTTACATATGCTCATTATCCTTATAACTCATGTTAAATAATTCAAATTTTCAAAACAACTCATGGAGGAAAAATGAGTTATGACTCATACGAACAAATTTACTAACTCCTAAGACCTTATTCCATCACTTTGAAGACATATTTACAAGACTTGCACAAAGTGCTTATGATGCTCCTTTATCACCAAACAACTATCATATGTTAATTGTTTGTCATTTGAAGATCATCGACCAAATACATTAATAGATGAGTTTGAGAATCCATGAAAGAGGTAGGCAAGTTCCTTTTCCAACTTGCAAACAATTTTCGCAATATTTTATTTTTCCTACTCAATCCTTGCTTCAGATATCCCTTTTGAATACAACTTCATATTTTACAAATAATGATAATCATGCAAGTTAATATAATAATGTTTTTCATACAAATGGATGAGTTGTAGTTGAAAACAAAAATCATATTACCTCAAAAAAATTGAAAGTCGATATATTGCATTTAGTAGGTCGGGTGGAAGATTACAAAATAAACTCCTTAAAGCCAAGGGAAATATATGTTATAGAAATAAATTAAAAAGATTAAATATGAAGAGAAAAATATGTTTCATAATTTAAGACAAAAAATGTGTGAATTACCTTCAAAATGTTATGTCAATCATGTGTTTTTAGGCATGTGATGCACCCATCAATGGTAAATGCATGTTTCATGGAGGACCCATAGCCATTTGATGTGCAAATATTTTGCATTGTTTGATTCACCAAATTGACTTGCTCTTTACATAATATCCATGGAGCCCCTTCTTCCTTTTTAGACTTTTTTGTCCCACTGACTTTTAGATCGGCTCTAGAACTTGGAGTGTCTTTATTTTTCTAGAGATGTGATTCCATATAGAAACCTGCTACATTTTTAAATATATGCATTGGATCCAAAAGATGCCCAACTAATAAATTCTCCCAATATGGGAGATTGTAGAATATAGATAGTTTCTTCATTCTGCAAGCATTTCAACTTTGTGGCTAATTTCAGACAACCATACCCGATCTCTCCACCAATATGGAGGAATATCCACATTTGATATTATGCATGCTTGTG
The DNA here is from genome assembly GCA_018340775.1 of Taxus wallichiana var. yunnanensis. Taxonomy (NCBI): domain Eukaryota; kingdom Viridiplantae; phylum Streptophyta; class Pinopsida; order Cupressales; family Taxaceae; genus Taxus; species Taxus wallichiana. The sequence continues at coordinate 728,306,758 of CM031242.1, read as the reverse complement.
TGAAGGCTTTATACCAATCCTTGGGTGACATAAGTTTTAGAGGTTCTCTAATATCAAGTTTTCCATCAAACTTAATTTTCTTTTTAACACAATATTCATGCTCCATCGGTAAGAACCTTGATGGCCTTCGTATACAACTTTTTGAGATCTTTGGACAACCTTCCACATAGTTGATCACCACACCTTGGACAAGCATATTTTCCTTTTGTTGAGAGACCTACATATAGAAGCGATCAAAAAACTCAACATAACACACACACACACAACACACACACACACACACACACACACACACACACACACACACACACACACACACACACACACACACACACACACACACACACACACACACACACACACACACACACACACACACACACACATGATCATTTATTTCTGAATTTTAACATATGAGAAATACCTAAACAAACAACCATCCTAGGAAAATCATGAATAGTCCAACATAAGATATTGTAACATGTGAACTTCCTTTGATAAATGGGTTTTGAAAGGTCATACATTACAAGGGTATATCCAAGATAATCGTGGTCAAAAGGGGGAAGATAATGGTGGCTACCTTTTTTATGAAAAACAACAATATGTGACCTTGGAAAGACTTTTAGAGACACTTATTCAAATAATTTTTGATGACGTAAGAAGATAAATTGTGACATTTTGAATCTAGTTTCAAAATATATAACTTTTTGCAATACGCAGATAAGATAAGAATGTGAAATTTTCTTATTTCTAATAGTGACATAGTAAATGTTTGTGAAAACATAAGAAAAGTGTGTGTACAAACACACTTTTTGGAGCAAATGGACGAAATTTTAAATAAAAAATCATACAAGGATTTTTTTAAAATCGATGATTTTTTTAAAATATTTTTTCAGTAAATATAATAATTTTAAATGATTTTACAAATCAAGAAAGAAGGAAAAATGAAAATGTGAGTGTACGGACACAACTTTTTGAACTTAACTTCGTAGATTTGAATTTTTTTTTGAAATAGTAGCCAACAATGAGTAGATTGTGGAGATATAAGTTTTGTAATTTGTTGGTTGATCATCAAAAATTTATTAAATTATTAGTAACACTAATGAATTAATCATAATGAGTCGTATTTTGTAGAATTTAATTAGTAATTGAAAATAATAATTAAAATTTTTAAAAATGATAATTAGATTCTCCCCTCTACAAACCCATATAGTTTATTTTAAAAAACGTAAAATGATTAATATTTTTTGCTTACGAAGGCGAATAAACATTTGAAATCCTTCAAAACCCTTCTTCGTTGATCAAATGCAGGTCCAAACCTAAGGTTTGGATCCCTAGCCAAAATCCAAGGTTATTTAGGAGGGAAGAGCACTCAAAAAAATGAAAATAAAAAAGAAATGTATGCTCTTTGAAAAAATTATTTTAATTAATTTATCACACGAAAAAGGGTGCACACCCTTTGTCAGACAAAGGGTGTATGCCTTTATTTTTCAAAAGGTGTAACACCCTATTTGAATCATTTTTTTATTTTTTTTTTTTTCCGAACTTATTCAAAATAGTTTCGGGAAGAGATTTACAAAGGGTGTATACCTTTTGCAAAAAAGATAAAAATGACCACAAAATTGACCCCCAACTTTTTGCATCTACCCACAATGTCATCCGATAATGCTTGCAACTCATCAATTAGGAGTTCAAGGTATACATCCATATTTTTTACTTGATGTTTATCATGCACTAATAATGACAACATTAAATGCTCCTTACAAATCATCAACCATGGAGGAATATTAGAATTTATCAACAAGTATTCGTCACATAGAGTAGTTAGTTGACATATTGGAAAAGGGGTTAACACCATCCATTGTCAAACCAACCCATACACTGCATGATGTCTCTTTGAATTTTTCAAGCCACAATTTCTCAATGTGCCTCATTGCATTTGAATCGGAAGGAACACACCAAACTCCATCATTGTTTCTATTCTTATGATGCCATGACATTAACTCTACAAGTGACTTACAACGGAAAAGACACTTCAATCAAGGAATTATTGGAAAATGTCTCAATACCTTATTTGGAATGGTGATCCCTCTCACTCCTTGTTGAAATTGTGGTGCCCTACAATTGGGACAACTGACCTCATTCTCATATTCCTTCCTAAATAGAATGCAATCATTTGTGCATGCATCATAGTTGACATAGACAACCCCTAAATTTGATGATATTTTTGTGCCTCTCTATATGAGGAGGGAAGTGTGTTATTTTGAGGCAACAAACTACTTTTGAGCAAGCTGCAATAAAAACAAAGAAAAGAAAATTAAAAAATGTAAAACATATGAAATATATATCAAATGTAAAATATAGTTATGAAATTGTTATCTAACCTCAATAAAGCATTCACACTAATGTTTGACTAACCAAACCTTGCTTTCAAGTCCATCAACACCAATATAACACTCAACAATGATGTTCTGGACTCTCCCAACATAAACAAAGGAGTTTGAGCAAATTTCAAAATCATCCTCTTGTTCTTGATCCTGCTCTTCATCATCATCATCTTGTTGTTCTTCATCATCCTCATGATCATGATAGGCATGATCATGATCAAATAAATGGTGAACCATGTTTTGAAGCCCAATGCCCTCTTCCATTGGAACATCTTCATCAAAAGTCCCAAGAAAAGGTGTTTTTCCTAGCACGCCATCATTTCCTTTGAGTTATCTCTTCAAACGAGCTTTATGAGCCCTTGTGATGTTGTTAGGATGCATTTCATCATTGGGATGACACAATGGGAAGATGTACTTTGGCTTTTTCTTTAGTCGAACCTATTCAACATCAAAGTCACTATTTGAATTTTTAGTCTCAAATGTTTGCGTATTAACTTAATATTAGTGTAATATCCATATAGAATGCATCAATATTATGATGGTTTCATTTGAATTCAACATATTAAAAATAAATTTACCTCAAAGAAAGAACTGTGTGGCTCATAATCACTCGACCAATATGCCCCCTCCTCTTCCACTTCTTCTATTTCAACCCCTACCTTGACCACGAGATTGTGATGACTCTCCCTATACATAAAATTAAAATTAACTAGAAATGAAAATAACTTATATCAACACAAAATTAAATTTTTTAATGCAAAATTATAATTACTTACCAACTCATACGTAACATCTATACTCGTTGATGAAGAGTTGTGTTCTAAGGAAGTAGATTTCAATACAAATGAAGAACTTAGATCTATCGAAGTAGACCTCTATATAGGGGATGATGTATACCTATTGGATGACGACATAATATCTACAAAATAGTAAACCACTTGTTTAAACAATTGTAGGTTTAGGCAAAAATACAAATTGTGGTAGTAAAAGCAATATTGTTTCCTACAAACCCTTATTTCTAATTATGTACTTAAAGATGATTTAATTTTGTATTATGTGATTTATAATAACGAAAAAGGGGATGCGTCATAATTTAATATTAAATGCAAATGTGAAAATAAGAGAAAATTGTAAAGATAGTTGTCAAGGAGAACACCAAACCCTATTTTCATGATTTGCAAGTATTGTTTGGTTACAATGGGATATGCATACAAGTCTATATGCCTAATATTTTCTATTGTTTGCATCTTTTTCTAAAAGAGCATCAATTTCATACATCATGAAATGATGAACCCAAAGAACTCATTTTGTATAAAAAAATCTAATAACTTTAAATTTTTATGCACAATGTATAAAAAGAGCTTGGAAGAACAAATTTGTGATGTTTGGAAAGATGTCATTTTTAAGAAATGATGTCAAAACAATAAATTTTTCACCTTATTGTCGAAAAAATAGTCCTCCATTTTCTAATTTGAATTTTAGGAGTATATTTTCTCCATAAAAATGCAAATTGTTACAAGAGCAAAATGGATTGCCACAAACCCTAATTTGTTATTATGTACTTAAAGATGCTCTAATTTCGTATTGGGGAATTTTACAATTAAGGAAAAAAAAAAGATATGACATAATTTAAAATTAAATGGAAATAGGAAGCATGGGGTACCTTTAAATTGTATGTATGGCGCAAATGTGACGCAATTTTTGCATCACATTTGCACCACATTGGCATCATATTTGTGTCGGAAATAGAGTATCAAACACAAAATCGACTCAATTCATGACATTATTTGCACTATATGTAGTATTGCAAGGTAAGTTTGCACTTGTCATACTCAACAAAATATATGTTGATGATGTATTGGATTTCTTTATTTTGATTTTATCTTTATTGTTGTTGAAAAATATTCTAAAAAGATTAGTTAAATTGATCATTCTAGAATAGACATTTTTGGTGTCTAGTATCGAATTTCATATCTTAGTTTTATTATTTTTGTAAAATGTATACAAATCCAGGGAAGCTTCTACCATAAGTTTCTCTTTAATTCTATTTGGGGTTCATATTTGAAAATTGAGGGAGAGCTTCTTCCATAGTTTTTACAATGTCTCTTCTTGGATTTTCTTCTCTTTCCAAAGACACTTACATCATTTTATTGTATATCATATTGTTGAGAGTTTCTTCCCTAAAGCAAAATCCTTAGTTTTATCCAAATATAAGCTAGAAGTGGATCTAAAGATTTTTGTTACTTATTCTCTTATTAAATAGAGATTAAGTCCTTGTAAGCTCCTCATTGATAACCAGAAGTAGATACATAAAGTATTAGTTTGCCACCTTAGAACAAAAGCTTCATTTTCATTCAAATACTTTTTCTTTATTTAAAAAAAAAAGATAGAGAAGCTTCTTTCTATTTTAGGGCTCACTTGTAATAGAGATTGACTTTGCATTTTCATCTATCTATTTATCATTTTTCCTAGTTAGCTTTTATTTTATTTTATTTAATCTTTAAATACATGCAAAAACTCAAAAATAATTAGCTAATTTATTTTATTTATTATGTCATCTACGAAAATCCAAAAAATAATAAAAGTAGCTTACTCATTGATTTAATTTAATTAGTTTTAGAAATCATTTTACTTTAAAATAATTAAGTATTTAAACATATTTAATATTTTTAAGTCTCTTAATTGTCTTTGTTTAGTTAATCCTCCTTTCATTCAATAGGGAGAGGACCCTATAATTGTGCAGTACCAATATATGTACATTGATTTTCACCATTGGTTATTGAAAAAATGACTAACAAATGTTCACTATTTGATTAATGACACTTTTAAGAGCCAATGACAATGTGACACATAGGGCGCTCGGTCATTGGTACCTCTTTCAAATGTTTTATATTATTTTTTTCATTTTAAATCAATTCAAAAACTATTTTCCCTCCAAATAAACACCAAACGAAAATACCGATATGGCAGGATGATACGCTATACAATGATATAAATTTTTTATGTTGACGAGACCCCTACATATATCTACGTGCCCCTACGGTTAGGGTGCACGGTTATGGGGTCCTCCCCTAGTGTTTGTTAATTGTTTCCAAACACGTTGAGTCGAATCCACACTACTTAAACTTAGCCTCTACATTCGATTAGTTTGTCCATTCACCTCTTCCTACATACTTAGGTCATTCACCTCTTCCTATAGGCTTAGGTCACAAGAGGGACTTATCCCCTTGAATGATCGCATCTGCAACTATCAGCCCAATTCAAGGAGATATTGATCAAGAGTTGAGGGTGATGATCTTTTGATCCACCCCTCTTCCGCACCTCATAATGAACCAACTCACATTAAAACAAGGCAATAGTTTATATTTAACTATACTCTCTTTTAGTCGCCTCAGCCCAACCTGAAAAGTTGAGTGCCAAGGTAAAACGTGTAGATCTTGTGCACAATTACAAGTACTGCAAGCAGATATTTGTGAACAGGTCCGGGAGTGACTTAGAGGGCTAAATCATTTAGACAACACTTCAGTGTTGAGGTGTTTGTAAACATGGGGGCTTTACGACTATTTTTTGTACTAACCCACCCGATTGGCAAAAGTGTGTATAAGGTTATATTGTTGTCGATCAGTCTCAAGTTGATGAATGAAATACATTGTTGTTGCTGAAATTTGTTGTTGATAACATTCTGCAGTATAATTTTGTAACTGCGGCTTGGTCCAAGGCATCCTTTCATTAGGACTTCATCCGCATCATGGGTACTCTTCCTTTTGATGTCTTTGGTTAGCTATTGTTCATCTTCTTGGCAATCTCCAATGTATTCCTGATTTTGTTTTTATTGGTCATCTATGATTGTTCATTGTTTGAATCTTTAGTCTTGTTCAACCTTGGGGACTAGTTGGGCTAGCCTCCAAGTTCCCTAGACACTTACTCATGTATGATACCCACAGATTTAGGGACTATAAGCCTCTCTAAGGAAAGCTTCACCAGAAATATATGGGGGTTACTGATTAGCTAGGGCATCTACCAAGGACTCTTAACTCATTGTACATTTACTTTTAAATGTCCATCTCCTGACTGAAACCAATGAGTTAAGGCAGCCAAATGATTGATTGATTTTGTGTTGGGGAAGCTCAAGGATAAAACACAAGCATTGTGTTTCTTACATTTGTATATGTTACAACCCAGGGCGCTAGGAAGCTCCTGAGCTTGTACCACAATTCTCCATCCCTAGTGTGAGCATACACAACAGTCACATTCAGCTACATGCAGTCCCACCGAGCAGAAGAATTCTCCAAATTGCAGCAGGTCCATCACTCAAATCCCCTTCCATTTGCAAAAGTAAAATCCCATGCTTGCACCTCTGCATACTGGCAAAAAGGTTTGCCCTACCTGGAAAAACGTTGGCTAGATAATAAAGTGGCAAAACAATCTGACTAGGGCAAGATAGGGGGAATTAAGTTTTGGAAAAGGTGATCCCTAGAGGGCACTTGGGTTTTAGAAAATGAGACTTACAAAAAAAGGATTGTCGTTTAAATAATGATTTTTTCAGATAGAAAAGAAAAAGGTTGGTATAAATGAATATATTGCAGATACAATGCGGTGTGTGCATACAATGTAACAAAGCACTACAAAATCCACAAGAAATTTGAAGTGAATGACTGAAATCAAAAGCACATATGTGAAACTAATGTTTACCTCTTCCTTGCCTCAAAAGTTAGAAAACCTAATGAGATTTCCACAAATTGAACTCCTCTAAACTTTTCAAGCTCCCAACTTAAACTAGGTGTGAGGGAAATAAACCCTGTAACTTCCACTTTTATGCAAGCCCAGCAAAACTGAACTGGATTTGAAAATACAAGAATGAAACAGGTCTCAGACCTAGATTTTGCACATCCGAACCTATGACATGCAAGAACAAAGTCCAAAGATCCAATGTTGGCATCCTTGAAAAACACCCTTACAGCTCAAAATATGGAGCAAAGTTAAACTCAGAATTCTGCAATAATTTGAGGTAGTCCATCATGACATTGAAGTTATACAGTAAATAATTTTTCCATTTGAAAATTCCAATTAGAAAAAAAAATTGCCAATACAAAGTTTAACCCAAATGTGAATGCAAAAATTGCACATCAAGTTTGACAGACTTAAAAATTTGGAAAATTATTGAAAATCCAAACATATTAATTAGTGAAATCATTGATAAGTTCTACAAGTAACAATCTTAAAACATGAGTAATAAAGTTGAGCTTAATTCCATTTGTTCAAAACTTTGCACACAGCGAAAAAAATATTAAGTACAACCATTGATCAAAGAACTTGCAACTATATTGAAAACTTGTTACCCAAATCCTGCATTCAACACGGGAAAATAGAGAATGTCCACATTTCTACCCATAAAGGGCATTGACAATAGCCGAAATCCCATTTGTGGATTTATGGTACAAGAATAGCCAAACTCGATTTTGTTTGCAGAGGGAGAAAACGTCTAAAATAGAGTATAAAAAGATGCCGGGCATCCTCTCAATGCCAGCATAAAGACAAATAAATCAGGAAAACGATGAGAGTGATCCTATTTTAGTCGATATCTTGAAGCATGCCACAAGCTTTTAACACTACAAGGAAATGAACTAGTTTGTATTCAACCAAACTTGCCCTTGCTGAGACCTCCAGGTAACATCAAATCACAAAAATGTCTTGAAATAGTTCCAGCTCTAGCAAAACAGAGATGCTCCTCAATATGTGTCATCAAAGTAGAAGGATAAATGCACAGGTCAGAGCTCCCCCACCAATGTATCATCTTCATAATCTTGATCAAAATCACTGCCTAAAGATGTCATGTCTCTGCCTTTACCTCCACCTTTTGAAGAATGGTTTTGATTATTATTTTGCTCGTTGCTACCCTTGGAAAATGGATTGTTTATTTGACCTTGAGAAACATTTTGCCACTTTTCAATCTTCCTTAATTGTGCATCTTGAGGGTCTTGCGGTTCTTCTTCGTGGATCTGGCTCACTTCCTCGGGCTGTAACACAGCTAAATGAGCTGTATATTCCCATTCATTGTCATCGATCCAATCACCATAAATTTGACTGATTTTATCTGGTCCTTTCCATTTGGAAATGCCTGTTGACCCTGCCTCTGGCCTTGAATATTGATAATGGATCTTTGGTTTGAGATTCCCATGGCATAGTTGTCCGTACCAAAACCAAATATGCAGGGTCTGTGTGAGGTTTTAAGGATGAAGTTATTTGCTTAAAATCATTTCGTAGCCCTCCAGATGTAGCCCCACTTTCTGAATCCAATAAACCTCCACCATACTTCTGGAGCTCTGTGTCAAAAAGCAGAATAAACATTTAACTTAGAGAAGTGATCTGGCTTGACGAATCACAACAAACTTCAAAAAAAAAAATCCCAATCTAGAAAGCATTGCAGCTCATAAAGGTGACCATAAAGCAATCCTAAACAAAGGGTTGTAAGACATAATCATACTCATGCACTTGATCAGTGCATAAAAACAAGATTAAAATATCCTAGAATTCTGATACAACTAATGCATTCGATTACAAGTACAAATTGTGAGTTTTCACATAGACCTATAAATCCTGTTTTACGAAAAAAGATTCTGCTGTAACAACACCGTACTAAAAGCATATCAAAAAAATATGCCAAAAAAAGCAGTTGCAACTAGATACAATTGGCTATTACTGACGATCTAATAAATCAGGAATTAACTAACCATGTAGCATCCATAAAGACACATCGATATCAAGAAAATATACAAAAATATATGGCTATGACTTCCTTATTACACTAGTGGATGTAGGTTTATATTGACCCTGATTCCTTGATTATAAGGCTAGTTTACATGAAAATCTAATCATTATGTATTCAACATACCCTCACATATTCATGCAGATATAGTTTCATTCTTTTATATGCTTACATACTATCTTGTAAGCCACAATAAACATGCCAAGCCCAAGCTTTCAGTTTTTTCTGTTGCCTTGAAACCTTCCACAAGTTATGAAACTCTATTTTACAAATTCTGCATTTAGATCTGATTTCTCCACAATCTCAAACTATTCTTTGCACTCTATATACTTAAATAAAAGAAATGTATACCACCTTGGCCTAGGAAATGATGCCATAATATTCTGGTCTTATATGTCAATGAAATTAGCTAATACATAGAATCTTTCCAAATATTCTATCAAACATAGACTAGGCCTGGTTAGATGGCTCGAATTCGGCTCAAACAATAAGGGTGCAGGTAAAAGGAAAGGAAAGGTCCTATTAAGATCCGCGATGCCTGATGCCCTGTGCACCTAACTACTGTGCTAAGTGCTATGGTCCTGAAAGGACAATTCAACTAGCCAAGGAATGAAGGAATAGAGGTAAAGTTTAAACATATGGGATGCTCATAGGCTAAAATTCAATAGAGCACCCAAACAAAATCCATGGTTCGAAAATAATTATGAATCCTGTTAAGAGGATGGGGACTCTAGCTTACTGTTAGCCCTTAACTTGGCCAATGTCACTTGGATCAAATATCATCATCCAAGATACATATAAGGGACTCGGTGAGATATAGCACCGTCTATGATTCTATGGGGTCCTTGAAAAATGTAAGATAAAGTCCATTTCCTAGTTATAAGAATAATTTAGTATATAGTTTGGCTAATAGGGGAGCAATGGCTAAACTATAACTTAATAGCAGACCTTAACAGAACAACATAAGTCGAGACCTTTTGAATTGAAAACCAACGAGATAAATATATTGACATATCTGAATCAGACACCATACTGAATTATGAACCTAGTTTCAGATGCATAGTTGCATATATCCTATACTGAAAAATAGGTTTGTAGCAGTAGCATCCAAGCCAGTGTTCCACAGGGACACATCCCCCCTGCCGAAACTGTCGTCTCGGAGACTCGGGACCACCACCACCAGCCCCACAGGGATGTTCCCAAAACATTTCCCTCAAAAAGAGACATTTTGGTGGCATCCCCAATCTTTGGGGACGTTTGGGAGTCTCCAGGGCATCCCAAAGATGTCTGGAAGTCTCTCGGCCCATCCTGTCTTAGCGTATGAAAAGCGAAGAAAAAATACAGAAAAGGAAAACAGAACTGCTCAAATGACACAGGCAGAGGTTTATTTATATTGTAGGGATGATGGTTACATAGTTACAAAACAGTTATCAGTTATAACTGCCCAGAACCGAATGGTTCATTATATATTCAACACCCCCTCTTAATGACTAAACTTTTGTCCCAAAATTTTACAAATTTCCTAAAGCCCATATGTTTAGTCATTACATCTATAGACTGTGCCATAGGTTGTACTTCAAAATCAGCAGTCCATGATTGTGTTGCGGTTGTCGAATGAAGAAGAACCACAAAACAAAAATCTGGTCCCATGAACAAAGGATATGGCAAGTGGTCCACTAGTTCTTTGTTACGTGATTCATTGACCAGTGATGAATCACCAATGGCTGAGAGTGTCAGCCCCATCTCCAGAGTGTTGAAATCAGAACCTCGAAGAGGTGGATTGAAAAATTTGTTCCCGGCTCGTGTACCCTGCTGGAGTCCGTAAAAAGACTCAGTTATCCTGCAATCGAAATCATCTCGATCATGTCCTTGCAACACCATGTAGTGCTCATCCAACTTTCTCAATAAGAGAAATGTGACCATCTGTGCAGTGGGAGTTAGAACCAACTCCGCAATAGTAGGAGAAATAACCATCTTTGTCTCATCCGTCTCAGCAGTGGGAGAAATAACCATCTCCGCAGTAGTAGGAGTGAGAACCAACTCCTCTTTCTTCTCATCTATTTGCTCATCTATCCCCCTTTGTTGGGAAAGATTGTTCACAACACAATGAGCAAACTTTTCATGCTCTATTGTCTTGAGCGAGTGAGTGGTTGGGCATGCCATCTCACCATGCACCGTCAGTGCATTTGGAATAGTGGAGTCTCTGTCCACAACAAATTGTCCTTCAAAGTGAGGAAATCCATCCTCCCAAGGCATGCCCCCTCCCGTACACCGGTATAATGGATACTCCCTCCACAATAGGTGCATGTAGGTTGCCTATATCCAAGTCAACAAATTTGTGAGGAATGGCTTCCTCCCAAGGCATTGTGGCCTCCTACACATCCAGTATGGTGGAGCTGTCCTCCACATGTGCATTCATGTTGATCATAACCGGATCAACAAGCCGATACTGACCATCTTCCCCAAGACCAAGGGCAATTATCCGTCTCTGTTTCACATCAGAGACAACACACTTCTTCCCACATAAATCCAAAAATATTGGGATTTTCAGTTAATTGATGAATAGATAGAAGATTCTTTTGTAAAGAAGGTACATATCTAACATTCCATACCAACAATTTATGAGCATTATTCAATACAATGCATATATCTCCTATCCCTTCTACTGCAAGTGATTCTCCATTAGCTAGTACTACTGATTCAAAACAAATATTTGTAGTAAATGAAACATACCAGTCCCTGCGACATGAAAAGTGTGCGGACGCACCAGAATCAATGATCCAACAACTAGTACCACTGTCATGCGAGCATGATGTCGTAAGACAATAAAGAGCATGCTCGTCATCCAAATCCCGTTCTTCTGCAACTGCTGCCACATGTGTCTCATCACATGGCTTTTTGTTCTATTGCGAAAGATCATACTTCCGCTTCCGAAAATCCTTCTTAAGGTGCCCAACCTTGTGACAGTAATAGCATGTGACCTGATACTAAGTGGAAGACTCACCAGACTAACGTCTCCACTTTCTCTTTTACTAGGTGACAAGAGCACTCTCTGAATGGTCACAATTAGATTTTGCCTAAAGTTGTCTCCACTCCTTTTGCAACAAGTAGGAACTCACCTGGTCAAACGTGAGTGTTTGACTTTCAGCGATTAAATGGAGTGCCTCCACAAATGACTCATACGACAAAGGTAAGTTGTTCGTAACCAAAGCCACCATATCATCGTCGTCCACCTTTTTGTTGTTGGAAGATAACCGGTCTCGGAGGTCTTTCATCCGAAGTAGGTACTTAGACAAATGATCCACCTTGAACTTCACGGAAAAGAGCATATTCTTCAAGTATAAGACTCGACTCTTTCTCGACGTCGATATTTATCCTCGGAGTGGCCCATAATGTGCTTGCTACAACATTGCATTCCGCACTTCCGATATCATATCATTCAACACCAACAACTTGAGAAGTAACAAACGCTTCCTTATGACATTTGTTATAATTCGCGAAGTTAAATCGTTGGTCAACTTTTACTACCCGTGATAATTTTATCACAATCACGAAACTCTGCAAGCGTTAAAATCTTACGACTCCATACATTGAAATTAGTGCCCGTTAATTTTTGTCTCTGACAAAGTCAAGTGAAAAATATTTGCCATTTTATTATTCCAAAAGTAACGGAGATAATAAAATAAAATTTTGCCCACACTTAATAAAACAATATTACTTATTCCTGCAAATAATATTAAAAATTATTTACTCCCAGCAAATCGAATGAATACCTTTATTGCTGAAAAATATTATTCTGCCCAAACAATATTAATCCTTGACGACTTTGCTTATGCCTTCACCTTCGAACCACGACTTTGGCATTCGTTGTCTCCTCTGCTCTCACATTTTTCCTCCTAGTGACTGTGTTTTTCTTACACACGAATGTGCTTCTGCTGGCTTTAAACGATTTCAATGGTGACTGCTGAAATCACGACTGCAGCAAAAATATGAAAATCTTTGCCCTCGTCTTTCCTTGGGGTTTCGTCCACGATTCTGCCCTCACGACTATGGATTTGCGACTTGATTATTTGCGACTTTGCATCTCTTTTCTGCCCCACGATTTCAGGCACTTACAGCCATGAACTAGGTCACGATTTGTGCAAAAAACGACTGTATCTGCCTCACGTTTTTCTTTCATGACTTTATGCCCTCGTACCACGTCTTCTGGGCCTCGAATGGAGGAATTTCTTCCTTCTTTGCCCTAACATCTGGTATTTTTCTCCAAATACCCCACGTTTTATCAAATTCGTGCCTTGTTAGGGCTTCCTCGAATTTTTAGTTCGTGCCTCTTGGAGGCTTCCTCGAACTGCAACCTTGGACGTTCGATACCACCTTTGTTAGCATATGCCCCGATACCACTTAGTTAACACATGCAAAGAAAAGAAAGAATACAGAGAAGGCAAACTACACCGCTCAAATGACACAGAGGTTTAATTATATTGTAGAGATGATGGTTACATAGTTACAAAACAATTATCGTTATAATTGCCCATAACCGAATGGTTCATTATATATTCAACATCCTGGAGACTCCCTAAATGTCCCCAGTGCAACATAAGTTGTCATTTAGTTTTTTTAAATCAGTTTGTTTTAAAAAATTAGGCCCCCAACCCTAACCCTAATACTTAATGGGCCCCACCCACCCCTAAGCACTCAAAAAAACTATAAATAAGAGTTACACCCTCACTCCAAATCACAATAAAAAATTCAAAGCAAGAGAAAGCATTAGCAAGCAAGAGTGAGAGCAATAACATTAGCAAGCAAGAGTGAGAGCATTAGCAAGGAAGAGGGACAACATTAGCAACAAGTATTTCAATTTAGAATCATAAATTGTTCAATAAATTAATTAAAATGTTGATTTTAGGGTTGTTGAACTGTTGTTTTTGAAAACAGCAGTTACACAACCCTAAAATCAACATTTAAGTGTTTCCAACTTTCTGTTTAACGCATTTATAAGCAGCTATAAGTTTAAAGTTTTAAAATTTAAACTTTATATTCATTTTAATATTTTAGTTTTACTATTTTAAATTTTTTAATTTATTTATTAAATTATTTTGAAATATTTTATAATACTAGTCAAATTAGGATTTCATCTTTTGTGTATCCTCTGCTTTTGCACTTCGTGTGACCTGAAGTAAGAAAAACAAAAGTGAAATTCTTTTGTCTTAAGCCATTGCAAAATTATTATTATTAAATAATAAATTTAATTTTTTTAAATTAATTTTATTTCTTCGGCATCACTTTGTGAGTTCTACTTCTCACAACATGAGTGATGAAGAGGGAGAGCAAGAGCCTATGGAGATTCCGAGTACAGATGTGAGGGGGTTGAGGGAAGTAGTTCTATTGGGAATGCAACTAGACACTTTAGTTGCCCTTCCAAGTTATTGGAACCTTTTGCCAAGGGTCCCTTTGATAAGAGGTCCTGTTAAGTCAATTTGCAATGAAACTACAAGCAAGACCTAGGGCAACAAGGGGCACTAGGATGTGGAAGTGTCATTTTTGTCAAGTTGAATTTCAAGGCAGCATTACAAGAGTTAATGCACACCTCCATGTCTGAGGCAAAGGTGTGGGGCCATGTGACAAGTTGTCACTAAAAGAAAGGGCTGAAATAAATAAATTGTGGGGTTGCAATAAAGGAAAACTTGTATCTACTACTTTGCCAATGAGGAGTGGTACTCCTAGTAGTGCTAGAACTTTCCATGATGCACAACTTCCTACTTATCCATCTAGTTCAACTTCAGGGGCAGCAAAGCCTAAGGGGAAACGCAAAATGACAAGTAGCAGTGATGCTGCAAACACAGTGGCAGAGTTATTCAATGTGCAAAATAAGGATGATGCAGATGATGCCATTGGCAAACTCTTCTTTGCTTGTGGGATTTCATTCCATGTGGCTTGCTCTCCTTATTATAAGGATGTTGTGGCAAAGATAACAAGAGCAGGACCATCATATGTGCCACCAAGGGAGACAAAATTGAGGACAACAATCTTGGATAAGAACTATTCCAAGATTAATATTCTAATGGAGAAAATGAAGGCTACCTGGGTCACTACTGGATGCAGCATAATCATGGATGGGTGGACAAACATTAGGCATCATCCACTCATCAACATCATGGTCACATGTACAGAGGGCCCTTACTTCCTCAAGGCTATTGATTGTTCAGGGCACCTCAAGGATGCTGATTTTCAGTTCCAAATCCTTAGAGATGCTATTGAGGAGGTTGGACCGGAGAATGTGGTGCAAGTTGTGATGAGATGTGGCCCATGTATGCAGAGTTGCAAGGAAGTTGATTGAGGCGGCCTACAAACATATTTGGTGGACTCCTTGTTTGTGCATGCCATGAATAATGCACTCAAGGACATGAAAAAGATTGCCTAGATCAAAGAGGTCGTTGATGATGTTAGAGATGTGCAGATGTTTGTCCAGCAACCACCACACTTCACATGCACTCTTCAAGACCTTCTCTAAGGAGTTTTGAAACCTATAGAGACTAGATATGCATTGTATTTCATTCTCTTGGAGAGGATGCTTGAGTTGCAAAAGGTATTGCAACTAATGGTCATGACAGTAAAGTGGAATCGGTAACCTAATTCCAAGTCTAAGCAAGGGAAGAGGGTGAAGGAGGTGGTGAAGAGTGACACATTTTGGGCTGATGCAAAATACATTCTCTTTCATTGCTCCAGTCTTCAGAGTCATTAGATACGGGGACTTTAATGCACCTCGCCTTCGAGAGGTGTATGCATGCATTGAGAGTATGCTTGGCCAAATGAAGGCCATTATGGAAAAGAAAGACCCTAGATTGCAATTCTACAATGACCATATTCAACCAATCATTCATCGAAGATGGGAGAAGCTCAACACCCCCTTGCACATGGTTGCCTATGCATTAAACCCGAAGTGGTATGTGCAAAGGCCTGGTAAAGTTACCCCTATACAAGATGCAGAGGTGAAGAAGGGGTTCATGAAGGCTATTCAGAAAATGTACAATTCTACAAATGTCAACACTATTCGTATGGAGTGGACAAAATTTGCCACTCTTAGGGGATATTTAGAAGAGGCGAAATGGATAGGGAGACTATGGCACAAGAGGACCCAATTCTGTGGTGGACTATGCATGGGCTTGATTCTTTGACAACCACACTAGCTATTTGCATGATGTCTTGGGTTTCTAGTTCTTCTGCTTCTAAGAGGAATTGATCTAATTATCGCTTCATCCACTAAAGATGAATAGGCTTACCTCAGGAGGGCAAAGAAGCTTGTAGTCAGACACGTATTTTGTATGTAATGTCCCATTTTTGGAATTCATTACTTTTGGATAACTTGAGGCCTATTTTTATTATTTTCCGTAGGCTAAGGGGAAAGTGAAAGAGGAAAATAAATTAATTTAAGTGGTCCAAAAATATTTTATATTTTAACTGGAAAAGGACACTTAAATTATATTTTTAATTCAAAAAGCTTTGTTAGAATAAAATAATAATAGAAGATTGACTTCTATTATTAGGCTCTTAGTTAGGATTTATAAATAGATGAAGGAGAGAGGGCGCCAAAGTTGAAAAGGGAGCTGCATGCTTTTATAAATCCTAATTTTAGGATAAGGGGTGGAAAAATATTATTTAAAGTGTTTAATCCTATTTTTAGGATGGGGCGCCCACTTTGGAGTGTTTGGGAGTTATAAAAGCAGACTTGGGGGTTCATTGTAACACATCTTGGAAATTCATCAATTATTCTCTTTATTTGCAAGTGGCTTTTGCTTCTGCATCAGTAATTGAGGACGAAAACCCTCATTTACACACAAATCTGAGGACGAAAACCCTCACGTCTGAGCTTGGCAATTCCATTCAAGGATTGCAGTGACATTTCAGGGTGCAATTGTTCCACCAGTTCAGCTCCAGGCTATTGTATTTAGATACTGGTATTGTTTTATTGTATCTGGTTGGAAATAAATAAATAAAAGACTGTTTTTCCATATTGGTTCACTGTTTTTATTCAGATTATTGCTGCTGTTGTAAAAGTTCATCTTTGCAATACTGCTGCTCCTAGGATTTAACGAAAAATATCCAGATTTGTTAGAAAGTATTTTTAGGGATATTACATTTGTGTCTCATTAACCTCAACACACTTACGTATTACGGAGAGTTCGCCTCAAGGGATGTAGAGCCAGAGGAGCCATCTCAAATTGATGATGATGTGGCACAGACAAGGTTGGTTGGCATTAGTTTGGAGGAGCTTGACCTTGAGGAGTCTTGCAATTCGAGTGATGAGGAGTTTGGTGCAGCTGCAAACTTTGGGGATGATTAGACTCATTAGAGGCATTGAGCCACTAGCCAACTATATTTGAATTTTGAATGTAATCATCATTTTGAATATAAATATTAATATATTGATATTTGACATTTTCACTGTTTAATGCAATGTTTTTAGTATATCATTGTTTCAAAGTTTCATTTGTTGTCCCTTATACATTTTTTTATATATATTTTTATACATTTTTTATAACTAATTTTTCTAGTACTCTATATATTTGTGCCACCGCCCACCACTGTCCCCAAACCAAGGCCCTTGGTCCCCCATCTCCGAGACCCGTCCCCTGAACCCCCATTCCAAGACTCCATGGACCATTGATCCAAGCTTAAAATTGGGTCTATACTTTTCTGAAATAATCTAGTTCCAATGAAAAGGTCTGTAAATTTAAAGCCCATTGCAGACTTTGTCACTTCGGGAGGAATTGAAACCAATCTTGTTTAAATTTTTATCAGAGCAAAGCAGTTTTAACAAAATGTTGTCGTCTGCATTCAAGCGGGACATGCAAGGGGGATACCAAAAAGAATTACATTGCATTCTATATGCCCAGAGATAGACACCCAACAAGAGAATATGACCACTGTAGTTACTTGATTGCCTGTAGCCTGTACAAAAGACCCTAGCAATCATTACCAAAGGTTAGAAGGAAATCCCAATGGAAAGTTGAAAAAAATATTAGAGTGCATGGCAATAAGACAAAGCCACTAAATCAAAATCCTAATCAGACAAATTTTATCACTTGAAGCACACAACTCTCCAGTTGGGTGCACAGAATCTTTCAGTAACATTAGCTTCCTTTTTAACACCATGGAATAGCCACAGCCCTGGTGGATAAACAGGTCATCATTTATTTTGTTGTCAGAGCACAAATCAAGGATGAATCGAAGGAATATTATCCCTACATGCAAGTTGTGTTACTGGATTGTCATGCTATACACCCTAGCACCCAACTCAACAATGCCATTTGCAACTTCATATCTAAATTTCTTAGTATGTTATAATATTTTAGAAATTGACTACATGCATATGTTTAGAATCTTATGTTACTAGAAACAGGAAACAGAGAAACAAAACCAAAATGGGATTGAAATGAAAAACCAGTCTTCTAAGGTTTCAGGTTTGAGAAACATTTTAAAGATATATTATTATACAAAAATTATTGTAGTTTAATTATCATCAAATAAAAGAATTACATATTATTCAAATTTGTACGATACAAAGATATATCATAGTTATGTTCTACTCTGGGACTTCTGCTAAGGTTAACTGTTTAAAATCGTAAGGATGGAAGGAACATCTCAAATGAGACTATCAGAAGCAATTAGAGGGCACCAAAACAATTTTGTACAACGAAAATCCTACAAAACACCCAAAAAGAGACTGATTGAACTGAAGCCCCTCTTAATGGTGAGATTGAGGTGACAGTTGCGAAAATGAATTGGTGCATTTTTAAATGGTTACTAAATATTGGAAAGAATTAGTTTTTGATGTTTTTTAATGTTTTATGTTGATTTAGGAGGCCATTTGTTGCATGCCAGAAATAGACTATGAAATGCTGGTTTCTTAAAAATGGACTTTGGAACACAATGATGTCTGGGCATTCTCTTTCTGGTGACATAGTTTTTAAATATATATGCTTAACAGTCCACAAATCCTAAACCCAGACCCACTTTTGTGTAGCTTATAGCACGGTCCCATTTTTAAACCCAACTTGTCACATAGAACATGACACAATAAGAAAATGCAAAAATACAACCTTCCCAGAAGAAAATCACATGTCTTTTTTTAGGAAGAAGACTTCCATAAGCAGCTGGAGAAGCAGTGCCAAAACTTTCCTACACTTGCTTACGATCTTTTTACTATGTGACAGCACCAAAGATTTTTACTCGTGGGAAAAGATTATTTAATGGCGTGAGAGAAGTCCACACTTGATCACCCTGTGTTTGGATCTAAATAGACATGTTATATGCCCAACAAATTATGTGCTGAAAAGGGCAGTAAGTAAATTTAATGTTTTCGAGGAACTTTTCTTGGAGCACTCAAAAACAGGGAAAATTGGATCCTGAAATATACTTACGAAAGGAGGTTTAAAATGCATTAAAAATTAGTTGGTCTCCAAAGCTCCCCATTGGATATCCAATTGTTGAAAATTCTTCTTCTTGTTATGTGATTAAAACTAGTAAATTATTGTTTGGTAAAATTGTACAGTGTAACTTTTACTTCTTTTAGTTTCATTTTGTTCAAAAGTTCATTCTTTTGTGTTGAGGCCCTATTGCAAACATTTGTCCTTGCTCAACTATTGGTTCCCATCCTCTAGTGGAACTGAAATATGACATCAACAGAACCATGGGAGGCTCCAAAATTTACTCAGAAACACCGGGAGGCAATATTTAAGGAAGCTCCTCCACAGACCCGCTGACTCTGTGCCTAGACTTTTAAAGAGGTGAGAAGACAAAGAGAAAGGCAATTTCTGACCAAATTAGTAGAAAATGATTGACCATTCAAAAATAAGTAGGAATCATTTGCTCTTGAGCCCATCTGTAAGCACTGTCACAGTTATGTACTCTTGCACACGAAAGCTCATAGCTGTTAAAACATCTCTTTATGTTCATATAGACTGAAGGTGATCTCATAGACAAATAGAATCATATCGCATCGTAGTATCATATTAGCCATGCTTGTAAAGACACAAGATACCAGAGGCACAAAAACAAGCGATACTTTCCAGCCAAAAGGTTTGCAACAGATATGATATATAGAATTATTTTCAAGCAAACATCCCTAAGCATGTAAGACTTCATACAAAATTTTCAATTTAGGGTAAATTAAGGTTAGAGAGAGAGAGTGGGTTAACATTGATCAACTCTATAATTAATCAAGCATTTTATACCAGTAAAAAGATGTTATATCTTGGAAAGGAAGCTTTTGCTAAGACTGCACGGATACGGGTATGGGTACGGATACAAGTACGGTTTCGGTACCGTGAAACAGCAAATTTTAAAAAATCTCGGATATGGTACGCTTTTGGGTATGTTTTATATTATATATGCATATAAAATTATTAATTTAAAAAACATTTGCATACTTATTGAAATTTAATACTCATACAACTTAAAATCATTCATAGAACATGAAAACAAATTTCCAATACTTTGAGAATTGAGACTTGAGTTTGTATTGATTCATAATGTTCAAAACATAATAGTTAATAACATAGACTGTATTATAGATTTGATAATTCATTATTAATGCCTTAAGCTTGAGTTAGACGTATCATTGGACATTAAAAAAACATTTAAAGTCATGAAATATTTCGCCGGTAGGCATCCACCTTTGAAGAAGCCTTGGCTGGAAAGTGTCAAATTCCGGCGGTCTTAATTTTACAGGTTGCCGGATTTTAGATTTTTTTACAATCCTATCTTAGATATCCACAAATTTTAGATATTTCCTATAATAATATCTAAGATCTGATTGTTTTACTTTAGATTTTTTTAGTCTACAATGTTTATCTACTTTTTGGATTGTATATAATCTTCAATCCAATTGCCCATTCTTGACTTTGTAATAAGAGAAATCATTTCCTTCTTAGTTGTAGGTTTCCTAATTCTTGACCCGCCTGCGAATGGATATCTTATCAACGAAAGAGAAGCCACTTCTTCCTCGTGGGAATCACTGATCAGAAACATGTCTGCTTTACTTCGCATCAAGCGCTCAAAAAGAAAAAGCGTAAATATTCGTTTCTGGCTATTTCATCATAACAATGGCAGGGGCAGGGGCGAGGAGCAAAGGCCAAAATTTTTATAAATTTCTTTTCAAATTTTGTTGATTTCTTGGAAATTTTAGAAATATTGGAAGAATTCAATCGTGATTTTCCTGTGGTTGGAATAGAAGATGAAGATTTTGTTCTTTTCAAATCTTGCGGAAAATTTAGAATCTTGATTCTGTATTGGAAGAATTCAATTCAATCGTGATTTTCCTGTACTGGTTGGAATGGAAGATGAAGATTTTGTAGTGAATATCATAAAGGAGGCGAAAGCAGCAGAGGGAGTGCGGGATAGAAAAGCTTTGTTGACTGGTATGATACTTGTACAATTAAAAAACTACAAAACATGCCTACCGATACTTTTAATCTAGAAATATGTGCTAGAAAATGTTGCAGGCCAAGAAGGCTCACCAACAAGATTTTAGTCCTTAGCAAGTTATGAAATTGCATCGTTTTGTTTGCTATCCATGCCTACTTTTCCTTTTTCTTTAATCTCATATGACGAAGAGGGAAATATGAAGGGATTAATCATTTATCCATTGGAATTATATTTTCTAAATCTCCAACTTGCATAAGATTTTTCTCGGGAATGATTATTACTAAATATTTTGTTTTCCTTTCTAGCTTTGATGATCCAGGCCCCCATGGAAGAGGCAGGTTTACAGCACCATTTTTGCCTGAAATACAGATAAAGGGTTGGAGAGAGGGGGCTCAGGTGAATTTAACAAATTACTGCATTTTTAAGTTGCGTGTTTAAGTCAAATTAGATTTGTAATGTTACTTATTATCACAAAGTTTTTTAGTAGTGCTTTACATCAAGAAAAATTCAAAAAAAGAGTAATATGGCAAGTACTTATAGGAAATCAAGATTTCTAAATTTAGTTATTAATATTAACTGATCCTACTGAGCTAAAAACCTCGGGGATGTCTTTTAGTCGTCAACATTAAGTAGTTTTTACAATATATTTGTGGCACTCAACAATGTTGATAGCGTTAGTGGGCGAAAGCACAAAGTTTTACCATCCCCAAATGGTGTCCATTGGGCCTTACCACAATCATCGCTTCCTGAGCGACGCAGAGAAACAAAGAGACAATCGCAAGCAGGTGCAAGGCATGGAATCCGACAAGTTGGTTGTCGCTCGTGATTCTGGCACCTTCACCAAAATTCTTGGATACTCAACTTGCTGAGATGTGCTTTGTGGACGTGGCATTCATGCTGGAGTTCCTTAATTATTTCGTAACAGTGCCAATCCGCATGGAGATCATAGCCAGAGTACAACCCCGTATAGAGGATGGAGTCACGAGGAACATGGAAAGTGCACGGATCCCATTTTCTACGAGTGGAGCAACAACCCTGTCCTTTTCACCATTCTCATGGACGCGATGAAGTTGGAGAACCATTTGCCCATGCCTCTTCTCATAGAAGCCATGAAATATGGCGGCGGGGGTAAACACTCTGTAAAAGTTTCTGTATATTACAACTTTTGAAAGTTTGGTGTAGGAAACTCTTAAAACGTTATTTTTTCTAAAGCATGGTCTATATTGTCTTTCTTTTATTCAATATTCTCATTTTCAAAGCTCTCTTTTTTCACAGCAGCGATGTAATCATTTTTTAATGCAAGGTGAGTTCATATATGTCGGAAAGATATTATCATGCATCACGAAGCATCCTTATTAGCAATGAATTTTGTTTGTCTATTTATTGAAAATCAAATGAATGGTAACCGATAATGGTAATTGATTGTTCCGACCAAAACCATCTTGGTTGAAGTACTCTCGGGTGTTTGTAATTGGGAAAGCATTTCTTGCTTTTCTTTTGTTGACTGCACCTAGGTCATCCATGGGGTATAGCTATCTACCCCACGGGCCTATGTTATTGTATTTTTCTTTTGATTCAAAATGTTAACCTTACGACATCTATGGTTACATTGTGCCGATTTTTGGCATTTTTCTCAAATATGAGTTGATGAACTTAAACTAACATGGGTCTCCCAATCATTGCACAAATACTATTATTATCTGCTTGCAACCATTTTGTATGAAATTGTTTCTCACTTTGATGTTGTTTACATCTTTCATGGCTTGAGATTATTGTTGAAGTCGACATACAAGCGTGTTTGGATTTTCAAGGTCGCGTTTACAATTTTGGAAAAACTCTACAACGGAGTTAGAAGAGTGATGGAAAATGCCAATCCCTAGCCTTGAACAACACATTTCCCTCATCCAATGGTCGATACTCCCTTTGAGGCCAGTCTTCACCATACGTTGGTAAGGATATTCACAAAATGGGGTTATTGAATACACCTTGGGAACATTTAAATGCCAAAATGGGAGATTTAGTAGATAAAAGCCAAGTGTTCGAATAAATGACGAAATGTGATATATTTTTGGTAAATATCATAATTACAACTTATAGAAAACATGGTCATCTTCAAGAGCCATTGTGATTGTTCTATCAAATGAAACAAACAGATATTCACCATGATCAGATCACTTTTGCGAACATACTCATGGAAATAAGAACTTTGCAACAACGTATGGACATCTGTCAAGGCATAATAGGCAGTGACAACTCACTACATTGTTCTCTCCTTCCCATCACACAAACATCAAACATTTTAACATAACATACATTTCATCGCAAATTACAACTCCAACAAACTAAAAATTGTTATACACTCCGGCGTAAATTGCAACTCATGTGCAATTGCTAGTTTAATTCCTTTCTCAAACCAAAGGAGGGCAGAACAGCCTCTTGTCAAGGCAAGGATCTTGTCATTATATTTCTGATTCGACGAAATCAATTTGTAGGCTTGGCACCTAATGTCAAATGAAGAGAAGATAGGCTGCCCAACCACCAAGTGCTTCACTTGTTCCCATGCCTTCCAAATTGACTGAAGAATAAAGGACCCATGAGGAGCAACAAGAAAGCCCCCAAATAGTAAGTCAACCAAATGAAGTCCTTTTCATCTCTCTCGACCCTTCAGAGCCTATTGGCAATATTGAATCTCACACGAACTTTCCAAAGTTCAATTCCAATCAAAGCCCTCATGTTTTATTTATTTTTTTGCACTTAAAAAAAAAAAAAAACTGTGGGTACTCTCTGGGTACTCTTTTTATTTATTTTTTTGCACTTAAAAAAAGAAAAAACTGTGGGTACTCTGTGGGTACGTACCCACAGGCCCTGGGTACATCTCGGAGTGCACGGATTTCCGTACCCTGGACGTACCCAAGGCCTGTGGATACGTACCCACAGCATACCCAGGGCATACCCGTACCCGTACCCATAATGTACCCAGCCTGGTACAAGGGGGTCTAGGGCGTTTCCGTGCAGTCTAGCATGAAATAGATGTTCTAAATTGATTGCCTGTATGCTGTTGTATTGATCTTAACTCAGATGCCCATATTCTGTTGTATGCCATCCCACAAATAAGAAAAACTACACCCAAAACAGATGAAAAGGGGATGAAATCTCTAAACCCTCAGTAAAAAGCCCACAAATTCAGTCAAATTCTAAAAAATGACATAAGAGAACTTTTTCAACCAGACATCCTAAACCATGTAGGCCTTACTTCATTTAACAATTCAGGGTCAACTAAGATTAGAGAGAGAGAGAGTCTGGAAAGGAGGTCAACATTCGCAGACGCTCTGATGTTATTTTTCAATTTGGAAGCTATATTCTATTATGGCCGGCATACAAGTAACAGATTCAATCAACAATCTATGGCTCCTATTTTGATATAGAACATCATCAAATTTGTACACAAAACACTAAAACTGAACCCAAAGCAGTCGAATTAGGAACAACTAACCTAAACCCAAAACCCTGACTGAACAGCCACAGATGCATTCCCAATTCCAAAATCAAACAAAACTCTCTTACCTGCAACACCGTGAGCAAAATGGCACTTGTCACCGAAGGGACAATGGCCAGTGGTCTCCCATTTGTTGCATATCCTGGTTTTCAATACATGGGCCTCTGAAACACCCCGTTTGCACCATTACCATTATTACTGCCCCCGCCATTGGCAACAACAAACTCGTTTCCGCCGCCATTGGCACCGGTAGGCCCCAGACTGATGGCCACGCTCTCTCTAGACCTCCCATGATCATCATGAAGAAAGCTGCAATTGTCCCCGTATGGGCAACCCTCATCCGTGTAATACTTTTTGCAGAACCTCGTCTTATGAAACCTTTGAGACGAAGGTGAGGCGGAGACGGCGCCGCCCCCATTTCCGTCTCCCCCGCCGCTGGCATTGCCTGCAACAACAACCGCTGCAGATGGGCTAAGCGGCGTGATCGTCTGACGATGATGATGATGGTTATTGTTATTGTTATTGTTGTTGTTGTTGTTGTTGTTGTTGTCGCCGCCCCATCGCGTGAGCTCCTCCTGCTGGGCGACAATCTCTTGCCAGTTGGGCGGCGGTTTCCGCAGCTCCTCCATTCCGTGGGCAAAGTTGCAGTTGTTCAAATAAGGGCAAGTGCCCGCCCTGAACTTGCAGCAAAGCTTCGTCTTGAAGAACATTTTACCGAAACTCGGCCTTCCGTTGCTGTTCTTGGCGGTGCCGCCAGAGGATGCGGCTGACGCCTCTGCATGCGGCGGCGTGCCAGAACTCGCGCCCTGCCCCCTGTCGTCTCCGAATTAGTTGACGCTCCGCCGCCGCCTGCGTTTGACGGCTCGAAGGCGTCGTAGCCTTGTTGCTGCGGGGGCGTGAAGGCGTTAGCGGCTGAGGTTTTCGGTTTCTTCAAGGGGGCTCACCGCCATTGGAGCGGTTACGGTTGCTCGCCTGCCTGTATTCTGGTGGCGTAGTCGTCCATGCTTGACGGCCATCGTCGTCAAAATCGTCGTGCTGCTGTTGAGGTAGTGGCGGGGGTGTAACTGCCCAATAATTGACGCCGTCGACGGCCCCGAGCTCTGCTGCGGCCGTCGTGTCCATTGCGGGGCTTTGACGGTGCGTGGGGTTTTCTGTCTAGTTATGTGTATACGAAGGCTCTGTGGAGTATTTCAGCGATCTGAGCAGAGGGGCATTACAACTACAAGATCGTCTCTGTGCCCTCTCAATATACGCATCGTGCGTACGAGTACCAGAATTACGGACTTCCTCGATGGGTTTTGCTATTGCAAATCGTACATGTAACAAAATCTTTACCGCCTAGGTAAGTACTTAATCGTTTTTAAGTTGAAGAAAAACCTCATTT
This sequence comes from Taxus wallichiana var. yunnanensis, assembly GCA_018340775.1. Taxonomy (NCBI): domain Eukaryota; kingdom Viridiplantae; phylum Streptophyta; class Pinopsida; order Cupressales; family Taxaceae; genus Taxus; species Taxus wallichiana. The sequence goes on along the minus strand of CM031242.1, from coordinate 728,280,299 downwards.
TCTTTCCTAGGTAAAGCCGCATATATTTAATGTATTGTATTTTTATTACGCCGATAGGCGTGTTCTATGTGAGAAACTCCGACCTCTCTGACAATGATAGAGATATCAACGGATCAGATTTCTTGGTCGACGAAGCACGGATCTGAATGGCCCCTACACGTGTCCGCGAAAGGTAGGAATGTCAGATCGTAGCCTTTGAAATCTCTGCGTCAATGACGGGAGGGTGGAAAATGAGCGAGTTGCTGTGGAAATGTCGTTTCAACCATAAAGAAGACGACTCTGGCATGTTTTCAGTCACCAAACAAGTCTTACGGACTGCAGACATTCATGGCACTATCTCCTACCAAGCAAGGGGTTACGGCCACAGTGATCAATTAAGGCATTGATGGCCACGATCGTAGAAAATGAGAAACATTATACAACTTTACCTTCACGAGAATGACAAAATGCTCTGATAATTGTACACACATTGAATATTTATCACTGTGTGGGAGTGATTCTATTAAAATTCCATGAGTAACGTGCAGCAGCAGTGGCGAGATATCTGATGAAGCGCTGTAGTGCATGGTGGCACACGTTCTGTCGCTCGTCTGAAAGAAAATGGTATGATATGGACACCTTGGCACAGAAACATCTGACCATGTCATTTTTTTATGCCTTCTTCTGATCAGAAACAAAATGCTTGAGACATACAGGTAAATAAAACCAAGAGAGGAAGATACGGGTCTCCATGCAAGAAAATACCAACATAGCAGGTCGACTCTTGGTCAGGCACATTAGTGTAAGTATTTACTGTTAGGAATATGAATGATGAGTATGGAAAAGGAAAAATGTTAATGGTTGTGGTGTTTGCAGAGTGACAGAGGTTCGATGGATTTTAATGTAGCTCGTGTGACTCTGAATGATGAGGAAAAAGAAAGCAGCATTTACCATGACACTCCATGTGCTGTGCTAAAGAAGCTTACGGGAAGCACCTCTCTGCGACAATGTTTCCCAACTCAAGGATTCTTACTTTCCAAAGCAAGTCCCCTCCTGCCTCAGGAACCATACACAATAATACCCTTTACTTTTCTGATCTGACTCGTCCTCTGCCCATGTCTTCCATATCGCAACATTATATTCCACAGGCGAGCTAGAGGGAGACTAAAAGGAGACTACTATTTTTGTTGGTATTTTCTTGCATTTTGTTATTTACTTCTTTGCTTGTTTTCATGCCTATAAATGCAAACATTTTCTACGTGGCATCTCATACTTGAGATGATGTCGTTTATCTTTTTTTTCTCTTAAAAAGGGAAGGTATATCATACTTTGGGTATCATGCACAGGGCACTGTTGCACCATTTAGTCTATTTCTTGCAGAAGCGATTTTAATTATTTGAACCTGTCATTATGGAGGAAGGCACTGCATTTTCAAAAAATCTCACATAAGTAGGTATGGTACTATTCAATGTCAACCCATACTGCTACGTTGGCCCCTTCATTAAATCTTTAAGATTACCCAACTCTTTCCTACAACGAATGGAAATTTGATTTTAAGGAAATTATATTATTTAGTGCAATATTTATTACGCCGATATGCGCGTTCTATGTGAGAAAACCCGACCCCCTCTGACAACGACAGAGATATCAACGGATGAGATTTCATGGTTGACGAAGCACGGATTTGAATGGCCCCTACACGTGTCCGCGAAAGGTAGGAATGTCATAGATAAAGACATGCAGATGTGGAAGATGAAGACAGAGCAATATTTATTACAATGAAATGTATAATTAATGTGGCTCGTAGCCGAGGTTATGGGGTATTTATATGTATTCGGGTTTAAATGTTTTTTTAAAACAATGTTCCTGGTGGTCTTCTGTGTGCATCAGCTTAAGTCAATTATGATAAAGCAAAGTTGTCAGTATAGAATTTTTAAATGCCATTGTAGTATAAATTTGCATCTCAATGATGAAACAAACTTGTCTGTACAGACTTTGAGTGTTATTGTTGAGATTTAAATCTTAGAACCCCTTTATTTGTGCAAGTCTAACAACGCTTGATTCTTGTAGATGAATTGTTTTATGCAAATGAGGTGTTTTGCGCAGGTACGACAGTTGTGGTCTCTCCTGTGGGCAGCATGGGGAAAACATGCAATGGTCATATGTATTCATTTCTGTGAATATGAAATAAAATCCATGAAACAAGGAAGCCTGTAGTGTTTCATATGAAAAAGTATTTGACAAGTATTAAAAAAAATTGCATTCATTTTAAAGAACTACTACTTGAAGTATTTAGAATAGAAGATGGCATAAGTTTCATCAATTTGCAAGTTAAACTTTTTCAACTCTAAAAGAGTCATAGAGTCTCTAAGAAAATAGTACATCAGTGAGAGTGGGGGAATGAGAGAAAATATTATGGGTTAAGAAATTGTATTTGTTAAAATAATATGACAAATAGAAAATGTTTAAGTGGAAGAACATGGCAGTATAAAATTATAAAGACTACACTTTAGACAAAACAAATTTAGTAGAGAAGTTGTTTGAAAAGTAATATGTTACAAAAAATATGTTGTCATGGATAGATGGACCATATACACAAATATTCTATGAGTGTTTTAATACTTCCATAATGACAAAAAATTAATAAAAAAATCCAAAAGTGAAACGGGGGAGACGTTAGAAGAAAAAAGAAACATACAACAAGATAGTATGGTATCTGTACTTGGAAAATAAAGAACAAAAGGAAATAGTGGGAATGGAAATAGTGAAAAAGATCTATATATGACACGAAGTGGTGAAGCATGAAAAGGAGCGGCCGATTGAGATTATGAAGGTGGTGTTAAGGACATGGATCTTTACTTTGCTTTGTTGTCGAAACTTATTCTACATATTCTTTATTTAATGATTGAAGACTCTCAAATCAATCTGAAAGTATATTTTCTCCTAATAATTTAATATTTTCATTATAATAAACTCATAGAAAATATTTTCTATAACTAGATTTAATTTATTGATTTATATGTGTTTAAAACTAATTAGAATAATATTATCTTAAAAACACTTTTTCACATTTAAAATTAATCCCACAGATCAATTTAATCTAAGAAGACATTAACAATTATCTTGGTATCACTTTAAAAATATATTTTATAAATAACTATAACATTTTTTAAACATTATGAACTATACAATTTATATCAAAGAATCAACCATCGATATATATGGATAAGTTTGTATTGTGTTGGTAAGGTATAGGCCTTTCCATACATAACACTATGGCTAAAATGAATTGATAGAAACAAAAATAATTGTTTGTACAAATGAAATTTCTTTGTACATGGTCATGGTATGGTCCATAGTGCTCCAGTTTTACACAAAACAAGTTTGCAATGTTCAATTTTGAAACAATATGTTCTACAACCTTGCAACCTATTATATCTCCAAGACTTTTTCAAAAAAAACATTTTGTGCATGTACAACAATTTATGCATTTGTATTATGTAATTTGTCAAATAGTTGTCAAGCCTTTGAATGCTTCCACCTTTTGCATGCATGTGTATCAACGCATTCACAACTACAACATCTAAAAATTGGATTTAAATTACTTTTTCATGGGTTCCCATACCTGCCTCAATGCTCCCCAATTTGGCACAATCCAAAAAAATTGATGTTGAGCTAGGTCATGTGATTAGGTTGGAATTTCATTTTTGCATTTGGTAAATGTTTTGAGAAAGCATGTGTCTTCATTTTAACAACTATATTATATTCCATAAGAAGACATTTGTCTGAATCATTTTGTCGAACACTTTATGAGTGTCCAACAAACTATAATAGTTATAATATATGGTTTAAAAAATTATTGGCACACTAAATAGTTTAACATTCTTTTGTTATTTGTAGGACACACACACACACAAGATTATCAGATTGCGTAAATAATATTTTGGCAATTGTTATTGTTTATCCACAATATTAAATATATGTATATATTATATTAATTAATAATTACATATTTAAACGAGCTAACAATTGAAATATATGGTTTACAAGTAGATTAGTAGAGTAAATAGTTCACAAATTTTTATTTATTATTCGAATATATAAACATAAATTATTAATAGATTATATATAATAAATTATTGATAATTCTTGTTTACGGTAAAAAAAATATAGTTATAACAATATATGGTATAATAACTACTTGCTCCAGAAACCCTTGTCTTTAAATTTGTTTAAGGATAACATTTCTTATGTTGCTATCCTTGGATATTTCTCTCTTACATTTGCCATGCAAAGTACACCTATGCATTGTGATTTTTATTTCTTCAACTATGTGTCTTCACTTACAATATACGAGCCTTTTGAATGTTTCCACATATTGCATGCATGTGTATCAGCGCATTCACAACTACAACATCCAAACAATGGATTTCAATTACTTTTTTGTGCGTTCCCAAACCTTGTCTCGATGCTCCTAGTTTGGCACAATCTGAAAAAATTGATGTCGAGGGTCATGTGATTGGGTTGGAATTTCATTCGTTGAATTTGGTAAATATGTGTCGATGTCTATTGAAAAATCCCATGTCTTCCTGCTAACTGCTATTATCATATTCCATGAGAAGACATTTGTCTTGAGTCATTTTACCAAACACTTTGTGAGCGTCCAACAAACTATAATAGTTATAATATATGTTTTAAAGGTTTATTGACACACTGAATAGTTTAAAACTCTTTTGTTATTAGTAACATATCTTATCTACATACAAATGTTTCCATGAGAAAACGCAACCTAGAAATGTCGCTTCATTTTCCCCTTACATAATTTTAAACGTTACATGTGGTTACAAGTTTCGGTTTCAGATCATGTGTGGCATACTTATGTGATTTACATTATTGTTGGTTATTGTGCAAAACTATAAGGCATTCCACGTGCAATTTGCATCATGGCCACAACTTTCACATATGGGGGAAAATCTATTTTTATTTTGTCTACGAAGGTTCCTAGATCAAGAATTTCGTGCTTGTTACTGTCATCCGAGTTAATGTACCAAACTAAACACAAAACCACCGAAAAACTCCAATGAAATTGATACTGATGAAGATGTAGATGGATGAGGAAGCCAATGTAGATAAGACGGCGCACACAAGCAATTCGCACAATAGATCCGAATAACTCGTAAAACACCGATCTTGTGAGAAAAGACCACGTTAAAAGATATTTTAGTGGGTACTTGCCCGAGAAGCGGGTCCGAGAAGCGATAAGCTTCCTCGGCGGATGTCGATCCACGTTTTGCCAATAAAGAAAGGAAGCATACATGATAAAAGATGTAAATAAAGACTAGATTTTCGATTGCGGTAATAAGACAGAGAATCTAAGCAAGACGCAGTGACAGATAAGACAGTAAAAACAGGAACTATGAAATAAAAGCTGGATTTGTGTTACCTCGTATCCTTTTACCTATCTGCGAGAAAATCGGCGTCGCTTTTTAAAATCGGGCGTCGATTAATCGAGCAGTCGGCGTCGATTGAGGCGCCGATCAGCGTCGGCCGATCGGGTTGAATCGGCGTCGATCGAGGCAGATCGATCACCGATGGATCAAAGTGCGATAAGATTCGGGAATTAGAAGACGAATGTGGTCTCTTTGGATGAGCCGAAGTTGGCGAGACACTGGAACAGAGTCACCGAGATGATAGATGGTGGTGCGATCTTTGATATGACAGGACAGAGAAAGTAACGGTGCTCCTCTCGAGGATTGATTCTGGACAGGATCTCGCCCTAATTTGATACACTTGATCTTTGAAGATCTCTCGCATCGTATCTCTCTCGCCTCTCTGTTCGTGTGCAAGTGCTCCTTTTTTTCGCTTGTTCGCGCTTTTTCGCTCTTGCTCCGATCTCTTTGGTTCGATTTTTCCGCGCTAGAACTGAGTTCTGGACTTGCTTTTATAATCGGCGCCGCTCCTAGAAAATCGGCGCCACCATATGGGTCGGCGCCGATCATGAGAAGACTCAGAGATGGCTAAAAATGATCGATTCGAGAAAAATAAGACTCATCCCGACTACGGGAAAATATCCCGCTTAGGGAAGATTAAAAATAGATGTGATACATGGGTAGAATAAATTTGGGGTGGATAAGTGATTAAGATGCATGGGAAGAAGCGTAATTAAATATTTAATACTTAATTACTCATGGGTAAGATGTGATGGGATGAATTAAATTTAGAGTAGGTGATTAAATCACAAATTGGAAAACTATCCCAAGGGGATAGTTGGTGATGTAAACGTGCCCTAGGTTACCTAGGCAAGTAAACGGATGAGAAGGGACACTAAATTGGGTAACCAATTTTAGGTGTCTACATTTTGCCCCTTTTTGTCAAGTAACTTGCGATAAGCAAGGTTATGAGACAAAAACATGGAGATGGAAGAAGAGAAGAATTTGTGGTGATGTGATCCCCCTCAAACTAGGGATGGGATGGATGATAGAACAGACGATCCCGAGTTTGAAAGAGGTAGATAAAAAATGCAGGATGCCCCAGTCGGATAGATGGAGTAGAACTGATCATTGAGGACGCATAAAAATAAACACAAGGGCAGCAACCTAAGGAACTCACATTGGTAGGAAAACAGCCGGTCTCCTCATGAGACGACGTTAGTGCCTACAGACCCATGAGTGTAAGGAGAACTGCAAAATAGTCAGCATCGAAAGAGAGACACATTGGTAGGGACAACTAGACGGCCCATGAATCGGGCAGCGTTAGTACTGCTGGACCCGCGTAACTCTAAGCGCTAAACAAAAGCGAGTGCTCCACGCAAAGGGAACAAACTCGAAATAGACAATGACATACATGGGCAAGTAAACGGATGAGAAGGGACACTAAATTGGGTAACCAATTTTAGGTGTCTACTGAGTTCCTTCAATCCACTTGCTTTTCTTTTATTTGTCGTCATCAAATAAGATCGATACTTGGGGCCTCCTTGGGATGCAGACAACGCCTTCCATCTTCTGTTCTACCAATTTCCATAAGAAACCAAAATAACTACCACTTAAAATTGCTTGGGCATTTTCAATCCACAAATCCCAAGGGCTTACTCTGCAGCGAGCCACTACTGACATTGGAGGAACGGAAAGACAAGGCCTAACCTTCATGGGTATATCAAGAGTTTCCTCTTTGTCAGTCGTTCGTATTTCTCCTCCATTTTCATTTAGTCGTTACTCTTAAATGTCCTCTGCACCTCTACTGCAGTCACACTTACTAGAGGAATCCCACCTTCGTTCCCTTCCTTCATCTCCTATTGCAGTAACACTTACTAGAGGAATCCCACCTTCGTTCCCTTCCTTCATCTCTCCCATCTTGAACCGCATTGCCGGTTCCCTCTCCCTTTGTTGCTCATCTTCTCATCTCTTATTGTGTTATTCCACACTCGTTTCAACTTGTTCCTCTTATTGTCTACCCACATGCATTTCTCATACTCATTTTTTATATATGCAGTTTCCTTCTTCAACTTCGGCGTTATCATCGCACACCTCATGTGCGATTGCTAGTTTATTAATAGTTTCTTTCCCCTTCCGTTTTGGGATTTTACCAGTCATTGTCATCTTAAGTATATTTACTTGAAAAGGAAGCCCCATTTCTTCTTTAGCTAAACACCATATATTTTAATATATTTACATTTTTAAACGAGTATTTTTATTTTATTTTTAGACAATTATTATATAATTTATAAAATAAGGTGGGTTGGATGTTTTTGTCTCTATTGATATATTATTTTTTTATAAAATAGCAACTATATCACATAATCTAAAATAGTACAACTATTCACAAAAAGGGTTAGTACTCTAAAAGCATGTCGTGAGATCATCACACTAAGCCCATGGCTTGGGAAAAATTTACAAAATCATCAAAATAGCATATAAAAACACAATGTTATTTTAAGCAAGCAATCGCGAGAGAGAGTAGACAAATGAGGGTCTTTGTCATCCGGCTTGCCTCGATCACCATCTAGAAGGTCAAGCCCATCCGGAATGGGCTCCCAATCGGTGGTTGTGTTCTCGTACTTTATGTTATTTCTTCCTTGTTTGTTTTTGCACTGGGTTAGAGAAATGGTCGGGGCCAACTAAGGAATCTTGTCCACCAAAGAAGGTGAAGCCAGTTTGTTGTGTCATGGCTATGGTGAACCCTAGCCCTAGGCTAAGCGCAATGGAGGTGAGTGTTGATGTGGCAAAGAACCCCACTCCACCGGCTACTGAACAGAGAGGGTCGATTGGCGATGCCCCTTCCTCTTGATGAGGATCGCTAAGAGAAAATGGAGGTAGGACTCGAGCCACAAGTATAGGGACCATTGCCCCAATGATCCGAAAGGATTTGGAGATGGGCCATCTACAACACCACCTTCCGGGCTTGCGCACTTAGATCTATAAAAACATTGGAAAGAATCATAGCTTTATTATACACCTAAGATTGCAATCAACAACATGAAAAAAAAGTTTAATTTCTCTCTTTCCAAATGAAAAATAGAATTTCCACTCTAAAAACATGTCAAATATGGGTAAACACCATAGGGATAGAAGGAAAAATTCCTAAAAGGATGTGTTGCCAAAGTGAAAAGGATTGGGTGTAAATGGTTTGAAAAAACCATGAATTCGGGACAGGTAATTTGAGCTTTCTTGTTGAGCTAGAAAAGGTGCATAAGGGTCTAAATGCAACCACATAAAGGGCACTACAGTTGTGGGACTCGTAAATGAATAACCATGTGACCGAGAGGTAGACCTTGATAAATTTAACAATAAGAAAATTCAGTAATTTTGGGTTCAATAATGACATTCCAAAAATTAATAAACCTATGTTTCAAACAATGTAGAGAATAACAAATTGTAATAATTTTTGAAACCTACGTAGCTCATCGATGTGGACTCACCAGCCATGAACAAATTGATAATATGTTATAACAAATACACGGGGAATAAAAATGGCAATAATATATTATTTTCTCAATTGGTCATAATATACAAATAGAAGTGGTCATAATATACAAATAGAGGTGGTCAAAATATAACAAAAACAAGAGTTTGGTTTCAACTTTGCTTTAGGCTAAGTAATGCAAGAGTTGTGAACCAACTCGCTTTGACTAAGTAAGTGAGACATGTCTAAAGTGAAGGACAAATGAGAAGTTGTGGCGAGTGATTAGCGATGTCATTTATCCTATTATAAGCATATAAGGTGTGTGCAAAGCAATCGGAGTATAGTTAAGCTAACTTAAGTCAACTTAGAATAAGTATTAGTAGAATATTGCACCAACGCCCCCTTAAGTGCAACTTAGAGAGGCCTATACAAAGTGAGAAGGCTAAGAATCCTCTAAAATGGGTCCCGACAACTAGGCTTGATGAGGTACCCATGTACAATAAGTATAACCTAGAAAAATTGAAATACAAAACAAAGGCTTCTACAAAAAAACCAGTCAAGCTATTGTGAAGACTACACTAGATGGGATGGAAGCCATCACTAAAAAAATTAGGTGGGATGAAATCCATAACTAAAGAATGGGCAATAAGTGTAAGTGAAAAACTAGTGAAAAACTTAAATTTATCGAGTGGTCTGAATCCACTACTCAATCACTAAAGAAGACAAGTTGACATCAGATGCACCATAGTAGCTCAAGTGTATTGTCAATTTGTTGAATGAGGTGATGAAAGTACAAAAGAGTATACTAAGAATGCCATCAACTTCTTGAAGCGAGATGTTGTGATGTGTCGATGGTAAGGTGCTACAACACCCAAAGAATCGAGTATGACTACATACACACCCACATAATGTTGAATAGGTGAAGTGGACAAAATAATATATTTGTATGAGTGGTCCAAAACCACTAATCAAGCATAGAGAAATGATAGAAGTTGGGTATGCTAGAAAATTATCACTAAAAGGAGACGGTTTGATAGTCGAGGTATCAAATGATACATAATAGGGTCTCTCACAAATAACATGACACTAATAGTGATGGGAATACATAACTAAGAAAAGGGTGTGCAAAAAACAAGACACGCATACATAGAATGAGACTAGGTTATCAAAAGAAAACACTTGTGGCACTTTATAGCTTAGTCTTTAGTATACATACCAAATAACACCAAATAAGATAACCCTCACGACACTTTAACACTTAACGCAAGTATACATCCCAAATAACACCAAATAAGACAAGTAAGATAATGTATATACTAAAATAACTCCAAATAAGAAGATTATTTATCCCTAAAAAAGGCCATATCAATGTGAGAGCTGCTCTAAAACAAGGGAGCAATGTCAAATAGAATTATTCTAAAACAAAAGCGAACAATGCTAGGAAGAATGAGGAATGTGCAAATTATGTAGTTGAATGGTAAATTCCACTCAAAGAATGTTCGATGATGTTGCCTGATTGATTTGAAATCCATCCTAGGTGAATATGAATGGTAAATGAAGATGTTTGCATGTGATTTGGTGCCATGTACACAAACGAGTACATGTGAGGAATCATCTGTAGAAGTGTCATGAATCTCATGTTTGAATGAAGTAGTCTCAGGTCTCTCATGCACGAGAAGTGTGCGAGAAGGACTCATGTGTCGCTCAATATCCTCACGAAGAGTAAAGCAAACAAAAACATGCGAGTGTGCATGTGTAATGCCCCATTCATCATTGCTCTATTATTCTGTGACGACCGTGCTTCTAAGGGCTGAACGCCGTTGTGTTTCCTTTGAAATGTTGGTGTCTTCGTCTTGTTGAGCTTGCCTGCTTGCGTCGGTGTCGATGGTTTTGGTTGTTGGCCCTGCAACATCCCTCACGATTTATCCTATTAAAGGAAGACCTTGTTCTTGCTTTATCGAACCTCCTGTTGATTGTTGTTAATTGCTGCAAGATATTTTGCCATAGTATTGATCACTCTCGTGCTCGACCCCTCGATTAAATTATTTTTAGTTTTGTCGCTATCGTGTTAGGTCCTAAACATTTTTTTAAACCTCGTTTAGGTGTCACGACTTTTTAAAACATAATAATAATGAATAGTAAAGGAGCGGGTATCAGTTATATTCTTATGTGTATATAGATGATAAAATTTCATTTTTGAATTAATTAAGCCTTTTCGGGCCGTGCGCATGCCTTACTGCGAGTTATTGTTTAGTTGAGGTGTCTCATCCACCAGCTGGTAAATTTCTATCATCAATTTATCCTCATACTTGGCGCGGAGACATGGTTTTCTTTGCAGAGATAAATAAAAGATGTTTTGGTCACGTAAATGTATTATGTATGTTGTCGGATAAATACGCTGACCAATAGGATTGCACATTTTCAATTATTAAGAATTTCATTAACTAAAATATGCGAATTTTGTCGGTTCCTCGGACTTAGCTGCTTTGTATACTCTGTCATCGATTTTGTCGATCTAACAAAATTTTAAAAATGAAATTTCTAACAAAAATTAAATTTATTTCATTTTGTGGATATGTAATTTTGCCTGACTTGTTGGTGGAGGAAGTGTAAATTTATTATTTGGCCACCTTTTGTCTCCTTGTCGGCTGTAATTAAATCATGATTTGACTTTTATTTGAATGAAACACCTCCTTCTCCTGGCCGCATTTTTTGTTGGGTTGTGTGTTATCTTCTGCTCATTTTTTTTTTTTTTGGTGCGTGAGTATTCTGTTTTCTCCTAGCCGCCTGAGGAGAGAGAGGGTTTTCAGAATGTGGAGAGAAGCTTGGAAACTTTCCTGTCAATGCATTTGCATAATAGTTCCTCCTTGGGCGTACTTTTTTTTTGGTGGGACGTTTTTATTTTCTTTTCTGTTTTTTGTCTCTTAACTTGCTAGAGGACGTCCATGTATTTTACCTTATTTTTAAACTCCTTTCTGCCCTGGCTGTGTGAATGTGCTTGGAAAATGTGAGTTGTCAGTTGGACACCTGGTGATGGCGTGGGGGTGGTGATGCAAGGATAAATTACATGGGCTTTTGTTTGTAGCTTCCACGCATTGTGCATACCTCCATGCTTGCACTCACATCCCCTTTGACTCCTGCGACTTCATCCTTCAAACCGCCTTCCCTGCTGGCCGCATGGAGAACTCGGGTGTGGGGCCTTCGTTTGGTTTGGTGGGAATACTCTTGTTGTAGCTGCGCCTGTCAATACAAGAGATCCTAAGGCAATGTCCCATTTATCAAGATTTTCTCAACAATATAGCAATAATCTTCCTATTCGGATAGCCATGGGTATACCTAAAGGATCTGCACGGAATGATCTAGAGCTTTTAGATCTTGAAACTAAGCACCAAATCCTATCTATGTATTTATGGCTATCCCATCATTTTAGGGAGGAGACATTTCCATACAAGGAGAAGCTGAGAACATGGCCAGAGATATTGCAGATCTGCTTAGCAAATCTCTTGCTAAAGCTTGCTGGAAAGCAGAGTCAAAAAATAGAAAGAGAACTCCACCAAATAATGTTTCTGCTGTCGGGAGACAACTCACAATAATGAAAGGATTGTAAGAGGAGGTGTCCAGTGGAGTTCGGGTTTGAGAGGAATTTGGTGCCTCGCATGCTACAGATGAAGATTCAACTAGAGGGTTGTTGTTGCTGGATCTTGGGGAGTTTGGATGCCTCGTCGAAGCTGGAGGAGAAGGCAAGATACTTCTACACTTCTCTCTGTTGCTATATTTATTTTATCATGAAATCGAACCACCATTCCCTTGAATTGGTTGTCTTTTGAACGTCTTTTCAGTAGGTCTCTCCTTTCTACTTACTTTCTTCTTATTTTAGTTGTTATCATTGCCTGTATGTTAGTGGAAAGCATGCAGGTGTTCTCTCCTTTGGGTGTATGTTTTTCTTGCTCGAGTGATCGATCTTCCTTTATATATATATACTCTTCTCTACGATAGAGTTTCAAGTTATTATGTTGTTCCAGCTAGTATTTAGCAGTCGTTAAAGTAAGCGTGCAATAACTATGAAGTTCCTTCCTATCAACCTGGTTTGTCCTTCTTTGTCTTTTGACATATATTGTTAATGATCTCTCAAGCCCACTTGATAACCCTTTTGGCATCGAGAAAAAGAAAGGTTGTAGGATTAGTGTAATCAACGCTTGGACTATTTCAGGTTAGAGATTCGGTGTTAAAACTTTTAGAATGAATAAGTTTGTATGCAACGTGTTTCAACCTCACGTGTTTAGACTCCTATGTAGCTTCAGTCTTGTTCCTAGGTTTCAAAGCCATCCTTAGGAGGTACTTTGACTGTCCCCCTTCAACTTGAATCGTAACTAGTTTTTTTAGATTAGCTAAGTTCGAGGTCTTAATTGTGCAAATCTAGTACCCCCACTATTACTAGAATTATTTTGGTCTCTTTCCCTCTCGGAAGATTGTTGGTGAAATAATCTAGTCTTCTAACTTGTGTTTCCTCCCATTTATAATGATTGTGTTGTTAATTAAGATTGGACAGTTTCTATGCACATATGTACCTTAATGTTTGTGATGAAAATTGTCTTGAATGTTGTTAACCTTGGGGAAAACTTTCTTGCAATCGATAGTATTATGGAGTTATAGCAGAAAGAGTTGTTTGATAACGGAACTTAGTAGTTATGTTGTACCTATGTTTGAATGGTTGATTTTGTTACCAAGGGTTGCCTTAAAAATATTGTTGTTTTGGGAAATAGGAAATTTATTTTAAATTAACCGAACTTTAAAATTGATGTGGAGGTTTGTAAATCTTTAGGGTTATAAAATTAGTTGATGACATTTTTGTATACTCTTGTTTGATGGAACTCCCTTCTTCTCTCGTGTGTTTGCTACTAGCCTACAAGGCATTGGCCTTCTTGAATGATTGGGAAATCTCTTGGAGTTAATGGTCAAAACTAGTTTACTTTGCCTTTGCTTCGAAACTTATGTTGTGTGGATACTCTATGTGATTTCAGGTTTGAAACTCATTTATACATGGCTTTTTGTGTTAATTCTTGAAACCCGTGGTTTCCCTTTCTTGGGCCGATCAACTCTTGTTCTTTTAGAAATATAATATTTTAGCCTATGCGTTTGGTACCTTTGAAAAATTTCTAGATGGTTGGTCTATATATCAAATCTCAATCTTGTGATTGTTATTTAATTATTTACTTGATGGGAATCCTGTTTTTTTGTTATATTGGTTATTTGCTCCTTATAGGGCCAAGGGCCATTCTCATTCGATTGTTATACTTTCGTTGTTTTTACTCCTAACTGAAGTACATGGTCTTCTTCCTTGATTGGCATGGTGGAGACTTATTATAACTTGAAGTGTTGATAGTGTTTAGAGGTTTGACCCAAATTCTTGTAATAAAGTGCTTCCTTTCATGGTATTGTTGATACTTGATTATGGTGGTTTTGTGTAGCCTTATCTTGCTCAGTTCTCGCGAACTAACTCTTGTAGAAAATTTGTTGCAGATGGATTTTGCGAGTAGATGAGGGATAGACTTGTAGATTTTTTTCATCAACCTCAGTTGAGAAGTTCTTTTGCTCGAAAGCTTTTTACGTTGTTCAACTATTGATAACGTCCAGTGGAAAGTTTAGAAGAGGATCAATCTCTTAGTATAATGTATTATGGACTTTGTCATCTGAACTTCGGAAACCTTGCATTGTTTGACTATCATTGAAATTATAAGAAAATTTGGTTACTGTTGTTGAGTGACTTTGTTGGAGTATCAGTATTTTAAGAGTTGATGTAACCTTGTTTTGTTCTTGTAAATGAGTGTTGCTACAACTTTACCCTTGAGAATAAATGTTGAGTTAAATCTTACGTGACTTAGTAATAATGTGTCATAAGTAAACTAACATGGGTTGTCTAATACTTCTGGAAGTAAAATAAAAGTTGTATTCAAATAAAGTAACGTAGGGGTCACCAACTTGAGAGCAAGTAATTCTTTAAATAATCAAAGGTGAGACTATCATTGCAAGTAAAATTATATAACATGATACCCTAGCTCCTCTAGTGAACATTATCCCTTTTATGGTGAAATTTGTAAAACGATCCTAAGGTGAAATGAATTGTTAGTTGTTAGAAGATGATAAGATTTAATAAGCCGGAGAAAACAATTTGGAAATCACACAATCTATCTCACCGCCATTTGGAAGGTAAATTTTTCTCTTTGGTAATACTCATTCAGTGAAGCCTTTGTAAAATATTTGATAATTCTGGTTAAATTCTCAAGCCTCAATTAAAGCCTAGTATTAACTATTGAGGTCCTATAGATGATTTCAACTCGACCTTCTCCCTCTAACCTTTTAGCAAGGCACTTTGTTTTTCTTCTCTTAAGTGTGTTGAACGTAAACCCAAGTTGTCTTGTGGGCAAGAACGGGTCATCGTAGCGTTAGTGTGAACAGATGGCCATGTGGAATTAAATTACTCTTTTTTCTTGATAAACAAATTAAGCAAATAAAGGCCATAATAGAGAAGGCTTAGAGCAAATTTCTCTTCAGAGTAAAAGTAAGAAACTTAGCGTTGTAAGAGGTATTGTACGAATCATATCTAGAGTCTTAGAAAACTGAAGTAAGGATCGAAAGAGGTTTTATGAAAATAAATAACCTTCAATAATTTTCTCATTGTGGCTTGCCCTATCTGTAAGTGTGTTATGTGGTGGTTTCCTATGTTGTCTTGTCAAAAAGAAAAGTGAATTATCCTTGGTGGGTGTGAACATTTCCGTGCTACCTTTGTGGTCATCCTTGTATTGAGTTATCCATGGAGTTAGTTGTGACCTTGGTGGTGGCATGTTGTGTCGTGTTATGTGTCAATAAAAAAAAAAGGTTATCTGTATTTTACTGTGTTGTTTGTGTGTGAATTTTTGGGTTGTTACAACATGAAGTGGACTTAATGAAGAATCATTTGTTCTAAAGTCAATGTCATGGTGAGAAATTCAACAAATAGGTTAGGAAGGGGAAATGATGCCCTAGAAATTTAATATGCCTCTACTAAAATAACCCATGAAATGAATAATGCGGGGATCTAAAGCAGGTGTTCTTCTCAAATGAACCAAATATAAAGGTGGGTCAATCGAAGTGTCGGTTCGTGCAGTGTACAATAACGGGTGCATCAAGTTCAATTGGAAACTCGTGATTAGGAAAACAAAGGATGATGTGCCAATAAGATATGAATCAGTGACATAAGGTAGACTATGCTCAAATAGAGATATGTCCATAGTGTCAATCTAACATCACAAACATGTAATTGTGTCTTCTGATATTTGAAGGAGGGTGGATTTTATGGAAATTAGTTAGAGTAATAGAGAATTGTTTTTGTGTCTTCGTATTCTCTTCAACAAATCTAACCACATATTCTTAAAGTGAGCATACTTTTGAAAAGAGCGTAGTGTTTTCTAAAAACATGTTATTATTCTCTTGTGTGAGAGTGTGAAGGTATTAACTAGAATCTATTTACAAGGGTAAGGGGGAACATCTTGGAAGAACCTCAAAATCAAACACATTAAAAAATACCTCCCAAACTAATGGTATGATTTTTACAAATATGCCTAAATATAAGGGTTGGCATACAAGCCAAAAATCAAATAAGCCCAATCCAAAAATATAATTCACAAAAATGAATGCCCTATTTGAAAGTTGGTGACACTTAATAAAATAGTGTGTTTACAATATATTTTCAATTAAAATTTGACAAAAAATAAAAAAACCTACAATTTGTATGTGGAATATAACAAATGTGAATCCTTTTGTCACAAATCATGTGAAACAATACACATTTCCAAATAAAGGCAATGAAATTTGTTGGACGGATCAAAAGGTATGGCCCTCTATTAGCATATAGATTTGCAAACATGCATACAGTGTGGGAAAGAAGTCCCTCCTTAATGAAGGTGAGGTTGCCTTTATCGAAAACCAAAAGTATTTTCACATGTACATTCAAAATTGTATGTGGGGGGTGTTTTGGAACATCAATGGAAAGAAAATTGAATGAGGGATATGGGATGGAATGAAGGAACGAAATGGAAAGGAATGAATGGAAGGAATATGCAAAAGTTAGGTAAAAGCAGAGCCTAATATTGCATGGAGAAGAACAATAAACTAACACAAATAAAATAGATTTTGCATCAGTTAAACGAGAATGAGTAAAGGAAACACACATGAGCAAGTAAATAGTAGAGCTTGATCACTGTGAACAAGAACAACAACTTAATAACGTTGACAATAAGATCAAAGACAATATTTGCATGCAAGATTTAAACATCTAACATCTAATGAATATAAGAACATCGAATGTTACAAGAGACAATGAATGAGACACAAAGTTCGTATTTCATTAACTCTAAAATGTCTTCACAAAAGAACACAAAGTTTCTTCCTGAAACAAAGCTTGCACACGAAAGTATTTTCTTCTCCTCTCTCGAGTCACCCTTATAAATGAGCCCCTAACTTCCTTTTATAACCCAAAAGTTGGTTACAAAGTAGTTAGGGTTTTTAAATGAGCATTAAATAGGGCACTTAAGTGACTTTTGACTTTTTCAACCAACTTTATTAAAAGCTACCAAAAATAGAAACCACTTAAGTTATCCACATTTTCTGAAAGAAAATTCAATAACAACATCCCTTTTTTAAAATTCCACTTTTAAAACATATGACCATAACCAGTGCCTTATCCATTGAAATGGGGTCTGCCTATCTCAAACGTATGAGAAATGGACTCTCCCACTTCGTTAGATACCAAGAAAACTATCTTGAACCATCAGTGAAATTAGGATCCACTGCTTTCGCCAATTGAAAGGATTTGAACCTTCCCAATGTTTCAAACATATTTTCTTCTTACGGCGGTTCATTCGTTCGAAGAATAACCTCACACAATACTTGCAACTCCAAGATCCTACCTGACATATCATTCAGATTGACCATCTTTGATTGAGCATTCTCAAACAAGTTCTTTAATTTGATGCAACGCTCCATTAAAGCTAAAGATAAATTGATGGTGGGAGTATACATTTCCTTAAACAATTGTGAAAATTTCTCTTCCACATGTTCCGATGAACACCTTTGATTATGCTCATTTACAAGGTTGCGAGGATATCGGCTATGAATTTTGAATGCGAAAGAGGGATTCGCAAGCTGATGTTGAAAAGTGATGCACCACAACAAAGTTGCACTCAATGGTAATGTCAAGCCAACGCAATACACAAGATTCAAACAATGGAAAGAAGATTGCAAGTAAGAAGAATGGGTCTGCTCATACTCATAGATCGAAAAATAGGAAGTACAAATAGGGGTGTTGTGTAACCCCCATGCCTAAACAGGAAAGAATCTCAATGACGCCACTGACACATATGACGTTGACTGACGCATATGACGCCACTAGAAGAGGAGTTACTGATTCCAAATAAGGAATGTAACTCTATGACTGATGAGGCAAATGACAATGTCGATTCTATGACAAAATCGACACTTGTCATTTGACTTCCTAAGACCTATGACTCTCAAGGTGAGATGACTCACCTAGGTGATGTGGACAATCACCTGGGACGGTCACACACACCAACACCCCCTTCATCGGGCCGAGGAAGAGGTCGAGGTAAGCCATAACAAAAAGAAGACCCCTAGACAACTAAGAAAGATGTGTCAATGGGGCCCGGCAACTAAAGGCCTGATAAGGTGCCCATGTACAAACAACATCTTTTTGGAAAGAAGAAGAGGAGAAGAAGGACTATATAGCCTGAAGAAGATGGGTGGCTGTAGTAGATCTCACCCCAAGAAGAGACCGCAAGTGAAGAAACTTCACCTTAGTGAAGGGCTTGGTGAAAATGTCTACAACCTAATCAGTTGTCTAAACATATTGTATGTCGATGATGTTTTCATGTATCAACTCCCGTATGAAGTGCATATGAATCTCAATGTGCTTCGTCCGCTAATGCTGAATCTGGATTTATACAAATCGAGATAGTGCTCATGTTGTCATAGTAGATAATGGTAGGCCGCCAAAAGTGGATGCCAAACTCTATCATGATACCATGTAACCAAACAAAACTTCACGTGGCGCGTTAATCGCTCCTCTCGTATTTTGCTTACATCGATGATATGGCAATGGCGTTCTATTTCTTGCTAGATGTTGGTCGTCAAATAGGACTTCAAGAAGAGCAACAGTCAGGGGACAAGAAGTCCCTCCTCTTTAATGGGAGAGGTTCCCTTATTTAGAAACGAACCTATTTACACATATACAAAGCATGATTTTCTTGTGGAACTTGGATATTATGAAAGTGTTTTCTATAAGGATCATCAATCACAAAAGGACTGAGGAATGAAAATGTGAGAACGAGCAGAAAGGCACCATTCAGAATTATAGATGACAGAGTAATTCCTTATGCATGCGAGGGTACAACGAATTGGAATAAGATCATTTGTATCACATTAATAAGATGAAATTTGAAAAGACACAAAGTTCTGTAAATAACATCTGCAAGAATACAAAGCTTCTCAGCATAATACAGACAAATGATCTAACAAGATTAAATGAATAGCTTAGGAATAAAGGAAACCAGATAGACAAAGAATGAAAAATCCTTCTGTATTGATTTCTTTAAGATTTATTTACACTTTCAGAAATAAGCCAAGTTCCTCCTTTTCAAAATGGTGAGGAGAGGCCATTATATAGTTTACAAATTAGTTACTCCCGGTAACTACTTCTTTTAACTAATGATTAGTTAAAGGGTTGCAAATTGCAATACCCCAACTAAATACAATAAATTCATGATGAAGAAGAGAAGGAGGAGAAGAATCAGGAGAAGAAGACAAGTGTTCAAGATTGGGAGGGACCCACTGATTTAAGGATCTGTTGTGCGAATATCTTCAACGCCTTTCTTTATGTCTCGCCACGTGGGGTGATGTGTTGGCGGTGGCATCTAACTTGTGATGATTTCTCCATGCACGTTCGCTAGTTTGCTTGAGTCGAGCGAAATGAGCTCTGCAAGTCTGAGTACAATGTCTCGCACATTATCGAAATTGGGAAGCCACTTGCGTGAACGCCAAGCCACCATCATGAATCATCGTGCCATATTTGAAGGGTTTGCATCTGTCATCCTTGCCCAAAAATCCCCAAAATCAAGGTGACAAACTTCTTTGTCCTCAATATCGGGGCAATGCAGACTCGAGTAGTGAAACTTGTTCCTTTAGAATTTAATCTTCATGTTGATAGTAACTTGGAGAACAAAGCTGCGAGTTGGACTTGGGATGGAATCGCGAGGAAATGGATACGTGCACGAAATTTTGGTAGCGAGGGTTCGAGCAATAGATAGCATGAAAGCAGTGTGTAAAAATGCATAGGGCGAGTTCATTATATAGCCGTTTAGAGAGAGAAAGGTAATAAATGTGCATTAGCCGTTTAGGGGTAGAGCGGGAAAAATTAGCACGAATGGCACTTGGTTCATTTGGGACACGAGGGACACGAAAGCGCGAAGTATGCGGTTCAGCCAATTCGGGCGATGTGGGGAAAAGACGCACAAATGTTCTGGGACATGCGGGACGAAAGAACACGGAATACGCGATTCAGCCGAATCGGACGAAAAGGGAACAACGGGTCGGGTGAACTTGGGACATGTGGGACGAAAGTACGTGGAATACGCGAATCGGCTGAATCGGGCGAAAAGGGAACAACGGGTCGGGTGAACTTGGGACATGTGGGACAAAAAGTTCCGACGGGCCCGAAAAGAACGGACTTCGGGTAAACCGGCTGATCGGGGAACAAAGAGCCCAAGTGAACCTGGGACACGCAGGACAAAAATGTCTGACAGGCCCGAAAAACACACAAAATGACCCAAAAAACGTAGATTTTCCCAATTTTCGACTTTTCACATTACCAGGACAACAGAAAAGACACTTAACCTCAAAATTTTAATTTTCAACTTCTTAAAAGCAGGGGAATTTTGAGTGGACAACTTTGGACCAAGCGACAGGACCGGGAACTAAGAGTGAAAGCGTAGCTGAGGTAGAATTAGATGATCTAGATCACCGGCCCAATCTGAGTCTGTAAATCCAACCAAGTCAATCTCAGTCCCTCCTAAGTAATGAATACCATCTGTGTGAGTGCCATAAACATAGTGAAGGATCCGCTTTACTGCTTTTAAGTGCAACTCATGAGGCTCCTGCATAAATTTGGACACAATCCCGATGGCATACGATAGATCTGGCCGAGTGTGAGTAAGGTAGATCAAGCTTCCCACCAATTGTCGATAAAGGGTACCGTCAACCAAGGGGGAAGAGAAATCAGAAACCAACTTAATCCCAGAAATAAAAGGAGTAGGTGAGGACTTGCAGTTGGACATGTGAAACCGAGCAAGCAAATCAAGAGAGTACTTAGGCTGCGAGATCATAATTCCTGAGTCAGATTGTGAAATCTGGATCCCAAGAAAGTAATGAAGCAATCCTAAGTCAGACATGGAGAACTTGTTGGCCAAGGAGATCTTCACAGAATCAATGATAGAGGAAGAGCTACCGTGATCAACAAGTCATCAACATAGAGAACAAGAATAAGCATGGAGTCATCCTGTCGCAGAATATACACATTTGGGTCAGAGTGACACCGAGTGAACCTTGATGTAAGTAAAAAGGAGTCCATCTTGGCATACCAAGCCCGAGGGGCTTGTTTAAGGCCGTAGAGAGACTTCTTTAATTTGCAAACGAGGGATGGATCATGGACATAACCCGAAGGTTGTTCCATATAGATCTCCTCCTCTAGGTCCCCATGAAGGAAGGCACTCTTAACATCCATCTGGTGGACTTCCCATCTGTTAGCGGCAGCGATGGCAAGGGTCAGTCGAATGGAAGTCATCTTCGCAACCGGAGCAAAGGTTTCTGAGTAATCAACCCTAGCTACCTGGGAGAAACCCTTAGCTACAAGTCGCGCTTTATACTTCTCGACTTCTCCATTAGCTCCATACTTTGTTCGATATACCCACCTACACCGAACGATTTTTCTTCCTTTCGGAAGAAGGGTAAGATCCCAAGTGTCATTCTTTATGAGTGAGGAATACTCCTCATCCATGGCAAGAATCCCACTCAGGAATCCCAGAAGCTTCCTGGAAAGATGGTGGATCAGAAGCAGAGGTGAAGAAGGAGTGAGGTCCAGTGAAGTCTGAGCGAGTACGTCTCTCATCCAAAGGATCTCCAACTAAATCTCCAACACTCTGTAAAGTTTTCCTGGCCCAAAGAGGTCCGAAGGCTCAGGCTCAGAGTCAGAAGATTCTTCACTTGAGTGAGAAGGGACATAGTCCTCATCATCACTACTGTCAGAATCAGAAGACTCAAAAGTTTGAGGATCAGAAGGAGCAGGGAGAGGTGGAACTCACTCAACAACATCATCATCTGAAGAGTCAGAATCTGAATCAGTGGGCAAAAGGACCTTAGTGGAAGTTGAAGTCAAGGATGACTCATCAAACTTCACACTCCTCTCAATATAAAGCTCACGGGTGGTAGGGTTCAACAATTGATATCCCTTCACGCCATTAAGATACCTGACAAAGATACAAGGTTTGGATTGTGGATCCAATGCCTTGCATTTCTTTTTGGGAATCCGAGCCATAGCCTTGGATCCGAAGACTCGAAAGTGCTCGACATCAGGCTTGTGTCCAAACCAGGCTTCAAAGGGTGTCATCCCTCTTACTGCCTTGTGTGGAACACGGTTCTGAATATAACAAGCAAAATTCACTGCTTTAGCCCAATACTGTGGAGGAAGAGATTTCGAGTGAACCATACAAGTAGCCATCTCCTTTAATGTTTGGTTCTTTCTTTCTGCAACTCCATTTTGGGAAGGGTTGTACACTGCAAAGCAATCCCCTTAGAAGTGCAGAAATCCTCAAACATGTTGCTCACATACTCACCTCCATTGTCGGTTTGAAGAACCTTGATAGACTGTTCCGCTTGTTTCTCAGCAAGAGCCTTAAATTTTTGAAAATGCTCAAAAACTTCAGACTTAAGCTTAAGAAAATATACCCAAGTATAACGTGAAAAGTCATCAATGAAGGTTAGTATATATAGAGCTCTAGTAAAAGAAGGAGACAGAAAAGGGCTAGAAATGTCACTATGAACAAGATCTAAGGGACGAGTAGCTCTCAAGGATTTTCCCTTGTCAAAGGCTTTTTTCGAGGGTGCTTTTAAGGGTACTGACCCTCACAAAGACCCTTAGAAAACTTAACTCAAGGTAGCCCATTGACCATTTCATTTTGGCTCAATTGTTCAAGGTAACGATAATTTAGATGCCCAAAACGCTCATGCCATAACTTGCTAACCTCATTTGCATGAGTGAGCAAGGCATTGGGCGTCGAATTAGAAGAGAAGTGGGAAAAGGTATACAACCGTGAACGGTGATCTGCCTTTCCCTCAACCACAGTGCAGTCAGAGTTAAGCTCACGAATAATCACTAAGTTAGGACCAAATTCCACTCACATTCCTTCACCAAGGTGGGTGATTTGGTAAACCGATAGGAGATTGGTAGAGAGATTGGGAACACTCAACACTTGGTTAAATGTTCCACCTTCTATCTCTACCAATCCACTACCACATCTCATCTCGCAACCTAAACTCATCACCTAAACCTTACACAATTATTTATTAATTACCTCATAATTGATAAATCCACATCGCCTTACCCGCCACCTCACTTGCCCACCTCACCATGACTTAGCCCTAACCCTAAACTAACCTAATTAGGACCCATGACTTGGTCTAGACTCACATCCATAACTAATGCCTCCTTACTCGCACCCAAAGCCGACCTTCTAGCCACTTGACCAAGCCCGCAACTGATCTCTCGGGAGAAAAGCAGGGAAGGTGGGCTATTTTACTAAAAATAGCCTACTTTTTCCTAACCGATGCGGTTCTACTACTGACCGCCGCCGGTTACGTGAACCGCCATCGGTTCCTCGTAAATGGGCTCCCAAACCAAAACAACGGATCGGAATTTCATTTTGGGAGATCAGTCGAAGGATTTTTGAATCAAAGGAGAGTCCAAAGCGATTAGCAGAGTCCAGAACTTCACTTGACCAAGCAGAGACGAGTGAAGAAACCAGAAGAGTTGGCAGCCAAGGAGATCAACTGGCATCTTCGCCAAAAACCAAGTAAGTTACATCTTGCATGTCCTCCATTATAACATTTCTTATGCTTTTGGAATTACAATCCTCCCAAATCCGCTTCGGATCCATTATCCAACGTACTCATTGCTCTCTAATTGTCATTCTTTTGTTTCTAACCATCCCGTTTCCAAAAACTATCCAAAAATCAGCCATTACAAACTCCACAACCAGCCCGTAAGATCCTAGAACCCACCAGATCGGTTATCAAGAATCGCCATCGGTTATAGGTAACCAGCATCGGTTCCTTTGATCAAAAACCAGAAACCAGCCTTTCCCCTACCTGTTTCAACGAAGTGATTTAATTGATATTTTACAGTATTTTGTGTTAACTCATATCGGCAGGGGAACTGACCACCTTCGAAAGGAAGTTTCATATTTCCTGGGCCCAAGGCAGTTCCCTCATTTATTATCTAATCAAAATCTTGTGGTCTTGTGTTCTTATTTGCAGGTAGTCCTTCCAAGACAAAAAGGAGTTCTTCGCAGTCACCCGATCTTCTCTACGGTACGCGCACATCATCTCGACATTCTACATGTGTATTCCTCCTAACCCTAACCTTATCTCTGCTTTTATAAGGAACGAAGCATTTCCGAGTGAAACATTTTGGCACACTTATGGGACCCATTTTGGGTTTCTTTTGCTTATTTTCATTTTAGGAAGCATATTTGTTGTTGCTGTTTTTGTTATATATTTTAGTAAAGAATTTGTCTTGCTTTCCTGGTTTCGCATTAGTGAAAGTCATCTCTTTTGCTTCATCGAATATCACTTTCGATTTGGGTTTTAAAACACGTGCATTGCATTCCTGCTTGTTGTTCTCCAATTCTAGTGAACATAGATTAAGTAACAGGTCGTACACGTGGGGGTGATATCCACGGTATTGACAGGAAATTAACCTTAGTTTCACTGCACAACACATACCGAATCACTTCACAATTAACACAACATGCTCAAACATCCCCCCTTTTCCGCGGTATTCCTCCGCCCGATTGAGGTAACCTTATAAGCCAAAACAAACTTGACATTTCCCCTAGGTCTTGTTGTTTAGGATTCTGACATCATCTTACGTCTAAAGGCATAAGCCCACGATAACTAAAATTAACCCTAGGTTAGTCTCTAGATTTGCATGCGGTGCCTCTTGCTTGTTTTCAAATCCTCGTTTTCTCGTCATACTTTGTCTTCTCGTGATCAATAAGTTGCTAAACATACTCAACGTTACCAATATCAAATCAGCAGCCTTTTATATCTTCTTATCCTTAATTTTTGACACCGCCATCGGTTAAGGGACCGACGCCGCTTGATCTCGTGATCGACACCGGTTACTAAACCGATATCGCCATCGTCTTCATCATCACCGACAAACCAAAGAAACTTGCCAAATTCACCATTCGAGGTTGTTTTTGTTCTTGATAGATGAAACTTTCCCGGGTGTTCTAGTCTATGGTTGTCATCACTGGAAGCAAGCCGCCGCCATGGTTTCACATGCCTCGCTCCGTGTCTTTGCCTCGAATCACCCCTTCACATTCTATAGGGAACCCTATGACACCAATGAGATCCCCAAATTCTCGTAGGAGACAAGGACTTTGCCAAATTTCTCGGATGCTAATCCTGGGCCACTGCATAATACTATTTGTCTCATACCCCGACCGTACGCCCGATGGTCAGCCTCCTTATGGGCATGCCTATTAGTATAGCTGCTCATTTAGCTCCTACTCCTCCCGATAACAATACCTTACTTTTCGCATCACTAGCCCCGCCTCCCAATCCGACAGCCTTCAGAGGTTCATACGACCCCGATTAGCTTTCCTTTCGTTAACCTGGGCCCCACGTATCGCCACCACCAATCGCCCCTATCTCTGCCTCTCTTTCGCACCACTCCATTCATGACTTACTCTCTCGCCACCTATTCAAACGAGCTTTCCTTCTCAAGCTCCGCCTACCTTTTCATTCCCATACACGTATCCAAAGAACCTCAACACCTTATATGGGACATCCCTATTCTCGTGGCACCATCACCTCATCCAACCACACGATTTCATCAAGCAAATGATGGACAAAATGCAAAACCCGGAGGCTTCCGTTTCAGAAGTCGTAGCGCTTTGACATACGAGCAAGTTTGTCGGGAGCCCATTCACCCTTCTCGTCCCCTTCATTCATATCCTCCTCAATGGGAGTTGCCAAAGTTTACTCGTTTTAACAAGAAAGAGGATCCTCAACAACACTTGCGATCATTTAGACATGCTTGTTATTTGATCGCCCATGATGATGCCTTGTTACTCCGCACCTTTCCCATGTCCTTATCTGTGGCTCGCTTGAGTGGTATAAAGTTGCTTTAACCCAAAGACTCAATCTTCTCTTTTAACCAACTAGCCCAATCTTTCTTGGATCATTTCTCCATTAACATTGCCAAGAAAGTATCTATCATCGACTCTATGCCATCCGACACCAAGACGAATCTATCGCAGATTTCGCTGACGATGGCGGGCCTTATCAACCAACTTACGTATGCCTTGCCTCAAACCGAACTTATCGAATCGTTTACGCGGGCTCGCGCTAAGCACATCTCCCCTACCCTCCAAATTCAAACTTTCCGTACATTCGACGAGGTTTTACTATGGCTCGAAAATTAGAAATTCGAGCCTTAGAGGAAGAGAAACTGCGGTTGCGCAACAAGAACTCCACTTTCCGAACTCCTGATTCTACCAATAAACCAAATACCACCACTCCTCACGCGTCCACCTCTTCTAAATCAAAAGGAGCTGTCCACGCAGTGATGGTCAAATCCCAACCACCGTCCAATACTCCACCAAAAACCACCTATAAATACAAAGCCGAACCCATCAGCTACACTCCCTTGGGAGAAACCTATGATGTGATATTGGAGAAATTGCTCAAAGCTGGGGCTATCACCTTGCCCCCTGTTAAACCTCACTCTGGGTTTGACTCCACCCGCGCAATACCTTCCTGGTACAAAGAAAATGACTTTTGTAACTTTCACCGCGTAAAAGGACATAGTCATGAAAACTCGCAAGATGTTGAAAAACATAGTGCAGAAATGGTTGATGCAGGGATATAACACTCGATAATCCTAACGCCCCTGCTAACCGAAATCTGAAAATTTTCAACAAGCCATTCCCGAATCACTCGTCCAGCAGCAACGTGAACCAAGATATCTTAGCTGAGGAGAGTGTTCATGAGATCCATGCAGTCTTCGATTCTCAGCCAAAAGCCTCTATCGAGAAAATTTTGAATCAAGCCTCTTCACTAACACAGGAGCCCGAACCTCCTTTACCACCATCAAGCCAAAGCGAAATCGTTCCTTTACCCATAGAAGAGTTAACTGCCCAGGCTTCTCTTCTCATCAATGAGTCTTCTTACACCACATCCCTACAAGACTGTGAGCGGATGCTATCTAATTTATCTATTTCCCAAACGTCCCCTTCTACCACTCTTGCTACACAAGAGGAAGGCTCACCACTCCTTTTGACATCCTTAGACGAGAAATCTCTTACACTAACATCACCACATTCTTTTAATGTGACAGATCTCCTCGAACACGCCCTCCTACCTATTAGTCCCTCATCGCCTAAATCTTTTCAACGACCGGTTGACCTCCTAACATCTATTGATACAGTGCCTCATCTGCCTCCTGTGTCACACCCGCAATGGACTGGAATTACAACCCACCTTTCTTCCGTACCAAAATTACAAATCACACTGAGACCTGCCATTCCACGTAAGATGACAGCCCTATGGGAACGTTTGAGTACCCCTTTTCCTACTCAAATGCAAATGACTAATCCTGATGTCTCCACCATCTACCCGAAGTGCTTACAGAAGCTTAAAATGCCCCTGTTCTCGCCTTCACCCCCCTCACCTCTACCAAATGCCCCGTCCACTTCTATCAACTTAACCAGATCTTCCCTACGCTGGGACCTCACCAATGCCCAATCTGACACACCCACCTAAGCGACTCGATCTATCCAAAAATAAATCCGCCCCGCCACCTAGGAGACGAACGCAATCCGGGTCTCTATCACAATTAAAACCCTCATCATCACACCCACCTTCCATATTGGGACCTCATCCCTCCACATTACACCAATATATCATACCTCCTTTGTTTTCTGCAAAACGACCTACGCCTTTTACACCTATACAGAGATCAAAGGGTATCACAACATCGTTACCCCACGTATCCGGTCCACCTATCAACCCTAAACCAATCCCATCATCAAAGGATTTATTTTCTGTCACTCCCCTTTCTCCGTGGTTGTTTCCCGCTACCATGCCATCTGTAGCCTCATCATCTAACCAGCTGAACGTAACTTCTGTGTCCAAGAAACCACGTTTAGTGAAAAACATGTGTCAGCACCCCTCGGCTAAACCACCACCCATACGAACTAAACACGCCCAAACATTACCACAACCCACACAATCAATACCCTCATCTTCTTCTGATTTTGACCCACTCAAAGGATCTTACGCCAAAATCCTTGCTATGTTGGTGGAGAATGCGACCATCTCCCTACCTCCACTTAGACCTTATGACCCGTCTAAGCCCCGACCTGTGGATTATGATGAGTCTAAAATCTGCGCCTATCACCGCACACCTGACATGATGTGGAAGGATGCAAAGCTCTAAAACCATCCTTCGCCACCACCTCTTCCGGATAGAAAGATTAAGAAAGACAACTTACGAAGGGAGAGACCTCTAGCGCCAATTCCCTCTACTATACCATCTCGTCCCCGCCTCACCAAGATCGATCATTATTACAACCCCACCTCTTAAAGACCATGAATTATCCCAACCATCTTCTTCATCTCAGTCTACGAGATTAATATGATTAGTGTCGCTACTCGAGGACGTAAAAACAATGGGAAAGCGAAAGAAAACACACTGCGGCATCTCTTTCTCCTTCAACCATCCCGATTACACCACCACCTAAAGTGGTTATTCGCGGACCCGCCTATCCCGCCTCTAATGGAGTTGCCCACCGAACCATGATCAAACAGCCTTCATCAATCGCCCGTAAAATGACACTATATGATCTCATTCGACTTCAATCTCATCGACAAGCTCTCGTTGAGATCCTTCAAGGGATAGAGGTTTTACCCAACGAAACCCCGCCCGTTGCCTCCATTCTAACACCCAATCACACGTTGCTCTCTCACCAAACAATCCATCTCCCCACCACTTCGCCTCAAAACAACAAGCCGCGCATGTTAGTTTCTCTAAGATGAAATTATCGACTTTGGTGCGTAAGACCCCGACCTCGCTCTTTTCATTTCCGCTTACGTCCGAGACATTCGAGTACGCCGGGTTATGATTGACGGGGCGCTAGCCTAAACATCATCTCTTCAAAAGCCTTCCAACAAATGAACATCCCTTCTAGTGCATGTGTGCAACCCCATCATGTGCGATCATTCAATGACGCTATTACTTCTACCTTAGGCACCGTGATCCTCAACATTCGCGTAGGCCCACGTACTTTGCCCGAACTCTTCTATGTCCTCAAGGAGAGTTCCAATATAATATATCATTGGGTCGCCCTGGATTCGAGCCATGGGATGTGTTCCTCAACATTACATCGATGCATAAAATTTGAGTACGAGGGAAGTCTTACACCGTAAAAGCTGATCCTCCCCTTCAAAACTCTTGCAATATGTTATACCGCCCAAACGATGTGCTTATACCAATTAAGACACCCATACATTCAACCCAACCTTCCTCTTCAAATGTACCTCAACCATCCACCTCAACCGCACCTACGCCTTCAATCGATGAAACCACCATCGCACAAACCACTTCTCTTCCCGCAGCCTAACATCCCAACCTCCGACCCTTAGTAGATGTTTTTCATCGCCTCACGCTGGGGAGTACCGCCTATATAACGTTAGTTCTTTCCCTACCCCGCAGAGTACGGACAATTACATGCGCATCCCACCTACGACCGCCGCGTGGGGAGGTAATCTCTTACGACCACCCCATGCCGCACTAACCTAACGTATGGGGTGTTGACACATCCTCCATTATCCCCGAACCTCCTCTTGGTGTGGTTCCTTCCAATCCGATTTTCAATACTTGACAAATCGTCGTTTCGCCCTCACCTTCTTGACTCACTGTGCGTGGAAAGGCTTTGGTTTTGGCCTTTACGAACAAGGCCGACATACACTCATTCCCGTGACCACACGCAAACATAATGATCGCAGTGGTCTCGGTTTTTCCGAAACACCTACACAAGAGACACCTCCTGTCAGCTGTATCCTGGAAGAGGAAGACGTTGCCCCTACCGAAACATCATCACCTACTTTGCCATCATCACCCACAGAATCGATGGACCCTGAATCTATCCCTCCTAACTTTTTTTTTTCATAAATGCTATCTTCATAGGTCCTCTCACTTATCAACGCGATAATGAGGACCCATCTTCTCTTCCCCTTCTGTATCCAGACATGATCGAAGAGGATTCACCTTTGATTAATGTTGTTGAATGCCAGGATGACGACTCCATACTCACTTACCTGGGCGCGGATGATTCTTATATTCAACGCGCCCTACCATCTGAAACCCAAACTATGCTGAATGAATCTACTATAGAAATCAACATCCACACGGAGGAAGATCTCACATAGTGAAGATGGACAATCCCTTAACACATCGTAACAAGCCGCCTTTACTACCTTTCTCTCGTGTTTCGCAACCAAGCGTTCGCATGGTCTTACGCCGACATGCCAGAATTGATCCTACCATCGCCGTGGCCCATAACATCACCCTAAACCCCGATTCCAAACCAGCCAAACAGTAAATTGAGAAAATGCATCCACGCATTGCTCTCTTGGTCAAAGAGGAACTCCAACGACTCTCTTTCTGTTTCCTTCATTCTCGCCTATTGACTATCCTCAATGGATTTCTAACATCGCACTTGCTCACTTAAAGCGACGGGGACTTTTGATATGCACGGATTTCCGAGATCTTAACCTCGCTTGCCCTAAGGATGACTTCCTCCCAAGTATTGATCAACTTGTTGATCTCACCGCAAGGGTCATGAAATGCTTTTCTCATGGATGGCTTTTCAGATACAACCAAATTTTGGTCGCCCCTGCCGATCAACACAAGACTGCCTTCATAACTCCTTGGGGAACCTTTTGTTATCGTGTCATGCCATTTGGCCTTAAGAATGCTGGTGCTACCTATCAGCGGGCTATGACCTACATTTTTCATGACATTATGCACACTATCCTTGAAGACTATGTCGACGATCTTCTTGGCAAGTCTAAACATCGTAGTGAACATCTCGATGTTTTAACCATTATTTTTGATCGCCTGTTACAATATTCTGTCCGCCTTCAACCGAAGAAATGTGTCTTTGGTGTTCTTTCAGGAAAACTTCTTGGCTTTATCGTCTCTTTGCGTGGCATTGAGGTCGATCCATCGAAAGTCAAAGCTATCCTAGAAATGCCCCCACCCAAAAATCTCAAACAATTGCGTAGTTTACAAGGTAAGCTCCAATCTATCCGACGTTTCATCTCCCAACTCTCGGATCGGTGTCAACCTTTCCATCACCTCCTTAAAAAGGATATTGCATTCCAATGGAGCGAAGAATGTCACCAAGCCTTCGAAGCTCTCAAAGCTTATCTCTTACAGCCACCCGTGCTTATCCCACCCCAAGACAACCGCCCTTTCTACCTTTACCTTTCCGCCACCGACCACGCTGTAGGAGCCATGCTTGCACATCGTGACTCTGAGAATCACGAACAAGCCGTTTATTATATAAGTCGTACTTTGGTGGACTATGAGACTAGGTACACACATGTAGAAAAATTGTGCCTTGCCCTATCATTCGTTGCCACCAAACTCCGACACTACCTTCTAAATCACAAGACTTTCGTCATCACCAATACAGACCCCATCCATTACATGTACGCCAAACCTCATCTCAACCAACGCATTGCTAGATGGCTCATGCTTTCGCCGACTCGACCTTGAGTTTATCCACCGTAAATCAATCAAAGGACAAACCATCGCACCAACTTCATGGACGCTCTCCCGCATCGGGAACAATTTACCAATTTCACATTTCCCGACGAACTCATCGCTACTCTTTCCTCACGGAGGAGTCTTACCCAATGACCCTCTTCTTCGATGGATCTAAATGCCGCCACAAGGAGGAGCTGGCGTTGTTCTCATTCCTCTCAACGCTGAACCTATGCCTCTTTCATTCCGACTTGATTTCCCTTGCACTAATAATACAGCAGAATACGAGGCCCTTGTTCTGGGTCTCCAAGTTGCGTTACACTTAGGTATCAAATCTATCAACATTTTTGGCGACTCTCAATTGGTAGTCAATCAAGTTATGGGCGTCTACCAATGCAAAAACGAGGAACTTCAAAAATACAAACACTATGTAGAATCACTTCTAGCTTTATTTACCCACTATTCTATACAAACCATTCCCCGCTCCACTAACAAATTTGCGGATACTATGGCGTGCTTAGCCTCGCAAATTCCCGCCGCGCCAACTGACTCTGAATTATTCGTCGTGGTCCAACAACTTTTTGCCCCATCCTATTCAACCCCGATAGTTTGTATGATAAATACTGTGTCTACTAATTCACAGGATACCTGGTACCACCAATTTCACGACTACCTTACAATCTCTGTCCTCCCACCTGATCTTACTAGTAACGGCAAACGTGCTTTTCTTAAAAGTGTTTCGCGTTATGTTGTCATGGGGGACTCTCTATAAACGTGGCTTTGATGGTATCCTCCTTCATTGCCTAATCAGGCATGGAGGCCACTCATACCATCCAACAGTCCATGACGGTATTTGTGGTGGACATTTTAATGCTCGCTGTGGCCAAACGAATCCTTCGCCTTGGTTATTATTGGCCTACTCAATAACGATCGCACGAATATGTTAAGCGTTGTGTTATGTGTCAAAGAACATGCCAACCTTCAACATACTCCTAGCCACCCGCTCCAGATCGCTCGAGATCTTTGGCCTTTCTCACAGTGGGGTTTAGACCTTATTGGTGAGATTCACCCAACCTCTTCACAACGTCACCGTTGGATACTCACAGCGACCGAATATTACACAAAATGGGTGGAGGCTATTCCACTCATTTCAATCAAAAAAAGAAAAAAATTGTCGAAGTTCATTAACCACCACATTATCTCGCCGCTTTGGTGTTCCTCACCGCCCGATAATGATAATGGAAAATCTTTCAAAACAAGTTGTTCTGCGAGACCTTTGTGACAACTTTGGTATCAAACTTAGTTTCTCATCACCTTACTATCCACAAGCCAATGGGCAAGCCGAGTCTTCTAATAAAACACTAACCAAAATCCTCATGAAAGTTGTCAATGAATCTGGAAGAAATTGGCACGATCACATTCCCTTTGCCCTTTGGGCTTATCGTACTAAAGATTCGTATTTCTACTAATGCCACACCTTTTCTTTTTGGTATACGGCACCGAGGCTATTTTGCCTCTCAAATACAAATACCTCTCCTTAGAATATCTCTTCAGGATATTCTCACCAACGATGATTTCCGCCAAGAGCGGTTAGCCCAATTCGAGCTTTTGACGAACGCCGCCTTACTCTCTTGATCACCTTCAAATCTATCAAAAACGCATTAAACGTGCTTATGATAAGCGACTTCATGAGCGTACCTTTAAGGTTGGTGATCTTGTCCTCAAAGAGAATCAACATGTAACCAAACTAGAAAAGAGCAAACGTGGAAAATTTGCTCCCAATCGATTGGGCCTTATATAATCACTCACATCTATGGATCGGGTACTTATCGTTTAGCTTCGCTTAATGGTAAACCTGAGCCTGAGCCCCTTAATGCCTTGCATCTTCGACCATTCTACTGTTGAAATTAGTGTTATATCACTTCTTATCCGCCTACTGCTCGTCCCTTGAGCTCACATACCACCACATACACTTGTCTCTTACATCTCGAAATAAAATCAAGCTCACCCCTCACCTCCCCTTACGATGCCTTCCCCTTCTTAGTCTAGTCCATGACTTCAAAGTATTAAAATAAGCCGTATTCTTATGGGATTTTCTTGAGTCAAACTTCCTACTAAACTAGATGCTTCACGCTAAAAAGAACATCTAGTCATCTAAATTAAATATAGACTGCTCCCTCGAAGGACAGCTATATGCCGAATTATTGCCGTTATTATATATAGACTGCTCCTCCGAAGGACAGCTATGCATTACAATTATATCTGCTACTATAAATAGACTGCTCCCTCGAAGGACAGCTTATACATGGGCCATCGCCTTTATCGAAGCTTTCGCATTGATCAGCCTTCGTGAAGACCTCAAGAATAAAACAATCAATATCCCTGGTAGACTTCCCGCATCGATCAGTCTATATTCAATAAAATAAAAGCCTCATTCAGAAGAACTTTTGAGTCATGGACTTGTCTATTTAGGGTAGGTTCTCTTTCATCAGAATAATCACTCAGAATAATCTCTCGTGAGCCCCCGCCTATATCAACCACCTCACCTCACCATTTGTCAAAGCAACAAACCTCAAGGGACGTGGCGTATATCCGATATGTTGTGATTATACAACTCTTTTCACCTATCGACTTCTTGCCTATGCAAGGTACCTAGGGATTCAAGCTCATCCTATGTTAATCTGTGGTTTGTTTGGCTCTTCTCAACTACGGGACACCCTTTCCTCTTTGCCTCGCATCTAGGATTGTGTGTTGATCTTAATCAGGACATGGTTCCCTTTTCTTTGGGTAAGCTAACTTTCGCTTTACCTATACCTACATCAACATCGCCCATACCTTACCAACACCAACAACATTACCCTACCAACATCAAATTTTTACCAAACGACAAATTGCCTAAACCGTACCAAATTGCCTAAATTCACCCCTCCCTGATCCTACGGGAGAACTACATCGGTCTGAGGCCCTTCCTTGCTTTGTGCAATGGGCTATGTAGGCAGCACTTCGGAGACATGGGGTCTCCCAAGGTTAGCTCGACCATCCCCTACCATAACCTATCTTGTGTGGTGAATATAAATATTTTTGTGTATTTTTATTTTAATCACATTTCTCTTTATCCTTTTTCGAAACACCGAAAATCAAAACACCGACAATCTTATTATTATCATAACTCAAATCAACATACATATTCAGTTTTATTTAGATGTTAAACAAATACATCTTCTTTATCATCGACACGCAGTGTCAAGATCCTTATTTATTCTCATACCTCGCTAACATATACTGCACTCATCACAACTCATCCCGAACTAGGTGATGATCGTGATCGCCGACCCTCTCGCCGGCCTCTCTCGTCCTCAAAGGTACCGCGGCTACGGGTACCGCCACCGATCTCGCCAATCTCTCTCTCGTAACATATGAATACGCCTCTCGCATGGAGAACTCCACCTCTAGTCTCGCCGCCCGTGACTCCGCAACCACTACCAATCCTCTTGTCTCATTCACTCGCGTTTTGAGCTGCTGAACCAAACGCTGCAGACGATCCTTCTCTGTAATCACCGCTATGTCGTGGCGCCACGTACACCTCGCAGCTTCTCGCTACCCACCATAATCTATAGGCCTCTCGTCATTCCCGCATCCATTACCTCGCGATCGGCCGCTATCTCCTCGTGCCCTTCGAGGTGTTGGCCGGGGTGGTGAGAATGCTGCCTCGGCATCGATCCTCATATATGGTCTATAAGCCTGTGGTATGTCCTGCACAAATCCAAATTGTCGCCGCACGCGATCTATAGGAATCCTCTCATATTCACCTGGCCTGTGCCCCGCGATCCACCTCAATCGCTCAACACCTCTCAACTCCTCAGCTATGATTTCGGTTACCATATAGTTTCCGTATGGCCTCCAACAGATATCCGCAACCGTCACTCTCTCCCATACCTGCCTGTAATACTCAATATCACCTGTCACGGCCTGGGATCTCGCCTCTTGTTTCTGCCTCGACCCATCATCTCAATCCCAACCTCAGATCTGGCCTCTCTCGCTGGATGGATCGGGTTTATGGTCGCACACAAACAATGTGCTCATAGGCCCAACAAAGTTGTAATAAGTATGAACTATCAAAGGTCGCTCGTGATTTCGCCTACAAGCCCATAAACCCCTCGTATAGCTCCGCCAAATACGCGCAGTGCCCATGCAAAAGTCACATTCCTTTCTATCATCTCCGTATATAACACACATCAATGCCTTTGAAATCTTCCCCTTCCGCCTCTGTAATGCATAATACCCTACCGCTATCATTAATATCACCGCTAACCTTGTCTCCTCGTGGTGTGCCGTATACATTACCCCATATGAAAACGATAAACCTCGCTGTGTCAAATCTCGTGCGTATGGACCAAATATCGCTGTTATCGCTCCCGTGCGCGCTAGGTAGTGCTCGATATATCTTGGTTCTCCTGTAATAGGAAGTCTCAAAATCCAAACACATCTTCCAATGTTACTGCTATTTCACTGCTGGGCAGATAGAAGGTATTTGTCTCTGATTCCATCTCTCAATCGCCTGAATAACATACCATGGTTACGTGCGATTCGTGAATAATAACGGATTCCACTTAACCCCAAACGATTTATCAATGTCCATTCCGCTGGTGTTACATCCGCCGGATTCGCGATAACAGCTACTGCACGCTATCATTCATCTCAACCTCGTCTCTCGCCGCATACGCCAAAAACGATAAACAACCATTCAATCCATTAGAGTCTTTTTCAAACATTCTCGAAATTTCTCCAAAGAATCGTACATCGTTATACATAACCGATATCGGTTAAGTAACCGATACCTGTTCTCCTAACCGCACGGCCATCACCAATTATATTCACCTTCCCTAAAAACAACCACCTACGACAATAATTTGCTCGTTTATTCCTTTTTATACATGCAAACATACCTGAAACCCCTGATTGCCTACCCTGTAACACTTACCTCACCTGCAACCCTTGTTATCATGTTTTCTTTCTCATATCTACCCACCTACTCTCCCCCATCTTATTCACAAAACATGCAGTAGTTAAATCACAAACAAAATGATACCTCTTGGGTTGCAGCAGCTTGAGGTGGCCTTGTCTTCCTCCCCGCCCTCGCTCGCTGGATGCTTCTCCTCGTTCGCCATGATCACCACCCTTTTCAACTTTGTCTTTTCGCCTTCGAACTCTTGGATCACATTTACTTTCCTTGTCTCTTTTCTCCTTCTCACCCAAATCTCTCATGCAAATCCTCGTCTCGCCTGCCAAAAAGCGCCGCGTTCGCGTATTTAACTTCGCATGGCTCTAAAATTAAAACTTAAGTGCACACCCTAGCTTTTCTATTTTTAGAAAAGCTCATACCTAAATAACCAGATCGGTTAGTTGGACCGATCGATTTGCCTATGACTACCGATATCGGTTCCCTAACCGATATCGGTTACACACCTTCCTTTTTGAAACAGGGTTCTTTTCTTCATTTCTCCTCTAAATTTTTGTCGCGCCCGCCTCTTTGCCTGCATAAACAACACAATTTACCACATTTTGTTCATCCACCACACATAGCATTACAATTTCATCAACATCATTTATTTTATAAATAAACAAACCATCAACTACAGATACCAAAAAACTATCACTCTATACATCATTTAGATCCAACTCATCAGTTACATATATCACACTGTCACAAAACCACCAATTTATCACATAACCTGACATTCATATATACGCACAAACAAACAAAAACATCAGCATCATCTATCTATCAACATGTCAATTAAACTCATCACACATTCTATATATTACCAACCATTTATTTCAACACATTTTAAACACAGCATGTGGATCAAAACATCATCTATATATATATCCCAGTTTTCAAAAATACAATGTGCCCTACATCGGGGCCTCTCGTGATCTCATAATATATCAAAGCCGCACGCAGCCGCAATACCTACCAAAAATATCGACTCGGCTCGCAGCCGGTCTCTCATATCAAAATATACTCGGCCGCAGCCGCAGTATCAAATGTACAACCTGCATTACTCGGCTCGCAGCCGGTATATAATAAATAAATAAATCAAAACAATGAATAAGTGTAGGCACGCAGCCTCTATCAATGCAACTGCTCGCAGATCGGGTGCCCATGTCCCTATACAAAACCATGTCGGGATCTATCGCCTTCCCCACCGCCCCAGCACTCTCTCCCGCTGGTCCCTCGTGGTGCCTCTCGCCTCCCGCCTGCCACGGACACGCCGTAGTGTAGCTGCCCTCTCCTCGAGATCTCGGGCCGTGCGAGGTCTCCGCCCTATGCGCCGCATACGCCGATACTCGACTCCGCTATTATCAAGAATATCCCGATAATACGGGCCTCTCGCTCTAACCTCCATATAACGATCTCTCGCCATCAAGGAATCGGGCCGGTCCTCGCACCTAACACCAATATCCCTCGAGCTCGTACTCGCACTCGTGGCCGTGGTGGCCTTGTGGAGGCGCCGCCTGCTCGTACTCGCACTCGTGGCCGTGGTGGTATTCGGGCCGTGGGTGTGGCGCCGCGGCGGCACGGCCGCACTGTACTGCACTGCACTCGTGGCCTGCGGCTGGTGGTGGTGCCGCCGTGCTCGTACTCCGAGCTCAAGCTAGCCGCTTACCTCGTAGACCCCTATTCGTGCTCAGGCAGCAGCCCAATCGCCCTCGTAATACCGCACTCGCCTCGAGCTGATCTCTTCGCAGAATCGCAGCTTAAGTCCTGGCCGCAGCAGTGTTTATCTCGCGCTCTTCCGCCAGCCTACTGCATTCTGGGGATGCTGCCTGCACCCGCATCATCCACACCCTCACACCGCCGGGTCTCTCCGCTACCCGGCCTGATCCAAGGCGTGGTGCTGGCAAGTGGGGCCTCTACATCATCCCTCCCGTGACCGAGGGAAGGGAGGTGGCTCGCCCTGTGGCAGCCCCATCTCGCCGCGCTGCATTCTCTCTAAGGGTATCCGCCGCATTCTCCCGCCTCCGCCCTGCTATCCGTAATGTATACTGATCAAAGCGCACTGTACGCGGCTCCTCTCGCCAGCCGGTGACCTCTCGTAGGGTCTCCATATAATGCTCTCGCTGTAAGGCCTCTAACATATGTCTATAGTGAGGCCACATCCCGACTCGCAACAACCGCCGTGGTCGGCCCACGATCCCCAACCACCTCTCGAAATCCATATCGGACACGACTGTGGCCCCTGGCCGCTGGGTAGCCTACTCGGCCTGATGCATACGATGTGCTCATATGCCCAACAGTGCAACAAAAATGTAGAACAAATACCAAATCGCCTCCTCCGGCGATAGCCCCATAACTCCTCGAGCATAATGCACTGATACACGGTGCCCATGCAAAACAGGTGTGCTCCTCCACCATCTCCAGTAGCACCCCCATCAATGCCCGTGGGAAGCGGCCTCCCTCTGAATCCGGGAGGGCGAAGCAGGTGATCCCTATCATCATCAACACGGCAAGCCGTGTCTCATGTCTGTGTGCGCGGTACATGTCACCATATCCAATGCTCGCGCTATGATATGTAAGAAGCGCGGCTGCATCCCCAAAAACCTGCAGTATGCTATCCATGGCAGTCTCTGAATCTACCTGGAAAACGGCCTCTCCCTCGATCGGTAGCCGCAGGATGCGATACACATCCTCTAATGTGACGGTCATCTCCCCGATCGGCAGATGGAACACATTGGCCGCCGGATCCCATCTCTCGATGAGGGCGACCATCAGCCGTGATCTCTGCCGATCGCTGCACCTCTCGGGACCCCGCCGAGCCCCACCTCGCGCATGATGGCCCAATGCGCCGCAGATATGTGTGGCCTCATCCGACTCAGTAGTGGAGGCATCCTATCACGCATCGTCAACTGCTGACGTGCCTGCAAAAAAAAAAAAAAAAAAAAAAACCAACCCACATTCTCAGACCCACTCTTTATTATAACATCTATTTTACCATCTAAACCCCCTTTTGTAACACCCAAAATCTAACCCCTAACCCAATCCCCTACCCCAACTCAACCCAACCCAACACAACCCACCCCACCAAGCCCCCCAACCCACCTTAAAACCTAAACCCTAAACCCTAAACCCCTAACCCAATCCCCTACCCCAACTCAACCAAACCCAACACAACCCACCCCACCAAGCCCCCAACCCACCTTAAAACCTAAACCCTAAACCCCTAACCCAATCCCCTTCCCCACTCCCAACCCAACCCAACACAACCCACCCCACCAAGCCCCCCAACCCACCTTAAAACCTAAACCCTAAACCCTAAACCCCTAACCCAATCCCCTACTCCAACTCAACCCAACCCAACACAACCCACCCCACCAAGCCCCCCCAACCCACCTTAAAACCTAAACCCTAAACCCTAAACCCCTAACCCAATCCCCTACCCCAACTCAACCCAACCCAACACAACCCACCCCACCAAGCCCCCAACCCACCTTAAAACCTAAACCCTAAACCCCTAACCCAATCCCCTTCCCCACTCTCAACCCAACCCAACACAACCCACCCCACCAAGCCCCCAACCCACCTTAAAACCTAAACCCTAAACCCCTAACCCAATCCCCTTCCCCACTCCCAACCCAACCCAACACAACCCACCCCACCAAGCCCCCCAACCCACCTTAAAACCTAAACCCTAAACCCTAAACCCCTAACCCAATCCCCTACTCCAACTCAACCCAACCCAACACAACCCACCCCACCAAGACCCCCAACCCACCTTCAAAACCTAAACCCTAAACCCTAAACCCCTAACCCAATCCCCTTCCCCACTCCCAACCCAACCCAACACCCCAAAACCATACACCCTCAATACCACCCTCAACCCATCCCTCCCCCACCGATACCGGCCGA
Organism: Taxus wallichiana var. yunnanensis; assembly: GCA_018340775.1. Lineage (NCBI taxonomy): Eukaryota > Viridiplantae > Streptophyta > Pinopsida > Cupressales > Taxaceae > Taxus > Taxus wallichiana. The sequence continues at coordinate 728,239,350 of CM031242.1, read as the reverse complement.
TACAAGACCGATGCCGGTCCCCCCATTTTAACCTCACTCTATTCTTTTTTCGACCGATGCCGGTCGCCTAGTGACCGACATCGGTCACTGTCCACTACCCGAGCCGAACCCGCGCACGGCCCCCAAAACTCATTTTTTACCTATTTCTACCCATCTACCCACCCAAAAACCCTAAAATTTTACACACCTAGCTGCCTTAGCCTATCTAACCTATCTACCCTCTCCCTTTCTCAAATTACCTCCATTTGGCCCGACTCAAGGCCTCAACCTACCAATTCGCCCGACCCAAGGCCTCAACCTACCATTTGGCCCGACCCAAGGCCGCAACCAAACCATTTGGCCCGACCCAAGGCCGCAACCAAACCATTTGGCCCGACCCAAGGCCGCAACCAAACCATTTGGCCCGACCCAAGGCCGCAACCAAACCATTTGGCCCGACCCAAGGCCGCAACCAAACCATTTGGCCCGACCCAAGGCCGCAACCAACCCATTTGGCCCGACCCAAGGCCGCACCTAACCATTTGGCCCGACTTAAGGCCGCACCAATTAACCATACCATACCCACAATCACCGTTTTAATTTATCCATCCATCATGTAGCTTTTTGTTCAATCGAGCTCACCTGTTCGTGTTTTAGCATGATTAGGGTCCTTGACTTGATCTGTTGACCAACTTTGCCTAGACCTAGACCGTGACGTTTATCTCAACCAAACCAACCATTTGGTACTGCCGAACATGCCTAAACGTTCTTGTACCTTACCTGTTATATACCCTGGAGCTACTTCCTATGCCTTGGATACCAGGATTATATCACCCTTGTTTGGATAAACTATCGACCTTTGCCTATACATTCATTGGTTTGCTCGTCAAATCATGTACCCTAGTCATACTATGTGCATTTCAACATGTGTATGCTTCCTCGACCTACCCCACACCTTACCATTCTCTCAACAACATATACCCTTTATCAACCCTATCCCCGATTTCCCGTTCACCCAATCTGTGATAGATTTGAGGGGGATTACCTATACCCTTAACAGGGGAAACCACTTCATATTATTGTCCGCGCAGCTTTACAAAACAAGCTACACGACAATAAGGGGCTAATGTAGACACCAAATTCGTGTCTTACGATCCCTTGTGACCCACATCTCATCTCGCAACCTAAACTCATCACCTAAACCTTACACAATTATTTATTAATTACCTCATAATTGATAAATCCACATCGCCTTACCCGCCACCTCACTTGCCCACCTCACCATGACTTAGCCCTAACCCTAAACTAACCTAATTAGGACCCATGACTTGGTCAGACTCACATCCATAACTAATGCCTCCTTACTCGCACCCAAAGCCGACCTTAGCCCACTTGACCAAGCCCGCAACTCGATCTCTCTAGAGAAAAGGGAAGGTGGGCTATTTTACTAAAAATAGCCTACTTTTTCCTAACCGATGGCGGTTCTACTCGATCCGCCGTCTTACATGTAACCGCCATCGGCTGCCTCGTAAATGGGCTCCCAAACCAAAACAACGGATCGGAATTTCATTTTGGGAGATCGGTCAAGGATTTTGAATCAAAGGAGAGTCCAAAGCGATTAGCAGAGTCCGTAACTTCACTTGACCAAGCAGAGACGAGTGAAGAAACCAAGAGTTGGCAGCCAAGGAGATCAACGGCATCTTCGCCAAAACCAAGAAGTTACATCTCGCATGTCCTCCATTATAATATTTCTTATGCTTTTGGAATTACAGTCCTCCCAAATCCGCTTTCGATCCATTATCCAACGTACTCATTGCCTCTACATTGTCATTCTTTGTTTCTAACCATCCCGTTTCCCAAAACTATCCAAAAATCAGCCATTACAAACTCCACAACCAGCCCGTAAGATCCTAGAACCCACCGCAGATCGGTTATCAAGAATCGCCATCGGTTATAGGTAACCGCAGATCGGTTCCTTTGATCAAAACCGTGAAAACAGCCCTTTCCCTACCGGTTTAGCCAAGCAACTTAATTGATATTTTACAAGTATTTTGTGTTAACTCATATCGCAGGGAACTCACCACCTTCGAAAGGAAGTTTCATATTTCTTGGGCCCAAGGCAGTTCCCTCATTTACTATCTAATCAAAATCTTGTGGTCTTGTGTTCTTATTTGCAGTAGTCCTTCCAAGACAAAAAGAAGTTCTTCGTAGTCACTGATCTTTTCTACTCAGACGTGCACATCATCTCGACATTCTATGTATTCCTCCTAACCCTAACCTTATCTCTGCTTTCTATAAGGAACAAAGCATTTCCGAGTGAAACAAAGTGATCAATTTGTTTCCGAAAACAATGTTGCTCGTCATGGCCAGAATTCTTACAATAGGAGCATTTATACTTTTCCTTCTTCACTTTAGGCTCAGAAGTCAAAGTATGAGTGATGGGATTAATGGGGGTTGGTTGGTCTTGGTTTCTTTCTTAGGTTGGTCCTTAGTTTCTTTCTTCTTTTCATTTTTCTTGCCCTTATTCGCCACAAGGGCATGTGACTTGGATTTTAGAGTCCCCATTTGAATGAGTTTGTCCTGTTCTCGAATGAGTTGGGACGAAAAACTGTCAAAGGAGGGCATAGTCCAAGTACTACCCAAGGCGGCTTTGGTTGGTCTTTGTTTCTTTCTTAGGTTGGTCCTTAGTTTCTTTCTTCTTTTCATTTTTCTTACCCTTATTCGCCACAAGGGCATGTGACTTGGATTTTAGAGTCCCCATTTGAATGAGTTTGTCTTGTTCTCGAATGAGTTGGGATGAAAAACTATCAAAGGAGGGCATAGTCCAAGTACTACCCAAGGCGACTTTCGTGGCATGGAAATTTGAAACGAAAATAGAGTATTCAGGACCTAACTTAGAAAGAATCGACAAGATCAATTGAGAGTCTTTCTTATCCACTTTACATTCCTTTAGAAGCATTCTAGTGCGGACAAACTTTGAGAAGAAGGCCTGTAGGTTTTCAAAGTCACTAGGGTTTAACCCTAGTAGTTCGTTCTCCAACTCATGTGCTCTCATGTCATCTTGCTTCCCAAACATATCATCAAGCGTTTTCCATGCTTGATCGGGTGTTGAGGAAGTTTCGATGTGGAAGAGAAAGTCGGGAGAGACGGACATACAGATAAGACCTAAGGCTTCATCACAATGGTTGAACCATTTAGATTTTTCAGTTCATCAGTAGGTTCGGTCTCTAACCCCATGGTAACTCGGTATAACCCTTTACTTCAGAAAACCAATATAATTTTAGATTTCTATTCAAAGAAATTAAAAGGTATGAGCACTGGTACTTTAGAGATATCCATAATGAAGAGATGGAACCAAGGAATGCGAAGGAGAGAGAAAAGAAACAACCACCCTAGAACAAAATTACACCCCCGAGTTTAGCACTTTATAATTCAGTGCATTGATTACAACCAAATGTGACTGTGTTCGAGAACCAGTTTGTCACTCACCTTGCAATTAGCGTAATAATGCACAATGGTGGAGACAACAATCAAGGTTCGTAGGGCGCAACAAATTGACACTGCAAGCAAGCACAAAAAGAGAGAAGCAAGAGGGGGAAGAAAGATCTTTGTGATAAATAGTGTCTCACATCACACGAAAGAATCCCTTTGTCGTAAGACTATGACATGACGCGCTCACAAGTCCACGAAAAAAAAGGAATAGAACAAATCTCAAGAAAAAATGAGCTGAATTAAGAAAAACAAAGACACCCCTGAATGCGACACTTTATAAAATTAGTGCATTTACAAAACTAATTATCCCATCATCTAGAGTGCGAAAAAACATGCAACTTTGACTAAAGAAGTGCTCAAAATGGAGCAATGAGTCAAAAGTTATAGCAAAAACTAATTCCCGCAACTGATGAGAAAAAGCCAATAAGCTTGCAAACGGATTTAAAAAGTGCCCTAAACACATGCAAAAGGTGTCGTATGTATGCCCATTGGAAACGACATGGAATTTGAGATAGGGTTTGTTTGTATTGCGAGGGGGGATTAGCCACCTGCCAATCCTGGACCTCACCCTTCGTCTTTCAACACTCGACGGAAGGTTAAAAATACAACAAGCCAAAAGACCAAATTTTATAATGCCAAAGAAATAAATGTTTTTACCTTATACCTTTTTTAAAAAGTAATGAAACAAAACGTTTTTAAGAGAAGTGATAAAGTAAGATGTATACAAACACGTTTTTTTTTAAAGGTGAATAAAAAAACGTATTTTTGGAAAGATATTACCTGGCAGCGTTGGACTGAGAAAGCCACGTGGGGAGGAAAGGAATGCCACGTACTAGAGAGGCAAAGTTAAAATATATAACGTGTAATCGCCCACCGCAAAAACGCACTGAAAAGAATATTCTGAATAGAACAATGCAAAAATGCTCAAAACAATGCGTAACCAAACGCTTAAGCAAAGGTGCAAAATTGAGTGTAGGAGAAAACATCGAGCAGAGGAGAAAACACGGTTCGAACCACGTGCGCAGTACGTTTCTTTATAGGTTTGAACATTTTTTCTGCCCAAAGAATGCAGCAAGGCTCGCAAAACGTGAGAGACCAGGCAAAAACGTGAGTAGGCTCGCAAAACATGAGTAGTTTTCAGCAGGCTCGCAAAAATGTTTTGAGTAGGCTCCCAAAAACGTGAGAGACTAGGCAGAGTTTAAATGACTAGTGAAAATGACCAAAAACGTGCATGCAAAGGTAACTTCGAGACAGCAATGAACCACAACGATGAGGAAAAATCTCTAATAGTCTGAGTATACACCGGTGAAGAAAAAAACAATGATTCCAACCAGTAATCATAGGTCCACACCAAAAAATGAGCTCTTCTTTTACCCTGCAGGCACTGAATCTGAACACAACCAGCAAGAAACACACAAACAACCCAGAAACAATAGCCACAAAGATCTAGAAATATCCAAATACGAACTCAGCTGATAAGCAAACCAACCAAATACCTTAACTTGCAACTGCTGAAACCTCAATACGAGGTGAGAAATAATTCCAAAATGATAATCGAAAAAAAACTTGCACACGAGGAAATGAGAAGAAACCAGAAGTAATAAAAATTGAGAACCGAAGAGTGCACGTTTACCAAAACCATCTCTGATACCATGAAAGAGGGATTCGCGAGAACCGATGTCGAAAAGCAATGCACCACAACGAAGTTGCACTCCGATGGTAACGTCAAGCCAACACAATACGCAAGATTCGAAACAATGGAAAGAAGATTGCAAGTAAGAAGAATGGGTCTGCTCATACTCATAGATCGAAAAAGGAAGTACAAATAGGGGTGTTGTGTAACCCCCATGCCTAAACATGGAAAGAATCTCAATGACGCCACTAACGCATATGACGTTGACTGATGCATATAATGCCACTAGAAGAGGAGTTACAATTCCAAATAAGGAATGTAACTCCTATGACGCATTGAGGCAAATGAAAATGTCAGATTTTATGACAGAATCTGACACTTGTCATTTGACTTCCTAAGACCTATGACTCTCGCAAGGTGAGATGACTCACCTAGGTGATGTGGACGATGACTGGACAGTCACACACACCAACATAATCAAGGCAAGTGAAGTGAAGGCTTTATTGCATGCGCTCTCACAATGGATTATAGAATCCTTGAGAATCATCTTTCTTGATTTGATATGCAAACACTAAAGAAAACATGTCCCTCGATATTCAAATTCGATAATTCCTTCAATGGTTAAAACTAAGGACTCCATACTTATCATCTCATGTAGATTGGGCAATATCTCATCCAAATTTGATATGTTAGAAACAAAATTTTCCTTGAAAGAAAGAATTGGATCAAGATATGCACTGACATATTCATGGAGCTTAACTGTTGTTTTGATCGTCTCTTGGCCTAAAATGAGAATCTCTTGAAAGCCAAGTTTTGGTGACATGGCCTAGTGTGTTTATTTCTTTTGATAAATTTAGAGTTTCTTCATCAAGGGCAGCCACCACATCGGGTATTGGGAAAGTGGATGATATGGGATTTATCAGATGTTGAACATATCCCACCATTGATTCTTCTCACTTGAGCTGAGAGTTTTGAGACTTATATTTCTCAAGTCTCTTTAAGACGATATCAATTGAATCTCAAAGCCATCACCATGTCACTTTCCAATGTGGACTTCCCAAGTCCAAGTCTGAAACTTCATAATCAACGATGATGTCATGGCATTACGCTCCTTCACAACTGTGGGATGGTAAGGTCTGTAAATCTGCTCCGTCATCGTCCACCATTATTCGAGAGAGCACTTTAGGCTTCTTTGGAATGATGTCATTCGAAAGTTTGAAAAGGGCATCAAAATCAATGTCAATTTCCTTGATAACCCTCTTCCTTTTCTTGATTTCGCAATCAACCTAAAAAGGAATATCATTCACTATTTTTACATACAAAAGCCTGGAGCTCGAAGCAACATTCTCATTGTTCTTGACATCATGAGATTTTGCAATAATCCTTTCCATGACCTTGATTTCAGGAGAAATAATCTTGATATCCACCTCATGATCATTTGGGAGATTTTGGGAAATCACTTCATGAACTGTAGGTTCCGAAGTGTTCGATATTTGGACTACCTGCACCTGAGTGGATGCTTGTGCAAGGCATGGTTGAGGATCGTTTGTCATGAGCCTCTGAGAGCTATCAACAATGTGAGGAGAAGAATCTCTACTTGAAGTAGAAAATCCCGATACACGCTCTCTTCCTTCTCCAGGGGCTAGGACACTTAGATTTTTCTCCTCGTGACACGTTCTTTGGTGAAGTGGATTTTGCAACCACTCCTTTCTTGCTTGTTGTGTATGCGTGGATGGCACAGTAGGTTGATTGAGAAGGGGATTTGGTTGAATGGAGACCTCCTCAAGTTAGAAATTTTTGGGATCCTGAAGTATGATCTTGAATTCATCAGAACTTGGTAATTTCTCTTCGTACCAAGATATGCTTCTTTCAAGAATCGGTTGATTCTTGCTATCAAGAGAAAATTCATCTCTTTTGGTCCAATCAATTCGTGGCAATGGGGTAAAAGCAACTACATCATATGAAGGATCAATAACATCTTCATCATCATTTACGAATGAATTTGGAGGGTTCTTGATGCAAAAGGCCTTGATCTAAGCAAGGGTTAAGCGAGAAAACTCTCGTCTTCTTACTTCATGTTCGTCTGAACAAGCAACCCAAAAATCTTCCATGGTAGGGTTATGTTGATACTTTGCTCCAAGAATATTTTGCATATATCCATTGATATCAAACTGGGATCTCTTCACATATGGATGAATAGTGATGAGGGAAAACTCTTTTTCCATGAGTTGTGCACTGAAGAGATTTGGACATTGGTATTCCCCAATTTGGATTGGGAAATGAATTCTTGAGTGATGCTTGTCACTAAGAAGACAATGAACTTGGAATAATTGTCGTGCAAGCTCCATTAATGCCCACCTATCACTGACGTACTTAGGAAGCTTCCATGGAGTACCCACAAATCCACTTACGCAAATGTAGGAAAAGGATGAAAATTGAATAAACCATGTTCCCCATTAGGAAATGACATCCATGGCCTCTTTAGAAAATCTTTCCTCTATATTCTGATTCAAGTTTCGAATCACGCGGAAGGTGAATGCATCGTTAACTCTTCTGAAATGATTAGAGCTATTTTTGAAACTCGGTTATGGATAATAATGGAAGACATTGTTTGATGGATCCATGACTCCTCTTGTTTCGAGTCTTAAAAATAGCTTTCTTCAAATTGCATAAGTCAAATACGATGTCATGTAGAAGCATCCAGTCATCTTTACTTCGATCAATTGTTTGTGAAGGGTATCGTAGACACATAAAACATGCTTACACTTAGCATTTCATCCAATCTAGTCAATTAACGACACTTCGTTAATTCCCCATACTTTGCTCCATTCTTGGATGCCCATTCACGACACCTTCTCGGGCGTATTCCTCCTATAATCAACTTATTTGGCTAATATCTCTCTTATTAGCTAAACATTCCTCCTTTCAACCATTTAGAACCTTCCTAGTTCTCTCTAGACCACTTCTATTGGCTTCATAGGCTATCTATCACCACAATTGATTATCCAGACCTCCCAACTCTCAAAGATTCTCTAATCACTTGCTAATCAAAGTTTAACTAGCCTAAACCCTAGTTAACTAGCCTAAACCAAGCTTGACTAAGCCTAAAGCATGTTTATCCTAATCTAATCTAAAAGTGTTTTATTAGATTTAGTCCCACATGCACCCAAAGTTCAAACTCTTCCATTTGGAAAACTATAAATAGAAGGGTCACCCTCCCTCTAAAAACACACCTTGTTTACATAACAAAATCTCTCTCACATTTGGAGATATTGGCATTAGACCCCTTTTGCATTAGCCAAGCTAATAGGCATTTGATCTTGGCTATCCTCCATTGTTGAAGCTCCTCCATCTTACATCCATAACTTCACAAAGTAGGTTAGTAGGAGGGTATCTAACTTGGCCTCAGAGCCATTTTAGAGAGACCTCTTCACCTCCATCAAGAAAACAACAAATCTAATTTGATTGCTCATAGGTTTAACTAAGTTCAATTTATGTTTTAAGTAATCATAGAGTAGTTAGAGATAAAATGATATTGTTTTAGTTTAATTCATTATTGTAGAAGTTATCTTTTTAGCACTCATCTTGATGTTTATGATAAGTTTAGTTAGATCATGGAACTAATTATCTAGTTTCTTGTTTATTAACATAACTAATCTTCTCATGCATACATTTGGGACGCCCGGGTGGGACACTTATGTCCATCCTCCATTAATGGAGGTCTTTTGAGTTCTTCAAAGTTCATTTTCAAGTTTTTTGGATCAAATCACTTGTTATTTCCTCATTTTTGTTTCTAACACTAGATAAATTACCTTTATTTGCATGTATTTTGTGGGTTTGATATAGAAATAGGACACTTTGACTAACAACTAACCTGTTTGCTTTTGAAAATTTGAAAATCCGTGAGTTTTACAAGTTTTTCACAGGCACGCATAGGTGTTATAAAGGGGTGCATCCAGTCGAAACACTAGCATCCCCATCGGAATAGCCCACACCTCGTATGGTTGTCCTCTCATCATTAGCAAGTTTTCTCTCTCGCAGGACACGATCTCCACGCACGTCTCCGTCTCTCTGGACGTGTTTGTGTAAATCACCTCACTATGTAAAAAATTGAAACTTTTTGTTTTATGCTTGAATGCATCTTGAACCCTAAGCATCCACATCGAGTTGCAAAGCATCTTTGTCTTTCGGACGCGTTTGTGTTTTTGGTATACTGTGGATTTTACTAATTTTTTTTCAGCGTATCTATTGAGTTAATCATGTTCGCGTCGGAACCCTAGGGTACCGCTATCGGAAAAGCCCACATAGGTGTTATCCCCCTTTGCATTTTTACCTCGCGTATGCATATGCATTGGTTAAGGCATGTCTCATCCATTGGCTAGGGTGCATGTGTCATTCTCGATTCGGACACGCAGTGTCTCCGTGTAGTCCGGATTCATTCATTTTATTTTTAGTGCTCCTTGTTTTGATCATATCTTTTGACTCGTTAACCCATTTTGAAAAGTTTGAATATAGCATTAGAAGATAACGAAGCGTACTTTGCATGAGGAAATTCCAAAAGAAAGATACCTTTGGTATAATTAATTTTATCACAAAACTCCCAAAGTGCTCCGGAGACCTCCAAAAATGCAAATTACTAAAAGCTCTTTTTAAAAAGTGCAAAAATTGGATTTCTAGAATTTTTTGATTTTCTTGGTTTTCTAACTCTTGCAAGGTTCTAACAGTGGTTTATAGGTTTCCTTTGCATTAAGTTTTTTTAGACTAACTTAATCAAAAACATTTGCATCTTTATTTTGAAGGTTTGAAACACATATGCTCTTCCCTCGCCTTTCTAGGTGATCTTGGGAATCAGAAACGTTTCACCACTTTCATCATACTTACAAAATGGTTTAATTAGCTTTTAAATTTGGTTAAAAGGAACTTATTTTCACATTGTACTTAGGAATTTTCCATTTATTACAAATTTGAGTGAGATACCTTGTTGCGTATGCTCTTTCCTTACGTCTTAGGATGATTTGGGAAATTAAAAAAAACATCTTATCTCCTTTATATGACATTTTGGAAAATTACTAACCTTGGTATGTAGGACCAAAGTCACTTGTCAAAGAAAAGAGACATCAAAATCAAAACACAAACCCTCTAATACACGTGTTTCTTGCAGGTTGCCAAATGGTGTGCCACTTAAAACCACATTTAAATTAAAAAGATAAAAAACACTCCATATTCAAAACATTGTATTGCAGGTTTCGTAAAAGGGTACGTCCCTTTCCGCTCAACTGGAACATAACCCCTTTGGCATAATGCCTTAAGCTATAACAATGGGGGTGGTTCCAGGAACCCTAAAGTAGTCCACCGTTGTGTAACCTCGTGGATGAAACAGGAAGCACCTCGCTTACCCACTTGACTAGTTTTCCTTGTGAGTTAGTGTTAGAAAGTTGTTCATATGGAGACCCCAGGGAGAGCACACGTGGACGCACTAGTTGCCCTTTGTGCTCGAAGGGGGTAAAGTAAAGCCGAGATACTCCCAAGATAGTCAAGGTGACTATTTGGGTAAATCACGCTCGCTTAAGACAACTTTGTAACACCTAGTTGAGAGAACTTATTAAGGAGGCCATTTTTCTTGAGGCCCACTTTACTAGTCCTTTGTCGCGTCTTTCGCCATCAAAGTGATAAATTGTTTGGATTCAAGCCTTGTTTTTGAACACGAAAAAATCCATTTAAGTTAGATCTAAGTGTATCTCATCACAAAATTAAACGACGTATCACTTAGCTTGGTTTCTTTCTCACCTTCGGATGAGGCGAAACTCTACCCAAGTGGCGCTTAGTTTAATTTTCATCTTTTGATCTATACCTTTGCATTCTTGTTGCCCATTTGGGACAAGAGAAGGCATCTTTCGAGAGTGTTGTCATAGATAGTGTTCACCACTTTTTTGTCCGTTTACGCTCATCCATGTTTGCGGCTAAGTTTTTAAACGTCTAAAGTGTGTGGATTCATCCTCATATCTTTAATGACCACTTGATCTTGATTTCAAGATCATCATCATAGTTAGGATTGATTCATCATTTGATCTCCCTTTGACGTGTTACCTTGTTCGCATTGTCTCGACACAATTAAGATACTTATGTCGTGTTTTTCATAAACATGATCTAAGTATCCACATTGTGGCATTACGCTACACACATTTTAACACATCCTTAGTATACCTTGACTTAGTTTTACTTCAAACATTGTCCAAAATATTGAAAGGTGTCACTTACTTTATTTTGCATTGTTTTGATACCACTTTGCACAAAAATATCTGCTTCTTCGTGAATCTTGATTAATGTTTCTGGTTACATGGCTTACATTTGTAAACCTCATCCTTTAGCATTTTGGCCTTGTTGGTTGTTGAACACGTCATGGTATCCTTTGATTGGGAGTCACGTCTACCCTTTGTTAATATTTACGCCTTGTTCATTTTGATCTTGACATAAATATTGACATTGTGTTGATCACCTTTGCATCGAACTATCACTTTGCACACGCATTTGCATAGGGTTTATTTCCTTATTGATTGGCTTTGTGTTTCACACTTGCATAATTGTTCCTTGTGATTATTCATATGGAAAAATTGTTTTCTAGGAAAATCCTTTTTGATCTCATCGAGATTGCATCATCACAATGTCTATTTTCCTTAGACCTTCTTTTTTGAAAATCACGCATGCATCTCCATACTTACAAAATGTCTGTTCATTATGCTACCAAATCGACATTCACTTCCTTCCTTTGAAGGAGTTCCATCACACTATCTAGATATAGACATTTGTGCTTAAAATAATGCCAACAATGACTGACTATCACGCGGTTTCTCACACTTACTACAATACAAAACCTAGGTTTAGCAATTCAAATCAAAAGATTCCCATTACAACTAAACCTCGTTTGGTTCTTCACACTAGAGGGCCCATACGAGTACCATGTTCCCCACCTTCAGCTCATAGTCGGTGGTATGGTTTGGATGCTTCTGATCCAAATTATTATTCAAGTTCCCCCACTCTTCTTCTTCTGATTCAGATCCAAACTACCATTCAGACTCCCACTCTTCTTCTGAAGATTTGGATCCCAACTATTGTTCGGATACCCCTAGATCAAATCTCGAATCATGGTCCTCCCTTCCTTCGTAGGACCTTTATTCTAAATCACCTCAACGATGTCTTCCTCCTTTGAAGACTCATGTGACTCCAAGTTCCATCGATCGAACATCTAATTTGGTTCTTGAGTCATGGTCCTCCCTTTCTTCGCAGGACCTCCTTCATCAGTCGTCTCAATGACCTCTTCCTCCATCGAAGAGTTCCATGACTCAGATTCCCTCTAGTCAATCATCTAATTCGACTCCTACGTCGCAACTTAATGGATGGCTATGTGATCCTATTTTCTCTCCCACATTAGGTCATCTTCTAGAAAAATGATCTAGGTCTAGATCCAAATCGTCCATTCATGAGACGACTTGCCACCAAATATACGTCATCTCTTGAGTCATCTTCTGCTATCAAACCAATTCAATCCATCTTCGGCCCTTGAGCCCTTTCAACCATATCGTACCATTTCCTCAATCATCTTCTAAAGATAAATGTTTGTGACCATGTCAAACCATTACAAGAAATCCATGTGCTAAGATGTCTTTTCAAAGCACTATCAAAACTCTTCATGGGAGTGATAAGGTCAAACCTTCCCCTCATCTACATCATCAAACATCTTCATCTTCTTCTGTCAATCAATCTTCCCACTTATCAGGTCCATTTCTTCTAGTCAACCTCCCATGGTCAAAGAACAACAACCTCTACTAATTGATTTCTCTCAGAATGAAGAAACAATCAGAGTACATGATGATATCCCTTTAGAGGATTGCAAATAAGGATTCTTTCTAGAACTTGATACACTCGCATATTGGGAAAAGAAGTTTATCCATTTCATCATAACATAGAGGAGGAGCTTAAGGTCATGGAAATTGATTCTTCTTATGGAATTCCATCTTCACCTTCTTTTGAGCATGATGAGATGTCGAGGTCTAGCATTGATCCATGACCTATCTTCTCATTACCAAATCATTCATTATCTATCATCATTCCTCAATCAAAATCTCTCCTTAGGTCACCGTTGAGTAGCCCATCATCTTCTTCTATCCTGGGCCACATCTTTCAGTAGCCCTCCATTTTCTACTTATGGGTCACCTCTTGGTAGCCCATTACCTTTTATTCTTGGGCCACATCCTAGAGCCCTTCATCCATCTTCTATCTATAGGATACCTCCGAGTAGTCCATTCCTCCTCATCTATACTGGGCCACGCCCTAACATCCCTTCATCATCTTTTTATTCTCTGGGCCATGTCCTCATAGCCCAATTTCTTCCATCTTAGGGCCATATCTAGTAGCCCTTCATCATCTTCTATTAGTGGCCCACCTCTCGTAGCCCATCCTCTTCAATTCTTAGACCATATCCTTTTCATCCATCACAATTTCTTCTATCAATATCAAAACCCATAGTCATTTCTCACATCAGTTCTAAACATCCACGTTCACTTTCTTCTCCTTCTCGGGATTAAAAGTCACACATCACTTATAAGAAACCCAAACAAGTTCATTATCAAGATAAAATAAAAACTTCCAAGAGCTTGAAATCCCCAACAACTCGAACAATCTCAAAATTTTAAATCAAACACAATTCAAGAATGCACATCAATGTAACCATCAAGTATGACACAAAGTGCAGAAAACTATGGATAGGGAACTCAAGCTCCCGCATGAACAATCCTTGTTTCATGATAAATCACAGTCATTTGTTGAGTACGAGCTCACCTCGATCATCGAGATCGAAGATAACATGACTCTTGATAAACAAATCACGCTTAATCTCCCTTATCAAGGAAGTCACAGACATTGTTGTTGGATCTTATCACACAGAGTGACTTTTTTGGTCCCAACTTTCCAAAAATATCAAAAAATAAAAATCAAAATAATTCAAAAATACAAAAACATTGAGAAAACACAAGAAAAATCAAAGGTACAAAGATCAAACATTGCAATCAGGTATTGCATACACATGGATGTTTCTTTCTTCCCTTCCTTTCTATTCTTTTGCAAGTCTTCCTACCATTTTCATCCCTTCAATGATATTTTGGTTAGCCTTTTCACATGCATTTTGTGACATTTATCTCTATGGTATTTGTTTGACCTTGGTCTTTTATCACCTTGGTAAATTAAAGAATGACTGACCTCTTAGAGATCCTATCACATTCAACATCTAATAAACTTGTTGTGAAGAACTTTTGGACATATTTGTTGACACTAGCCAATGTTTTCATCACAATCACTTCCACCTCCTTCCATCAAGCCATCGTGGTTCTTAACCCTTGTCAAATAAGAGAGCTAAAATAATTTTTTAGAAAGAAAAAGAATCAAAATCAATCAATCAAAAGCTAAAAGCTACAAAGCAAAAGTAAATTGATATATAACTCTCTCTTGGGGTATTTCCAATAATCTCTATCGGGGCTATGGATGCCTGACTGGAAGTAGAGCAATGTTGTGATTAGAATCAAATGCATCTCCATCGGGCTATGGATGCGTGGTCGCTGGTAAATGAGCAATGTATGGCTATCCTTCCACCTTTCATTCACAAATCACCTATCATCTATCAAAATAAATCATTCCTACACATTGGCTAGGGTGTCTTCACTTGTTGTCTATTAAATCTTCCCTTCAAGAGGTAATTAAATTCCATGTGCACACATTAGATCTCTATGAGTAAGTAGGATTAGTATGTTACCAAGTGTCTTTTTTTGGACCTTGTTTAGACTCTTACTTTAGTCCATATCTCGTCTCACGATTTGTGCCTTTGGCTAATCACTTCTTCATCACGAGGCTTCTAAGCTACATTCATATCATTCACATCATTCTTCTACTTTGTTCAGAACATCCATGTGTATAAGATTACTTTTTGCCATGTTTTTCGGACACCTTTGTCCCCTTTCACAAAAACAATCTCCTCCTTCCTTTCTATCATGTGCTTTTAGGCCAACTTACACTGGGGCATCCTTGCTTCTTCCCAGCACTTCATTGGTTTACGTTCATCATCATGTTGAACCTATCCATAATGGCCTTGGGTCCCACTTCTACCTATGAAGAGTTTGCCTTTGAATACTCCCACCTAATCATTGGGGCATTTTTACATCTTCAC
This sequence comes from Taxus wallichiana var. yunnanensis, assembly GCA_018340775.1. NCBI lineage: Eukaryota > Viridiplantae > Streptophyta > Pinopsida > Cupressales > Taxaceae > Taxus > Taxus wallichiana. The sequence continues at coordinate 728,224,033 of CM031242.1, read as the reverse complement.
CTTTCTTGTACGCACGTGGCCTTATGCCCTTATACATCCCATCTATCGCTAGGGCATCCACGCTTCCTCGTCTTCCTGTACATAGTTTCATAAAACTTTCAAAATCAATCAAAACATTCAAATATGTTAGAAAAATCATCCAAAACATTCAAATATGTTTAAGAAAACTTCTAAAAATTGAAAAGCATCCTACAAAACGTCGCTCTTTGTTTCTCACTTGTTCATGTGTGTGACTCATGGATCATCTTGATCTACCCCATTAACAAAAACTAGGATGCTTACTTCATCTACACTTTGGGGCACAATGAAGTTTCCTGGTATTGTTTTGTAGTGCACATTGCTTTTTCATTGGACCCAAGTGTCCTCCATTATTCCCCTTGTATGTATCCTTGCTTGGGGAACCATCGTTAACCCTTGTCGTTAATTCGCACAGGTCGAACTCAAGCTCGATAAAAAAAACGTTAGGTTTAGCTTGTTTACTTTTTCATCATTATTAGCATGGAGTTAGGCATTTTTACTTTCTCGTATTGCATTGCATTTTGTATGTTGCATGGAGTTGGTGTTTTTAGCAATGGACATTTGTTCGTATATGGCTTTTAATGTCATACTACACTTTTGTTCATTCTTTTTAATAAGGACCGATGATGAAGATCTCTAGCAATATGATGAAAATAAAGTTGTTTAAAAGGCATTGGATGGATGTTAGCTCATTCCCTCTTCCTCATATTCCTTTTTTCTTCTATATCCCCTTTCTTCTTCACACTATTCTTTCTTTTGTTCTCTTCTTGTCATATTTTTGATCGTCAATCAAGTTCTTCTATCACCCCATCAACAATCGAGGGGGCATCCTCCATTCTACTCATTTTTCTTCTATCCCTTCAAAATTTTCTACTTGTTTATGCTTGTCTACTTTCTTTGAAGTGATGTCACTTACGCCACCTCAAAGAGGGGCAAATGTAGACACCTAAAACATACTTACACTTAGCATTTCATCTAATCCAGTAATTAACGACACTTCGTTAATTCCCCATACTTCGCTCCATTTTCAAATGCCCATTCACAACACCTTCTTGGTCGTATTCCTCCTATAATCAGCTTATTTGGCTAATATCTCTCTTATTAGCTAAACATTCCTCCTTTCAACCATTCAGAACCTCCCTAGTTCTCTTTATACCACTTCTATTGGCTTTGTAGGCTATCTATCAGTCATGAACAATTGGTTATCCAGACCCCTCCCAACTCTCAATGAGTCTCTAATCACTTACTAATCAAGTTTAACTAGCCTAAACCCTAGTTAACTAGCCTAAACCAAGCTTAACTAAGCCTAAAGCATGTTTATCCTAATCTAATCTAAAAGTGTTTTTTGAGCTTTAGTCCCACATGCACCCAAAGTTTAAACTCTTCCATTTGGAAAACTATAAATAGAAGGGTCACCCCTCCTCTAAAAACACACAACTTTACATGACAAGTCCTTCTCTCTCACATTTGGAGATATTGGCATTAGACCTCATTTGCATTAGCCAAGCTAATAGGCATTTGATCTTGGCTATCCTCCATTGTTGAAGCTCCTCCATCTTGCATCCATAACTTCATAGTAGGTTAGTAGGAGGGTATCTAACTTTGGCCTCAGAGCCATTTTAGAGAGACCTCTTCACCTCCATTCAAGAAACAACAAATCTAATTTGATTGCTCATAGGTTTAACTAGGTTCAATTTATGTTTTAAGTAATCATAGAGTAGTTAGAGATAAAATGATAGTGTTTTAGTTTAATTCATTATTGTAGAAGTTATCTTTTTAGCACTCATCTTGATGTTTATGATAGGTTTAGTTAGATCATGGAACTAATTAGCTAGTTTCTTGTTTATTAACATAACTAATCTTCTCATGCATACATTCCATGAACTCAACATGATATAGTTCTTTAGGAAGTCGATCAATTCGAGGCATCTTGGTCACTAACCAGTTGTTATTAACCATCTTGCTCCACCTGAGGGGTTCTTCATCACAAAATTCTTGTGTTGACTTTTGAGTGATATCCACATTTTCGGGAAGTCGTATGTATCTTTGAGCAACTCCTCAATGTGCTCTGGTGTGATTAAGAGGAATGGCTCGCGATTATCTTTAAAATTTCCTCGTCTCTCGGGATCATAATGCTGCAAGCGATAACCAGCTTTGGACATTGCAGACCGAGACTGAAAATGCCCATTGTTTGGGGTAGACCACTATGGTAAAGCCTATCCGAGAATATGGTTTTTCCTTCAACTTTCACCCGATCGCAAAATTGTTACACATTGATGTGACCCAGATTTGTATCAGTGATATTATCATATGCCAACTTGATGGAACTGGGAGGAATGATTCCTTGGAATTTTTACTTGAGTGTGGACTTATTCGATTTATCCACTGGCTTTGTCCATCTTCGCAGATTTATTAGATTTTTCGGCCATTATGAATTTTATAGAAAAATGACTCAGGCACGTAAAACAATGCAAATGGGGCCGGGTCTCAGTCTCTGAAACCCCTGTCAATGCAAGAAAAAATATGACTCATTTTAATATTATTATTATTATTTAAAAAATAATAATAACCAGTCCCGGTTACAATTTTCGATTCTGGTGACAACAATTTATTTATTTATTTTTCTAAAATAAACAAAATCACCCGATTTTAATATCCCGATTTTTTATTTAATTTGCCGGAGCAAATTCTCCTTGGTATGCGTGAAAATTGCCTGATTTTAATGACCACGTACTTTGAGATTTACTTCTTCCTTGTAATCTTCTGATCGATGCGTGGGTATACTTGCTTAATCCTTCTGCAAATGCGTGGAGAAATAAAGTGCATGCGTTGAAACTGGTTTAATTCACCTTCTTTCTTTCTTGTTTGTTGTTTGACTTTTTTCCAACATACTTCTTTGTTATTTAGCTTTTCTTTGGATTTATGCTTTCCTCAACCTTTCAGCGTGGAATCCTCTCTCTGCTGCGTGGATCTTCGGATGACCGTGTTTTCTCCCTCCTTCTTGGTTGTGTGGATAATGATTTTTATTTCTTTGGCTGCGTGGAAGATCTCCCCTGCCCAATGCGTGGGTTGTTTTGCTTCTAATTTCCTTGTTATTTTCTCCCTCCCACTAATGCATGGAAACTTTGTTTTTGTTTGGCTGTGTATTGGACTAAGATGTGTGTGGGAAATGTCCCAAGACAGCTAGTTTTTCTTGTTCTTCTTTTAACCTGTGTGGACTTGCTCAACAAAACAAAACAAATGCCTTTTTTGGACTGTTCTCTTTCCTTTCTCCCACGTGGTCAGAATTCTTGATTGTGTAAAAGAAAGCAATTAAAATAAAACAAATTTCTTTTGACTGTTCTAATTTTGGCGTGGATTTTTGTTGTCTCCTTATGCATGATGAGCCGTGCTTTTCTTTACCTCTGGCTGTTTGTTATGCATTTGTGTAGGAGCTTGCTTTGACCGGGTGTGGATAACTACATGGCCACTGCGTGGTCTATTAACTCCCGAACGTGACTATTTTACTTCTCCCTTGACTGTGTTTATTCCTTTGCTTATTCTTTACCTCTCCACCTAGTTACGACTTTCCTTTGGCTATGATGATTGGTAATGGTTGCTCTTTGGCTTTGTTTTAGCGTGAGGATTCTCCTTTCACTGAAAATTCAATTACTCTCATGGGGAAATGGTTATGGGAATTAAAGAAGCTTCCCCGTAACTATTTCCCCTTCCCATTGAAATAACCAACTCCTCTTCCTTCGGGTAGTGGCATTAATTGCTAGGGGAAAGTGGGAAATAAACAACCATTTGCCAATAGAAATGGCAAGGTGGTCGATAATCCCCATTTTATTTCCCCATGTGGGAAATCGGGAGATTTTTTTTTGCCCGTTTGCCAATCCATTGAATTAACAATCGGTGGAAGAAATCCCACAAGCAGGGAATTAAAATAAATTTGCCAAGAAAGGGAAATCCGGGTACAAGAAGCCAATTTGGCATCCCCAACAATGGGAAGCGGAAGCTTACTTTCCCAAACAATTAAAATAAAAAAATGTCGATTGACTTTTAATAATTATTATATTAATATTTATTTAATTAAAACCCCAAATTTTAATAAAATTAATTTTATCAAACAAAGGGTAATAAATTAATTAAATATTAATTAATTAATATTAAACGTAGTTTATGACTGGAGGAGGAGTTCTCGCCCAAAATGGACGAAACAAAGACCGAAACGATCACAAAAACGAGATGATTGCAATGACGGCGATAAATCGTGCAAAGTAATACTTTTGAAAATTTTCAAAATTCCATGTTTATTAATTTTGCATGAAGTCAAAAAAATTAGGCGATAACACCCTCCAAAGGTCCAAAAACAAGGATCGAGGGGCGACCTCAAGAAAATAAATATTTCTTAGAAATTGTGCCACCAAAATGTCAAATACAACACTACCCGTAGAGCTCAAAAATTATGAAAAGTGGAAAACAAATCGCCCCAAACCTCTAGGAACAAGAGATATGGCTATTGGAAATTCATGACTCAAAATTAGGTGCTCGATAGTGCAAAGTAAAGTGAAAATAAGCACGTGGTCACATAGGATTTGAATGAGAATTTTAAATACGTATAAAATAATTAGGTTGGAGGGATATGAACCCCTAACCTCTTGAAGATTGAATACCTTCACAAAATTAAGGTAGCCAACATGTCATACAAATCACTTAGATTTATTTTACACCCTTGATTTAGTGTCCCATATCGGGATATGTATGGCCTACATGTGTGGCTAACATGCTCTCTTATTGTGTCATATATAATTTATTTTATGCTTTCATATGCTCGGTTGGTTATCCTAGGTGGTTTACATAACATAGTAGGGTATATAGGAGTTAGTAACTCATAGATTATCATCATATTAAGCACTTGAGTCTTATTATATGGTTTGGAGGTTGACCCCAAGTGGCTAAGTCATTCTACTTGCATATTGTGATATTTTCTCTCTATTTTGGGTGTTCTATTGTTGTTAATATTCAAATCTATCTAAATAATTTCATTACAAGTGGTATTAGAGCTTTGATTTGGGCCAAAATTAGGTCAAAAACCCTAATTTTGAGGATTCAATGATATCTCACAAAATCGTTGTGAAGATGTCGGCCATTTTTATAGAAGTTTTAAAATCATTCAAGTAAGGTTCTCTCCAAATTTCATTTTTCTAGTTCTTTTACATTAAATATTGCCATTTTAGGGTTTTTTTATAAAACTGCTCCATATGTCGTAATTTATGGATTTTTTCTAGGTTATTTACATTTTCATAAATCTTGCAAAAATTTAGTATGGTTTTTTTGTTGTGGTTTTTTTCTATTTAGTTAAAATATTTATTGTAGACACCTAAAATATGCTTACACTTAGTATTTCATCCAATTCAACCAATTAACGATACTTCGTTAATTCCCCATTCTTCGCTCCATTCTCGGATGCCCATTTACGACACCTTCTTGGTCGTATTCCTCCTATAAATCATCTAATTTGGTTAATATCTCTCTTATTAGCTAAACATTCCTCCTTTCGACCATTCAGAATCTCCCTAGTTCTCTCTAGACCACTTCTATTGGCTTCCTAGGCTATCTATCAGTCACAATTGGTTATCCAGACCCCTCCTAACTCTCAATGAGTCTCTAATCACTTGCTAATCAAGTTTAACTAGCCTAAACCCTAGTTAACTAGCCTAAACCAAGCTTAACTAAGCCTAAAGCATGTTTATCCTAATCTAATCTAAAAGAGCTTTAGTCCCACATGCACCCAAATTCCAAACTCTCCCAAGTGGAAAACTATAAATAGAAGGACCCTTCTATTTACAACTTTACTCTCAAACACTTTGGAAAGGCATTAGAAACCATTTGTGATAGCTTTAAGCTATAGAACATTTGGATCTTGGCCATACTCCATTGTTAAGAGCTCCCCCATCTTGCATCCATCCACCTCCATTGAAGAAAACAACTAATCACATAATTTGATTGCTTAGGATCTAAACTAGGTTCATTTTATTAAGCTTTCATAGAGTAGAGAGTAGTATACATGTTAGTTTTTGTCAAAGTTATAATGCTTTCATGTTAGTTTCTCTTATTTATCTCTAATTTGATGGTGCATGGTTGAGTTAGCAAAGCTTTGAGGTTCTTTAGCCTCATTCCATAGCTTTTACAACTTTCCATTGCATACATTTGGCACGCCCGGTGGGACACTTATGTCCATCCTCCATTAATGGAGGTCCTTTGAGTTCTTCAAAGTCCATTTTCAAGTTTTTTAGTTTAAATCACTTGTTATTTCCTCATTTCTATTTTTAATATTAGATAAATGACCTTCATTTACATACATTTTGTGGGTTTGATATAGAAATAGGATGCTTTGACTAACTACTAACTTGTTTGCTCTTGAAAATTTGAAAATCCGTGTTTTTTTGGGTTTTTCATAGGGCACGCGTAGGCGTTGTGAAGGGGCGCGTATCCGTTGAAACATGCATGTACCCGTCATACTAGCGCGTCTCGTGTTCTTGTTTCTATGTTTTCTGTGTTTACGGGTGCAAAAAAACCTACGCGCACATGTACCCTTTTCAAACAGGCACGCCGTCATCATCGGGCGCGTCAAGGCGTTGCTGCATGTTTCTACATTTTCTGTGTTTTTGGGCGCAAAAACACGCGCATGTGTACCCATTGAAACAGCACGTACTGTCATACTTGGTGCATCTGGTGCACATTCTGTTCTACATTTTCTATGTTTCTGGGCATAAAAACACCTACGCACACACGTACTGTTGAAACAAAGCGTGCACTGTCATATTAGGCGCGTCTGTTTGATCGCATTCACCACCAATCTTCCGGAGGCCATAACTTTTTCTCCAAGCTCGAAACGACTCCATTTTCATTGCGTTGGAAAGGTATTGAAGAGAACTACATAGTGAAATCATAAAATTAGGATTTAGACTTACAGAAAATTTATGGTTTACATTATTAGGTAAATATTCATTTTCTAGCATGTCTTAAAGTCGAAAAATTGTTTTTTTGGCCACTCTAACAAATTGATAGGTTTTGTGACACTAATAATTTGTTTGCAGGGTTATTTTGGTCATTGTTTGACTAAATTAGTTAAGTTTTTTTCATTCCTTAGCTTGAATTGGGATTTGTAAAAAGTGTGTATGCTCTCTCCTCGCACTTTCCAAAGTGATCTTGGAGATCAAAAACACTTGCACAAATTCTATTTTTTATGTTAAAAACACTTGCTTTTAAAGGATAAAGTAACATTTTTATGTGCTTTTAGTAGGATTTCCACTTTGTGTATGCTCTTCCTTCGCGCCTTTGGGCGATCTTAGGAATCAAAAGCAAGTGTGAGTTCTCTTTTACCTCAATCGGTGAACCAGAAAACTACTAACCAACTTGTTGTCTATAGAACCTTACGTTGGTCAAAGAAAGGTGTTAAGAACGAAGCGAAAACTTCTAATACACATGTGTTTGTAGATTTCCAAATGGTGTGCCACTTTTGAAACCACATTAAGATTAAAAAAGATAAAAAAACACACCATACTCAACACACTGTATTGCAGGTTTCGGAAAAGGGTAAGTCCCTCTCCGCTTAACTGGAACGTAACCCCTTTGGCATAATGCCTTAAGCTATAACAATGGGGGTGGTTCTAGGAACCCCAAAGTAGTCCACTGTTGAGTAACCTCGTGGATGAAACGGGAAGCGCCTCGCTTACCCACTTGACTAGTACGCCTTGTGAGTTAGAGTTACAAGTTGTCCGTATCGTGACCTTAGTAAAAGTACACGATGGATGCATTCATTGCCCATTGTACTTGAAGGGGGACAAAGCCGAGATACTCCCAAACTAGTCATTGTAACTTTTTGGGTAAATTGCGCCTCACTCTTAGACAACCTTGTAACACCTAGTTGAGAGAACTTATTAAGGAAACCATTTTGTTCTGGAGGCCAACTTTACTAGTCCATTCACGTCGTTTGCCATCACGAAGTGATAAATTGTTTGGATTCAACACCTTGTTTGTCGAACACGGTAATGAACCCATTCTAAGTTGGATCTAAGTGTTTTTCATCACAAATTTAGACAAACGTATTACTTAGCTTAGCTTCCTTCTCATTTTTGAATGAGGCAAAGCTCTGCCCAAAGTGAAACTAAGTCTATTTTCACATATTCTTGATCTACACCCATGCGTTCGTAATTTCCACGTTGGAATTCGAACATAGGCATACTTTACGTGTCATGTTAAAGATTGTGCTAGCCACTTTTTTGTACGTTTACACTCATCCATGTTTACTGGGGTGTTAAATGACTAAAGTGGGTGGGTATATTTTCATGTCTTTCGTAGTCCTATGATCTTGACTTCAGGATCCTCATCATTGTTACGGGTCGGTTTGTCATTCTGTCTCTCCCCTAGTTTGTCAACTTTTGCTTGCATTCTGGTCGTTTAGTATTGGTATTTACATTGTGTCTCCCATTCTTTGGGCACGTAGTATAAATCCCTCTATTGCGTGGTTACGCCACTTGCATTATCGCAGACTTCTTGTTATACCTTCTACTTGATTTTAGTTTAGACATCATCTGGGTCTCTTGACGAGTGTTGATACCGCGTTATATATATTGCCATAATGTTGTCTTGATATCAACACCTTGCTTGCTTGGTTGAGATATCTGGATAGCGTTGTTACGATATGTCTAGTTGTGACATCCACTTTTCAAAACACTTAGCTTTCATCGATACTCGAGTTAGTACTAGGTATACCTTGTGTGGAGGTCGCGATTGGCTCCTTGTTGTTACTTACACCTTGTTCATTTCGAACTTGACGTAAGTATTGACATGGTGTGGATCATCTTTGCATTGGGCTGTCATTTTGCACACACATTTTACATAGGGAGTATTTCCTTATTGATTGGATTTGTGGTTCGCACTTGCGTGATTGTTCCTTGTGATTATTCATTTAGAAAACTTATTTTCTAGGACAATCCTTTTTATCTCATCGAGATTGCATCATCATGATGTCTATTTTCCTTAGACCTTCTTCAGAAAATCACACACACGTCTCCGTACATACTGAATGTCTAGTTGGCTGCCATTGTGCTACCCAAATCGGCATGGGGCCTTCTTCACTTTGAAGAAGTTATATAACACTATCTAGGCCTAGACATTTGTGCTTAAACAACCCCAACAATGACTGACTATCATGCAGTTCCTCATGCTTACGACAATGCGGAACCTAGGTTTAGGCATTCACATCAAAAGATACCCTTTACGACTAAGCCTCATTTGGTTCTTCGCGCTAGAATTCCCACTGGGTACCCTATTCCCCACCTTCAGCTCATAGTCAATGGTATGGTTTGGATGCTTCTGATCCAAATTATTATTGAGTTCCCCCACTCTTCTTCCGATTCAGATCCAAACTACCATTTGTATTCCCACTCTTCTTCTGAAGATTCGGATCCCAACTATTGTTCGGATACCCCTAGATCAAATCTGAATCACGGTCCTCCCTTCCTTCGTAGGACCTTTATTCCAACTCACCTTAATGATGTCTTCCTCCTTTGAAGACTCATGTGACTCCAAGTTCCATCGATCGAACATATAATTTGGTTCTTGAGTCACGGTCCTCCCTTTCTTCAGAGGCCTCCTTCATCATCGTCTCAATGACCTCTTCCTCCATCGAAGAGTTCCACGACTCGGGTTACCTCTAGTCACTCATCCAATTCGACTCCTACGTCGCAACTTAACGGATGGCTATGTGATCCTACTTTCCAACCTACATTACGTCGTCTTCTAGAAAAATGACCTAGGTCCAAATCCAAATCATCCATTCATGACATGCCTATCACCAAGCCTACTTCCTCTCTTAAGTCATCTTCTTCTGTCAATCTATCTTCCCCTCTTAGTGGATCCATTTCTTCTAGTTAACCCCCATGGTCGAAGAAAAACAACCTCTACTGATTGATTTATCTTAGGATAAAGGACCAATCAGACTACACGAAGATATCCCTTTAGAGGATTGTAAACAAGGTTTCTTTCTTGAACTCGATACGCTCATGTATGGGGAGGAAGAGTTTGATTCCTTTTATCATAACATAGAGGAAGAGCCTAAGGTCATGGAACTTGATTCTTCTTTGTTATTCCATCTTCACCTTCCTCTGAACATGATGAGATGTTGGGGTCTAGCATTGATCCATGGCCTATCTTCTCATTACCCAATCATTCCTTATCTATCATCATTCCTCAATCAAAATCTTTCCTGGCTCACCTCCCGGTAGCCCATCGTATTCTTCTATCTTTCGGGGGCCATGTCCTAGTAGCCCTCCATTTTCTACTTATGGGTCACCTCCTGGTAGCCCATTACCTTCTATTCTTGGGCCACGTCCTAGTAGCCATTCATCCTATTATATCTATGGGACACCTTCGAGTAGCCCCTACTCATCGATACTTGGGCCACACCCTAGTAGTCCCTCACCCTCATCTTCTATTCTTGTACCATGTCCTCGTAGCCCAACTTCTTCCATCTTAGGGCCATATCCTACCATCCCTTCATCATCTTCTATCGCTGGTTCACCTCCTGGTAGCCCATCCTCTTCAATTCGTGGACCGTATCCTTTTCATTTGTCACATCTTTCTTCTATCAATGTTTATGGCAAGCCCACTACCATTTCTATCGTTCCTTTCATCAATCATAAACGTTCACTTTCTTCTCCTTCTCGGGATCGAAAAATCATGCGTCAACTTATAAAAACCCAAACAGTTCATTATCAAGCTCGTGTCAAAACCTCTAAGAGCTCTAAAGCTCCCAACAAAGTAAACGATCTTAAGGTTAAAAATCAAACACAATTCAAGAACACACATCAACGTAACCATCAAGTATGGTGCAAAGTACATAAACCTCTGGATAGGGAACTCAATCTCCTACATATGAAATCCATGTTTCAGGATAAATCGCAGTCATTTATTGAGTATGAGCTCACCACGATCATTGAAATGGGAGATAACATGACTCTTGATAAACAATCACGCTTAGTCTCCCTTATTAAGGAAGTTACAAACATCGTTGTTGGATCTTACCATGCAGAGTGACTTTGTTGGTCCCACCTTTCCAAAAACTATCAAAAATCTAAAAATCAAAACAATTCAAAAATACAAAAACATGAGAAAACATTTCAAAGAAAAATCAAAGGTACAAAGATCAAACATTGCAATCAGGTATTGTGTACACATGGATGTTCTTTCTTCCCTTCCTTACTATTCTTTTGCAAGTCTTCCTACCATTTTTATCCCTTCGGTGATCTTTTGGTTAGCCCATTCGCACACATTTTGTGACATTTATCTCTATGGTATCCGTTTGACCCTGGTCTTTTATCACCTTGGTAAATTAAAGAACGATTGACCTCATGGAGATCCTATCACATTCAACATATAATAAACTTGTTGCGAAGAACTTTTGGATATATTTGTTGACACTAGCCAATGTCATCATCAAAATCACTTCCACCTCCTTCCATCAAGCCATTTGTGGTTCTTAACCCCTTGTCAAACAAGAGAGCTGAAATAAGTTTTCAGAAAGCAAAAGAATCAAAATCAATCAAAATTCAAAAGCTAAAAGCTACAAAGAAAAGAAAATTGATATATAACTCTCTCTTGGGGTATTTCCAATAATCTCTATCAGTGGCAATGGACACTGTGATAAAGAGAGAAATGTTGTGATTAGAATCAAATGCATCTCTCCGTCGAGGCTATGGACACTGGTGGTAGCAGAGAGCAATGTATGGTTATCCTTCCACCCTCCATTCACAAATCACCTTTCAAAATAAATCATTCCTACACATTGGCTAGGGTGTCTTCACTTGTTGTCTATTAAATCTTTCCTTCAAGATTTAATTTATTTCCACGTTCATACACTGGATCTCTATGAGTAAACATGATTAGTATGTTACCAAGTGGCCTTTTTTAGACCTTGTTCAAACTCTTACTCTAGTTTGTATCTTGTCTCACGATTTGTGCCTTTGGCTAATCACTTCTTCATCATGAAGCTTCTAAACTACATTCATATCACTCACATCATTCTTCTACTGCTTCGTTCAGAACATCCATGTGTATAAGATTTCCTTTTTTGACATGTTTGCGGACACCTTTTTCCCCTTTCACAAAGAAAATCATCTCCTTCCTTTCTATCATGTGCTTTTAGGCCAACTTACGCTGGGGGCATCCTTGCTTCTTCCCAACAATTCATTGGTTTACGTTCATCATCATGTTGAACCTATCTATAATGGCCTTGGGTCCCGCTTCTACATGTGAAGAGTTTTCCTTTGAATACCCCCACCTAATCGCTGGGGAAATTTCGCATCTTCACCTTCTTGCGCATGCACATGGCCTTTCACCCTTGTACATCCCATCTATCGCTAGGGGCATCCACACTTCTTTGTTTTCCTGTACATAGTTTCAGAAAACTTTCAAAATCAAAAATCAAAACATTCAAATATGTTCCAAGAAACATCAAAAACAATATAAATCAGCTTACAAAATGTTGCTCTTTGGTTCTCACATGTTCATGTGCGCAACTCGCGGATCATCTGGATCTACCTCCATCAAGAAAAGCTAGGATGCTTACTTGCCTCAGACTTCTAGGGCACAACGAGTGCGCATGGTAATGCTGTTTCGTAGTGCACATTACTTTTCCATTGGACCGAAGTGTCCTCCATTATTCCCCTCGCATGTATCTTTGCTTGGGGCACCATCGTTAACCCTTTTCGTTAATTCGAATAGGTTGGAACTAAAGCTTGATAACAAAAACATTGCATTATGTTTCTCTGTTAGGTTAGCTTGTTTACTTTCTCGTATTGCATTGCATTTTGTATGTTGCATGGAGTTAGGCATATTTTACTTTCTCGTATTGCATTGCATTTTGTATGTTGCATGGAGTTAAGTTTTTTTTTTAGCAATGGACATTTGTTCGTATATGGCTTTTCATGTCATACTACACTTTTGTTCATTCTTTTTAATAAGGACCAATGATGAAGATCTCTAGCAATATGATGAAAAATAAAGTTGTTTAAAAGGCATTGGATGGATGTTAGCTCATTCCCCCTTTCTCATACTCCTTTTCTTCTATATCCTGTTTCTTTTCTTCTTCATCACACTATTCTTTCTTCTGTTCTCTTTCTATCATCTTTTCGATCGTCAATCGAGTTCTTCTATCACCCCATCGACAATCAAGGGGGAATCCTTCATTCTACTCATTTTTTCTTCTATCCCTTCAAAATTTTCTACTTGTTTATGTTTGTCTACTTTCTTTGAAGTGACATCACTTACGCCACCCCAAAGAGGGGCAAATGTAGACACCTAAAATATGCTTACACTTAGCATTTCATCCAATTCAACCGATTAACAATACTTCGTTAATTCCCCATTCTTCGCTCCATTCTCGGATGCCCATTTACGACACCTTCTTGGTCGTATTCCTCCTATAAATCATCTAATTTGGTTAATATCTCTCTTATTAGCTAAACATTCCTCCTTTTGACCATTCAGAATCTCCCTAGTTCTCTCTAGACCACTTCTATTGGCTTCCTAGGCTATCTATCAGTCACAATTGGTTATCCAGACCCCTCCTAACTCTCAACGAGTCTCTAATCACTTGTTAATCAAGTTTAACTAGCCTAAACCCTAGTTAACTAGCCTAAACCAAGCTTAACTAAGCCTAAAGCATGTTTATCCTAATCTAATCTAAAAGAGCTTTAGTCCCACATGCACCCAAATTCCAAATTCTCCCAAGTGCAAAACTATAAATAGAAGGGTCACCCCTCCCATTCAGACTTACAACTTTACTCTCAAACACTTTGGAAAGGAATAAGAAACCATTTGTGATAGCTTTAAGCTATAGAACATTTGGATCTTGGCCATACTCCATTGTTAAGAGCTCCCCATCATGCATCCATCCACCTCCATTAAAGAAAAAAACTAAACACATAATTTGATTGCTTAGGATCTAAACTAGGTTCATTTTATTAAGCTTTCATAGAGTAGAGAGTAGTATACATGTTAGTTTTTTATGTTTTATTCAAATTTATAATGCTTTCATGTTAGTTTCTCTTGTTTATCTCTAATATGATGGTGCATGGTTTAGTTAGCAAAGCTTTAAGGTTCTTTAGCTTCATTCCATAGCTTTTACAACTTTCCATTGCATACATTTATAAAACACACAAACCCTAAATCCCTAAATTTAAACCCCGAATCCAAATAAAAACCATGGCATGTTTACAAACTAGAGGAAAAGGAAAGGGTAACACCACTCTAGGAAAGGATAAGTTTAGGATATGGAAACAGATGAGGAGGAGTTACAAAGTCTTCAAACCTAGGGTTTTCCTCAATAGATCATATAATCAATCAACTTGAGTATGATCTCGTAAAAATTTGTAATTAGTGACAAAAGACATTATAGATGAGGTTAGTGACAAATTGATCACAATGAAATCAAAACGCATGCCATGTCTTTATAATCTACAACCACATCCTTATAACACCCAACCAGGTTCAATCAGGACCTCCCATTAACTATAATTTTAATTCAACATAGCCACATCACTCATTGTGTTCTAATTTAAAGGCTAGAAATAGGAAACCAAAAGTGGAGATGCAAAAATTTGATAGTAAGGACCCAGTCATATGGATCAACTAAATGGATATTTTTTGAAGTGTATCAAGTTCCAAGGGTACAAGAGGCGATATTAGCATCCTTGTATACGGAACCAAAATAGAGCATTTAGTACAAATGGATGTGTGAGTAGAATATAACTCTTTTAGTCCAATAACACATTGTAAAAATAGGGACAATCAAGGATTATATCCAATGGTTCTAAAATTTTTCCTTATGAGTGGATGACATCTCATAGGGTCATCTAAATGTTATATTATTTTGTGGTCTCGAGGATAACATCCAACTTGGTGTTTACCTACTTAATCTAGGCTCAATATCATAATCCATTATATTTTCTCATCGAGTAGAGAAAAGAGATCTAGTCAAATGGAGTGTTCTCACTACTCACAATGAGCATATTATTCCAAAGAAACATTTCGCCAACCTACTATTGGTTGGATTTTTGCCATTGAATATGCCCAATGGAAGTCTGCAAGAACCAAAAATAGTTAGGAAATTCACCTTTTGACATGGTGGAATTTCCTCTACTTTT
This sequence comes from Taxus wallichiana var. yunnanensis, assembly GCA_018340775.1. Classification (NCBI taxonomy): domain Eukaryota; kingdom Viridiplantae; phylum Streptophyta; class Pinopsida; order Cupressales; family Taxaceae; genus Taxus; species Taxus wallichiana. The sequence goes on along the minus strand of CM031242.1, from coordinate 728,208,821 downwards.
TGAGAGGGCCAGTTCCCTCATATAATGTGATTTTATATATTTTTGGTGCTTTTGATTGAAAATCACAAAAGGGCGGAAAAATTGGGAAAGGAAAAATATAAAGAGAAAGGAGGAATGAGTGGGAAAAGAACACAACCCCATAGGTGTTAGGAAAGATGGAAAAATCTGAGACACAAAGTTCTACAAATTTGTCTTATCAAGGACACACCAGTCCTTCTTGGTCGTACAAGATTTCCTTACAAGGTTTGTTGGATGAGAAATGGGAGAACACTTCTATCTAGCAAAATCCATACAATGAGCATGAAATATAGGAAGCACAAAGTCTTCTTCTCCCTCATAATATGTTGGTATGGCACAAATCACGTACTTTGATGATCAACACAAAGTCTGGTTCACTTGGGCATCAATCATACTATGAAGGAACAAAAGTATTAATAACCCAATCACAAGCAAATTAGCAGATTTTGCAATTGAAAAATCATTAACACAATGGTATAGAAAGCATTGTATTCATCTGTGTACACAAAGTTATAGCAACAAAATGTGCAAATAGAATAGTTTTCTCCAAGAACATGGAATGAAAGAATGAGAGAGGAAAATCCCCCTTTGACAATTACAATGTAGCCTTTTATAGGCATTCTTCTCCAAGAAGTAGTTATAAAACTACTCTCTAAGCTATCCCAACTCTAATCTACCCCAAACCTCAAGTTGACTCAACTTGAGTTATGCATTACATTATAATTGATTAATTTTATGGGAAAATTAATTAAATACATTTTACGTTCTATCTTACTCAAGCTTGACATTTATGGCCTTCTGAGCACATGCAATTATTTTGTGGAATTTTCCAGGTTTGTCTTGATCTTCACGGGATTGAGTATTTAATTCTTAGTTGGAAAGACATTCTAAATATTTCTTTCCTTTTATAATGTTCTTTGCATAGATTTTAAATGATTTGGGCATTTAAAATTGGTGGGTCCTCTTTATATTTCCACTACCTCAGTTTTGTGTTTGAAGTGGGGTGATTAAATGTTTTAAGTCATTTATACTTTGGCCAACTTGGCTGGCTCGACCGAGCTGGCAACCATTCTACACTGCCCACACCTCATTTTGGACGTCGAGCCCTCCATATTTGCATTGAAATCTTTGTATATTCACCGGGCCACCTTAGCACACTAGTTATATGCCCCGCACTGTCTTATGCCAATTTAACGGCCCCTATGTTGACTCATTGCCTCCTCCTTGGACTTGGAGCCCGTGTCAAGGCATTGTGGGTTTTTATTTTATACTGAGGAACTCATATTTCCTCGGCCCATGTGTCCCAAATGCATCTCGGGCATCCAACCTCGACTCACCTCTTTGGGGCCTCACGAACACCTTGGACCCACAAGAGGTTCCCGGCCGCACATTGACCCTACATATGGTCCATTGACCCATCCAATCCTCGTATAGTATCACTCGTGGAAAATTCAAGCTTCATGAGTCCACATGTCCCATGGGTCGCCCGGGCTCCCAACTTCTACCTTTTCCACACATGTCGATCCAAGATCATACTAACATCTCATTACGACGATGAGTTCCTTCATGAATTTGAGATGCGATGTTGTTCTCGCTCATGTTGGCCACTAAGTCGATAGAGCTCGTCATTGATCTTTGTGACTCACGTTTAAAATTGTTACGTGTTTGGTGTTGCAAATCTTTCCCATATCATCACCCAACTAATGGGTTGGCTCTTGAAACTTCTACATCTCGATGGCTACCAATAGGCATATGAGAGATCGACTCATTATTGAAGTGACTAGGCCTTCCATAGAGTTCACCTACATCAAATGCAACTCAGTCATTCTTATTAGTTTGTCCTTCATGGCAATGCATCCATCATGTAAGATAAGGGATTGACTCATTCTAGCTAGATGTAGATTTACATTACCATGGATTCATCGTTGGCTCGGTTTGCACGTTCATTGGATTGGCCAACACTAGGGTGGCTCGATGGATTTGACAAAGCTCAGTCCCTTGTGATAGCTTATTGTCCTAATCTATGCAAGAGGTCGATCTTCGATGAATTTAATCGAGCTAGACCTCCTTGCATTACTTCAACATAGACCAACTCATCCTCCCGACCGCTTGACATAGTTATTTTGTACAACAGAAAGCCCGATGAGTCCTTAAAAGAGCTTGGTTTGTATTGTTTGAGCCCGATGGCTTTACAACATTACCTTAATAGCTCGGTTCTTCCCAAAACAACTCATTAAGCTCCCTCTTACATTGATTTACCATGAGCTTGGTCTAAGTCCTTTTCCATAGCTTGATCTCTGAATTTACACCATCTTGCAACCATACACGAGCCTCCACGAAGTTTGCAAACAGCTCAGTGGGTTTAAAAAAACTAGCTCGTGGTGCATTGTTGTGATTAGCTTGATGGATACAAATGAAATCCACCTTAATGGATAACTCATCTTGCATGATGAGCTCGATGGATATGATGATGGCTCGGTCTTAAAAGTAGCTCACGTGAGCTACTTTCAACTTGGTTTACATGAGGCAGCTCATCCCTTAATAGAGCTCGGTGGGAGGTCTAAACAGCTCGGCCCAGAGCTCATTTACATTGCATCACCAAAACTTGGTTTGTGAACACAAGGCACTTCTTGAAACCTTCTTCAACTCTTCCCATCATATTTTTCCACCTCACTCATTTTTTGCTTGCTAGGTTGGTCCCGCTACCAGTTGCTCCTTGATTTATCAAAACCTGAACTTTATGAGGACCAAGAAGAGGAAAAATTCCTCTTGTGAGTTTTAACCTTTCCAAAGGTCATGATGATCCACTAATTACTGAAATATGACTATAACCTTTGAATTGGCTATGAAGATCTCCTAGTGCAAGCTGCTTACTATCCAATTTCACTCGGGGTGAAATTGGATAACACGATGTTCACGAGTCTTTGTACAACTGAAATACCCTCAACACAAATATAATTTTTTTCAAAAATTGCAACATTTCGGAATGGGTGACAACACTACCTAATTAACTCCTCAAAAAATTGAAGAGAAGTGAGAAAATTTTCTATGTTACATTTGTGATAGTAAATGGAGCAAGAGACATTGATGTGCTAAGATAAAATTGTTTTAAATTGAATGGCCAAATGAGGAAGAAGACAAGGATGAATTAGTTGGTGAATATTAAGAGGTGTTGGAGATCAAGGTTGAATAATCTCAATGAACCATCTCTTGTCATGTAATTTCAAGCATTAGAACCCCACAAACCCTCAATGTCATCAGGTTTGCGAAGAAACAAAGGGTGACAATATTAATTGACTTTTGAAGAACTCATGACTTCATCAATCATAAGTTGGCCTTACACTTAAATTGATTTGTTTATCCAACCCCAAAGTTTCAGTTCATGGTTATAGATGGAGGTAAAGTTATTTTTTCAAGAAATTGTCATAAGATTAAGCTATCAATGGGATATTAATTCCTAGATAACCCCATGCATGTCATTTAAATGGGGCACATAAACATTATGTTAGGGTTTCAATGACTTACTACCTTGGGAAATGTTGAGATGAACTTCTAGGATTTTTCATGAATTTCCATTCTAAAGGGAGGACTTTTGAGTTGTGTGGGATAAATGTAAAATCTCCACAGTTGGTGAGATCTCATCAAACACAAAAATGTTTAAGAAGGGAGTTGACGTGTTTGTGCCACACTTATTTTCTTTGGAATCTCAACCATACATAAGGTCCTACACCATCAAATATAAAGTAATTATTAATGAAAACTCATTTTATTTTTGGGATATTCCAAAAGGGACATCCCAAAAATATCATGATCATGTCATTCAACTAGTACCAGGAAGCCAAACACCCAATATTTGACCTTATCGGTACCCATATCTACAGAAGAGTGAGATTGAAAAGATGGTACAGGAGATGTTGGAAGCATGTATTATTCACCATCGATAGAATGTTTTCTAGTGGTGATGGTATGAAACAAGGATGAAACTTGGTGTATGTATCTAGACTACATGGAGCTCAAAAATACATGATAAATGATAAGTTTCTTATTCACGTCATTGATGATTTGCTAGATGAGTTACATGGTGTTGTTTATTTTACAAAATTAGATCTTTGATCAAGATATCATCAAATCATAATTCACAATGAACATATTCATAAAACACTTTTAGGACACATGAGGGGCACTATAAGTTTCGGTGATGCCTTTTTGGCCTTACAAATGCACCATTTGCATTCTAGAGTTTGATGTACTCTATATTTTGTCCATTTTTGAGAAAGTTTGTATTAGTCTTCTCTTATTATATGTTAATCTACAACAAGACTTGGGAGGAACACCTTCATCATGTAAATAAGGTTTTGGAAACTCTTGAACAACAACACCTTTATGCCAAACCCTCTAAGTGTTCTTTTGGAGTCAAGGAGGTAGAATAACTAGTTCATACTATTTCACATGAAGGTGTAAAATTATATCCTCATAAGATCAAGGCCACAATGGATTGGAAATCACCTAAACCCCTCAAAAACCTCAAGGTATTCTCAAGGATTACAGGTTACTATCGCATATTTGTGAATAATTATGGTAACATTACAACACCACTCATAACTTTGTTGAATAAAGACTCCTTCTATTGGAATGAGGAATCAACATGGGCATTTAAGACACTAAAGAAGGCCATATGTACCAATCCAATTCTTTCTACCCAATATTTCTCCAGAAACCATTCCATTACATTTGATATTTGTCAACTCAAAGGTAAAAATCTATCAAAACCAACATGTGAGAAAGAAATGATGGCTATTATTCATGCGGTTAAAAATATATCATGGTTCATCACTTTAAGGTGAAGAAAAATCATGATAGTCTCAAATAATTTGCAATGAATATCATCATAAGAATAACATAAATTGATCACAAAAATGTTGGGTTATGACTTTGAGTTCATTTATGAGAAAGGAAAAGAAAATATGATGGTTTACTTGTAGACACTAAATCACACACTTGGGTACATTTCTAGGTCTTAAAAGCATGCTAGCATTTACATGATTCCTAAGCAAGAAAACTAGTGGTTGAAAACTATCTTTGGCCTATTTTATTTGTCTCTTACTTTCTATTTGGTCTTACACACCCTACATCCCAGTCAAAATTTAACTCATTTATCTTTTATGGCTATAGACATTTGCACCTAGCTAGAACAGTAGCACCTAGGCACTCTTATCCCCCTTGGGCGCCCCTGGACCTTTCTTATCTTACTCACTCTTTTTGGGTCTCTTTTATATTGTGGGCATATTTTTCACTCATGGGTCAGCCTTCTAGTTGTCAATTACAAAATTCAAATAAGGGAATCATATAAATATATAGTTATGTTTTCAAAATGGAGGACCAAGCACTAAGCATTAATATTATCACCTAAGCTTGCATTCCAAAGGCACTAAAGCACTTCAAAGGCATCCATCTAACATCCATTCAAGGGACAAGGGTTGCATACTTTTGTATACACAACATAGGAAGGGGAAGTATATTCTATTCCATCCACACATACTATTACATTGTTATATTCTAGATCTAACCCGTTATCAAGTGTAACTTGCATAAGGGAATCCTATGGCATAATTTCTACACACACACACACACACACACACAAGAAATATGTGGAGTTTTAGACGTAGTGTAATGCTTGGTCGTAATTTTTCTCTTCAGGTGACTGTTGGGGTCAGTCCGACTCCCCAGTTTGCATTTTCCTTTTTAGGTTTGATGTGGTTTGTAGGTATGTGCAGGTGAAATTATTTATCAGAGGTTACAATTACCTTTCGTGATGAAGGATTGAATGTCGGGTGATTAACATGAATCAACATGGAAACCCTTGTGACAAAAAAGAAATCAATTGTGCGTTAGTGCATCAAAACACTATAACCTTATTACATCAATTGTTCGTACTTGGTCCCCAAAAATGAAGTGTAATACATATATATATATATATAGGGGTGGGGAATTTCCCTTCACCGCATATGCATCCTCAAAATAGACTCGCATACTCAAAATAACCATGCATATATACAAAAGCAACTATAAAGCATGTATGGTAAGCCTAATAATAAATTAATTTATAAATACAATCTACTTTAATCCTATTATTATTTTGATCCATGCAAAATATTTATCTTCTCCTCGCATGTGCTTTATCCAAAAATAGATCTTGTTTGGCCACCAAGCCTCCACACTTTTCTCCGGATCGGGCGTTGCTTGATTGCCACTCAAACTCGACATCATCTATTTTTAGCCCGTGGTTAAAAATTGGTTAAGTCCTAAATATTTCCTTCTTCGGAGCGAGCCTTCACGCGTCTCCTATTCTATCCTATTTGTACCTCTTCACATATTTCTCACGTGTGCCCAACATCTTTACGCATGACATGTACTTAGTCAAAATGGGCCATGCAACATCACCCCACACTAAATTGGATTGTCATCCTCAACAATACCTTAGTTGCCAAAAACATAGGTGATTGCCAAAAAGAATTCAATGCCCAAAAATATTCATCTTACCCACCTCAAAATTAGATCAGGTTGAAGGTTGGTGGAAAAGTTTTGGGAACTCAATATCTATTTCACTCTCCACCTTCTTTAATTCATCAAGCTCTACTAATGTTTTCCTAGGCGCTGCCTCTACAATTCCTGGTACTTGATCTGGTGCCAATTCTTTAACTCTACTCTTGAGCTTTTGGATAACCAATGTAAGCTCTGCGACAACTCCCTCAAGTATATCCATGTGCTCCAGTACCATATTTTTGAAGTATCCTATCCGCAACTCTAGTTTATCCTTCTTGGCCTTGATTAACTCTTTCTACTTTTCCACCTTAGCCATCACCTTGGTGTACTCTATCTTATTAGTGGGTGTCTATTTTTAGATAGCCTTGAATATCGATTCCTCATCACTTACGTGTGCATAAAGGATCCGTTCACTTTTTTGGTGCTCGTCGATGCTAAGTCAACCTTATTACTTGACTCCTTGAGCTTTGTAAACAAATCTTTAGGCTTAGTAATTCTATCTTCAACAATAACCTTGTTTGCTTCCTTCTCTGAGCTATATATTCTACTATTGGCCCTATGCCACTTTTTTATGTTCACCAAAAGCATGCCAACTAGGTCTTCCAGGTACTCCATCTCATTATTATAGTCATATCTATCTTGCCTCACCGGGATGGGGCATTGACCTAAGATTTGTTTCACCACAACGTTAGCCTTGCCATAAGCTTCCTTAGTGTGTTTTTTTTCTCCCTAGAGGTCCTTATTCAAACCCTCGGCCTCACACTCCTCTTTTATATCTGCTACCAAGACCTTCATAGTAGTGCCTACATCAAGGTTCCTACACCCAACATTCGCGGCCAACTTGTTCAAGGCGTTTCATGCCTGTTCATCAATGAGGTATATGGGATCGAATGCCTTATACTTCCTCCCTAGATCATTCTTCAACTCAATTACACTGATGGAATTATTACTTACCTCAAACTCAGGTTCTTCGCGTGTGTGTGTGTGTGTGTGTGTATGCAGATGCCAACGCAACATTTTCTTGTTTTTGATACTCCATGCTTATCCATAAGTTCAGGGTATATAACTTCTCATTGGATACCATGCTATGTAAATGCACCCTTAGAACCTTCTTAGGATCATCCACAAAATCCATGTGTGGCAACCTAGGCATCCATCACCTTCCCACCACCTTTTCCTTTGTTCTCTTCTTCTTCAAAGTGAAGATGCATGTACTTATTTCAGCTTCGCACCTTATCTTCCTTGATAACATAAGTGTCATCAATCTCCTTTTCCTTATACACCTCCTCCTACATAGGTGTTTCTTCATTGTGTGGACTTTTGTTTACTTCCTCCTTTATGGTGCACGATTGCCTCTTCTCCTCAACATTCTTCTTCATCAACTACTTAGCCCATTCTTGCTCAAGCTCCTCTTGTAAGGTTTCTCCTTTCATCTCCAAATCAAACCCCTCACTTGTTTCTATCTTTGGAGACAACCTTCGCCCCTCCACAATTGACATTTTCCTTCTTTGTGTTGTCCTTAGGCGGCTGAGATGTTCTAGTGCTACTGCTGCTTCTCCTTATATAGTACATTTTATTCCTCTTAGAGTGGTGGATTCCACCTTCTTCCTCTTCCTCTTCCCCTCGGGAGTAGCCTCAAAATTTCTTTTAAGGGGTGGCACAAGAGTTCTTCTAAGTTGTGGGAAGGTAGAGTTTGTAATCTTCATCTATGCTCTACATTAAGTCTTTGACATTAATACCATGAAGACTTTGCATATCATCCACAAGGTAGTAACATTAATCGGGGGCTCAAATCCAAAGTGTCAAGTTCCAAAGCATCTCTAAATATGTAGGTCTCGCGTCATTCTTGTAGTTCGCACGCAATATATACAAGTTTGAATTAATCTTATCAACATCAAAAGTAAATTTTTGTGCATCATTTATTATGTTCATGTCATACTTGAAGTACGTGTAGTAAATGCAAATGACACTTGCACCAAGGGCTCATCTCCCCATCCTTCATTTTGAAATGTGCAAGGTTGTAGTGTTACATCACTAAAAATGCACCTGCTCCCCAACCTCTATAGGAAATTCATGTGGAATGTGTCACTCATTCTCAAAGGCCTCTCGTAATCTATTATACCATTTTTTATTTCTCACCTTGTACACATTTGATATTGTTTCGTCATAGGTATATCCATCAAATTATACCGTAGGGGACTTATTTATAGGTGGGTAAACCCACATAGCATCATCTGGACCATCTAGAACTCTAATCTCCCAGAATATGATGAGAAGGAGGATCGAGCCCCAAGTTATCTTGGTTCCTTCTTCATTCTGTGCTTTGGCCTCCTTAATGATTCCATTCGCAACATATTGCACAATGTTGTAGTGTGCATAGTTCTCAATTCTATGCGCAATGTATAAATTTTTTTTGTTGATGTCAATCCAGCTTTCCAAGGTTCTCAACTTGTAACTAATCAATCTAGCTGCAACCCTAGTTATAGGATCGTGAGGTTTCCAATAATCATATCCCTTTCTCCCTTCTTATACTGATGTGTTATGGCCAATTCATCAATCTTGGTAATGTCCTTCAAGTCCAAGTCCATATCCTCCCCTGTACTTCTCAAACCCGTGACTTGTTCAATGATTTGAGCTTCAATTTGCATCCTCCGACCTATAAAATAAAATAAATCCTCATGCACCCTAGACATGAGCCATTGGTATAAATGTGCAAGCTTGGTGAAGAAGGGTAGTTCAAACAATTGTAGGACTCCAAATTTCTCCAAGTTCTTCTGTACTGAGTCATTGACCAATACTTGTCTGTCCTCGGTTGTTCCCGACGGCTCTAACAACATGTTTTCCTTCAATGTCCCTTCGTGCCCTGGAGCTCTATGGTTGTATTCACTAATTTTACACTTGGGAAGTTGAGACTTCCAAGTTTGAACCCTAAATACTCCAGGTGGGTATTGCATTTCTAAGTATATATCCTCCAGGGGTTCTTCCACCTCAACTTCAACCCTCTTTGTATGGTGTTTTCTTCTAGTTTTAGGTGCCATTATTCCTATAAATTTGTGCCCTAGGTACTTTGTCTCACCACACTTACTTTGCTATCTAAGTGATACAAACCCTAGTTGTGAAAACTCATCGCAAACCCTTGTCTCCGTACCCTAACCGTTGGTTTAAACTTGTCTCATCACAAGGAACTCGCACATAACTTTGCATACATGATGCTCTCATCTGCTCTTCTTTTCCTTCACTCTTTCACACAAATTCACTCGTTAGCTCAATTACTCCAAGTTTTCTTTGAATGCAAGGTAGAAAATAACTTCAAATTACACCCTTTTTATACTTTTTGTACCTCACAAACTTAATTTTTCCAAATAACCCACGCTTTTTCTTGCTTTAAGTTACTTTCTCATTAAAGTACCTTTTCTACTTTTACTTTATTATGTGACTTCCTTTCATGCTACTGCGATCATAACCTTTTGGCGTGCCTTACTACTTTCTAAGCCACATAACTCCTTTGCATGCCTCCCAGGACGAAGTACATAATCCTTTGTGTCATATACCAAGTAGTTTATCATGTTATCGCTACATCATGTTACCCGCATGATCATTCTCCTCGCGTGGTCTTCAATATAAGGAATTTCCTTAAAAGTACCTTCATCCATAACACCTGTAACACATTTCTCTCTCGCTCCAACCTACATCAAATTTGATGCCAACAATTTTTCTATTATACCTGATCCACCCCACACCAAAAGTATGCGTGGTCCTCTACACATGAACTTAATAGATAGTAATCAACTTCCTATGCGCAAGCACACTTATTACAACAAAACAAAGAACTAAAATGACAAAGCATAACAACATTGGAAACAAAACACATAAAAGGAAAATCTAAATTACGTGGCATTACCGCTTTATTACAAACACCAAGAAGCCTTATTTATTGTAGGGTTCCAACTTAGTCCCATTAAAGTAATCTGGGTAACATGGTGACATCCAACACCTACAATTGACAAACACCTGATTTAAGTATCTTGGTTACTACAAAAGGTCCCAACCAATGCACCTTCAATTTCCCTGGATGACACACAAACTTGGAGTCATAGAGAAGGACCATATTTCCAACCTCAAATGTCTTACTCTTGATGTTCTTATCATGTCATGCTTTCTATCTTACCTTCTCAGTATTCTGGATCCAACACACAATGGCGTGCCGCTCATCCAATTACATTAGTTTTTCAACACGCTCTTCCACAACCCGCTCATCGCCTAGTCCTCCGTATACGCAATATGTAGGGATGGTAACATAAATTCCACTGGTAATATAGCCTCCACGACAAATACCAACTGAAAAGGTGTGGCCTTATTTAACCTTTTATAAGTGGTCTTATATGCCAAAAGTATGGTTGATACTTTAGCATCCCAATCTTTTCTTCCAACATCACATATTTTTTTTAATGTATGTTCCTAAATCTTGTTGAAAGCTTCTACAATGCCATTAGCCTAAGTGAGATAAGGAGGAATCTTATGGTGTGTTACCATAAACTCTACCTATAGAATTATGATCTGTCTCATTAAGGAAATGAATTCCTCTATCGCTTATCAAGCTTAATGGGTAGCCATACTAGCTAATAATTCTTTCCCATAAAAATCTTGTTGTTGTAGTAGTGATACAATCCTTTGTAAATGTTTCCTCTGCCCACCTTGTCAGAGAATTTGTACAAGTTATAATGTAGTGTGTGCCGGTCCTACACGTGGGCGGGAAATAGGACCTACAAAGTCAATAACCCACTTTTCAAAAGGCTCAATGCTTGTAATAGGCCTAAAAGGAATCTCATCTCTGGTTCTAAGCTTTCCAAGGCATTGACAATGGTCACATGCCTTGACATATTCCTTAGTATCCTTGTACAAAGTTTCCCACCAAATTCCAACCATTAGAATTTTGTGTGTTGTAGCATCACCCGCATAGTGTCCTCCTCGAAACTCCACCATGAGCCTCTTCCATAATGGCTTCATGCTTATGCTCTAACACATAACAACACAAGACTTCATCATGACCCAAATTTTACAATTCTCCACTAATCAACTAATAAGGTGCCGCGCATATTGCAGCTTCTTCTTCTCCAATGTCTTCATTCCTTCAAGTGTCTGCCTAGTGCACAAAAATACTATAATGTCCTCCACCTCTGTGGGCACACGGTTTAATCCGAACAATTGTGCATCTAACATTGTGTTCTTAAATGCTCTACATATCATCACTAGAATTGATCATTGATAAATTGTCGTGCCCCGAGTTTCTCTTTCTAGGTTTCACAACAATTGTGAAATTAAACTCTTGAAACAAAAGTATTCACCTACAAATGCACCCTTGCAAAATACGCTTGTTGACCAAATACTCAAGCGTTATATGATCTCGTGTAGTGATTAACTAAAATTAACTAATATGTATGATAATAATAGTTAATCTAATCTAGAACGACATATAAATACAATAAATAAATGTAGTAAATGACCATGGAAAATGAACCAAGTAACTAATATAATAAAAACAAAGACCCTAATATGCAAGAGAGGTATGCAAGTGACTTAGATGATTAGAGGAGCTTAATGCAATGTGTCGCAAAATAAATAGAATAATATGGAAATAGGAAGGATTGTGTAGAGGTCCCGAAAAGGATGGATCCAAGTCGATTCTTTAGACTGGAGCGCCGGAGAGAGAAGGACCGGGGTGCCTATTGGTGCTGGTCTACAGAATGGGTGCCCTAGTCTATGCAAAAATCCAAATCGAGTTTCACAGTGCAGTAGGTGGTCTGCAAAGCCCTCGTTGTATGTCGCATCAGATTCATTGTCCTATGCTAGGTGTCACTGATAATCCAAGATATATATAAGACCTACAAAAGATCAAGAAGTATCAAAACCCTAAAAATAAGAAGAATGCAAATGAATGGGTCGGGATAACCTTAGTTTCCACAATAGTGGGCTTACTAACTGAGCATTGCACTACATTTCAAACCCAAATGTAGTTTTGGTGTGTGTGTGTGGACATCATGTGCCCTAGGTGCTCTTGTGCCATTCACACTTTGTGAAGTAGTGAGCAATAACTAGATGTAGAATGTAGTAGATGGTGCATGAAATAGAATATAATCCCCTCCTATGCTTGTGTGATGTAGATGAACCAACCTTGTCCTTCGATGGAGTTAATGGATGCAAATGATCTCCAAAAAGATGTAACTCTAGATGGATGATAGTAGTGACTAGTGTTTGGTCCCTCATTATGGTCTCATAACTTTATATGTATAGGGTTATATTGACCTAATTTTGTAATTAACCCCGAAATGGTCGACCACTAAAAAGATAAGAATCTAAAATGGCTAGAAAGTTCCCAAGAGATGGCGGGAAATTTCAAAGGGATTGGGGCACCCGAGGTGGGACCAGGGTGCCACAATACTAATTTGGGTGCCCCAGTCGAGGCCAAAATAATGTGAGATAAATGGTTTGATGGGAATATGGGTGCAAGAGGTCGGGAATGAAAAAATAAAATAAAACAAGATGGCCAAAAGATGGGAGTTAATTATTACTTTCTTCACTCAATAACCTTATAAATAATAGTATGGGATGTGGATTAAATAATATCTAAAGTACATGATTTTGTGACTACATTTGTCCCCACTTTATGTTAGTGAGTGGAAAGATCAAGTAACATTAAGTAGAGAGAGACGCGCAACCAATGTCCATGAATATTGTAGTGGAAAACACACTTTGAAGGACTAGATAAAGTGTGAAGTGACATAAAGATGACGAAGTGTGGAAACTTAAGATAAAAAATAGCAAAAAAGTGATGAGAGTGAACCTACGTCGAAAACGTGTGTGTAGCTGCAAATATGTGTGGTGTACCTACATGGTTAGTATGGTGTGTGCTACCATGAAGTGTTGTTTTTGATGTCATTATTGTTGTTGTTGCCTCCATTTGACTTTTTGTTTCTCATACGACCAGACCTGCAAGGCGAAAACGATCAAGTAGTCGAATATGTATGTATGTATGTGTAAAAGCACAATGTAAAAGTCACATGTAAAAGTATGTAAATGTAAAATATGTAAATGAAAAAGTGTAAATGGAACATGTGCACCTGATCCATGTCAAGAAAGAGAGTGTAGAAGGATATCCTTTACTATCGGGGTTTTTGGGTGATCCGATGCCATAGGATGAAGAGGTATAGGGAGGAGTTCCACTGTATCCTCGCAACCTTTAACAGCTTCCCTGAATGTGTGTGAAGATATCTTTGTATGTCCTAGTTTTTTGGGTGATTCGACACCACTGAACAAAGTATTGTAGGGAGGCACACCCACTATAACCTCCAAGCTTGTAACTACTTCGCCCAAAATGTTAAGGACTATTATGTCCGTAAAAGCCGCTATGTACGGGGTTCATAGACTAGTATGAACCCATTCGCTATATGTAACCCACAATGCTAAGGGCGGAAAGTGTATTGAATTGAACTAGTGTAAACACGTTTTGTAGTATGTAAAACTCCAAATGATGCTCCCCTCTTTGGGGGTGCATGCAACGTTGCCGATAGGAGAATGCAGCCCCAAAAGAGGACCAACCACATGTACTCTAAAAATATTCCCTACAAGGAAAAGGGAATGCACTTGGTAGAAACCAAGGCACGCACAAACAAGAGGCTAGCCAAAGACAAGTGTTAGTATGAAAAAGAATGCATGTAGAAAATAGTGTATAAGCTACACAAACAATGTGTAAAAGATACCAAGCAAAGTAGTAATGTAAACACATAAGAAGAAAAGTAAGCCACACAAAGTGGGCTACAAACATGGGACATCAATCACAATGTCACAAGACACGCAAGGCCAACATGGCCACATATAAACAAACAAGTGTGCACACCAAACAAAGGGAAAGGCCCACATACAATAACAAACAATAAAAACAATATAACAAACAAGTATGGAAGAAAATATCTCTGCATAACAAATGCTACACATGAATCACCCGTTAGCATGTTAGAAAAATAACTAGTATGTCAAAATCTTGTATGAGCAAGTAATGTGAAGTGCTAACTACAAAATGAAACAATAACACCCATGAGAGATGAATGTGGATGCCCCCAACAACCAGTGTAGGAAGGGTAGAAGGAGAGCATCCATGTTGCATCTAAGAGACTTGTATCTATGATCACCACTAGAAAATATGTGAACACGCATGTGTGGATGATATAGATAAATGACATACAAGTAATCTAACTAGCATGTGTAATAAAGTGACCATGAACAAGTAAAAGTAAACAAGAGTAAAAGAAACCATAATATGCAGTATGTTGTGGATGGATGGAATGGAATGCAATATGGATGGTAGGAGCCGTATGCCCCCTGAGTGAATGGAAATGTATGCAGTGAGGTTCATTTGGTTTTCCCCCTCAGTAGTCAAGAATGAACCGTAAATGAGATTACATCATTGGGAAATGGTCGAATAATAGTGTGTGTTGTGTCTAGCGCGTTGTGATGAGTATGTATGTGTAGTGATGATGATATGTGACATATAGAATATATGTGCAAAAACCTTATAGCCTAAGTGTATATCACAAAAAATAATAATGTAGGAGTGATGATTTAGCCCTAAAGTGTGTATCACTACAAGATGATAGAAGAAGTGAAGGTGTAATTGCGTGTCACTATAAGATGAATAGTAGGGAGTGGTGATGTAGCCTAAAGCATATACCACTATAAGATGAATAAAGTAAGTGATGATTTAGCCTATAGTGTGTGTCACTATCCTAGAAATGTTGCATGATGAAAGGTGGAATGATAAACACATGATGAATGTAAGGTCCATTTGATTTGTAAACCCTTAGTAGTTGAGTATGGACCAAGGAACTAAAGTGCGTCATAGGGTAGTGAGTGAAGCATGTAGAAGATGATGTAGCATATGTAATGAAGATGATAAACAACCATGGGATGAGTAGAATGTGTAGTGTATGATGTGTAGAATGGAAACACAAGATGTGTAGACTGTGTAAAGTGTAATATAAAGAGTGGCATGTAATGTATGTAGGTAGCCTAGTAACATAGGATGATGTAATGCTAGACTCATATGTGGTGAAGACTAGTATAGTATGTATAATATGTGTGATATGGAGATGCGCAATGTATGATGTAAGGCATACGTTGCAAGATGAAGTGTAGCGATGTTGTATATAGAATACTATGTAATATGCGTAGATAGCCTACTAATGTAGGTAACGTGTAAGATGAATAAGATGTAACGCAAAAGTTGTGGATAATAGAAGCATGAAATATATAATGATAACTAATATGTTGTATGATGTGTGATATGTGAATAGATGTGGTGTGTAAGACCTATTGTGCAAAGTGTGTGGGGTTCATGTGTAGTAATCCCTCAATAGTCAAGTGTGAACCGAAGCACAAGAGTTTGTCATCGGGTAATGGCAATAGTAGTATAATTGTGATGAGCGTGTAATGTGATGAGGATGCGAGATGTGCATACTAGAAGTATGTTAGGTTTGTGATGGATGATGCTACTAGGTTAGGGGGGATGAGTTGGATGTTATGCCACCCAAGTATGTAAGCGATGTAAGTCTAGTCAAAAGACACTAAGTGGATCAATGTAAGGAGTAGTTTGCCTTAACAAAAGTGATGGGATGTGGATGAGATAGAGGAGTGTGACCATCAAATGGTTCATCATCATAGTAAGCTTCATTCGGGTCCCAATCATCAACATATGTTGGAATTACAAGTTTAACTTTAGGTGATGATTGCTTCATATAACTTGGTGATGTGGTAGACACCTTTAATGGAGGAGTAGTGAGATCGTCCTTAAGAGGAGGTTGCTTAGCTTGACTTGGTAATACAACTAATGACTTAGTAAGAGGACACGATTTAGAGAAAACCGTGAGAAGTGATGGCTTGTTTTGATTTGGTAATGTTGTAGAGGATGGAGTAGG
Source organism: Taxus wallichiana var. yunnanensis (assembly GCA_018340775.1). NCBI lineage: Eukaryota > Viridiplantae > Streptophyta > Pinopsida > Cupressales > Taxaceae > Taxus > Taxus wallichiana. Next base: position 728,192,292 of record CM031242.1, on the reverse strand, counting down.
AGGAGGTGGTGAACTAATTTGGAGAGGTTGTTGCTTATGTTGACTTGGGATGTCGCAGATGGTTGTTTAGGCAACTCTTGGATAACTAAATAATGTGCGTGAGGAGCGGTATGGTGATGCTCATTAGATGTAGAACGAGCAAACTTAGGAGCTCATTGAGGTGTAGCATGACATTGGGTAGTGAATGAGATAAACCCTTAATGCTCAATATGTTTGACTCTACGTTGTAAAGAGTAGCAATCATTGTCATTATGTCCATTGATTCGATGATAATTGCAATATGGATGACCCGATACTTTCTTAGCCGATAAGGAGGATAATAATGAGTAGGTGACAAAGTGATTACTTGATGACTAAGGATTTCAATAAGTATGTCATATGGCTTATTATTACACTTAAATATGAGAGGCTCGAGGTAATGATTTGACTGATGTTCACTATATGACATATAGTAGACATAGATTGGAAAGGAGATGGAGAAGGAGAATAAACATGCACTTGAGAAACATCCTTAAGTTGTTGAATTTAATATTTGAGAGATGTAATCATGGATTCCATAGCCGTAAATTTGTCTTGAAATAAGGCATGTAGAGCTTGAATTGAATCTAATAAGGGTTGATTAGATTGAGAATCACTAGGGTCATTAAATAGCAAGAAATTGAGCATAGGAATTAGTTCATGTGGTGACATATTATCATCATAATACTTGGTGTTTAGGGATTTTTGCAAAACAACCTAACAATTGGGATATCTCTTAAGTAAATCAGATAAAGAAATTTGACCCATGATAGAGGAAAAATGAGGATCATAAGCGTGAAATACGCCGGGTTCACCAAAATGATAAACTAAAATTAACTAAGATGTGGGATAATAGTAGTTAGTCTATTCTAGAACGACATGCAAATACAATAAATAAATGAAGTAAATGACTATGGAAAATGACCCAAACAACTAATCTAATAAAAATAGAGACCCTGATATGCAAGAGAAATATGGAAATGAATTATTTGATTAGAGGAGCTCATTTGGACTATGTCATAGAATAAATAGAATAATATGGAAACAGGAATGACTGTGCAGAGGTCCCAAAAAGGATGGATCGAGATGATTCTTTGGACCTGGAGCACCCAGAGAAGGACCGAGGCACCTATAGATGTTCTGTTTTATAGAATAGGCACCCTAGTCTACAAAATGGGTGCACTGATGTGTGTAAAAGATCGTAACATAGTTTCACGAAGTGTCCGGAGGTGGTCGAAGCCCTTAATGTGTGTCACATGAGATTCGTTGATCTATACCAGGTGTCACTAATAATCAAAGATGTATAGAAGACTTGGAAAAGATCATAAGAAGTATCAAAACCCTAAAAAGAAGAAGAATGCAAACGAATGGTTCGGGATCGAACTCGGCTTCCGCAAAAATGGGTTTACTAATGTTACACTACATTTGGACCCAAATGTAGTTTTGGTGTGTGTGTGCATCATGTGCCCTAGGTGCTCTTGTACCAGTCATACTTTGCAAAGTAGCAAGCAATAACTAGATGTAGAATGTAGTAGAATGGTGCATGAAATAGATACAATCCCTCCCCTATGCTTGTGTGATGCAGATGAACCGACCTTGTCCTTGTGATGGAGCTAATGGATGCAAATGATCTCCAAATGGATGCAACTATAGATGGATGATAGTAGTGACTAGTTCTTGGTCCCTCATTATGGTCTCATAACTTTATATTTATAGGGTTCTCTTGATCTAATTTTGTAATCAACCCTCAAATGGCTGACCATTAAAAATATAAGAAGCTAAAACAACTATAAAGTGCCCAAAAGATGGTGGGAAATTTCAAAAGAGATCGGGGCACCTAGGTGGGACCAAGGTGCCCCGATTGAGGGTAAAATAATGTGAGATGATGAACTGAGCATTTGGGCATGTGGGTGCAAGACGTCAGGAATGATGAAATAAAATACAACAAGATTGCTAAAAGACAAGGGTTGATTAGTAATTTCTTCACTCAAAACCTTCTAAACAAGTAGTATGAGACTCGGGATTAAATAATATCTAAAGTGCATGATTTTTGACTACATGTAGATGATGAACGGGGTCACCAAAGAGTACTTTCTAAACTTATCCGTAATGTAGATCATAGACAAATATTCATACTTAGTATTTGTGTAATTCTTCTTAGTGGGGGTCAAATCCCGCTTGTAAAACAAATAGGATAATCCAAAATTCCTTCCCTCGGTTATGCCAACACTCCGCTAATCACCATGCTAGAGGCATTGACATGAACATGAAAGGGTTTTTCCCATGAAGGAAAGTGCAAAATAGGTGCAGAGTCACCTTTCCTTTAGTGTGATAATATTGTCCAATCATCCAAATACACCTGCAAATACACTTGTCATCATCCAAATACTTTGTCTAATCATCCAAATACACTGCAAAGACTTGTGAATGAAATCCACGAAAATCCTATACCATTATGCGAGAATCTGCAGGTGCATTCTTCAATCAAGGGCATAATTGTATATGCAAAGCTACCCCACTCATTGGTGAAAGTAGTCTTCTCTTGATCTTCCTTCGCGATGTGCACCTGGTGATAACTTGAAAATCCATCTAAAAGAATATATCTCACGCCCAACAACTCCTTCAAGGATTTCTTCTGTGAACAAAGTGGGAAAAGGATCTATAACACATGAAGCATTGAGCTTCCTATAATCTACACAAATCCTTATCCTTCCATACTTTTTTATGCTTATAACCATGGGGCTGATCCATTCAGATTCTTCAATAAGCTCAATTATTCCAAATTTGAGCATCTTATCAATTTCATCTTTCACCTTGATGCACAAATTAGGATTCATCCTATAAAGCCTCTTCCTAACCGGTGTGTGCCTTCTTTCAACTTGATCTTCATCTCACCTAAAGAAGGATGTAATCCTTTTAATTCATGATAGCCTCGTGGGAACAATTCCTCGAAGTCACACAAGAGTTCAATAATCTTAGCCACTTCTTGTTCTGACTAGTAATCCTCTATGATTTCTTCCTTGGGTTCATCTTCTGTACCAATGTTAACCTCCTTTATCTTCATAGGAGCATGGTACATGCACACTTTCTCATCTATAGTGTACATTACCTTATGCATACCTTGGTGTGGTTAACATCCAAGTTATCAACCTCATCATCATCTATCATATACACCAGTTTACCCTTTTCTTTTTCCTTACAAGCACAAACCATTTCTTCTTCATCTATTTCCTCAAGATCAAGGTACGCTTCAAGATCAGGTTCCCAAACAGTTCTAACATGAGTTCTGTAGCCCTCATGTTATCTCCCAAAGTGATGTGCTTCATTATCTGTAATGCTTCATGGAATGGAGGCTTAGTAGAAAATTAATTAAAGGTTTGGATCATACCTAAGGTCATCTCTTGCTAATTTCGGGTCTTCCTTTTTAGTTATGCATGGACATACCATGTGCACGCAACCATATAATATGGAGTATAACTTATGCACCAAAAAGTGATGGTGGTAATGCTTCCTTTCCTTGTGCCCAATATCTCTCACACTCTTGGATGTGATGAGAGGCAAGAGACTTCCCATGAAATTCACATGTTTTTGTAAGTACATTTCTCTAAGTGAACTTGGTGGAAAAAGTGATTCTCACTTCTGTCATTCTAAAAGGCCATCTCTATGTGTTTCCCACCAACACATTGTTGTCTCGTCAGAGTATAAACCAGAAAATTTCTTCTATCCTCTTCATTCTACCATTGATTCTCCATGGTGCGCATAAATGTATCGAGATTCCCTTCACCAGTATACCTTAGTACCCTATTAAATCCCAACCACCTCACCATGTGTGGTCTAATCATCCTGGTGACTCATCCTTTCACCTCACACCCAACCATTTTGTATGTTCCATGAGCCCAATTATCACAAGCAACACTTATAGTGTCACTTACAGACTACACGTCTTCCCAATGAAGCATACCCTCCTTAGATGGTTCTAAATTCTCTAGATCACGTACTAACTGAACATAAATTTTATTAATCTCTTCTTCACTCAAGGGCTCAACATAGGGCTCTACCTTCTTATTCAGTAAGGGTATAATCATGCGCTCTTCATCATTCTCAAAACTGATGTACCTTTTATTAAAGCGCAAATCTTCCTTATTCACATAACACCAAGGCCATCCAAGTAATGTTGGGAAGTTGTCTGCTTCAAAGCAAGCTCTAATACCTCAAAATCCCCAATAAACTTGACTCCCTAAATTGTAATAGTTACATCCTTTAGTACCCCAATTGGCATGGCCCTAGTCTTGTTTGTCATATATAACACATTTGTTGATGGCTGCAAGGTTGGCCTACCCATCTGATTCTAAGAATCTAGAGTTAGCACATTCAATTCGTGTCAGTGTCAATTAGAATGTTGTGTAATAGCAACCATCAATTATTGCATCAAGTGTAATCTCTTTGTCAAATTCATGATTCTGAGGTGGTAGATTTTCATGAAGTATTTGTCTTTTGTGCTCAGATCCAACACACGGTACCTTTTCTTGTAGCCATTCCCCTTAGAGGAATGATGTTCTCCTAGTATAACATCTTGTACACCTCTTTTAATTCATCAACATCCTCTTGTGGGAGTTCAATTTTCCTTACACGATCCTGCACATGCCTGTTCCTTTAAACACCGTATTTCTCCTGCAGGTGCCTTGACAAATTCCATTGTATCCTGATAGACTTCCTTCTAGTGCGCAACATCTGGATACTTAGCATGTATCATCTCTTCCTTGAAATGAGTGGCTTAGTATTCAACACTCACGGTTTCGCATGGCCTCTCATGCACGTAGTAACCACCATTGGTTGTAACTCAAGATCATGTGTTTTCTTAGGCATCCATTGATCAGCAAAAACACGTTGTACCTTTATCATCCATGCGCCGTTTTCCTTCTTCCGAGTCTTGCATATGTGTTCATACAACTTTAGACAATCTTCTAACTTATGTGTATTACCACACCATGAGTAAAGGTTATTCTAAGGGCACTCGTGTTGATAATGATAAGGGGATCCACAAGTATAACAAGTTCCTCTACAAAATCCTCCTTTACCACCGTCGCAACCTCATCCTCTACATACTCCGTGGAAGCTTCTATTCTTGTTATCTCCATGGTTGTGCCCTTCATGATTATGGCCTTCTTTCTCCTTTGATCCACTCGCTACACTAGTCTAGCACACCCCTGTCTCAATGGCCTTATGAATATGATCAATCAATTTATAATCGGTGGTGTCGTGAGTCCTGGGACTTACAAATCTTACAATACACCTTGTTTGTAAGTGCGCACCGCAACAACAGAAATCTCAAACATCATGGTTCAGGTGATAGACTTCACAATCTAGTAATAACTCTCGACCGATCCGCATGGGAAACTATCCTGGTATTCCCTTCAACATTACAATTTGTGCGCCATATTCCATTACACGTATGATGATATGAATTAGCAGAAAGCTTCTCCATCTACTTTACCATGAATTTGTGCCTCAAAAATGGGCTCACTATAGTATCAACACTCCCAATTGCTTCAGCGTGCAAAGCTACTTCCAAGGCCTCGTGTGGATCAATATATGTCTTGTGAGATAGTTCCTCCAAAATAGAATCAACAATCCTCCAATGAACTACGTGCCTATTGAATCGATGAATGTCATAAGATAATTTGGATAACAAAGTCTTGAAACACACATCATACTCCCTCACACTTTCATCTAATCCTTGTTTGATGTCCTTGAGCGCACCGATACTCTTTTTTCAAACTCCAGAATATGAAACTCAACTAAAAATGTAGAGTGTAAAGCATCATAATCTACCGCATGATCCTCCACGGGTCATATTTTCTATACCAAATATATGTGTGCCCTCAAGCGTAGTAGAAAATTGACTAGTCTTCCTATCGAGATTGTAATTCCTTTAGTGCGATAGAGTAGCTCACACTTGTGCACATGCTCTATTGCATATTTAATTCCCCTATATTCTAGTAAGTGGAGAGACATCTCATAATACACTTATTGAGGTTGATGTGGGGGTTGTTGAGGTCGTAGGCCTTGTCCACCGATCTAGAGCCGAACCTCCACCAAGATTTCCTTCACCCGATCCACCCGATCCACCAACAGCGGGCTATAGACCAGTTGACTGACGTGCTTCCTAGTGTCCAAGTCGTGGTACTAGATGAATACTAATGGTTTGTGTGGTCGCAATAGTTACTATAGTACTTCTAACATTCTACACACCAATATTCTATCTTAATGACGTGCCCGGGAACAATCTTGCCATAACACTACTAAACAACAACATTGACTATGATGACATGGGCACGCTACTAACTTTATCTCCTAGATTCAACAAAAATCATATCTACTCGTCTCTGCTTATTTTCCTACACTAGCTCGATTCTCAATGACTAGTTCTAGATTTGGAACATCATGTGCAAGGGCTAGGAGGGTAGGTGGAATCGGATGTGAGCCTCGCGGTCCTCACACTCTCCTCCGACACACTCTCATCTAAAGCCAAAGGGGATTCTCTACTACGCTTACCCAATGTTGGGAGAACCAGATGTTACAACTCCTCGTCTTCCACGAGAGCTTCAAATCCTTTACGAGCCATCTCTCTCCTCAACTCTAAGGATAAGATGTCAGCATGCTTAATCGGAAATATAACTAAGGATCCATATTCAACCATAACAACTCATTGCATGCATTCAATTGGAAACACACATAATAAGGAAACATATAGATCAAATCATAATTAATACCAATTGTACCAAAATATCACCATACTCAGAGACATCAATTATCATAATCCAACCACATTGATCCATTAATAACCAAAGTATTACATATCAAAAGTTGAATACATAACAATAATCACCAGAGAGTAATGCACGTCAGTATATCAAAACAATATAACCCTATTACATCAACCATTCATACTTAGTCCCCAAAACAATGAAATGCAATACACACACACACACACAGCGGTGGGGACTTTCCCTTCTTTGTCTTTACATCCTCAAAATAGACTGCATGCTTAAAATAGCCATGTATACAAAAGCAACTATAAAGCATGCATGCTAAGCCTAATAATAGATTAATCTATAAATAAACTCTAATTTAATCATATTGTTAGCTTGATCCATACAAGACCTTTTATCTTCTCCTTACATGTGCTTTATCCTAAAATATCTCTTGTTTTAGTGCTAATGCCTCCACGCTTTTCTCTAGATTTGGAACGTTGCTTGATCGATGCTCAAACTCAACATCATCTATTTTTAGCATGTGGTTCCAAAATCGACTAAGTCTTGAATATTTCTTACTTGAGCACGAGCCTTCGCGTGTCACCTATTCTATCTTATGTATTCCCCTTCATGCCTTCTTCATGCACGCTCAACATCTTCATGCATGGTCTCGTACTTAGTTAAAATGGGTCATGCAACAAGCACCTAGGCATCTCTTCTTTACACCGGTCACCCCGTCCGAATTTGTTCGAGTTCCAGAATTTACATTCAACAATGACGACCACTGTTTACAACTTTTACCGATCCAGATTGCTTCCATATTATGTGGATATTAGCTAAATATTACTATGTCCATCTCTCACTTAGGTTTTCACATTATATGATTGTTTACTTATGTCAGGTATTTATATTTTAGCATTTTTACATCAGTTATTACAATAATTACTCTAAAATATAGATTTAATTCAAATTAAATTAAATCGTTTGGTGAACCCACTCTCTTGAATCCAAACTTCCTTCTAGGGATTTTCTTTTATGCCCGTCACTCGTAGTGGTCATTTTGGTTCCTTTTAGTATATTGATATTCCTCCCTTTATCCGTAAGTTCTCTAAATCAATGGTTGAATCTTCCAACCCCGTACTTAACTCAGCATAACGTCCCTCTTGTTGAGTTGTGGAGCTCAATTACTTCAGTTTAGCTTGCAATGTGAAACTTTTTGGAAAACACAATAACCATCATCGGTTAGGGGAACCGACATCGGTCACCCAGGATTGGCATCGGTCAAGCAAGGAGGAACCAACATCGGTTAGGGCTAACCGACATCGGTTACCTGTGCGAGGATGTTTTAATTAACTCTCGGGAATTAGATCTATTTTTAGCATTAAAGTATATCTATTGATTGTAATTACATGGCTAAGTGCCCTAAGTCTATAAACGACTATATAAGCATAAAATCTAGGGTTTAGAAGTAAGTATTAACAAGAATTAAGAAGAACTTGCAAAATTTGGTGAGAGAGAGAATTCTTGGTGATGAAGTAAAATATTGAGACAAAAAAATTACTGTACATCTGAGAGGTGTGGAAGATTGTAAATCTTCATCAGATATCTTGTCAAAGCTTTGGATAATAGATTGGCTTGTTTATTGGTGGACGTAGCCCACAATGGGTAAATCACGTTAAAACGGTGTTGATTTATGTTTCTTGTTTTGTATATTTCTTCTAGTAGAATATCACTTTTATTTACATGTATGCTTAGATTTGATATATTATATGTACAACTGGTGCGCTAACCCCAACAATTGGTATGAGAGCTTTGTTTGAGGGTTTTTTTATGTTCATAGATTTACTCACAGAGGGTTTTCTGATTGAGTGGGAGCTGTAACAATGGCATAAGAGAACAAATACAAGGTAGAGAAGTTTTATGGCCGAAATTATCAATTATGGAAGATGTAGATTGAGGATTATCTCGTATAAAAGAGATTTGTATTTACCGTTGGACAAGAAGTCTAGACCTACGAAGATGACTGATGAAGAATGGAAGATTCTTGACTGAAAGGCTTTAGGATCTATAAGATTGAGCCTGATAGCATCCACGGCTTCCAATATTACAGAAGCGACTTCTACGGTAGAGTTAATGAAATCTCTTGCTAATTTATATGAAAAACCTAGTGATTCAAATAAAGTTTATTTGATGAAGAAACTATTTAGTTCTAATATGCATGAAGGTGGATCTGCATCTAGTCATTTGAATGATTTCCAATCTATTGTAAATCAGTTAAAATCGGTTGATATGCCATTTGATGATGAAGTGAAAGCACTTTAATTCTTATGTTATTTGCCACGATAGTTGGGATAACTTGGTAATGTCAGTTAGTAATACACCATCTGCTAAAAATATTTTGAAGTTTGATGATGTGGTTAGTATAATCTTGAATGAATAAATTTGTAGGAAGAGTACAGAGGAATCATCATCTAGGAATTCTTTGAATGTAGAAAGTAGGGGCAGGAAGAAGGAGAGATCCAAGAGTAAGAGTAATGGGAAATCAAATTCAAGGGACAACAGATCTAAATCTAGAGGTAAGGGAATTACTTGTTGGAAATGTGGAAAGAAAGTGCATGCAAAGAAAGATTGGTGGTCAAAGGATAAAGAGAACCAACAACCAGACAAAGGTAAAGAAGCAAATCTTGTTCAGCAAAGAGGTAATGCAAGACGGTCTTATTCTTTCTTTAGATAATAGAATCGAATCATGGAATTTAGATTCAGGAGCTTATTTCAATGCAACCCCTAATAAGGGTTATTTCAAAAATTATGTCCAGGGAAATTTTGGGCATGTTTATTTGGGTGATGATGAACCTTGCAGTATTACTAGTAAAGGGAAGTTCATCTAAAATTATATAATATAAATACATGGGTATTGAAAGATGTGAGGCATGTGCCAAGCCTCGGGAGGAGTCTTATTTCTACAGGGCAACTAGTTGAATCTGGTTTGCATGGTTACTTTTATAGGAGACTCTTGAAAAGTTACCAAGGGTTATCTTTTTGTTGTAAGAGATAAGAAGGTAAGAACATTATATTTATCTACCGTGTTACTAATTCCTTTTCTATGTTATCTACTTTAGATTCATATGCATGGATGTGGCATAACCGGTTGGGCCATACGAGTAAAAATAAATGTAGATCTTAAAGGCTAAGAGTAAGTTATCATATTTGAAAGATTTAGATCTTGATTTCGTGAGCATGTATCTTTGGAAAGTAAAAGAGAGTGAGTTTTCTCAAAGTTGGGGCAACTAAGAAGGAGCAGAAGTTAGAGCTTGTACACTCAAATGTGTGGGGACCAACTCAAGTAGCTTCTCATAGAGGATCCCATTATTATGTTACTTTCATTGATGATGCTACAAAAAGGTATGGGTTTATTGTATTAAACGTAAATATGAGGTTTTTGAGACTTTTAAAATATGGAAAGCCCTTGTTGAGAATGAATCAAATTCAAAGTTAAAGTTCCTTAGATATAACAATGGTGGTGAATACTATAGCAAGGCTTTCAATGAATATTTTTCAATGAATGAGATACGTAGAGAAAGAAAGGTTCCAAGAACACCATAGGAGAACGGTGTTGCAGAAATAATGGACAAGACAATCATGAAACATGTTAGAAGTATGAGGATACATTCTAGATTGCCTTTGTAGTTTTGGGTAGAAACAGTTAATACAACAATTTATTTGATTAACCATGGGCCTTCAAGTTCACTAGATGGAGGAATACCAGAGGAAGCTTGGACTGGAAAAGAGGTAGATCTTTCTTTTCTTAAAGTTTTTGGTTCAGAAGATTTTGTGCATGTTGATAAGGAAAATAGGAAAATGTTGGATGCAAAATCCAAGAGGTGCACTTTCATTGGTTATGGATTTGGTGATTTCGGTTTCCATTTTTAGGATTTAGAGAATTCTAAAATTATTAGGAGTCGTGATGTTGAATGAAATGAAAAGAGAATGTACAGGGATCAATTTTGGTACCCAAGGATGAACCAGTTGAGAAGTTTGTGAATGAAAATGAACTCTTAAATTTAAAATTATTACCGACAGGTTACACAAGAATGGCTTGGTGACGATTGATCACGACCGACATCAGTTAGATGAACCAATATCGGATTACTGAGAATATCCAAACCGACATCGATTAGCAGCGAAATGACATAAAAGAATCCTTGGCATAAAAATACATAGAGATAGGAAAAACAAAAAAGTGTATTTGTCTCGGGAGGATTATATCTACAAGGTGTTAGAAAGGTTCAACATGTAGAATGAAAAATATGTTAGTACACCTATGGCTAGACACTTCAAATTGAGCAAAGATCAATGTCCATCATCACAAGAGGAGGTCAAATACATGACATATGTGCCATATGCTTCGAAGTTTGGAGTCTCATGTATGTTATGGTTTGTACTAGACCAGACATTGCACTGGGCAAAGTGGGAGTGGTGAGTAGATATATGGCCAATCCAGGTAAATAGCATTGGAAAATAGTCCAATGCATACTCTGTATTTGAAAGGGACATCTAGATGTAGTTATGTTATGGAGGTTTGGATATTTCATTATGTGGCTATGTTGATTCGGATATGGTTGGAGATCTGGATGGTAGGAGGAGCACTACTAGATATATTTTCATAGTAGGTGGGATGACAGTTAGCTAGATTTCAAGATTGCAAAAGGTTGTGGCTTTGTCTACTATAGAGGTAGAGTATGTTGCAGCTATAGAGGCTAGCAAGGAAATGATATGGATGAGTAGGTTCATGGAAGAGTTGGGAAAGGAGAAAGGTGATTGTAAAATTTTCAGTGACACTTAGAGTGCAATTCACTTGGCAAAGAACTCAACATTTCATTTAAGAACGAAACACATTCAGTTGAGGTATCACTTCATAAGGTAGGTATTGGAGGATGGGTAGTTGAATCTAGAAAATATTCATACGAGCAAGAACCCTGCAGATATGCTAACGAAGCCATTAACAAAGGAGAAGTTGGAGCTACACTCCACTTCTATTGGTCTTTGAGTCTGAGACTTAAAGAGGAAGAAATAGAGCTAAGGAAGGATCCAAGAATGATGTTGTACATGTATGGTGTAGTAATTAATCTCTAAGTGGGATATTGTTGAGTTGTGGAGCTCAATTGCTTTATTTTAGCTTGCAATGTGAAACTTGCTGGAAAACATAGTAATTGTCATCGGGTAGGGGGAGCTAGCATCGGTCAGCCTGGACCGACATCGGTCAGGGAAGGAGGAACCGACATCGGTTAGGGCTAACCAACATCGGTTACCTGTGTGAGGATTTTTAATTAACTCTCAAGAATTAGATCTATTTTTAGCATTAAAGTATATCTATTGATTGTAATTTCATGTCTAAGTGCCCTAAGTCTATAAACGACTATATAAGCATAAAAGCTAGGGTTTAGAAGTAAGTATTAACAAGAATTAAGAAGAACTTGCAAAATTTGGTGAGAGAGAGAATTCTTGGTGATGAAACAAAAGCTTGAGAGAAAGAAATTACCTTGTACATCGAGAGGTGTGGAAGATTGTAAATCTTCATTGCATATCTTGTCAAATCTTTGGATAATAGATTTGATTGTTCTTCAGTGGACGTAGCCCACACTTTGGGTAAACCACGTTAAACTGGGTGTTCATTTATGTATCTTGTTTTGTATATTTCTTTTGGTAGAATATATGCTTTTATTTGCATGTATGCTTAGATATGATATATTATCTGTATAATCGGTGTGCTAACCCCAACACATCTTGAGAAAATTGAAGCTTCTGATAGCGAACACTCATATGATGAGGATACCAATGTTAATCAAGAACAACTAGATAAGCTCACCAATTTCCATCAAGCGTTGCACACCAACCCTTTACATATTCCACATGTTCTCAATGTTTTACTTATTATTAAACATTCTCGAGATGTTGTTTTTATTCCTCTTGAAGGGTCCTCCTCAGTTGTCATGGCCTCCACTAAACCCCTTAACATTCTTACTTCCATTGCTATTACTACCACTCCTTTCATTATTCCCAATACCTCTAATACATAGCTGGTTCCTCTTCAGGCACTCATGACTTAGCTTCTTTATATCAAGATCTGTAAAATTCAAATATGTCAACTACAACAAGCTACTTCACGATCCTCTCCATCTCTCGAGTCCTAATTACTCCTTCATACTCCTTTTACACCTTCCATTTCTACTTATCCACTTCCTCCTAACTTCGTCAAACCAAATCTTCCCACCTTCAATGGACATGGTGACCCTCAAAATCATCTCTTATCTTTTCATGTGGCATGCCTTGACTATGTAGAAAACCATACATTTCTAGCTAAGCTATTTCCTAGAAGTCTATGAGATTACACGTGCATTGGTTTTATGATCTACCTATTCATTTGGTAACTTACTTCACATACTTAGTCGATGCTTTCCTTACACATTTTTCTATCAATATCGGCACCAAGATCTCTTATGCACAACTGGATCAAATCAAACAAGGATCTAATGAGTTTTTGGTAGACTATGTTTTGCATTATAATAACAACCTTGCTAAGATCACTAATGTACTCACTGATTCTGAATTACAAGATTTATTTGTTCAAATTCATTTACCTCCACTTCAAGAGAGTGTTATCTTTGAGACCTCTCCTTCATTTGATCAATTATGCCATACGCTCAAAATGCACGAAAGAAAACTTTTATCTATGGGAAAATTGAAATATTATGACAATGCTTCATCATCATCTTCTAATCAGCTTTAAGCTAAATCTACTTTCAAACCATCTCCTAAGTCCACTTTGAAGGAAAAATAACTATTAATGTTGTGTCTACACCTGAAAATCTGCAATTGCAACCTCCAAAGTGTACTTTTACTAAATTTCCCTATGCACCTTGGTTTCGATTGCCATAACTTATTAAAAGTAATCTTATTACCCTTCCACCGTCACTCAATCTCAATCCTCTCACCCCCATCACCGCAACTATGATGAAAATGCATGATGTGACTATCACCAATGCATTGGGAACTCGCCAATCGTTGCTTTAAACTCAAGCATATTATTCAAGACATCATTGACCACAATGCACTCAAGATCCCCGAGCCATCTACTTCTATGTCGGTCAATAATAATAAAAAATCTAAAAATATTTAATGACCCTTTTCCCAAGCATGACAAGCAAGATTTTGATTCTTCTACCAATCATATGTATCAAGATGTGCCTCCTCCTTCATCTCGATGCATCACTACCACTCATTACATTCTTGGATCATGATTATCGTGCTACATTTAATTTTGATTCCTTTCACATCAAGGCTTCTATTGGTTCTATCATCGTCAATAACACTATGATCTATCCATCGAACATGTGCTATGTTGCACTCTTAGTTGTCAATTATCCCCTATCTAATGTCACAATTCCAGGTCCCTAAGTCTCTTGGCTATGTCGGGATTCCCATCATAGTTGGCCTCCTACTATGCTTGTATCATTACCGTTATATTTTCAATAAAATTTATGACATGCTCTTAGGACTCTCTCTCGGGAATTACCTAAGCCATGTTAGGAATTAATAATATCTAATGCGAATAATTCCTCAAAATCATAATAATAAGAAGTATGAATAGAATTACGTAGAAATGAAATATGCACAACACGAAGACAATATTTAATGTGGTTCACCCAATGTGGGCTACATCCACCAAGAACACTTGCTCGATTTTATTACAAGCCAACAATCTTCACAGCATTACAATAATCGATCTTGTTTGAGTGCGCTCAATAAACCCTCCCAAATTCACACTTGAATTCACACACACTATTCACCTTCACAAAACACACTCATATAAATCCTATTGTATGTCCATATATTTATAAGTACATCAATAGGTAGCCAAAGAGGCGGTTTTACAAAACAATGGGTATCGAAAAACCATGGGCCCAAAAATAGCCCATAACGGTTACCCATTACCCATGGGTTAATAAACCACCCATGAAAATTATTTGGGGGCTTTGCCCCGAACCCTTGACCGCTCACCGACGCCCAGTGGGACCGCCAAAAATATCCGAGTGTAACACATGGAAGGTGTACCAAACTCTAACATGAAAACAAGCTCCACAAACATAACAATCTCCCACTTGGAGACTGATTTCCACTAAGCAAGCTTCTCAACCCTTCATTGTCATCCGTGAAGGCCAACCAAAGCTGAACATAGATTTAGTTTATCCCTTATGACCACCTTGGTCATCATGTCTGCAGGATTCTGACTGGTATGAATCTTCTCCAACTTCAACTTATCTTCCTCCAAAGTTGTCCTGATGAAGTGATATCTCAACTGTATATGCTTCGTCCTGGAGTGGAAAGTAGAGTTCTTAGCTAGGTGTATAGCACTCTGAATATCACTATGCAACTTACATTCCTCCTGCTTATGCCCCAACTCCTCAAGCAATTTTTGTAACCAAATCATCTCTTTGCTTGCCTCTATGGCAGCAACATACTTAGCCTTTGTGGTTGACAAAGCCACCAACTTCTGTAGTCGTGAAATCCAACTTACTTCTATCCCACCTACAGTGTAAATATAACTTGTCATGCTCCTCCTGTTGTCTACATCTCCAGCCATGTATGAATCTACATAACCATGTAAAGTGGTGTCTGATCCACTATAGCACAAAACTTTCCCCATGGTCCCTCTCAAATATCGAAGGATCCACTTTATTACTTGCCAATGCTCTTTACCTGGATCACTCATAAATCTACTCATAGCTCCCACTGCATGGGCAATATCAGGCCTAGTGCACACCATAGCATACATCAAACTGCCAACCATTGATGAGTAAGGTACCTTGGACATCTGGTTTCTTTCCTACTCTATCTTGGGACACTGCTCCTTTGATAACTTAAAATGGCTTGCCAAAGGAGTCCCAATTGGTTTAGCATCCTGCATGTTAAACCTATCCAATACCTTCTTAATGTACTCTTCCTGAGATAAAGTCAGCTTTTGTTCCTTCCTATCCCGAGTTATCCTCATACCAAGGATTTGTTTGGCTGCCCCCAAATCCTTCATATCAAAGGATTCACTTAGTTGTTTCTTAAGTACTTTTATTTCCTGCATGTTTTTACCTGCAACCAACATGTCATCAACATACAAACACAAGATAATATAACTTCCATCCTCAAATTTCTTTGTATACACACAATGGTCAGAATGACATCTAATATAACCTTGCTCCATCATGAAGCTATCAAACTTCTTATACCATTGACGTGGAGCTTATTTTAGGCCATACAAGCTCTTCTTCAGTTTGCACACCATCCTCTTTACCTTTGACTTCATATCCTTCTGGTTGCTGCATATATAGCTCCTCCTCCAAATCACCATGGAGAAATGCAGTCTTTACATCTAACTGTTCTAAGTGCAAGTCTTCTGCTGCCACTATTCCAAGAACAGTTATGATAGAAGTCATTTTTACTACAGAGAAAAATCTCATCAAAATCTATACCTTGTTTATGCAAACCCTTGACCACAACCGGGCCTTATATCTTTTCTTTCCTTCTTCTTCATCTTTAACTCTATACACCCACTTTTCTTGAAATGCTCTTTTGCCTTCCCAAGTAGCTTCACCAAATCCCAAGTCTAGTTCTCCATGAGAGACTTATGCTCCTCATCCATGGCTTGCTCCCACTTCTTACTGGCATCTACCTACATTGCTTCATCAAAGCTCTCTGGCTCTCCACTATCAGTGAGTAATAAATAATAAAGAGAAGGAGAAAAATGTTCAGGTTCTTTTCTTACCCTAGAAGACCTCCTCACTGTAGGAGTTTGGGGTTCCTGTTGAGTAGGTTCCTGAACTGATTCATGGGTCACTTTCCCATCCGGAAGATCCTCTACCACTGCATATTCTTTCTTGGATTCTTCCTTGTTTTCCTGCAACTGTTGCTTATACATGACTTTCTCATTAAAGACCACATCCCTAGACCAAATGATTTTCTTGTCCTTAATACTCCAACATTTAAATCCAAAGTCATCACCACCATAACCAATAAAAGTGCATTTTTCTGATTTAGCCTCTAGCTTGGTCCTATCATCCTTGTCAATATGAACAAACACCTCACATCCAAAGACTCTAAGAAATGAGTAATCAAATTTCTTACCGTACCAAGCCTCCTCAGGTATGCCTCCATCCAAGGCACTTGAGGGTCCTCTATTTATCAAGTACACAACTATGCTCACCACCGCTTCGCCCAAAAATAAAGAGGTAGTCCTGCATGTATCCTCATGCTCCTAGCACGTTCCATTATTGTTCTGTTCATCCTTTTTGACACCCCATTCTGCTGCGGGGTTCCTGGAACCATCTTTTGCCTCTGATTCCATTCTTAGAATAATAATCATCAAATTCATTGCTGCAATACTCCCCTCCATTATCTGACCTGAGACATTTTAACTTAAGACCTGTTTCATTCTCTACCAAGGCTTTCCATTTAACAAAAGTATCAAATACATCATATTTGTTTCTAATACAATAAACCCAAACTTTCCTTGTTGCATCATCAATAAAAGTAACATAATAACTTGAACCCCAAGAGATGATACCTGAGCGGCCCCCACACATCAGAATGTACTAGCTCTAACTTACTCTCTTTCTTCGTAGGTCCAACCTTGAGAAACCTTACTTGCTTTTGTTTCCCATATATGCAGTTTCTCACATAAATCCAAACCTATTTTTGTATATCCAGAAAATTCTTCTTTATGATGTCCATGCCCTTATGGCTCATATGACCGAGTCTATAGTGCCATAATGTTGTATCTACATCTGAAGCCACAAGATTACAATCATTAGTACTATCAGTGGTTAAATACAAGGTTCCAACCTTCTTACCTCTTGCCACCACAAGAGCACCCTTGGTAACCTTCCAAGAGTCAGCTGTAAATATCACAGTACAACCATCACTTCCCAATTGCCCCGCCGATATCAAATTTCTCCTTAATGTAGGCACATGTCTGACATCCTTCAATAGCCATGTATTCCCATTCTTGCATCTTAACCTGAATATAACCTTTTCCAACTATACTGCAAGGCTCATCATCACCAAGAAAAACATGCCCAAAATCCCCTTGAACATAATCAACAAAATAATGCCTATGTGGAGTAGCATGAAAAGAAGCCCCTGAATCTAAAACCCAAGATTCAGTAATATTATGCAAAGAAAGAATCAAAGCATCCTGGCATACATTACCCGATGCCACATTTGCCTCCTTGTTTTCTTCCTGTTGTTTCTTCTTGTCTCGAAGCTCCCAACAGTCCTTCTTTGCATGCCCAGACTTTCCACAGTGCCAACATACTATCTTGCTTTTGGATTTTGACCTTGCCCGATCCTTTGATTTTCCATGGTTTCTCTATTCTTCTGTCTCCCTCTAGTTTCCACTGTCAAAGCATTCCTTGAAGTAGAAGATTCACCAGAGATTTTTCTTCACATTTCCTCGCTTAGAATCACCCCTACAACATCCTCAAACTTCAACTTTGAGTTAGCAGAACCAAGTTGCTTACCGCCATTACCAGGCTATTCCAACTCTCAGGTAAAGAGCACAGAACTAATAAAGCCCTAACTTCTTCATCAAATTCTATTATAACCGAAGCTAGCATATTTACAACCATATTAAAATCATTTAGATGATCTACTACTAAACCATTCTCAGACATCTTCATATTAAACAACTTTTTCATTAAAAATATCTTATTAGAGGCAGAGGGTTTTTCATACAACTTCCCTAATGCATCCATTAGTTCTTTTGTAGTCTTTTCCTTTGAAACATTAAATAATACCGAAGATGCAAGACACAACCGATCGTTCCAAGTGCCTTCCGATCCAACAAATCCCATTCCACATCTGTCATACTCGAGGGTTTGTTCACCTTCTCAGATAAATGGAGTATAAAGATCCTTCTGATAAAGGTAATCTTCCATCTGCATCTTCCAAAGACTGAAATTCTGCCCGTTGAATTTATCAACCCTAGATCTTCCATCATCTGCCATAGCTCCCACTCAAGCTAAAAATTTCCCTACGATTCAACACTTCAGCAAACCAAACCAGGCTCTGATACCAATTGTTAGGAATTAATAATATCTAATGCGGAATAATTCCTCAGAATCGCAATAATAAGAAGTATGAATAGAATTACAGAAATGAAATATGCACAACACGAAGACAATATTTAACATGGTTCACCCAATGTGGGCTACATCCACCAAGAACACTTGCTCAGATTTTATTACAAGCCAACAAGTCTTCACAATTACAATAATCGATCTTGTTTAGAGTCTGCGCTCAAAAACCCTCCCAAATTTTCACTTGAATTCACACACACTATTCACCTTCACAAAACACACTCATTTAAATCCTATCAGTATGTCCATCTATTTATAAGTATATCAATAGGTATCCGAAGAGGTAGTTTTACAAAACAATGGGTAGAAAAAACCATGGGCCCAAAAAAACAGCGCATAACGGTTTCCCATTACCCATGGGTTAATAAACCACCCATGAAAATTTGCTTCGGGGCTTTTCCCCGAACGCCCTTGACCCGCTCACCGGTGAGTGGGATCTCTATAAAAATATCCGAGTGTAACAATGGAAGGTGTACCAAACTCTAACATGAAAACAGGCTCCTCAAACATAACAAGCCATCCCTTCCATGAATCATTTGTGCTTCAATTTAATTCATAATAAAAAAACTTATTGCTATCAAAGGCATTCCACCATGCACACCATTTCCTCAACCTACATTTGTTGATACATCAATCATTCCATTTAGGCTTCTAATGCCTCTCAAATATAAAGTTAGTCGAAACCTAGCTCTACTATTCACACATGACCTATACCGACCTTGTCATCTTCATCATTCTTTTAGTCTACATCATCGACCTAAGTCCCCTACTCAGGAAACCTCTTCACATAGGTGTTCACTAGCTCCTGCGCCATATAGGTCTCTTTCACGTACACATAATTACTCTCCTACACCACAGATCTTAGAGCATCATCACATGCCTTAGTCTTTTCGGACATCGGTGGAGGGCCCTTGCCATTCACTATCATTGGATAACTAGTATTCCTCACACAATTGGGGGCATCACACCTTCTTCCCCCCTTCCATTACTATTAGTTGTCTCTAGTGCCTACTACTACAATTCGGGCTCCACACATCATGTCTAATCTTTCTAAGCACTTTCAAACCCTCCGATACATACGTTGTATCATCATTACCCAATGACGCACTCTAGTTCCACGAGTCATACTCAAATGTTGAGGGTATAATTATGAAATGAACCTCACATCCACTACATATTTCATGCTCAACACTTCACGATACATATTTCTAGCATCTATTCGCACAACAAACACATTACCCGATGACAAACTCTTGTTCTATGGTTTATTCTTGAGTGTTGAGGGTCATTATAAATGAACCTCATCTCATACACATTCATTGGGGAGGCACGTTGATCCTATCATATTTACATTTTGCATACCACACCATCACACCCATACACAACATTTTCATATCTTGGTTTCATTTACTCTTGCTAGCTTATTCTATCTACATGTTACACTTTGTTTTCCATGCTAGACGGATTCTTAGTATGTCATCATCTTTCTATATATATACACATGTGCGTTCACTTGGTATTTTGAGGTGAATGCATATCTCTTACATTTTTTCACACTCTGCAATGATGCTTGACACTGTACCTTTTACCAGTCCCACCGAGGCTCCCAAGGGAATCTATTTCCACTACTACCACATTATACACATTTCGGAGTTCTATTGCTACATTATTCACTATTTATCATTACAAGTTACTTTACTTTTTGTTGATTTATACATGCCTTGACATACTATTTATCTTTCTAACATGCTAATGGGTGCTTTATGTGTAGCATTTTCCTTACAAGATTATATACAACCATGGCTATCTATCACTACATGTTTCTCATCGTATGTTATTATTTGCGGGCTATGCCCTATATCTCGTATGATCATTATATGATTTGACCCTAATTTTCTTATGGCATTGTGAGAGATGTCCCATGTTTGAAATCTACTTTTCGCATTCCATCTTGCCTTCATGCTTTCTTGTTACATTATCTTCTCTTACATGCTAACTTTTATACTAACACTTGTTACTAGCCCACTTTGTTTGCATGTGCCTTGGTTTCTACCATGCACATCCCCTACCCCCTATAGGTATCCACTTCATATCAACATCAAGTCCTCTCATTTGGGTTGCATTCTCCTTCTATCATTGCATGCACCCCAAATGAGGGGGCATACATTGGGTGAACAAATCACCCCTACAACAGCTCAGAGCTACAATTCAGATCAATACGATACAAAATCAACATAGGATCATAGTCATAGACGGCCCAAAATCGACATAGGTCCAAAACAAAGAGTAGACACTGTTGCTCAAGTATCAAACAACAACGCACGGATGCCTATGTCATCCCCTAGGTGTTAACGTCCTATGGGCATAAACAATCATCTTCTCAGATCAACACATTTTACAGAAGTCTTCAGAGAAGATCTAAAGTATCATGCACATGCCTCTAGACAAAAAATGCATTCTATCTCCTACAATCGAAGAACAAATTGGGACAAACAAAACAAATTGGGACGTACCATACGTAGTGGTGGTTATCGGGAAAAGTCATGGAAGGACAGAGTAAACCGGACCTCTCTCCCCAACACTTGCTCCTTGGCATGAGATCGCCCAAAAAAACTCACATTTGGTGTGAGATCTCCCAAAAACTTTCATTCGATGTGAGATCACACAAAAACTCGCACTTGGTGTGAGATCACCTAAAAACCTCACCTTCAACATTCAAATCAACAATCTCCAAGCAACAAGACAATTTTCTATCTTTTACTCTCTTATACATCAGGTGCACACTTTCCTTTTTACACACTTTTACACTCTTTACATACTTATACACATGTTTCTTTGATTTATCATATACAAAACTTTGACTACTTTCTTTCTCTTATTTTACAAGTCCATCCTTACAAGAAACAACTCACACACAAGCTACAATGACACACTATAATGCACATGCTTCACCCCTAGGGTCCACTTCCCTTTCTAGTCTCCATGATTCACCTTGCAATCATTCCATGCTTCACTTGTCCACTTGGCATGCTATTCACCACATTATCTACATGATCATAAGGTATGCATCTTCTATCTACTTTATAGTATTGAGTATTCACTCAACAACATAAAGTAGGGAAAATGTAGACAAAAATCACACACTTAGGTACATTTCTAGGTCTTAAAAGCATGCTAGCATGTACATGATTCCTTAGCAAGAAAACTAGTGGTTGACAACTATCTTTGGCCTATTTTATTTGTCTATTGCTTTATATTTTGTCTTACACACCTTACAGACATTCATAACTTAAATCATTTATCTTTTATGGCTTGAGACATCGGCGCTGCTTAGGATAGTAATGCCTAGGCACTCCTATCCCCCTGGGCACCTCTAACCCTTTCTTACCTTATTCACTCTTTTTGGGTCTCTTTTATCTTTTGGGAATATTTTTCACTTATGGGTTGGCCTTCCAGTTTTCAATTACGAAATTCAAACAAAGGAATCATATAAATACATAGTTATGTTTTTAAAATGAAGGACCAAGCACTAAACATTACTATCATCACCTAAGATTGCATTCCAAAGGCACTAAAGCACTTAAAAGGCATCCATCTAACATCCATTCAAGGGACAAGGGCTACATACTTCTACATACATAGCATAGGAAGGGAAGTCTATTATATTCCATCCACACATATTATTACATTGATACATTCTAGATCTAGCCCGTTATTAAGTACAAATTGCACAAGAGCATCCTAAGGTGGCATTTATACACACAAACACACAAGAACTACATTGATTCTGAGATGTAGTGCAAATATCATCGTAATTTCACTCTTTGGGTGACCATCGAGTCATTCTGACTCCCCATTATACAATTTTATTTTTAGGTTTGATGTGGTTTGTGGGTATGTGCAGGCGAACTTATTTCTTGTAGATTACATGTACCTTCGGTGATCAAGGAGTGAATATTAGGCAATCAACAGGAATCAACAGTGAAACCCTTACGATACAAAATAAATTAGTTCCTAAGATTTTCATGATCACCAACACCTGTGTGCCTCTTCCCTACACCTGGGCGCCCTGTTTGACTCGACTTGAATTTCACGGTGAATGCAGTGATGACCTTGTTTACAAAATTTTTAACACTTTTACTTGCCCAAATCACTTCTATATTGCATAGATATCAACAAAGTCTTACTATCTCCCTCACCTGCTTAGGGTTTTCACATTATATGATTGTTTGCTTGTGTCATTACCATATTTTAGCATCATTTATTACAAAATCTGTAATATATATTTAATTAAAATTAAATTAAAGCATTTATGCTCTATTTAGGAGGGATGGTTCTATATAAGCATCGTTATATGACATGTCTATATTACAAGCTGATTGGGTTGATATGGAAAGATCGAGTGGTAGAATGACACAAAGATCCACAATCTCACTTAAAACCTCAAATAATATCCAATAATGTCAAAAAAAATTATATTATAGGGAGACACATTATGGTACAATGATATATTATACTTATGCAAGAACTCCAACCTTAAAACTCGGGTTTTTTTTCTAAGCTACATGCTTTTGGGTGACCATTTAAGGTTTTAAAGATTTATCATCGAATTAAGAAGGATTTATTATGAAAAGGGTTGAAATGGGATGTCCAAATATTTGTGGGAGAATGTTTGGTGTGTAAACATAATAAAGGAGAAACTATTAAGACCCAGGTGTCTCTATACACAAGAAAAATGACATGGTGATTCGGGAACTTGACTTCTCAAGGTCACGCAAAGAAAAATCAAACATGAAATATGATGTGAAGATGAGATCATGTATGGTGATGAAAATAGTGGATAAGGGTAAATATTGTAAAAGTGTAGATGGATAATTATCAAGATGAGGTAGGTAAGGAATCCTCTACCAATAGATTTGGGAGTGCATAACGCACTCGTCTAAGGCAACAAAACTCCTACTTATTTCTTCATGGGTGATATTACGATCGAAAATAATGGAGAAAAATATCTCAATCTATGTTAGTGATGCGGAATAAGCTATTAATGGGCTATAAGATCCTTGTAAAATGTTTTTTCTCTCAAGGTGCTACTCTCTGGAGAGGGTCATGTAACTAGGAAAATGAAATGGGGATAACTAATGTTAAGAATGTAATATTTTGAAACCTTTCATTATTAAACAATTGAAGAAGCTACAATGTTTATAGACATTAAACAACAATAAAAACATCCACTGAAAGTGGATCAAATAAACTAACTATGGAAAATATGCAAAAATAACATATTTCCGCTAACTAATCACATCTAGGAACATCCGGGAACGATAAACTAATAATAGAATAACCCCCACTAAACTAGAGACATGACAACTAAATAATAGCTAACTAATAACTAACTAAGTTTAAGTAATAAAATTTAATTGCTTTAACTTTACAACTTTATAAATAACAAATTAACCTAAGTTTATTCCTAACATTCCCCCCTTAGTTCATCATGGTCTCAAGGGAAAAGGAGAGAAAAACTCGAAATAGAATATGTTTACATGAGGTAAACATTTATTAACACACACATGCTAAAAGAAACCTATTCTAAGGTGTGTTGGTCCTCAATTCTACACCCTCCGGTGACATGAAAACATTCTCTTAAATATGGGGATGCTTGGATGGTGGTAGAGGCGTGTGGTATGTGTTGTTTGCGAGATAGGGGGTCTAGCACTTCCTTGGGATCAAAATTTGAGATGATCGGGGGCACGTGACAGAGGGGATGGCCTCGTCCTGCTACTTTTGGTCCCACCCTAAACTAGGTTGAGAGGACTCGTGGGGTAACTGAAAGGAGAGGGGGAAATCAATTCTTTATTCCTCTTGATTTTTCAAATGATGGATCAATCTGAGATAAAAATGGCCATGAATACAACACTCACTCTCATGATTTGTCACAAAATATGTTGTATATGCTTAGTGCACCAGACATAGGTTACTATAGATGACAAAGTTTAGTTTATCTTGCATTTCTTGATAGGATAACCAAGGATAGAAGGCACCTTCAATGATATTTGAAAGAAGAGCAACGAAGTAACAAATGGGAATCATGATATTGGTATGATGGGGTAAGGAATTGTTTTAGTATTTCTAAAGAAGGGGGTTCAAAATTATGACAAACTTCTTTTCAGAATAAAGCTTTTAATCACTTACTAAGACAACATGTTGTTCTGGAAAGTAAGGAAATCTTGATTAAGTAATGAAAATATCTCAATGAAATATTTTCATTCATTGATACCCAATAGATGAAAATATTCAACACAATCTCTAAAATACTTGACACAAAGTCTCATGTAAGCATTCTAATAAAGTATTTGCTACTTCCACTCTCATACACCTAAGATACACTCAAAGGCTAACAAAAATCACTCAACGAAAATGGTCACAAAGAAGGTTTTTGTAAAATCATGCCCAATATTGCAGAGTAAATGATTACAACATAATAAAAATTTGATGACCAAAAAACAACCACTAAGGACTTATCAAAGTGTATTACACAGAGAAGTAATCAATACAAAATTACATTAGAAGACTATAAATTGTTAATCAAAATCCAAAATACGGGAACTAGAATACAAAATCGACTCATAAGCAAGTATATTTCATTTAGATCTTCAATCTCTTAACATGGGAACATAAATAAATTTCTCTCATTGTTTGTCAATGGATATACAATGCAACCACCATGACACAAGAGCATGACGACCCAAAATTCATACGTATTTCACAAAGGAAAAAAATATGTAGTGTTATAATATTTTCTCTTAACTTTTCGAGATATAAAAACTAACCCCCTCCATCTATGAGGAAAAATTCTCATATTTAAAAAAATTGGCTATGAATTTCCCCTGATTTTCCCCCAAAATTTTTAACAAACCATCCCGAAAGGCACGACATATGAACTCCATTTTTAGAAATATCTTGTGACTATAAAGATTCCTTTTTCATTCCTTAATTTGATCCTGTTTCTAGTTGTTGACACGGATGTGTGTCATATTTTACTTTTGTTGCTTAATCCTCTTTTTGTCCTATCTATGTTGTCACCATCATTCATGTGCCCAATCACAAACCATTTGTTCACTTTTGTTGTTATCTTAACTAATTTGAAAATTGAATTTTGGAGTATATATTTTGGGAAACAAATAATCTTTGATACCCTCTTAAAATTGATGCTTCCCCTATGTGAATTTCCAAATCAAGAAAAAAAAACCATCTTTTGACAGATATCAATTTGTTTCCCTTTTTTCCAAACATCCATGCGAGTATCCAGAATTGATTTTGCATTCAATCTTGATATGATAATTCACACAATCATTCTAAAAATCCATCCCTTTATAAATTCTTATTGATTTTCCATAAGATTACATCTTCCTTTGAGCATTCTGAGTAAAAAAGATATCATATTAATCCTTTTTAAGCAATGGTGGATGTGGAATTAAGAACCAGTCTGAAGGATATTTTTTTAGAAACCTTGCACGTACTTTTTGACCTTTCTAGCCCAAATGAAGATTTTGTGAGGATATTATTCATAATTGAAGATCAGTGGAACCCACAGGACCATTAACATCCTGCATAGTTTTGTTGGCATTGATGTGAAGGCTTATCAAGATGACTCCTTCTTCTCTATTTTTCAAATTATGTATCATAACTTTTTCCACGCGTATGATCACAAAGATTTTGAGTTATTGAAGAAAATTTGGCTCCATTGCAATTCTACTATTAGTAAGAACATCATAAACATATCTCTGGTATTTTTTAATGAGTAATTGGCAGAGAAAGAGATTCCAGTTGATTTTTATGTAGTGCATGATGATGAGCCTATAGAAGATATGTCTTCAATCTCCTGTAGAATAAAAAATAGAGAAAAGACTCACCCATCTTGAGAAAGGCCCGGTGAAATTTTCTTCTGAGAGGGCCCCTGAATTACCACTACCTTTATTGAAGAGATGTAGAAGGGGTTTACTTAATTCAATAAGTGCAACTCATCTAATTTCTGTTGATAAACCAAATGTTCCCGAATCTCCCCTCATGGAACCAACTTATATTCATGGGCCATCTTCAACCTCAAAAATTGTTACCCAATGGGGTACCAAGGCTTACCTCAAAGGTGGGTCTAATATCCTTGAATGGGTATCCTCTTATAGGAGAAAATTGGATTTGATCAAGATCTTGGAAGGCCCAAAAGTAGACATTAAGGAACTCATGAAGATGGGCATGTCCTATGATCTTGTAGGGGATATACAATATGTTTATGGGGCTTAAGACCATAAAGAGTTTGATTTTAGGATGAATAAGTTGTTAAATCAAATCCCCACTTTGCGAGAGGAATTTGTAACCATAAATTTACAATGTATCTATTTTACAAGAACCTCCCCTTTTGTGTATGTAGACTAGAAGTTATGTAAATTTCAAGGGTTAGGGCCCCTATAGAATCCCCATTTTTTTCCTAGTATATACATATGCTTCTTTTTTTCATTTTGTTTTTCAACTTAACTACTATTCTTCACAAATGAATTTACCTTTGGATAGCGTAGAAATTATCTCTCAATCCACCTTGCATGACTTGGATACCCTGTAATGAAAGGTACTGATGAAAAATGTTCTTTTTTGTACGTGTTCCATGGATTTTACTTGCATTTCTCTTTTACTCGCTATATTTTTAGTTATCTTTTATGTTATGCGGATTTTTGTGGATTTATGAGTGTCCTACGTGACTTCTAAAACCTACAGAGTGCCATCATCTCGACATACTTGTTGAACACTAGATAAGTTTTCCTCGTGACCCTTTTTTGAAACCCGCAGGGTGCCAACCTTTTTGACAAACCCACATAACACTAGACTAGTGTGCCGTGAATTTTGTTATATAACCAAAATCTATCATTTCTTATAATTAGTCATCCTGCGGTATCTTTTCTTGCTTCAAATTGTGAGACTAAGTCAATTTGAATGATTATCAACCATTCTAGAATTCCACCTTGGTCATGATTTGATTTTTATCCTTTCACAGTTTGGAGAAACCTACGGAACATTAAGTTCTTCATTTCATGGATTACCAAATTAGTGCACTACGGTATCCTTAGAATTGAATGGTCATGTCCATCTTTAATTTTTTCAAATCCATGGGAAGGAGTGATCATGGATACTCAGAAATATTTGGTGCTTAGCTAACATATGTAAATATGAGTCCTTAGCTGGTATAGGGAAATTTCTTGGAAGACTCAACTTGGTTAAGAACAGGCTCAAAATGAGCACTAACATCAGCTCCATCTTGGGGATGGGAACCCCTTATGGGTGCCACAAGAACCAGAAAATATCTCAACAAATAGACCATGTGCCTAATCCATTGGGTAAGGAGTCATGAGGAAAAAAACACATGGTATTTTAAATAGATACATGAGATGGCACAAGAAAATCGATAACTAAAGAAAACTGGTCACTATAGACCAGAGCACAAAAAGGGAAACAACAACATAAACAAAACATGACAAAAACAACACCAAACTTGTACACTGTACAAAAATAACATCATGATCATTTTGTTTAGTCCATGAAGTGTTTGAGATGTTGGCCATTGACAGTAACTCCAAAAATATCCTTCCAATTATTTCAAAAAGAAATTATGTTCTCCAATCCTAATGTCAATATAATAGGGTCCCATCACAGGGCATCAAAATTTCCATGTTTTCCCTTGTCTTCATGTCTCTTTATCCCATAATAGACTAGGTCTCAACATTGAAAACTCTTGGAGTGACCTTCTTGTCAAATATTTTCTTGAGTTTTTCTTTGAACTTGACATGTCTTTGTGGGACTCTCTTCTTTCCTCATCCAATTCCATAATTTGATTAATCCTTGTTTCATATGGACTCACCTCTTCTCCATCTTCAAATTGTTGTATGAACTAATAGGTGGAAATTTGTAAGTGTAGGGGAAAAAGGGATTGAAATCCATAGACTAATTCAAATGGGCTATTTCCAATAGACCTCTTGGTAGTAACTCTATCTACCCATAATGCAAACTTGAGTTGTTCACCCCATTTTCTTCTTATTTATCTCTAATGTTCTTCTAAGGATTTTAAGAAAATTCTTATTGCTTGATTCTTCTTGGCCATTTCCTTGGGGATTATAATTTGATGCATAAGCCAAAGTAATACCATACTCATGACATATTATTTCCAATGGTTTAGCTCTAAAACACGTGGAATTGTCAGAAACTATTTTGGCAAGAACCCCTAAATTTGTAGATTATGTTATTGAGAATAAAATCCATGACTACTTGATGAGTTTCCTTTGGTGGGAATAGATTCAACCCATTTGGTAAACTAGTCAATGGCTGGCCAAAATCCACTTTTACCTTGACAAGAGTCGATATTTCACCAATAAAATCTAATCCCCATTATTTTAATGGAGTTTCTACTGACATAGGCTATAGGGGTAGGGCCCCATAAACTTTCAGTCTTCCGAAAAATGCTTGACAACTCTCACATTTTTGAACCAACAAGGCAACATATTTGAATAATGAAGGCCACTAATAACCTGCCCTTAAAATTTTGTGGGTAGTAACTATCCCAAAAAATAGCCTTCACACACTCCTCCATGAAACTCAAAAATCATATTATGTTCCTCTTCTTCTATAATACATCTTAGTAGAAACTCCTCTGGGTTCTTACAAGATAATCCATGATCAGTTAAGATATATTTCTAGGAGACCAGTTTGAGTGTTCTTCTTTGATTCTTGTCCAAATGAACATGGAAATTTAAGTTCATAGGTAGGTAGTAGACTATGTATTTGTACTAGATGAAGTGTGTATCCTCTCGTGGGTATGTTGTTCATCCTCTTCAATATTGTGTACCTCGACCACTTGTAAATTGATTTATGCCATCAACCTTGCTAAGCCCAAACCCCTAACCAATCTTGTGGTCTTAAGTTCCATATCACTCTTAGAGCTTATTTACCCACCTACACCTCTTGTTTGACATCTCCATTTGTGATAGAATGTATTTCACCATTGTATGAGGCACATAAGCTATGATTTTGGAACTTAAAATATAGGGTCTGAAAATTTTAGTGGCTTTCACCAAGGCAAAAGCTTGTTTCTCCATAATGGAGTATTTAAACTTAGCTCCCTACAAGGCCTTGCTAAAAATGTAATGGGATTTTCATGTCCCTCTTCATCTTTTTGTAGTAATACGAAATAAATTTTATTTTCTGAGGAAAAAGAGAACATCTAGAACACCTTTCTTATAGTTAGGGTTGGTTAAGATGGGGGTAGTCTTAAGTGCCTCCTTTATTCCTTTGAATGCATGAACAACTCCTTCCCACTTGATGACTTGATCCTTTTTTAGCATGCTTGTAATGGGAAGAGTGATCTCAAAAAATTTGGAGATAAATCTTCTTATGAAATTTATTTGTCCAAAGAAGGGTTGGACACCATTTTTAGACATGATGATGGGAATCTTGTCAATTGCATCTACCCTTTCAAGATCTATCATCACTCCTTGTGATACTATATGTCCCAACAGTCTTGCCTTCGCACCCCAAAGTGACACTTCTTTGGGTTCAATGAAATCCCATACTCTCTACACCTGATCAATATATTTTCAAGGTGCCCCAAATGGTCACCCTTGTGTCTAGAGAAGACAGTTATATCATCTTGATAAAATGCTATGAAATCATTGATGAAACCAAAAAAGGCCACATCCATAGCTCTCTGAAAGGTTGCACCAGAATTCATTAGTCCAAAAGGCATTCTAACATAGACATATGTTCCCATGGGGTAGTGAAAGCAATTTTGAACTGTTCTGATTATTTTACCACCACCTGGTTGTAACCTAAGAAACCATCCAGTGTAGACAACAACTCAGATCCTATTACCTTCTGTAACATATTATCCATATTAGGTAATGGGTAATTATCCTTGAGTGATGCTTTGTTTATATTTTTGAAATCTGCACAAATCCCAATATCCCCATTTTGCTTCCTGACTAGCACCAAGTTCGCCACCCAAGAAGAATATCTAGTGGGCTAGATTATCCCACCATCTCGTAGCTTTGTCAACTCTTCTTGCATCTTGGTTGAAAGGAGGGGGTTGATAGGCCTATGATTTTACCTGAAGGGCTTAGTGTGAGTCTCTTATGGTATCTTGTATTGAAAAATGTCTTCTATGTAAGCCTTTAGTTAGAGTAAGACCATGCAAGGAAATCTTGATATTTTCTTATCAACTTGGTATAAACTTGCCTTTATTTCTTGTTCATGCTATTCCTAAACTAGACCTTTCTTGGGATTTTAGAAGTTCCCAAGTTGCACTCTATGACATCTCTGGGTACATGGATGGGTTTACTCACAATTCGTCTGCACTATCAAAATTTGACTCAAGGTTGACAAGTCCTCTAGGAATAGTATTTGTTTTCAATTGAATTATATATTTTCCAAAGAGGGTATCCTTTCCTTCACATAGCACCACCATAGGTTCTAAGTCAATGAGATGATTTGTGAACTCATCTTTACAATTTAAGAACCTCTGAATATGGGCATCATCCTTAAAAACCTACCAATGTTGAATGTTGTCAAGAACTGAAGGTATGACTAGCACTTCTACTTCATAATTGTAGTAAGGGGACACTATCTCATTATCATATTGAGAGGCTAAGACAACCAATTTGTCATTTACCACATTCTGAGTTCTCTCATGATAAATGATATTAAAAGAATCAAATAATTCTATGAGATCCCAAACTGCATGTTTATATTATCTCAACCTCTGGTTTTTAGTTGCATATAGTTTTCTAACTTGCTTCACAACTAATTCAGAATATCCTTTGACGATGATATTCTTAATCCCATTCCTCCATGTAACTCTCAAAATGAGGAGTAATGCCTCATATTCAACGGTGTTGTTAGTACATTCAAATTTTAATTTGAAAGAGAAATTAAAAGAACCTTGATTAGAGAAATTAAAACCACCCCAACTCCATTTCTAATATTGGAACATGCTCCATCAAAATTCATGGTCCAAGGGACATTGACATCTTCAAGGTGTGCATTAATATCCATACAATGATCCTTAAAATCCACACAACCTATTAAATTACCCAAATCTCTATAAAAATAGCTCATAAGAGGCATTCATGGGATCCTCAATAAAATGGAGCATTTTCTCTTCTCTATGTAACTTGACTAACTTCCCTTATAATGGTATAGAGGCATAGGACATGTCCATCTGCACACTACCTCCTACATTGGAACCCACTTTCTTGATAATAACATGCCCCATTTAGCAAGGAAGTCAACTATAACCATATTCATGGTTAAGTACTTGTCAAGATAGGCAACAAATTGTACCACTAAACCTATGACATACCCAACAATAGGTACTTCTCTTGAATACTTGGCAAAGTATTTCTAAAATGTTGTTGTTATCTTGTATCTAATTCATTCATGACCCCGAGGCATGATATTACATGAGGCCCCTGAATCAAACATATAATTGTGGAAAATTTGTTCATTAACAATCGAGTGGTAAAGAAAGGATCCACATCTAATTGTGATTCAACCAAGGAAGTACCCAAATATACTTCTGGGGGTTCTTGTGTATTCTCTTGGTCTTTTGTTATTTCAATTTTAGCTATAGTATGAGGAACCACCACATTACTTGTACTCCTTTCCTTGACAACTACATCCTCCTTTAATCCCAAATATTCAAATGCCCTCTTTCTATGCTCATGAATTATTAATAATTCCACAATTGGGATTATGATTTTTATTTGACTCAAGATTTGGGCCATGTCACATGTTGTATATTTGGGAAAGATGTATTAGGGGCAAGGGTGACTATTTTTATAATGGGATAATGTCCCTCATTGCTTGAGAAAAGGTGGGGGTGCTTTGTCTTTGATAAAGCAACATGGCCATTATTTGGCATGATTTTCTTAGGAGCATCCTTAGGGATATTGGTCAAGAGAGGTATCTTTGGCTTGGGATCATGGGTGGGTCCCTTTACTTTCCTATTATGAGGTTATATTTTTTCTTGGGCCACAACAACATTCATCAATAATTTCCTATCCTCTTCTGAGGGGATTCCACCATCATACTTTTTTATCATTAATGCCCTTAAATATTCAAATTCATGATTTGGAAGCTCAAATGATTGAGCCATATCAACATCAACATTAACTATAGGAGGAAATGAAAATACCTGACTAGTGCAATCCTAGGAGTCTTCTATGGTTCTGGCATATAGGAGATAAGTGGAAGTAGCTCCTTGTTTTGAATATTGTGAGCACTCCATTCATATATATATCACAAAAATAAGCCTCATCATTATTAATGTTATCTTCAATAGGCTGTTCACATGGAAAGTGTGGTAACAGACATTTGCCACACCAATCAATAATATGTTCTTCCTCCACCAGTGATACTCTTGTTGTCAATGGATCTGGGACTATTTTGTTGTCTCTAAAAGCCTTCTACTTATTTCTTGAACCCATAGGTCCTTTTCCTTGGTCCTCAAGCCAGTGATCTCCTTTGGGATTATTCTCAAATTTGTTATGTTTTAGGGCCTGGTACTGGGTTTAAGGGTTTGAAGTTAATCCCTTCTCCATTCGGAAGGATTATATGAAATTTATTTGATGACTCCAACCAAGGTTTTTATCACTTCTTCAAGATCTATGGATATGCTTACTTGCGGTTTCTCATGATTCACCAACTTGATACCTTCCCTTTTAGGGGATTCCCAGCACCTTTGATATTATTCTCAATCTAGATAGCCATAGAGAAGGCTTTACTTAAAGTTCTAGGAGATTGGTCTCTCAAATAATAAGCAACCTTCTTATCAAATGCATGAGTATTTAATCAAGAAAGAATCATCGATGTAGGTCTTATATTATTTGGAAATCTAGTCAAAGTTTTGTTGAACCTATTGTTGAAGTCTTGCACACACTCATTAGGATTGTTTTTAACATTCTCAAATTTTGATAAAAGAAACACAAAGTTAGTTTTATCACCATATTGTAATATGAAAGCATTCTTCATTTCAGCCCATGAGTCAATTGAGTTTGTAGGCAATAAATTATACCATTCCCTGACATCTTCTTCTAATGTATGCATGATCAACATAACATAAACATCCTCATGTTCCACTTCACAATCATCCATAATATTTTGAAATAATCTAAGATGTTGATCCCCACTTATAGTATTATTCCCTTGAAACCGAGGAAACCTGCTTATGATTTCATTAGGCACTTCATTAGGATAGCCCACCATTCCATGGAATCTTATTGGTCTATAGGTGTGTTGTCACTCACTCAAAATGTGCAATTTTCATTTTTTTGTATTTTTGGTTAAGTAACCCTATACCCTAATCTATTTGTCTTTGTCAAAGTATGAGGATGAGAAAAAGTCCAATAGCTAGACTATTCTCGAGTTATTTGGGTCCTTTTTAGTGCTTTGCGGAAAATGTGGGCTCTAGAGGAACAATTCATCCATTCCTCCCGTTCCCCACATCTTTGTTTCACCTGTATTGTTTTTGGTCTCTATGTTATGCAAACATTTGAGCTCTCGTGAGGAACTTGTTCTTATTTGGCCTTCATTCCCCACATCCCCCTTGTTGTCCACATTACTTTGTTACCTCTTTGGTATGTGGGTGTTGTGGAATATTTTGGAACTTGTGGATGTATTCCACCCAAGCCTTTGTTCCCCACAAGCCTTAGTTCTTCACATTCACCTTCCATCTGCAAGCCTCACTCCCTATAGTCAATGCAGAGTTTGTAGTGTCAAGCGGGCTGTTCTCATAAGCACCCTGCTCTCCCGTAGCCTTGAACCATTAACAAACTATTAGACTTCCTTATACTTCGGACAATGCAAAAAAATTGAGAATAATAGGTACTCATTTCCTTAGGCCCCTAATTCCCCACATCTCTGTCATATCCGCATGTCATAAGAAAAATGATTAAACAAATTCTCCAAAGCATTGCCGCCACCCACATAACACCAAATTTATCAAATTAAATCACTTTACTGAATTATTTGTTATAAAAGGGGGTAAACTTGAATCATTCTCACCATTCTAACTTGATTTTTCATTGTGCATTGTAATTTCTACGCTCGTGCCCTAGAAGACATTTTTGGCTATAACTTGCTCATTTTTCATCCTTTTTCAAAAATTCAAATTACATCGGGATGTTGTAAAAGCACCTTTATTTTCATAGTAAATGTGAGTCATTGCATGCCCTCTTAGTTCAGTTTAGTGGTAGTTTGTGTTTTGCATCCTCCCCTTCAAATATCTCCTAAAAATCATTGTTGAGCTTCCATTTTCTCTGAGTTTTCTCTCCCACATTCACCATGAAATTCTAGTATGGGGGTATGAGCATATTTCTTTCCTTGGAGACATTTGTGCACTATATTATGGATAGTGATGTTAGACACTTGAATTTGGAGGATTTTTGGGCCTAAATTTTTACTAACACACCCACCATCATGGCCCAATGTATAAAAAATAGTGGGATTCCTTATGCAGTTGGGTTTCCCCTCTCCGTTTAATGCAATGATACTGTCCTAGCCCATGATTCAAGTTTTGACCCTGAAATTAAACAAGTCAAGGATCCTCAAGGTCGTAATTGTAAAACTTGATGCCGTTATATAAATGCAACCCTAGGAATCCCTACCTTTGAGGACTCTAATACCTTGACCAAATCTCAAGCTCAAAACCTTTTTGAGCAAGACAAAGATAGATATAGGACAATGATAGCCAAATCCTGGCTCAAGGCTCAAAAGAGAGGAGCTTCTAAGTTACCCAAGGTTTTGTATAGGTCAGATTTCAAAGAAGAACTATCTAATATGATCACCTTGCTGGCAATATTGATGGGCCTACCTTCTACAAATGAATTTCAATTCTAGATGTGTGTGTATATTAACATCATTTATGAGGGAAAACAAAGCCTGAATTGGGGAGAAATCATTTGTGAGAACCTAAGTGAGCAATTGGTAAATGTGCAATAAAGCAAAACCTTCTACATGACATCCTACCTCATGTACACAATTGCAGCCTACAAGGTATGGGTAGGATTATCATCACCAGAAGATAAAAAATGCACATGTTTATGAATTTTACCCTCAACTGACTTATGAAAACAACAAGACTCATCACAGGAGAGTCAATGATGCCTTCACAATGTTCATAGTCAGACTACTAGAAGGAAATACAACTGAGAGGGTATCTGCAAAAGCAAGGCAATTGATTTCCACCTATGGCAGCCTCTTCATCCAGTTTAGAAAGTTCTCATATATCATGTTGGCTGGTTTCAAAGGTGTTCCTAATAAATTTCCTATGTATTGCAGTGACAAATTGGTTCTTGTGGAGGTTTACAAATAGTTGGGCATGTTACACAAAACTTATAGGGATAAGAATATCACAGGTATCCAGTTTCCTATCTCCTTGGGAAACTACACATGTAGTTCTGCCTTAGATGCATAAAATGTGGAGAGAATGATCACTGAGTTCAAATTCCACACATATCAAATAAGATCCTCCTTTGACATTAAAGGTTTCATTTCCAAACATTTGATAATGTCTTACTATCATGTTCCCACAATTGAGGACTATTGGGAGGATTGTGCAGATGAGTATGAAGTAAGGAAAATATACTTTGGGAGACCCGATTTGCAACAAATCAAAGATTTCAAATTATATCACGTTGATGAGGGCTTTGAGGATGATGATGATTATATATATCAAGACCATTCATTATATGCCTCTCCTAACCATTGATTTTACCCGAGAAAGAGAGAGACGATCCCTTTGAGATGGACAATCCCATGATAGTAAGAACAAGGAAACAATTCAATACGAAGATGAAGGAATGTAAGCAAACAAGAAGAAAATATTATTCTCAATAAGCCTCTACTTCACATAAAGAAAATTTCACTCCTCTCCAAGAAGTCCCAGTGTAACATACTCCTTCTTCCTCACCCTTGGATTCCTCAACCAAGGTGTATGTGAAAAAGGATAAAACAAATGAGGTAGAGAAAATTAATGAAGTACCTGAAAAAGAGGTGGAACAAGAGATGACTCAAGAAACAACTAAAGAAGTTTCTCCTTTGCTTTAAAAAGTGTCATAACCTCCCGAGGGAGTGATGAAATTCACTAAGGAACAAAATAATGAATCAAAAAAGGAGGTGAAGTAGAAAAAAATAATGATGAAGAGGAAGAAAGTGGTGAAGAAAGTGAAGATGAAATAAAAATCATAGAGCCAAACATGGGGAAAACAAGTTCCCTAAGGCCTAAAATTGTAGTCAAAAGGCCATCTTCCTCTTCTGTTGAAGTACCTACTCTTGAGATTCCTATCAATCAGTCTCTTGGGCCTCTTAATGTGTTTGGATTGACACCTCCTCTAGTTCCACTTTCCTATGATTCATTCACATGGGTTGATCCCATGATTGATAGTAGGAAGAGAAATGCTTCTTCTTATATTATTGCTCCTGGTTTTGATGTAGTGGCTACCTTACTTGGTACAACTCCTCCTCCTCCACCAAAGAAATCCAAGACAACCTCCCATTTGGTCTCTGATTCTAAGGGACAACAATTTTTGGAAATTGCAAAGCCAAAGGGAGATAAGGATGAAAAATAAATAATTTTTGTAGACTTGGAGTTGACAAGGATTTCACTTGGAGAATCCACTCCTAAAGGAGAAGTGCAAAATCTCAAGGAGACTGTCTCAAAGGTAATTGAGAGGGTAGAGAAAGGAAAGAAAACTCAAGAACAACTGGAGGAACAAGTTCAAGTTCTCTCTAGCTTCATAAAGTCCTTTCTCTCAACTAATAAAACCCTCTAGATCCACTCCTCTCTCCTCACTACCTCCTACAATTGTTATTTCTGAAGATGATATCAAGGCCATATTAGAAATCCCATAAGTATGCAACGTTTGATAGAGCTTCTAAGGCTTGGATTCAAGATATACCGATTTCGGTTTTGGATTCATCGAGGAAACATACATAATGTATGATAACATCTCTTCAACACAAGATCAATTCAATTCAACAATCAGTTTTATTGAGAAAGAAATCAAGATTTGGTTGGATAACATTCAAGATCTTAGAATCATGAGCACTATTGATAAGAAGATTTTGTTGTCTCATAAGATATTTGATGATTCTAAGAATAACTTATCTAAGAAATGGGTCTACAATGTTGAATGGAGAATCAAATTCCTTGAGGAGGCTGCAAATGAATTGAAGAACATGGTACAAAAGGGAGAATCATTAAAATCAGAAATATTTTCTAATCTTCAAGTTATTTGGTGCCATTTCTATAAAGAAAATTATGTAGAAAGAAATTCAGTTAATAAAATCAAGGCCAAATTCGATTCATTGATCAAGGAAGACTTGTTTAAGGCAGAATCAATCTGTAAAGAGAAAATGGAAGAACTATCCAAGTTGCACAATGTATTTATGGAAGCCAACAAAGGATTACTGCAGAATGGTGGGATAGAGAAGGAAATGGAGTACTCCCTTGGCATTTGGTTGTCTGCCATATCAAACACAATCATTCCTAAGGTTATGGAGATTTTTGATATTGTAGCCAAATTTAGAGTTCACGATCTAAAGATAAAGGTTGCATTTTTGCCACTTTTTAATGTTCCTTCTTCTAGTTCATAATCTTTTTCTTCTATCTAATTGTTATATTTTGAAGTTAGATTTATTATTTTGAAAATAGAATTGTAAAATAAAGCCAACTTATGTAATTAACTAATTAAGTGTTAGCACTTAATTAAAAGACAATTAGTTAGAAAGTTGGTTACATCCTCCCCTTAGTCTATATAAGGCTTTCTTTTCATTTGTAAAGGGGTTGGATATTGGTGCTCTGGAATGTAAATACAAAATTTTGATCAATACAAAAGAAGACATCTATTTTCCCTCTCATATATGTTATTTTCTTTTCTCTTTCTTTCTTGCAATTTGTGAATGTGAAGATTAATATATGTGAATTGTGAAACTTTGTGTTCAATTCATAGAATGTGATGTGAAGAAATTTGTGTCTTTCGCATTTATATTTTATGGGTTTTCATATGTATTAACTCACATGTTCTTGAGATATTTTGCATGCATTAGTAAGATATAACTCTGCAGTCTTTGTATCTGAATGTGTTGCCTTCTTCACTTCTTTCCTTTACAGTAGTGGGTAATCTTGTACAACCAAGGAGGGTACTTGTATCCTTGATAAATGAATCAGTATGAAATTTTCTTCCATGATTCATACTTCTTGCCTATATAAGCTTTTGTTTCTTCCTTCAAACCCTATTCCTTGTTTATCTTTTGTATTGAGAATATTGAGAATATGGAACCATTCACTGCACCAATATCCTCATTCAGGTTTGATTAGATTGTACACATCTGTATATATTTATATTTTAAATTTTTGGTGAAACAAGAGAACCTCCCCATAAAGAGGAAGGATTATTAGCCCTCGAAGGCGTTGATTGTATTCAACAATCAAATTTCCAACTAGCAAGGTGGCAACTACAAATGGATAACTTGGTGGAGGTCTGTTCCATATTATTTGGAGGAAGAACTTCAAAAGAAGGGTTAAAACATTGGGGAACTAGATTTCCTATGAGGAAGAGGAGTATGATCCACAAAATATAAATCTTATGGGGACTCAGTTTCACAAAGTACTTTACTCTAACGATTCATGAGATACTGAGAAGATGAGGAATACATGTGTTTTTGTAGATCGAACCTTCTTGAAACAATGAATGTAAATATGCTTGAGGATTACCTGGATCAGAGCTATCAGATGTGCTAGAGTAATCCTCCACCAAAGGTGGATCAAATTCAACATTTTGAACAATCTTTTCTTTTGAATTTTGCCTTGCTTTGGTTTCTAGATCGCTTCATTCTTGAATATGCATTTTCTAATACTGGGAGTAATATTCGGTGGGATCAAATTTGAAAAAGGATCTTCATCCTTTCAACTTTGTAAAGGGAGAGTTAATCAACAAGGTGTATAGAAGGTTTGCACTGGTATAACCCATATTTTATTTGAAATACGGAGCTACAACTAAGGCCTTACACCCTAGATGTACAAATTAACTCAAAATATTTAGAAAAAAGTGCTTGAAAATACGGTAAACAAAAGGATTTACAGATATGTATGGTTTCCTTTACACTTTTGGTCACCAATCCTTTAGTATGCTCACAAAATCTCAAGCTTTATGGAAATCATGTTTGTATTTGGAAATTTATGGATCATACTTTACAAACTGGTCTATATTTACATAATATTAACAAAAATCCGTAAATGCATGAATTCTTGACCTTACTTAGAGAAAATGGGCCCCTCGTAACGGTGTGTCATAAGTGTGTTTGTCCTCAATTCTACACCCCTTAGTGGCCTAACAACATTCTCTTAAGAATGGGTATGCTTATATAGTGGTATATTGAATGGTATGTGTCGTTTTACGGCCGTGGGGTCTAGTACTTCCTTGGGATCAAAATTTGAGATGATTGAGGGGCAAATACATAGGGGATGGCCTCATCCTAATACTTTTAGTCCCACCTTAAACCAAGGTGATAGGACCCGTGGGGTAACCTAAATGGAGAGGGGGAGATCAATTCTTTGTTCCTCTTGATTTGTCAAATGATGGATCAATTTGAGATAAACATGGCCATGAATATAACACTCACTCTCATGAGTTGTCAGAAAATATGTTGTATATGCTTAGTGCACAAGACAAATGTTACTATAGATAACAAAATTCAGTTGCTCTTATATTTTCTTGAAAGGAGAACTAAGGCTAGAAGGCACCTTCAATGATATTTGAAAGAAGAGAAATAAAGTAAAAAATTGGAATCATGATATTGGTATGGTGGGGTAAGGAATCAAGTATAATATGTTTAAAGAAGGGGGTTTAAAATGATGATAAAATTCTTTTTAACAATGCTTTTAATCACTTACTAAGATAACATGCAATTATGGAAAGTAAGGAAATCTTTATTAAGTTATGATAATCTCTCCAATGAAAGGTTTGAATTCATTAATACCGAGAAGATGCAAAGATTCAACACAATCTCTAAAATACTTGACACAAAGGCTCATGTAAACATTCTAGCAAAGTATTTGTTGCTTCCACTCTCATACGACTAAGATACACTTGAAGGCTTACAACAATCACTCAACAAAAATGGTCATAGTAAGGTTTTTGTAAAATCATGCCCAATATTGCAGAGTAAATATTTATAACACAATACAGATTTGATGACCAAAACATAACCACTAAGGACTGATCTAATGTATTACACAGAGAAGTAATAAACAAAAAATTACAGCAGAAGACTATAACTTGTTAATCAAAATCCAACATACAAGACCCAGAATATAGAAATTAGACTCATAAGAAAGTATGTTTCATTTAGATCTTCAATATCTTGATAGGAAACATAAATCAATTGCTCTTAGTGTTTTTTAATGATGTACAATACAACCACCTTGACACAAGAGAATGAAGACCCAAAATTCATATGTATTTCACAAAGGAAAAAAATATGCAAAGTGGTATAGCCTTTTCTCTCAAATTTTTTAGAAATAAAAACTAACCCTCCATCTATGAGGAAAAATCCTCATATTTATAAAAATTGGCTACGAACTTCCCTTGATTTTCCCAAAAAATTTTAACGAACCATCCCAGAAGGCGTGGAAAATGAACTCCATTTTTGGAAAATATCTTGTAACTATAAAGATTACTTTTTCATTCCTTAATTTGATCTTGTTTTTGGTTTCGACACAAATGTGTGTAAGATTTTTACTTTTGTTGCTTAATCCCCTTTTTCCTATCTATGTTGTCATCATCATTCATGCACCTAGTCAAGAAAAAATTGTTCCTTTATGTCGTTATCTTAACTAATTTGACACCTACCTTTTGGAGGATATATTTTAGGAAACAGATAATCATTGACACCCTCTTGAAATTGATTCTTCCCCGTGTGAAAGTCTGAATCAAGATAAAAAAAACCATCTTTTGACATATATCAATTCGTTTCCCTTTTCGAACATGTGTGAGTATTGAGAATCGATTTTACATTCAATCCTGATATGATAATTCACACAATCATTCTAAAAATCCATCCTTTTATAAATTCTCATTGATTTTCCATAAGATTATATCTTCCTTTGAGAATTTTGAGTGAAAAAGAGCTCATGTTAATCCTTCTTAAGAAATGGCGGACATGGAATTACGAACCAGTTTGAAGGAGCTTTTTTGGAAACCTTGCACACAATTTTGACCTTTTTGGCCCAGATGAAGCTTTTGTGAGAATCTTATTCATGATTGAAGATCAAGCGGAACCCATAGGACCATTAACACCCCGCATAGTTTGGTTGACATTGATGTGAAGGCTTATCAAGATGACTCCTTCTTCTCTATTTTTCAAATTATGTATCATCACTTCTTCCACGCAGATGATCATAAA
This sequence comes from Taxus wallichiana var. yunnanensis, assembly GCA_018340775.1. NCBI lineage: Eukaryota > Viridiplantae > Streptophyta > Pinopsida > Cupressales > Taxaceae > Taxus > Taxus wallichiana. The sequence continues at coordinate 728,149,838 of CM031242.1, read as the reverse complement.
TATCCCGAGTTGAAGAAATTTTTGCTCCACTGCGGGCCTACTATTAATAATAACATCATCAACATATCGCAGTATTTTTAAATATGAATTTGGGGAGAAATAGATTTCAGTTGATGTTTATGTAGTACCGATGATGATGATCATGTAAAAGACATGTCTTCAATCTCCCACATAATAACAACAATACGAAAAGACTCACTGCCTTAAGAAATCCCCAATGAAATATTATTCGAGAGGGCCCCAAAGTAATTGCTACCTTTATCAAAGATACGTAGAAGGGATTTACTTAATCCAATAAGTGTAACCCAACCAATTTATGTTAATGAACCCGGTGTACGAATCTCCCCTGCGGTACCATCCGATGTTCCTGGCCATATCCTACCTCAAAACTATTACCCAAAGTGGGGTACCAAGGCTTACCTCAAAGGTAGGTCTAATCTCCTTGAATTGGTATCCTCTTATAGGAGAAAATTGGATTTGATCAAGATCTTGGAAGGCCCAAAAGTAGACATTAAGGAACTCATGAAGATGGGCATGTCTCGTGATCTTGCAAGGGATATCTAATATGTTTATGGGGCTCTGTGAACATAAAGAGTTTGATTTTAGGATGAAGAAGCTGTTAAATTGGATCCTCGCCTTTGTGGAGGAATTTGTAACCATAAATTGACAATGTATCTCTTTTATAAGAACCTCCCCTTTTGTGTATGCATACTAGAAGTTATGTAAATTTCAAGGGTTGGGGCCCCTATAAAATCCCCATTTTGTTCCTAGTATATACATATGATTTTTTTCATCTTGTTTATTAATTTAACTACTATTCTTCATAAATGAATTTATCTTTGGATAGCGTAGCAATTGTCTCTCATTCCACATTGTATGACTTAGATACCCATAATGAAAGGAACTGATGAAAAATGTTCTTTTTTGTACGTGTTCTATGGATTTTACTCACATTTCTCTTTTACTCGTGGGATTTTAGTTATCTTTTATGTTCCATGGATTTTAGTGGATTTCGAGTGTCCACACTTCGAAACCTACGAAGTGTCATCATCCCGACATATCATTGAACACTAGATTAGTGGGCGCGACCTTTTTCGAAACCCTCGTGGTGCCAACCTTTTTGACAAACTCGCAGAACACTAGACTAGTGTTGATCAAGGGATAAATTTTAGTGTCAAATATTCCCTAATCTTCCCTAAACCATGCCAATGTAGTAGAGACTTTAGAGATATTTTCGACGACTATAAGAACATGAAAAATGAACACTCGAGCTCCAGGATACGGGTGGTCAAAGTTGGTCAAAGCTAAGGTCTTAAACGGGTCAACCCTAGTCAATAGTCTAATTTGAACATGACATGTGATAAGGAGAAAAATATGAAAAGATTGTTTGATATGGTTTTAGGCCTACATTCTTTGACTCACGTTATGGCAGAAAAGAACAAGAGGCTCAACTTTTGTAATGGAAGGGAGCTCGACCACCGTGAGAGCTATATTCTTGTTTGTCGACGTGGTGGGCTCTCAAACCACCACATGGACATCAATTTTGCATTCTCGAGCTCGATTTTGTATTTTGAGTTTGATTTTTGCATTGAGTTGATTTTTGCATTGCACGTTGATAATAAGCTCGGTCGAGCTATATTACTAGCTCGATTGGGTGACCAAATCCCCTTTCATGATGCTTGCACATGAGTAAGAAGTTAATGGGTTTTTTCAAAGAGTTACAGGAAGAAATACGAACCAAGGATGCCCTCTTGGAAAAACTGCAACAAGGTGAACAAAATAAGGAAATGCCTTCCAAAGAAGATGTAGGTACTATGACAAAATGCATTGTAATTTTTTCACATTTTAATTCTTCCTCTCATTTAGTTTCAGACATTCCTTTGGGTGAATTTGAAAAACATACTAAAGGAATTGGATCTAAGCTAATGTGTAAAATGGGATTTAACGGAAGAGGCCTTGGTAAAAATGGCCAAGGTGATGCTAACCCAATACAAGTAGAGGAACAACCTCGGTTTGCAGGCTTGGGTTATTCTAGTGGGAAAATGGAAATTGGAGAAAGTTCCAAAGCAATAAAGGAAGACAAGCTTCCAACAATAAAGAGTCTACGCCACTAGATTTGCAGGATTCCTCCATCAAGAGGAACAATGAAAGGTGTAAGAAAACATGTAAACGAGGTAATGAAATTCCACCTCCTCCCACTTACACTAAAAATAACACTAAAGGGAAAATGAATCCTAAGGATTCTAAAACTCTCTTTCAGTCTGAACAATATAGCTTTGGTAGACATAAGTATGTGTTTCCTTGCACATTTTGTGAAGGTACTAATCATTCTGTAACTTATTGTTAGAAGAGGAAAACTATGTTAAATAAGTTAATGCCTTTTTTGAATTATAAGGCAGGTGCTAAAGACCAATCTCACTATGAAGAGGTGAGAAATGAAAAAAAAGTTACCTCTCCTAAACAGAGGAATCATTCTCCTAGACATAGCTCAGGAAATGGTAAAATGGGTAAGACTCCTAAAAATAGGGAAATTAAATTTTGTTCCCATTGTAAAAGGAATGGTCATGATGTTAAGATGTGTTGGTATGTTCCTTCAAAGCAACATTGGAAAGTTGTTAAAAAGAACAATAATGTCAAACCAACAGTTGTGGATCTAACTCATGTAGATGCTCATTTTGGTACTAGGAAGTAAAACCACCTAAATGAAAAATCCAAGTAATTGGTTGGGTAAAACATTCCTCAATTTTATGTTTGCATTATAGTAACTATTGATAGTATGCAAACATTTTCAGAGCTAATTGTTGGGGATTCCTAATGTATATTGAAGAAAGGAAAATTTTCCCATATGATGATATTCAACTTTGAAAATTTTATGGAAATAGCCATAGGGAAGATTTGAGTGATAGGTTCATCATACTCATATTGTCTTCTCACATTTTTGGTTGGAAATTCCATTGCTTGACAACAATATGCAAGGATATGGGCATCAACAACATGTCTAATTTTGAAACTTGTAGTTTTATAATGTTGTCATTTGTGCAAATTTATGGATGCTTATAAGACCCATTCGAGACACCTGTTTGATATTGTAATAAATAGACAAACTTGTTGTGTCCACATGTGTTATTTGCACTAATTTTTTAAGACCCTCATGTTGGGAAAAAATTAATTTTTGTAACTATCAGATGTGGTTATAATTAGGGTGTAAATTTATTACACTAACAAACTGGTTTGCAAGTTGTACTAGGTGATCATTTTAGTAGATTATGATAGTTCACTAATTTGGGTAAGCATACAGTTTGTTATCTATCCTTCTACAATTGATTATGTATGGATAGAATTGGCAAATTCATGTGGATTCAATTTTTGACTATAGCTATTTTTGGTGTTGATAGTTTAATTTAATCTAGATAGTGAATATTTGCAATTGTTATAATTTCAGATGGAGATGGGGCATTAGCATAATTTTGGGCAGCTTAGATGTCTGGTATACTGATATGTGTTTAAGAAATTGTAATTTTTGGTAATCATTTGTATCACAAAGTGACAGTTGAACACTAGCTTTCCATATTAGAATGGGTGTTATTATCTGGTTAGTTATTTTTGATGCCATTATAGTGGGGTATGACAGTTCATAGTTGTGTGTAGAGTTGATAGGGTTGCAACATTTTAGTTGAACACTATCTTAATTGGGTGTTATTATCTAATCGGTTATGTAATTAGCTAATCAACTATTTGCATTTTATTAACCTATAATTTTATTTCAAGTTCATGTATGTGTTTGTGTAATGCAGGAAGAGATAACATGTTTTGTGGGTTGATACACAAATTTTTGTGGACAAAAAGTCTTCTCAAGTAGGGAGGAGTGATCAGGGGATCAATTTTAGTGTCAAATGTTCCATAAACTTCCCTAAACCATGAAAGTGTAGTAGAGACTTTAGAGAGATTTTTGACGACTATAAGAATGTGAAAAATGGACACTCTGAGATCCATATATGGGTGGTCAAATTTGGTCAACATGTGGTCAAAGTTTGGTTAACGAGTGGTCAAAGTTGGTCAAAATGGAAAATTAATTGTCTTGGAATCTCACAAAATCACTTAAGTTGGAAAAATCAGATTAATTGATCATTTTGGAAGAGTTTTAAAAAAATTGGCTTCAAGACACCCGAAATTGGGCTTCATGATTTGATTTTTATCCTTTTACAGTTTGGAGCAACTTGCGGAACATTAAGTTCTTCATTTCACGGATTACGAATTAGTGCACTGCAGTCTTCTTACAATTTAATGGTCATGTCCATATTTAATTTTTCAAAGCCATGGGAAAGAGTGATCATGGATACTTAAAAAACTCTGGTGCTTAGCTAACATATGTAAATAAGAGTCCTTAGCTAGTACAGGGAAATTTCTTGGAAGACTCAACTTGGTTACGAACAAGGCTCAAAATGAGCACCAATAAGGTGAATGAAATAGCTTTATAATTCCCTCTTAATTTAGTATAGTGTCTTTGGATCTCATCTGAATAGGAGTATCTGGATGAAGGTGCTTCCTTTGAAGAGTGTGAAAGAGATGGAATAGGCTCAGGAACTGTCTCTGGATGTCTGGAACCTCTTTTGGGTTGGCACATGTGCTAAAAAAACAAACAAACATTTCTAAACATTTTGAAAACCTCTTTTGGGTTGTCTCTTGGCTTGATAAAACCTATGTTTGGCTGGCTCACAGCTCTAAATTGACATTGGCATGAAAAACTACCCTCCATTCACTTTGCTCTAATTTTCTAGGAATATCATTGTTTGTACGACCAATGAAGAATTTCAAGTCTTTCATCTTTTCCCCTAAATTCTAAGTGAAAAGTGAAGACAACTAAGCTCCATGGGAATGAAAAAAATTATTAACACTTTATAATTATAGTGCATTTACAATTTTGTCTCTTCTTTTGTGGAAAAATTCCCCTTCGGGATACATAGAGTACAAAATTGCAATTATTTAACCCTTTTTTACACCTTATTTAATTCTATTAATTTTTTTACAAAAAATCTATCCATCAAAATCTCCCTAAGCTTGTTCTATCAATTATGTATCGAATCTATAATTTAAAAAAAAAAATTGTCAATTTTTCACTTTTCGGAAATAAAGTTATGGTAGTTTGAGTGAAGGTTTCTTTTTGTGCAAAAAGGTCTCCCATGAGGCATTTTTTTGTTTTTAGGCTTTATGACCTCTTTTCCTTTACAAAAATGTCTCAAAATGAAATTTTGGATCATACGAGAGAAAAACAATATTTTTCGTTGATTAAACAAATATTGAAATAAATAAATGCTAAATTTAAATATGTAACATCGCAATGCTATAAACAATTAATTACTGATTTGAACCAAGCAAGGTAGTTAGAAAAATGTAAATCCCTAGTTGGAAATGAGGAGATAAAAAGACTTAGCAAATTGCAAAGTGATTCCAAAGTTGTGCTGAGTTGAAAAATTGATGAACATGAGGAGGGAAGTGTCGTAACGATGCCCATAAAAATGTAGAAGTTTCAAAGTAAGATGGACTAGGGCACGTGGGGTGATACATACCTCATCTGGGCACTTGTGACTACTCAGAACCTTAGAAAATGATCTTATCAGGGTCACAATATGTTTGTTAATGTTCACCTTTAATCACCTGTATATCACTGTACCTCATTTTTATCCGCTTAAAAACTCCAAGAAGAAAGAGCACCCACAAAACCCCAAAACACATTAAATCCTAAAAATAAAAAAAGATGTAAATGGGAAGTCAAACTGACCCCAGTGGTCATCCGACTGAGTGAACTTACGATCTGGGCACTGCACTACATTTTAGACTCCATGTAGTTTTTGTGTGTGTGTGTGTGTGTATAATCGTGCCTTGGGTGGCTCTTGTGCGAGTCACACTTGATAGTGAGTAATGGCTAAATGTAGAGAATGTAGATAGGTGTGTGCATGGAAAAATGAACTTCCCCTCCTATGAAGTGTATGAAGAAGAATGCAATCCCTTGTCCCTTATGTGGATGTTATATGGATGCTTAAATGCTCTTGTAATGCCTTTGTGTGCAAACTTAGGTGGTGATAGATAATGCTTAGTGCTTGGTCCTTTATTATTGCCACATAACTTTATATTTATATGATTCCCTTACTCAAATTTCGTAATTAACCACTAAAAGGCCGACTAGTAAGAAATAAGATGCCCAAACGGCTAGAAGAGACCCAAAAGATGTGAGCAAAGTACAAAGAGGTCAAGGGTGCCTAGAGGGGATGAGGGTGCCGAGCGGCGGGTGTCCGAGTTAGAAATGCCAAAGTATGAAAAGATAGATTGGGAAAGAAGGTGTGTGAGACCAAGAAGGCAAATAGAAAGAAAGAAAAGAGGCCCAAGATAGTGGTCAATTAGTACTTTTATCACTTAGGAATCATATGAATATGTGATCAGGACTAGAAATATACCCAAAGTGTGTGATTTAGTGTCTACATTTCCCCCACTTTATGTTGTTAAGTGAATGCTCAATAACATAAAGTAGATAATAGATGTGTACCTGATAACCATGTAGATCGATGGCAAAAAGTGCCAAGAGACAAGGAAAATCGTGGCGTGATAAAAATATGAAGCATGTAAGCTAAAGGAGAGAAAATGATGATGACCCTAGGGTGAGAGCGTATGTGTATATGTCACATTATACTTATTGTTAATTTAGCTTGATGTGTGATGATGTGTGATTGATGTGACTACTACTTCCCATAAGGATGAACCTGTAAAAGAGAAGAATGAACAAATAATCAAATACCTGCATATGAAAAATTCGATTGAAACATGTAAAAGTATGTAAGGAAGTATATGAAAATGTGAAAAAGGAACATCTTCACCTGATCCATGACGTGTGAAAGAGATAGAAAGGATCCTGAAGATGTTGTAGAAGAGTGACCTTTTTGGGAAATCTACGCCAGTTGTGTTGAGTGTACGTTTTTGGGTGATCTCACGCTGATTGCGCCAAGTATGGAAGAAGTGTAGGGACAAAGGTCTGGTGTTATTATCTATAGATACAAAATCACATGCTTTGGGTGATTATCTAGTCCTTGTTACATACTACTATTCATATGATTCCTAACTAAGAAAAGTACTAATTAACCCATGTCTTTGGCCACATTTCTTTGCTTTTTTTTGCTACTTTTGGTCTTGTACCCTTACTTGCTTAGTCTTCCTTTTTACAACTTGACATTTATCATCCTGTATACCAATGCCTAGCCAGGATGCCACCGCCAGACACCCTCATCCCATCCACGTTCCCCTAACCTCGCACACTTTTTTCACACTTTTTGGGTCCTTTCTAGCCATTTGAGCATCTTATATTTTTGGTAGTCAACATTTTCATAGTTGATTATGAAATTAAAGCAAGGGAATCATATAAATATAAAGTTATGTGATCATAATAAAGGACCAAGAATTGAGCACTAGATATCACCACCTAAGGTTGCATCCATCAAGCATCTAAGAGCTCCATTACATCCATCTAACACCATCCAAGGGGCACAAAGGCTGGTTATTCTGCATACACACTTCATAGGAGGGAAGTTCATTCTATTCTATGCACATATTTATTACATTTCTTTACATCTAGCTTACTTGCTCACTATCAAGTGCGACACACACAAGAACCACCTAGGGTATAATTTTACACACACACACATAACTACATTGGGTTTGAGATGTAGTGAAACACTCATTTGTATGATCACCATTATGACAGCTTGAGGACAAATCGACCCCTCATTCAAAATCTTTATTTTTTTAGGATTTGATGTCTATTTGAGGGATTTGTAGGTCATTGTTTTATTGTAGGTTTCCAACGACTTCGGGATCATCGTGTGACCTCATAGAGACCAAAGGTGAACACTTATCAACCACTCATAGGAGGTTTTTGAGTATATATATAGACATATACACCAAGAAATAGGCTCATGGTGCCCGTAGGCGCCCATGTCCCTCTCTAGGCATCCCATTCCGGATAGATCGTCAACTTGCACACTTTTTTGAGGCTTTGTGTGACATCTCTCCCTCTTTGTTCATCTAGTCAGCACTTCAGCATAGTCCCGATTTCACTTTGTGAATCAGTTAAGGATTTTTACCCTCTCTTTGCACTTAGGGTTTCATATATTTTGTCTTAGTTTGCTTGGCTTAATTTCTATACTTAATTGTTTATTCATTTATTGTTACAATAACAATCAAATTAGGCATATATTTCCATATTTAGCTTAATCATTTTGGTGAACCCAACCTCTTCGAACACACTTATGATCTTTATTTTTTTCTTCTTACATCTTTCTAAGATCCTCTCATCATGAATATTTCTATTCATGATTTCTTACTCCTCCATCCTGAGCTAAGGGCTAAGATCATCACTCTCTTGACTACTACTCACGTTCCTTCTGACATTCATCCAAACTTAGTCTACAACACATTTATAGATGCATTTTCTTAGCACATTACTTTTTGAGTGTTGCTTTTGACAATGATCCTCCTTTATACATCATGATGTGCATCCATAATATTGGTGTCAAGCAAATTTTAGTCAATAATGGATCTTGAACTTAATTTGTGCACTCTAACCTTCCTTAAGGCTTTAGGTCTCTCAACTGCTAATGTCAGTCCTTCATCTATTTCTCTTCATGCATACGATGGTTTCATTCATCCATGCATCAGCCATATTACTTTACCCATTATTGTTGGGCCAAAAACCCTTAATACAATTTTCTTTGTCACGGACTTTCCAGCCAGTATAATTTCTTACTTGGTAGACCATGGCTTCATGCCATGCAAGTTGTACCTTCCACAGTACATCGATGTGTCAAATTATTACATGAGGGTATTGAATACACCATTCCTATTGATTGTGAACCATTCAAATATTACAAACATGATCCCACTACTATGATCCCCACTCCAAAATCTATTACTACTGATGAACCGCAACCTATGGATCCTCTACCTAACTTAGAAGCTACTATTTACATGTTGGATATTGTTCCATCCATGTCATCTCCCCTCCTCTACTACAAATGATATGGTACTTTATCAAGGGCCTATCCACATTGGATGTCATTCCACCTACTTCATCATTGCATGTGCATCTACCATTAGCATGTCCTCCCTTTACATGTACACTTTTCATGAATGATTCTTATTGGGAGCATATTCCATTTGATCCTACTTGTGATGACACTATATGCACACATGATGGCTTGGCTCGGCTAGGATTTGTGGTTGATGAAATATTTCCTCCACCCTATGTTCCTCATATTTATCATGGTTTCATCCACATTATTACTGCTTATGGGATTTGTGTCTTTCATCTCACAAAGTGTTTCTTACACGAGCTCCTCGTGCTGCTTTGTTTACACTTGGACAGTCTTGGCTTGACTATATTGGGGGCACCTTAGATCCTGATCATATTGACATTTCATTTCCTATTCCTTTCGGTCATGTCTTCATTTGTAATGATTTTTTTCTTGGCTATTCATATAACCTTATACACTGGTATGAACATGGTTTTCCAATCCCCCTTTCACTAATGAATAATACGCAATGGGCATGTACAACCTTCACCATAATGGATCACTACGTGATCAACCCAACATTATTGCTTATCACGTATCAGATGCTTTACCTTTCAGTTTTGATCATTACAATGACGACCTCACGTTACTTGATCTCTTTTCTCTTCACACACTTGGTGGGAATAACACCTCTTCCTCCCCTCTAACATCAACAAGTGTCTTATTTTCTCATCATTTCATATCTAGTCTCTCACTTACAACACACATATAACACACAACACACTACATACATAATGCATGTTGCATATACTTTGTATCTTGCACACTGCGCACTGTGCACCCCGCACACTATGCACCCTACACATGCGTACCTTGCACAATGTGAACCCTACACACTACACACTACACACCGCACACCGCGCACTACACACTACACACTACACACCGCACACTTCACACTTCACACTACACACTTCACATCTCTTATATTCATCTTCTTCTCGCAACATCTACTCTACACATTCATGATATATCTTTTTGACATTTACTTTCACATGTCTGTGGTCATTACCATATGATGTACTCGGTCTAATGGTCCATAATTGACTACTGAGGGTCTACATCTCAAATGGACCTCATCAGAATCACTTGTTTAATCATCTCTCTCATTCAATCACACATTTACACTCTACGGTTTGTAATTTGACGATCAAATCTTTTGGTAAACACATTAAGACCATTTCCCAATGACGCAATCTCATTTACCGTTCATTCTTGACTCGTTGAGGGGGCATATACAAATTAACCTCATTGTATGCATACACATCCACTCAGGGGGCATGCGGATCCTATCATTCACACTACATTCCATTTCATACCATCCACAACATACTATATATCTTGGTTGCATTTACTCTTGCTTACTTCTACTTACATGTTCACTTTATTACGCATGCTAGATAGATATATTGTATGTCATTCTATTTATCACACACACATGTATGTTCACTAACCTTTCTAGTTTTGATCACAGATTATACACATCTATTACATGTAACATGGATGTTTGGCGTAGTACCTAGTACTAGTCCCACAAAGTGGCTCCTAGGGGCATCCACTTCCGTACATTACAGGTGATATTGTTTCATTTTGTTTCGTATCACACTACTTTATCAAATTATACACATTTTAAAATAATTTTTATCTTTCTAACATGCTAACGGGTGCTTCATGTGTAATATTTGTTTTGCAGGTCTATTTGTTTCCATGGTTATTTGTTACATTGCTTGTCATTGTTTTCTCTTTGTATGCTCTTGTCGTGGGCTTTGCCCTTTGTCTTGTGTGCACACTGTCTACTTTTGGCTTTATCAGCCTTGATTGTCTTGCAACATTGTGAGTGGTGTCCCATGTTTGTAACTCACTTTTCGTGGTCTACATTGTCTTCTTACGTGTTAGTTTACATATTGTCTACTTAGCATACATTTTGTCTTCTACATGCATGTTTGTATTTTCTTGTACTAACACTTGTCTCCCAACCACTTTGTTTGTGTGTGCCTTGGTTTCTACCAAGCATATTCCATCCCCCGTAAGGCACGGTTTCGGCCAAAGATAGCGGTTGGTCCTCTTTTGGGACACATGCTCCTTTAACGACGCCGCATGTACCCCAAATGAGGGGGCATAATTTGGGTGAATCAGTCACCCCATACAATAGTCTATAGTCATTACACATCACAACACAATACCGATACAACATAGTTTTCAATTTCAAGGCTCATAATAAGACTTAGGTCCTTAACACAACATGGCCCTTCTTGGAAGCCTATAACCAAGGGTAGTTACACAATAATTTGGTAGTTCAACATATCGTATAACTTCACACAACAAATTTTACAGGGCATACAATCCTTAGCACCATCACGTTGGATCAAATTGTTCAAAATTTTCACATCATCGTAGTGGTGTCCTACATTGCGGGAAGTAGTTGAAGGTTGGAGGATAACACCGAAATTTTCTCCCTACACTTCTTCCATACCATTGGTGCTAGATTGCCCCAAAACTCGTGGCCATCACACAACTAGCTTACGAGATTGCCCAAAAACTTGATCTTCTATAACATATACATGATCCTTTCTATACTCTTTTCTTGTCACGGATCGTGTACACATGTTCCTTTTTCACATTCTCAACATTTACATACTTCTTTACATGCTTTTTACACATATACATGCATATTTGACTAATTATTTGTTCTTCTCTTTCACAGTCCGTTCGTATGGGAAGCGGAATTCAACATCATAAACATAATTTCACAACATCAACAACAACATCGACATCAACAACATGCACATCATGACATATACACATGCGTTTCTACCCTAGGTTCATTTTCATCACCAATTTTTGCACTTTTTTCCTTCTTAGCATCCATGCTTCACACTTTTATCACTCCATGCTTTGTCTTGTCCCTGAGCACGCTCTTTCTACATCAATCTACATGGTTATCAAGTGTAGATACCTAAATTCTACTTTTACAATCTTATTGCCAAAAGCACACTAATCACTCTCATTCTTACCATTTCCATTAGAATTAGTGATTTCCACTAATTAACTAATGTTTCTTACCATTTTGGTTAGCTAACAATGCTTTGTTGATTACCTAGCCTCTTTCACATTCATGATGCCAATTTACGACACATCGTAAGTCAAAATCCTCTTCCGAACAAGCAATTAGCGATTATTAGCTAATTAAGCCTATTTACCCTTATTTTCATCAATAAACCCTATTATATGCTAAAACCTCTCTTCCAACCATTCAAAATCACCCCATTTCCCTCCAGGACATCTTAGAAGGCTTCAAAATCTTATCCTAGCCTCTTAATTGACCCTATGTTGTTGATTAAGGCTCCTCACATCCTAATCACTTGTTAATTCACTAATCATGATTAACAAACCTTAATCTACTTTGTGTTTTTAGTCCCACATGCACCAAGATGTAAGTTTTCCCCAAATAGAAAACTATAAAAAGGACTAACCACATACCTTTAAACTTTACACCATGCTTTGAATTGCATATCATATAATAAATATGATTAAGAGCCCAACTTCCTCCTTAGAATAGCTTTCTCAATCTTTGCCTCCAATCTTCATGTTGGTTAGTAGAGGGATATCCAATATGGCCTTGTATCCATTGTTGGAGAGATCCTCTCACCATTTGTGAAGTAGAAACAAACCCAATTTGATTGCTCTTAGATCTATTTAGGTCTATGTTAGTTATAAATTCATACTAAGCATCCATGCTTAGCTAAGATTGATTGATATCATGTTAGTTCTTTTAAGTGTTCCATTAAGCTTTAATCATTGATGTTACTATTGTTAATTCCTAGCTTTGTTAATAGACTATGTGGTGTTATTCTAGCTATTTGGATTTTCAAGAGTTTTTAGTAGTTATCATTTGGCACGCCTAATGAGACCATTCCCATTGCATTCATTCATCTTTGAAGATTTCTAGATTATTTTTCAAGCTTTTGTAGAGTAAATTTCAAAGTTTTGTAGATTAATTTCAAGTTTTGATAGTTGTTTAAACTAGATTAGTAGTAGATGATTTATTTTCATGTTCTTTGCAGGATCTAAGGAGGTAAAGTGTTGTCAAAATTCCATCGAAATATTTGAGCTTTATCATATTTTTCTTGTCAAAACCCATGTTTTGACCACCTATAGGAAGGTGCATGCTCACATCTTCAGGTCTACGCTCATGTTCAAAGGGCACACTCACATCTTCAAGGCCACACTCATGATCTTGGGGTCACGCTCACGCTTCACTGGACACGCTTGTGTTAGATTGCATTTTTTCCTTTGTGTGCTAGCCGCATCGGTGCTTCTAGGTGTGCGATGACGTCTCATTGGCTGCGCTCATGTAAATTGAGTGTGTAATTTTTCCAAAGGAAAAATGATGCTTTTAGGACACATTGGTGTTGTATGAGGCACAATGCTATCACAAAGGCCACGCTACTCGTGCTAAGTGGTGTGCTAACATGCTAAGGTAAATTTGGTTCAAAGTTTAAAATTTCAATTGTTGTTTCATTATGCTCCTGTAGTTTTTCTAGAGTTTTTAGTTCTGTTACAACAAGTTTTCTAATTTAGAGCAGGTTTTATAATACATTTTCTTAGGGTTTAATGAATTAATTTTGTTTTCATGCTTTGTATGAGTTTGGGATAGGGTTGTGTATGCTCTTCTCTTACACCTTGTGTGATCTTGAGAATCAAAAACAACTCTAAACCTTCTTTTGCTAACATTAGAGTAAGTGGGAAACTTCATTGTTCATATGGCATTTATATGATCCTTTGATTTAAGAGCTTTCATTTGATAAACAACTAAGGCTAAAGCTTTTGTATGATCTTCTCTTACACCTTATGTGATCTTGAGAATAAAAACAACTTTATTTTTTCACTAAAAATACTTGGATTAATTGGGAATGAACCTTGATTTACAAAGTATTATGGTGGTTATTTGATTTACAATCTTTTCATTGTTATCTAGTTGGGTTACTTGTTGTGTATGCTCTTCTCTCGCATCCTTGGATGATCTTGAGAACCAAAAACAACATTTAATCCTCTTTTTATGATATTGTAGATATTTTTGGATAACTACTAACTATTTGTGTGTAGAACCTAACGCTTGCCAAAGAAAGGAGAAATATCTTCAAACCAAACTCTAACATTCACATGTGTTGTAGGTTGCCAATGGTGGTCTAAACCAAATTTCCTAATCCAAAAGATAAGAAAATACAACACTTTGAAAAACATTGTATGTGCAGGTTTGGTTAAAAGCTAAATATCATCCACTTAACTAGGAGAAACTTCCTTTGGCATAAGCCTTAAGATAACAAGAGGAATTCTCATAGGAACCCCAAAGTAGTTCACACAAGAGGGAACCTTGTGAATGAAACGGGAAAGTGCTCCACTACCCAATTGATTAGTATGACTTGGTGAGTTTAGAGTCAAATATATCTCCATTGTGACCCTAGTGAAAAGACAACTGAACGCATTTATGGATCATTATATTGAAGGGGGTAATGTAAATTTGGGATACTCAAGGACTAATTAGTGCAACTTTCTTGGAAAACCGAGCTTGTAGAGGTAATTTTAACACCTAGTTGAGAGAACTAATAGGAAGCTTATGGCTTAGAGCCAATTTGACTTAGACATCGTGTTCTATAGAGCTCTCACAAAGTGAAAACTTGTTTGGAGTCAAAACCTTGTTTTTGAACAAGGAAAAGAGTCCATTTAAGTTAAAACTACGTGTTATTCATCACGAGACCTACGATGTGTTACTTTGTCCTAGTTTTTCACTTGTCCTAAGATAAGGCAAAACTCTGCAAAGTTACACTTAGTTTGTTTCATCACCACTTGGTTTACACCTTTGTTTTCTTGTTTCCCATTTGGGACAAAAGAAGAAAAACATATACAGATACCGCTAGAAATAATCATGTCCACCAATTTTGTAGTCTACTTGCATGACTAGGTTGTAATGCTAGAATGCAAGTGTTGAAAGTGTGAATGGTACGTCTTCATGTTCTAGGCCCTTTGTCTCACATCCATATTGAGACTAATTATCATTATAGTTAGGTGATATCATCATTTTCTTCCTTTGAGTTGTTACGCTGCCCACATTATAGCCATACAATTGTGATACTTACGTCTTGTTTCCATTGTGAAACTTGGTCTAAGTCTCTAAATTGTATTGTTATGCTACTTGCACACATAGTAACTTCTTGATATACTTAGGCTTATTTTTTAATCCTAACATTGCCTTGAGTTTTTGAGAGTGTTGAGGTTACGTTGTTCACATCGTGACAACATCATTTTGATACTAAAAATCTTTCTTTCATCGTAAAGCTTGGTTTACGTGTCCAAATAGTGTTGTTACACTTTGCTCACATTGCTAACTTCCATTTTCAAAGACTTGGACTTTGTTTGTGTCCAAAAATAGTTTTAGTATACCTTGTTGGAGGATCATGTCAAAATTTTCTTAGCATTTAGGTCTTGTTTATTTTAAACTTGGCCTAAGTGGTAATATTGTGTTGTCACTATTTTCTTTGAACCTATCTTGAAAAGAAAACGTAGGGAGTAAACTATTGTTGTGATTGGATTTGAGTCTTGTACTTCATTGTCTTATCCTAGATACTTCTTTTCATATATTACATTAGTGTGTGTATTCTTTATTATTTGATATCCTTGGGTTCATATTGACCTTTGGATTTGTGATCATTTAATATTCCACATTCTTTGTGACGACTTGACGTTATTACGCTGCAAAAATTTACCTAGGGTCCATTTTAATCAACCTTAGTAAAATATTTCATGTTATGCCTCCTACCACAAGAATGGGGCATCAAAAACTAGGGGCAGGTCCCTTTGGAGATGACATGTTAAACCCACTTTTAGAAGACAATGTCATGGTTGATCATAGCGGTGGAGAGGAGAATTCTCCTTGAGTAAATTTTGAGTTGAATCCCACCCACTTTGACGATTATATATACCAAAACAAACATGAGGTCTTAATGCGTGTCGTAGAGTTCGAGCAAGGTTACCCTCTATGGTTGACCCTTCTCTTATTGCTAGAATGGTTTGTGGAGATGATGAAGTAGAACGTCCTTCTCAAAATATTAACGATATCTTGAACCCATGTCATGCCTCTACTTTTGGATGATAAAATGATGAGGAGATACCTTTCAAAAATGATGGAGACTATTGTATACCTATTGTTAGAGTCCATTGTGAGGACCATGAAGAGCATGCTCATCATGAGCAAACCTCCTCCTTATGAAAATCGTAAAGAAGTACCCACTCGGGAGGTAAGCTGTTATCCCAAATTCGCCCCTGACAAATTTGGTCAGAACAAACCCCGCACATAGAGAAAATATGAAGGGAAAACGTTTCAGACATATAGGCTCACAGTCTAGAATGAGGCAAAGGAAAACTAGATGGCCAAAGAAGTTAAATTCGACCCTACACAGGAAGAATGAGAAGAAAAGGGTTTGTCAAAGCGTTTCCATGTTTAGATCTATTTAACGGGTCGCAGAAGGACTCAAAAATAGAATAGCAGGGTCAAAGAAGGAGGAAACAATGTCAAAGAGACTAGGAGCAAGGGGGAAAGAATAGTGAAGATTTGAAGTTTTTAGGCTCGAAACAATCTAGAAAGGAGTTCAAAATTGAAAAAGTATGGAGAAGCCGGCGGAGAGGGCCACGTGCCAACGTGATGCTTCTCCAAAATCAAATCCATAAAGGGAGGCTCAAACAAGCATTGTGTCCCCACGTGTCCCAGGTCGAAACAGAGGTAGGGTCAAATGGTCAACAAATTCAAAAGGTGGACAAGGTGGGCCTCAAAATTGGCTAAGTATAAAAGTGTAAGCAGAGAATGCCAAGTGTTAGTGTGGCGCATCTCCAAGAGTTAGTTCCAGGGCGGAGACCCAAATGAGCACGAGCTTGCCACATAGCCCAAAGTCCAAAAAGGGTAAGAGGGGCCATTGAAAAGTCCACAGACAGTGGAGACCAACAAGTGTCAAGTCAACACTCCTCCAAAGGCAAATTTTGAATTGGGCTTTCAAGCAAGCGCTTGGTGTCGCCACATGTTCATCCTAAAAAAAAAAGAGCATAGTCGGTTGAATAGTCAATACATAGGCCAGGTTGGCGAAGGCTTCAGAGTGTCTAAATGGCTCCAATTCAAAGATTGAATAGAGAGAGGGTTTCCAAACGAGTGCTAGGCTGCCCCATGTCCTAGGTCAAAGCAGTCATCTGGGAAATTTTGGTTTTTTGCCCCTTACCCCAAAAAGGTGTAAAAGTTGTAAAATGGGCCACAACTCCACCAAAGGAAAAATTCAAGTGTTTGGGCTCCGAGTCAAACCAAAGTGAAGAGTCAGAGGAAAAGGTGAAAATTTTACTTTTGACAAAAAGGCGTAAAGCAAAAAATTAAAGCGCATCTCCTTGGCCAATCGAAGGGTGCCACGTGTCCAAGTGGAGTTTTGGGGCCGTGGGGTTTTCGAGTTTTGCATTCTTACAAAAAGGGGAAAAGATAAATTACGGACCCGTAAACCCAATTTTTTCTCTAATATAGCTGCCATGTGTCCCATATCAAAAAGAAGGGGCCCGTTTTTCAAATTGGTTTTCTCACTCCTTTGTACGGACTCGATACAAACTTCAAAGGGGCATATATTTCAACTCAGGGCTCAAAATATAGCAAATCTGACACCGTTGGAAGTGTCTCGACATCCTCTATGCCATGGAAAGATAAAAATCATTTTGTAGGCCCTAGTAGGTGAAAAATGGAGAAATGTCTTCGGGCCTTTAATGCAGGATCTTCTTGCCTCAACAACTAGATTAGATTCAATCTAATCTGTCGTTTCCTCCTTCTTCGAGGCACCGAATAAGAAAATGATACAGTCAAGACAAATTTGGGGTAGATCTTGTGGAAGGCATTGATGGTAGTGGTTGAGCTCGAACTAGTTTTTTCACTCTTCTCTCTTTCTCCCCTCTGTATTGAGTCTATAAAAGAAGGGTCGGGGCTTATTGTAAAGTTGTTGTTCATTTTCCTCTCTCGCCTCCCCTCCTTTTCTTCCTTAGGGTCGAAATGGAGTTCAAACCTCCTCCCCTACTCTGTAAATGGCATTTCTTTCCTCTTTCTCATAGATGATGTTCTGTGTAAACTTTTGAAGCAATTAAAAATGTGTTTTGTGATGCATTTGTCCGTCCTTGCTTGTTTTTTGGTTGTTTCTTCTTGCCTCTCTTCATTGCAGGGTATCTGTGCATGTTTTGATGTTCATTTGTAGATCCGGGAGCTGTGTTTGCTGGGTTTGAAACATTTTCTATGTGAATATGATCTTTGGCCTATGATGCAGTTGTCCATCCTCTCCATTGCTCACCTCTCTTCATTTCAGGTAGTCTGGTTAGATGACCAACAGTTCTCCTTCTCTGGTGTATCACCGTTTTAGTGTAGGCTCCTTTTTTCTCGTTTTCTTTCTCTCCATGTCTCCTTGGATAGTTAGATTAGATTATATTAGCTTTCCTGCACTAGAATAGCTCGTGGCAGGTAGTTTAGGAAGAGGAACCAGCCTTCTCTAGAGAGCTTTCCCATTTGCAAGGTCCCACACCTTGGGGAAAGTTCAATGTTATGTGGATCACACCAAATGACTCTACCCTAGAAAAACAGACCTGACTACTCATTTGGGGGTGCTATGGTTTTGCACTAACAGTAACCTTATAAGAACAAGTGAAAGTTCGACTTTCCAGTTAGATAGTTTGGCTTCACACATAAACATAGAACAACCGAAACCTTTGAAATAAGCCATACCAAAATATAAACCTAAGGATTCATACCACGAGTTCTAAAAAATACTCCTCATTGAGAGGCACACAAAGAACCTAACAAGGATTTTTATGTGGAAAATAAAGGTGGGGATACATCTAGATTTAATCATTTGTATAGATCCATGCCTCCCACACAAGACCAACTCTTTAATCAAGAATGGTCAACCATGAAAAATGCTCTTATAGCTTTACAAGAAGGAAAAATAAGCAATAACAAAAAGTACCAATTTGAAGAGTTATGCCCATATCCCTTTGATAGAGCCATGTTGCAGTACCTTTCCCACATCATTTTTATTGTCCAAATTTTGAAAATACAAGGGAAAATGTGACCCTAAAGACCATATTAAGGACTTTTATATGGCATGTCAAGAGGTCGCATATAGCGATAACTATCTCATTCACCTCTTCCCATGAAGTTTGGGAGGTCAAGTGTTGGAATGGTTTTTACACATCCCTAAGGGATCTATATCTACATGGCAGGGCGGCCGAACATTTTGTACATCACTTTTCGTTTAATATAGAAAATTATGTCACCATATTAAATTTGCTTGATACCAAATGTAGAATAGGGACGAAAGCCTGCAAATTATATTAATCACAATCAACCATCTACATAGGAGTAGGTTGCAATATATATATGTATTGCACAACCGGATACAATCAATAAAGGATGTTACACATGTACACCCGTAAGCTAATACAAACAATAAACTAAGTTGCACAGGTGCAACCATATTCCAGATTACATAAGCTTCCAATATTACATCCGGGAAGCACAAAAATAATATTGTTAAAACAATATAACAACATCCGTATTGTTTAAATAAAACAATAATATGGTTTATAATTAAATATAACCATATAAACACTAAATACATTAATTAATATGAAATGCATAATTAATATATTAGGTAAATAATAATTAACCTAACAAGATTTGGGTAATGCAAAACAATGAAATAACAAAGAAACAACGATGGAGGGGGTTAGCTAGCCGCTTCCCTTGCTCCATACCAGAAAAACAACTAATCAAGTATATTTGTACCCAACCTCCACCCTGAAATTAAATTCCACTTGCAAATGCATTGTGGTAACACGTTTGAAGAGGTGATCAAAAAGGGGAGTCAAATAGAGAAAGCATTGTTAGCTAGAGGGACCTTAAAACCCCTTTCACATGACCATGATCATAATGATTCCAAACCTAGTGACAAGAAATTTTTTATTCCTAATAATAACAAAAATGTCGTAGGCAATGGAAAAGTAGACTCTAAATGAGTGCGAGCAGTCCAAAACCACGCTCCCTTAAAACTTGCAAAGGGAACTTTGCGTACGGAGTATAAACGTCATAACTTCACCCCTCTCTCTGACTCTATGTCATCAATATTAAAATAGTTAGAGGTAGTTAATATGGTTAGATATCCTGAAACTACACCTTATGGGGATGATGCACCTAAGCCATCATGGTTTAGGGAAAATAAATATTGTGGATTTCACCATGTCAAAGGTCATAAGACCGATAAGTGTTTAAAATTGAAACACTATATTCAGGACTTAATCGACAATGGTGATGTGGAAATGGATTCCGCTGCCCCTAATAAATATCCTAATGTGAACATGGGGATATTCAAAGAACCTTTCCCGAATCACACTAAAGGAAAGGAAAATTCGTATTAGGGACAATCGTCTCAAACTAAGAATGCCAATTATGTTTCAAAGACAAACCATTTTTATGCCCTAATAGGTTGTGTCAACCCACATGTTGAGCATATCAAAATGATCAAGATTAAGTCAAGGGAGTACATCATGGCAATGTGACGAGCTCATCTTGTTATTTCATAACCTCCTCCCCTACTCCTCAAGAGAGTCATTATGATGTGTTAGACCAATTAGAGAAAACAACGGCTAAGATTTCAATCTTAGACCTTCTTAAAATTTATAATATCCATAAAGATATCCTTTGTAAGACCTTACAGGGATTAGGAGTATCCATTGATATTAACCCAATGCGCTTACAATGTAGTCTAGTTTTTACCCAAAAAGCCCAAGGTGCACCGACACATCTCTCATCCAAAACCGAGTGCTCACCCAAATCGCGCAAGGGTATATGGTCCCTCTTTTATGTTAGCTTCTTTAAGGAGTTAGCATGATCATACAAATATCCCAGATCCAAAACAAATAATTAAGTCTATTGCATAACATAAACGAAATCTAAATATCAATCATAAACAAGATTAATTCATACAAGAATCAAGATTAACTTTACCATGCATGAACTAGTAATAGATGTGTCAACAATCAATATCCAGCCACAAAGATCCATTATATTAATTGTTGTAAAACACAAAAGCTTCATACATACATAATATTGTCATCATAAGTCATGCGTGCCTATAAATTAACAACATAACTCTAACAAAACATGGATCCTCTAAACTATGCGAATTAATACACACACACACACACACACACACACACACACACACACACACACACACACACACACACACACATAGGGGTGTGGGAATTTCCCTTGACCACTCATGCATCCTCAAAATAGACTGCATGCTAAGAATAGCCATGCGCCCTTACATGATAAATACAAAAGCATGCAAGCTCACTAATAATAGATCATCTAATAATACAACTACAGTCTAATCCTATTATTAGCTCCAAAAATATGCATGTCAATTTATCTTCTACTTGTCCAAAATAGTCTTTGCGTGCTCTCCAAGTCTTCTACAAAACGTGCTCTGCACTCCATGTCTATAATTAGCCTTATACTAAAAACGGATAAGTCCTAAATCCTTGATTTTTCCATGTGCACCTACACACCCTATGTCCGCATGCCCAATCCTCATGCACCTTCAATACTTAGGTTGTATTTCACCATCCAAACATTACCCCACACTAATTTCATTGTCGTCTTGATAATGAATAACCATAAATTATCTCTCCATGAACAAAAAATAAGGAATGCAATAATAATTGTACAAAAGAATGAAAGAATTCTTGGGCTCCCTACACACTGTGTAGGTAGAATCAACTTTGGATACTCGCTTTGATCTCTGCCTCTAATTCATTCCAATCCATGGGTGCCTTATTTGTTTTTTCCAGAATGTCTACAAGTCTTTGCTTCCATCTCATTAAGAGTCATGTTCCCACCTTCATTTTGCAATACTAAGGCCATCCCGTCCATAACATCCATCCATTGTGCTATTAATTTCTCGGTGTCTTTTATCTTCTCCTTGTACAGATCCTAGCCGCTACAAGCACATCATGCTTCTCGAAATCAAATTCAACCTCTCCAAACATCCGAGTGTCTCCTTCTTTATTTATTTTAGGACCTCATCTTTCTCTACCATAGTTCTTTTCTTTATTATCACATCAAAATCCGCACACATATTCAAGGCCAACTATGATTTCTTGATTCATCCTCAAATTCTGTAGTATGGATTCATAACTTGTAATTTTTTGTGCAATAGTGGCCTTGGCCTTCGCTGCCTGTTTTGTAGACATCCTTGGGTTTTGGCATTCTTACGGGCCCTTCATCCAAAACCATATGAACTAAAGTACGTAAATAATGTAAAGCAGATGAGAACTTCTGTGCGAATTTATCCTCTAAATCCGACCTCTTTCTCAAAATCTCATCTACAATATATTTTGTTATCCGAGTATCGAATTCATCGTCACCTTAGCCGTCTCTTTTTCTTTCGTTAGGTGCTTGATTTCAGTATCCTTGTCCTTCTTATCATCCAAAAATTCTTAGATAGTTACCACTTTTTCTATGTTTCTATGCGTAACTCCTGTAGATACATTCATTAGTGCATTATTCACCTATTTGTATGACATTTGGGTGGGCTTAACTATGACATGACGTGAGTGTGGTGCCTTCAACCTGCGTGAAACACATGATTCTTCACATACATCGAAGTCAGGATCATCCATATGATTCTACATGCTCCAAGATAATTGCTTCTATGTGCGCAGTGTAGTTTCCATGTCTACATCCATTAGCTCCCAGCCATAAAGGTCCTTGGGTTCCAAAGTGCTTTGGAACCTTGCGTGTATGATCTTGGTTAGGTCATCAATATACCCAATTGTTGGCATCTCATAAATACCTTTAGATTTATCCTTAACAACGCGTTTACCCTTTGTAACGTGAATGCCCGAATCAAACTATGGTTCTTCACCTGTCAGTGTAGTGTGGGGCATGCCCGACTTCTCGCCCTTATCTTTTTCTAACTTTGTATCCATGGTACCACTACCTATTTCTCTTTCCTTTAAATCCTTTGCATCATTATTCATTTCTTCTTCCCGGGTCTCTTCTACATCCTCGATCCGCACCTGGAGTGTTCAACGTGTTATCCCCATATTTATCTTCTCCATCATCTTTCCGAGGGACATATCTACACCTTTTTCTCACTTGGTTCTAATTTCATGAAGAATTCCTAGGAGACCTCCTAAGTGGTTGTGATGGTCTTGCACCTTGAGTTCTTGTTATTCTTAGCACCCTTTTAAACTACAGTCCCCAATGCCATGTTCTATATCTATCTCCATAGTGTATGTTTCAGCACTTATCTTCTTTTTCGTAATGGAGGGGTCACCTCGTGATCTCTTGTCTTTCCTACGATTGGCTATTTCGACCTTGTGCTCTAAACCACTAGTGTCTTCCTTAAGTTCCTCTTCTTCCCCTTCTTCTTCTATAAGGGGAAAAGTGTCTTTTCATCTTGCGCAGTGTGCCCACAATATGCTTCCCCTTGGGTGGTTCAGGGAGCATAAAATCATTCTCCAAATACTTCCCATTCTCCAGCTTAGGCTTAAGATAAATATAAATGAGGGTTACTCTAGAATTCCTAATTTACAAGCTCACAACCTTCATGTTAATAGCATCTGGAATCAATTTCTCAATATATGCAGACTTATTCGGGTAAACGTACGTCTTCCTTTGTGTATGGTAGTCACAGTCCACCTTATCTATATTAAATAACAACCGATGTGCATTCAAAAACCTATGTACATATGCATGAAATTAGAGCACGGTGAAGGCATGGGGAGTTTAAACCAAGGGCTCCACTTCCCATCCTTCATCCCGAAGCGTCCTATGTAAAAATGTTGATACATGAAAAATTGTACATGTTTGTCTAATACCGAATGAATATACTTGGGTAGTCTCCATTCCTCCTCAAACATAGTTCGGAGGGGATTATACCACAATTATGCTCTCTCGATTAAAGGGTTCACTCATGGATCCATCACATGTATACTTAGCAAATATCTCTGCAAGAGATTTATTCTCCTCAGGGTACTGCCATATTTTATCCTTTGCCCGTTAGGCACTCCAATTTCTACAAATATAAGAGACAAAATGATCGCACTGAAACTTATTTTCTCACCTTGGTGTGCCTCCTCAATAATAGTTTCAACAATGTAACTAGAAAAGTTGTAAGCTACCCCTTATGTCATCTTCTTTGCTACATATAAGCATGCCTTGTTTACCTACGACCAATGCTCTTGATTGTTCAACTTAGTAAGTAGGTGCACTACCACTTGAACAACCTGGATGCTTCCTTAACTTAGGGATATCCATCTTGTGCCCTATTTTCAAATATCCTAGTGTTTTCCGTGTTGCTTCCATGACCTCCTTATTAGTGAGGTCATTAATTTAGTACCCAAACTTCATAGTCCTGTCAATCTCCCAATTAGGGGCGTGGTGAGCCTCATTCGTCGCCCAACAAAATATAAGAATTCCTCATGGAATCTACTCATCAACAACTGGTAAAACTTATCTGTTTGAAAAAGTAAGGGAGTTCATAAACTGTAAAAATCCCACCTTTGTCAACAATTTTTGCTCATGTCATCATACACAACCATGTTGTTCGTTGTTCTCAAGGTTGTCTTTACCACTAGCAACTTATCCAATTCATCTTTGTTAGCTTTGTTTATGTGGATATAATCACTTACTTTGCAACAATGAATGTGAGAATCCCAATCATGGCCCGTAAAAACCCATTTTAGATATTACATCTCAAAAATGGATTTCAAGGGCTTCTTCTACTTCAACCTTAACTTCCTTTCGCTTCCTTCCTCTTGTGCCCAATGCGGTGTGCTCACTTAAGTGC
This sequence comes from Taxus wallichiana var. yunnanensis, assembly GCA_018340775.1. Taxonomy (NCBI): domain Eukaryota; kingdom Viridiplantae; phylum Streptophyta; class Pinopsida; order Cupressales; family Taxaceae; genus Taxus; species Taxus wallichiana. The sequence continues at coordinate 728,124,799 of CM031242.1, read as the reverse complement.
AATGGAAACAATAAAGGGTCATTCTTGTAACTAATTTTAGCTTTGAAACTTAAATCTATGTGCCCTAGCTCGAATCCGTGTGCCTTAACTCAAATTCGAACCCTAACAAATGATTTCTCCTCCTTCATGCTTCGCTTCGCTCAAACACTTCTCTCCAACTGGGCACTAAACAACCTTGTGTGTAACTTCAATAAATCCATCCTGGTTCAACTTAGTATCGTAGCACTTCACACGTGAAAATAACACTTCAAATCACTCGAATTCTCTCAATCACAAAGGTAAAAATGATTTCACAACACCTCCTTATATAGATTTTTAAATCGCATTAAATCGCATTTATTACTCTCCACCTACCACCATACTCAACATTAATTTGGCATTTTTTTCTTTTTCGAGATTATTTTTCCACACCACAATCATAACCTTCTAGTGCACTCGCTACTCCTGGCCACAGACACTCCTTTCATGCACCGCATGCGCCAAAGTTCCTATCCACTACACCTTTCTCTAAGTAGTTTCCACTGTAGCCTACCTCACGTTACACTATGAGTCCATCCATGCTTGGTCTTCATTCATGAGCAATCTTTTCTATATCTGTACCTTCACTTCAAGACACTGCACAATATCTCTGTATGTATATCCATATTCAAAGAACATTCAAACTTGGTCCATTTATCCTATATACACTCCACCCCACACTAAGCGTATGCGTTTTTTCCTCTACGCATGAATTCAATATATAGTAATAAGCTTTCGCTTCAAATGTGCTTATTACACAAAACACTAGACTAAATTGACAAAGCATAATAATGTTGAAAGGAAACACATATAAAGGAAATGCATTAAGGGAATCTTAATCTAATTGGAAATACTACCTTATTACAAACACCAAGAAGACTTATTTATAGTAGGGATTCAACCTACCCCTGTGAAATAACTGGGCAACCATGTCCCATCCAACGCCTCTAACTAGAAAGCACATGAATCAAGTATATAAGTCACAACATACGGTCCCAACCAATGCAATTTAAGATTTCTAGGGTGGCACAAGAACTTGGAGTCATAAAGAAGAACCATCTATCCAACTTCAAGCTTCTTATCCTTAATATGCCTATTATGTCATGCCTTTCGCATGGCCTTTTCGTCTTCCGAATCATGCTATAATGTGCCTTTCATCCAACTACATCATTTTATTAATGTGTTCTTCAAGTGCTTTCTCATCAACTAAACCTTCGACGTGCACAATACACAAAGAAGGTAACATGAATTCCCGAGAAAAATAGCTTCCATGCCAAACACCAAATGAAAGGGTGTGGCTTTGTTCAATATTTTATATGTTGTTGTGTATGCCCAAAGTACATTAGAGACTTTATCTTCCCAATCTTATCTTCCCAATCTTTCCTTCAAACATCACAAATTTTAGTCAATGCATGGTTCAATATCTTGTTGAAAGCCTCAAGAATTCCATTTACCTGAGGGTGATAGGTTGTTGTTTTATGGTGTGGCACCATAAATTCTACCAATAGTATCCTAATGGTATCATTAAGAAAATGATTACCCCTATCACTCGCCTAACTAAATGAACATCCATACCTACCGATAATATTCTCCTACAAAACCTGCTACTATAGTTGTCATGCAATACTTTGTAGGCATCGCTTCGCCCACCTTGTAAGATAATATGTACAAGATATGATGTAGCGTGATTGATTCCTACACGTGGGTGAGGAAATATGGCCCACAAAGTCAATTTCCCAATTTTCAAATGGTTCTACACTAGCAATTGGCCTTAAAAGGCATTTCATCTCTATGCCTAGGCTTTCCAAGGTGCTGACAATGGTCACAGGTGTTACAATATTATTTACAAGATACTTATACAATGTTTCCCACCATAAACCAACCAATAAAATCTTATGAGTGGTAGCATCTCCTACATAATGTCCACATGCAATGCTGCCATGAGATCGCCTCCATAATATCTTCAAGCTTATGCTCAAGTATACACCGGTGTAGAACTTCATCCTAGCCTAGTTCATATAAGTCTACACTTTGATCAACATAAAGGGAACGATGCGTATGGAAAGTTGCTTCTTCTTTATATTCTACATTCCCTCATACGCCACATATGTTTGTAAAAATATAACAATTTCTTCCAAGTCGAGGGTGTGCGGTTTAACTTGAATAGATGTGCTTTGGCATTGTATCCTCTATGCTCTACGCATCCTCTCCCGAATTAATCCTTGACAAATGATCCGGCCTAGAATTACTCTTGTCTAGATTAACCACCACTTTAAAATCACATTCCTTAAAAAAAAAAAAATAACAATATATACATCCCCGTAAAATGGGCTTGTTCACCAAATACTTGAATGCCATGTGATTTTTATAGAAAATAAAATGTGTTTCCAAAGCAAGTATTTTCTAAACTTATGCAAAGTGCATAGATAATGGAAAACGCCTCGCGTTCTATATTTGTATAATTTTGTTCAACCTGGGTCAAATTTCTACTCACAAAGCAAATAGGATGATCAACAATACCTTCTCTAGGTGGGATAATACCACACCAATGGCCATGCCAGAGGCATCCACATGTACATGAAAAATTGGTCCATGAAGAAAAGCGCAAAATAGGCATTGTAGTAAGCCTTTCCTTAAATGCCTCAAACACACGTTTTTGTGCTTCACCCAAATGGAACTTGCCTTTACTTGAAAATCTTAGCATAACCTTTGATAAACTTCCTATAATATCCTGTGTGTCCTAAGAATCCATGCACCTCACTTTGGTTAGTAGGTTCCTCTAAGCCCAAAATAACAACAACCTTAGCAGGATCAGTAACAAGCCTTCTTTACAAATAATATGCCCCAACAAAGTCCCAAAAGGTGTATCAAAATTCCCTTCTTAATGTTTAAGGAAATGCTCAACTTCCGGAACCTCTCAAACGTCATCCTTAAATTATCACAATGATATTTCACTAGCCCATACATTGTCCAATCATCCAAGTAAACCTACAAAATCTATGAATAAATTCCTAGAATGCTTGTACAACAATGCTTGAAAAGAAGGCAGGTGCATTCTTCATCCAAAAGGCATAACTATGTATGCAAAACTTCCCCATTCAGTGGTGAAAGTTATCTTCTCTTGATCCTATTTAATTATCCTTGATGATATCTAGAAAATCCATCAGTGAAGGAGTAGATCTCACGCCTTGTAACACCTTCTAGAATATCCTCTGTAAATGGTGTGGGAAAGGGATCTATTACACATGCAACATTTAACTCCCTATAATCCACACAAATTATTATTCTTCCATCTTTCTTTATACTTATCACCATAGGGCTAACCCACTCTGACTCCTCAATGGGCTCAATGATTCTAGAATTCAACATCTTATCAATTTCCTCCTTTACCTTGATGCACAAATTATGATTCATCCTGTAAGGCCTCTTCCTAACCAAAGCGCGAACCTTCCTTTAACTTGATCCTCATCTTGCCCAAAGATTCATGCACCCCTTTCAATTCATGATAGCCTCTAGGAAATAAGTCCTGGAATTCACACAACAACTCAATTATTTTAGCAACCTCCAAGTCAGACCAATAATCACCAATGATGGCCTCCTTAGGTTCAACATCTATCTTAATGTTTACCTTATTCATTTTCATAGGCTCATGATATGGACACGCCTTCTCATTTGCACTATCTAAGACCTCACACATACCCTTAGTATGCTCAACATCCAGATTCTCCACCTCTTCATCATCTATTATATAGACCATCTTACCCTTTTATTTTTCTAGGTAGGTGCACCCAAGTTGTTCCACATCTGTCTCTTCTTCTTCAAAGCACGTCTCTAGATCGACTCACCTAGTAACTCCTAAATAAGTTCCTCAACCTTTGCACTATCTCCCATAGTCAAGTGCTTCATAACCTGTAACACCTCATTCACTGGAGGTTTACTAGAAAAATAGTCAAAGGTCTGAATCGGACATGCAACCGATTATTTCCAATTCCATGTTCTCTATTCAACTATGCATAAACATACCATGCATGCACGTAGCCTCGCAAGGTGAAGTAGAGCTTGTGCACCCATAGTGAAGGTGGTAAGGCCTCCTACCCCTCTTTCTAGAGTCTCTCACACTGTTGAACGTGGTGCTGAACATGATTTTTACCATGAAATTCACATATCTTAGTAGGTGCATTGCTTGAAGAAATCTAGCAGAGAAGGTGATTCTCACTTCTCACCACTCCAAAAAGATTATCCCTATGAACCATCCATTAGTGTGCTACTATCCCACACAAGGTATACACTAGAAAATTCCTTTATTTCTACTTGATCTATCCAATAGAATTCTATAGTACATAGGAATACTTCAGATTCCCTCATCAGTGTACCTTAGTACCGACAACTACCCAACCGACGAACACAATGTAGCCTCGATTATGTGTGTAGCTGCACTTATCACTTCATGCTCAACCATTTCAAAAGTTTCATGTGACCAATTTTCACAAGAAACACTTATAGTATCACTCATGGTATGTGCATCATCCCACTTTGGAGAACTACTTCCTTTGATGGCTTAAGGATTTTTGGATCTCTAATGGTGTGCACATAGATTCTGTTCAAATCGTCTTCACTTAAGGGCTCTACATAAGGTGCAACTTTCCCATTTGTCAAAGGAATGATGACGTGCTCTTCCTTATTCTCAAAACTTATATATCCTTTATTGAAGCACATATCAATGTTGTTTGCATAACACCAAGGGTGCCCAAACAATGCTTGAAAACTATCTACCCTCGCCAACACCAAGACCTCAAAATCCCTAGTAAAATTGGCTCCTTGTATAGCAATAGTAGCATCTTTCAAAACTCCAATGGGCATGGCCTTAGTCCTATTTGCCATGAACAAAACATTTGAAGATGGTTGTAGTGGTGGTATCCCCATCTGAATCCACGCGTCCAAAGTGAGTACATTCACCTTTGTACCTATATCAATTAAAATCTTTCTCAAAATCCATCCATCAACAACAACATTTAGAGTGATCTCTTTGTCATAATCAAGACTAGCATGTAAAATATGTCTTTCGTGCCCAACTCTAGTGCACTATGTCTTTCCCCTTAACCATTCCCCCAATAAAGGAATGATTTTTTCTTGTCACAGTATCTTGCAAACCTTCTTTAAGTCATCAACATATTTCTAAGGAAGTTCAATTGTGTTCTTTTGTTCTAACTTCTTTGATCTGTTCTTTCAAAAATTGTATCTCACCCCGTAAATTCCTAATCACCTCCATGGTTTCTTGATCAACTTCCTTCTAATGAGTAGGGTATGGATACTTTACATGTAATACCTCTTCCTTTGTAAGAATAAGAACTTCCCTCGTGTGTGCAACCTCAACACGGGTAGTAATATTCATGGGCACGAACTCGGGGTTTGGCGCTAACTTTGACATCCATTGATCTTCCATAATGCCCTGTACTTTAACCATTCCGCGCCCTTATCCTGCTTGTGCTTCTTACTAATGTGTTCATACAAGTCAGGGTATTCTTCATAGTTGTGGTTCTTCAAAAAAAAAAAAACAATGTTTTGAGGGCATTCATGCTTGTAGTGATCAAGAGATCTACATGTATAACATGTTCCTCTTGGAAATTCACTTCTTCCACCACCGCGACCTCGACCTCTAAATCTATCACTATAACCTCGACCTCTACCTCAGCCTTGATCGAGTGCCCTTCATTGTGATTATGCTCATGATGCTCACCTTTTCCTTAGAATTATTTACAACACTAGTCTGTCACACACCATTATAAATGACATCATGAATTTGATCAATCAACTGCAAATCTTGTATTAATAGGACACATTCTTTCTTATCTCACGTTGCAACAATGAGTAGTGAATCATGATCCAAGTGATAGATATCACAGTCCAAAAATATGGTGCGTATCGATTTATGAGGACAAGTATCCTTAATATGTCCTTCTACTTCACAATTTATGCACCAAACCCCACCGCGTCTTATGTGTTGAATTAGGTGACAACTTTTATAATTGTTTCTCCATTGGTGTGATCTAAACTTCTAAGAATGGGCTCACTCCCGTGTCTACTATGCCAACCACCTTAGTGCATAGGGATGTCTCTAGTGCCTCATGCAGATCTGTACAAGTATTGTGTGAGAGCGCCCTTCCGAAAGGCATGATCAATCCTCTAACAAACCATTGAGCACGCTGAATTGGATGTATGTCATAAGATAACTTTGATAAAATTGTTTTGAACCATGCATCATGCTCTAGAACACTCTCACCATGCCTTAATATCCTTCGGTGCGTTGATGCTCTTTTGCTCAAACTCAGGTATATGGAACTCTGCTAAGAAAGCATCACACAACATGGTATAATCTACACAAGTATGGTTCATATCATATTTCCTATACCAACTATGCGTGTGCCCTTGCAAATTAGTTGCAAACTAACTTGCTTTGCATTTAGAAGCTACAATCCCTTTGCGTGCCATAGTATCGATACATATGTACGTGCTCAACCGCATCTTCTAGTCATATGTATTATGGGGGATGAAGAGACATCTTCATATAAATTTGTTGGGGCTGGTGTAGACCATACCCAATAGATCCAAAACCTGTATTACCTCATGTGTTTCCTCCACCCCTAGAACCACAAGATCCGCTAGTTCTCGATCCACTTGATCCCCCTGTAGCGGGAAATGGATTAGAGGATGCATTGCCTTGTGTTCCAATAGTTGTAATAAATTGAACTCCTATAATCTGCAAATTTTGCTACTTCTAGACGTGATTACGGGTTCTACGTGCCCACGTTCGTGTTGATGACATGCCAGAAAATATACCTCCAACCGAACCTCCAAATAAAATAGACAACGATTACGCTGCCAGAGATGAATAAGCTACCTGATTAACTCTTGAAATTGACGCAAATTAACTCTATCGATCATTACTCTACTACCCACACTAGCTTGCTTATTGATAACTATCATAGAAACTAGAAAACCAAACACAAGGGCTAGGTCACTAGGTAGGATCAGATGTGTGTGCCTGCGGTCCTCAATCTTTCTTTAGGCATGCCTTCATCAAAAAATGAAGAGGTTTCTCTACCATGCTTTCCCGAATGGGGGAGTTCCAGATGCTCTAGCTCTACATCTTCTATGTAAGGTCCAAACCCTTCACGAGCCATCTCTCTTTGCAACACCATTATTTCCACAATTTCTCAATGCTTCTCCAAATCCCTCTCATCCATTTCATTAAGCTTAAGCATCCTTTATTATCTTTTTCTTTCCATCACTATATCTTCCATATTTCACCACACCTTCTCCAACCCCGTGTGTGGTGGGGTTTAGCTAGCCATAGGAAGCTCTTCCAAATCCAGGGTCACGATCAAGATTTTAACTGCTAAAGGGATACCGTGTAGATAGGATCCTCCATATTACCACAAGAATTAGAACTTAGAAACCTCTGGACAAGAATAAGTAAAAACTTCGTACTCCATAATATAGTTATTCAGAACACAACTCCACCAATGATCTACAACGCGCGTCCAAGTCAAATCAACATCATGTAAATCCTGGAATTCTTCCTGAATCTAAAAAAGTGTTCAAAACCTCAAATTTATCTTCGATGTGTAAGCAACCAACCACTCATACAAATCTATAGGAAAAATGGTGAATAACGTCTCATACAACTCATGATATAGATTTTGTTCAACCACGCTCGTGCATTAAATTCAGGTCCAATGCTAAATATGTGAGCATACTCTTCCTCCAAATTATCTAACGACTCTTCAATACTGGCCAAGGTCAATTGGTACGTCTTCATCATGCAACATCTTGAAAAACAACTGAAAAGAGGTCCTAACAATGAAACCAAAATGTAGTCTAGTTTTTACCCACAAAAGCCAAAGGTGTGCTGACACATCACTCAGCTAGAACTGAGCACTCACCCGAAGCACACAAGGGTACTAAGTCCCTCTTTTATGTCAGATTTTTCAACAAGTTAGCATGATCATAAAAATATCCTAGATCCATAACAAATAATTAAGTTTATTGCATAACATAAACCGGATATAAATATCAATCGTAAATAAGATTAACTCATACCAAAATCAAGATTAACTTTACCATGCATGAACTAGTAATAGATGTGTCAACAATCAATATCCAACCACAAAGATCCATTGCATTAATTGTTGTAAAACACATAAGCTTCATACATACATAATACTATCATCATAAGTCATGTGTGCCCGTAAATTAGCAGCGTAACTCTAACAAAACATGGATCCTCTAAACCATGAAAATCAATACATATATATAGGGGTGGGTACTTTCCCTTCACCGCTCATGCATCCTGAAAATAGACGCATAATAAGAATAGCCATGCACCCTTACATGATAAATACAAAAGCATGTGAGCTCGATAAAAATAGATCATCTAATAATATAACTATAATCTAATCCTATTATTAGCTCTAAAAATATGCATGTCGATTGATCTTCTACTTGTCCAAAATATTTTGTGCATGCTCTCCAAGTCTTCTACAAAACGTTCTTTGCACTCCATGTCTAAAATTATCCTTATACCGAAAACAACTAAGTCTTGAATCCTCACTTTTCCCGTGTGCGCTTTGTCCCGCTATTCTTCTACGTGCACCTATGCATACTATGTCTTTGCGCCCAATCCTTATGCGCCTTTAGTACTTAGGCTATATTTCACCAGCCCAACACAAGCAATGGTAGCACATATCGCTCCTTTAGAATATATAACATTCACCCAACATAAATCCTAGAAGAGAATCCTCTTATAATTTACCCTTACATATTGAAGTCATAATCAAATGCAAGAAGGTTAAAAGAGTATTTGTGGATGGTGGATCAGGTTTAAATATTTGTAATCTAAAGCTAGTTTAACAACTAGGGTTTACTAAAACCGACTTAGAAAAAGGTAATCACCATAAAGTCATTTGAAAATGAAGAATGATAGTAAGTTGGTATGATCACTTTCTCACTGCAAGTAGGTCCTATAAATCAAGATATAAAGTTCCATGTCTTGGACTTGGAGCTACCTTATAACATATTTCTCATCTATCCATGGATTAATGCCATGCAAGCTGTACCTTCAATGTATCATTATTGCTTAAAGATATACCATGAAGGACAAACCCTCACTATTCAGGGAGATCCCCAACCATTTTCTCATTGCAGAGCATTATCGGCTTTTTTCCCACCATCTACGAATTTCCTTCTACAAAGATAGTTGTTCTTGTTCAGACAAAATCCCTTGCTTCATGAGTGGATCCAGATACCTTATCCCCTAATGAAAATTTTGCTTCTAAATCAGAGACTCCTTTCGTTGCATGGGAGATGAAGGTTAGAGAAAGCGTTACAAATAATATGATCTTCAACAAGCCCTTCTAGTTCATAACATTCCCTATCTACCAAAGCACATGGTAGGTTGTGTTACAAGTTTCAAATATACATGGAGAACTTCCCTTTTGATTTTTTCATTCCTAGTGGATTATTAGAAGATGAAAGGATACTCAAAGATATTGTATTTTTTCCTGAAGATGATGAAATGACTCTGTGCTACCAATCACCTAGGTATGTTATCCCCAATTGAATGATGCTTAATATGGGATATAAAGGACGTGGTTGTGGCCGCAATGAACAAGGTACGCTAGAATCCCTTCTAATACCTCACTGTATAGTAGGTAAGTCTGGTATCGGTATTCAGTTGTATGAATCTCACCCCTCAGAGGCCGAGGATACCTCTTTTGAGTATGAATATAGTTCATCCAATTACGAAAGCAAACAAATTCCAAGTGTATTCTTTACGAAGACCTTGCCTCCATGAACCTATTTTCTGACATGGCTATCCTAACTATAACTCTGTTATATCCCCCATAACTCGAACCTAAACCTCATTTACCTATCACTCGTGAATTGGGACCAACAACAACATGTGCCCATTGATGTCTTTCAGAACGACGAGGCTATTTGTGAGTTCCTTGGCATTCATGACAATATCCCAATAAATGACCACAAGAAAGGCTTCTCCATTCAGCTCAACGCATGTGTGTACTTTGGGGAGGAGGCAAAATTGTGCGGTCATTTAAGCAAAAAACAAAGCAAGGGAAAAAGTTCCACCGAAAAAGCCTTGCAAAAATTCCAAGTCCTATAGTGAAAACCTCTTTGAGGCACTTGTGGAAAAACAAAAACAATCAATGGAAAAAATAGTTGACCCACTTCAAGATGAAGATCTCTTTGAGCCACCTTTGGTAGAAGAGGATCTTAATCTCCTCCTTGATCCTACATGCATTGAAGACAAGTCCAAGTTATTGGTGGAGGAGACAATAGATGTCAACATCGATACATAGGAGCTGTCTAGAATAATTAAGCTAGGGGCTTCACTCTTAGCTCAAGAACATAAAACTTTTACAATGCTTTTGAGAGAATTTTTAGATATTTTTTCTTGGTCTTATGCAGACATGTCAGGACTTGATCTTGCATTAGTGGTGCACAATCTTATTGTACACCTGGATGCCAAGCCCATAAAACAAAAGCTCCAAAAGATGCATCCTCACATCACCTTGTTGGTTAAAGAAGAGCTAGAAATATTATTGGAAGTAGGCTTCATTAGACCTATTGAATATTTAGAGTGGATTTCCAATGTGGTCCCAATTTAGAAGAATCTTGTTGGTATTAGAGTTTGCACTAATTTTCAAGATATTAATAAATCTTGTTTTAAGGACAACTTCCCTCTTCCCAAAATTAACATGATTATCGATTCAACAAACTTGGTATAAGATGCTATCACTCATGGATGGCTTCTTTGGGATATAACCAAATAAATATTGTTGAGGAAGACCAACATAAGACAACTTTTACCACCCCATGGGGGACTTTCTGTTATCAAGTCATGCCCTTTGGCCTTAAGAATGTAGGCGCGACCTATCAATGGGCAATGATTGTTATTTTCCTGATATGATCAGTGACATCATGGAAGATTATGTGGATGACATATTGGAAAAATCCAGGACTCGGGAAGAGCACCCAGAAATTTTGTGACACATCTTTCAACGTCTAAGGGACTAAACCCGAAGAAGTGTGTCTTTGGCGTGTTATCTAGAAAACTACTAGGATTCATTATTTCATGGAGAGGAATAGAAGTAGATCATGTAAATTTTTCTACTATAATGTAAATGCCCTCTCGATGAATATCAGACAACTGCAAAGCTTACAAGAAAAGATCCAAGCAATTAGAAGGTTCATCTCTCAACTTGCAAATAAGTGTCACACCTTCACGCATCTTCTTGAGACATATGTTAGTTTTCACTAGGGACCAGAACAATAACAAGCATTTGCTTTTCTCAAAGACTATTTGGATAAACCCCCTGTTCTAATGCCACCCACGATAGGTGAACCATTGTTACTCTACATTTCTACCACACACTTTATAATTGGGCCATTGTTGGCCCAATATGATAAGGAGCTAGAAAGAAAAATATGTTTATTACTTAAGATGAACATTGATAGCTTACGAGATAAACTATCCATAGATAGAAAAGGCTTGCTTGGTCATGGTTTTTTTCCAGAAGCTGCATCATTATCTAATAAATAATAAGGTTAAGCTTATCTCAAAGGTAGATCCATTAAAGTAATTTTTTTCAAAATGTGTACTCACAGAAATATAGCTAATTAGATCATCTTACTCAGTGAGTTTAACATTGAGTGTGTACACCAGAAGTCGGTGAAAGGACAAGTTTTACTAAATCAAATAGTTGAATCCCTCCTACCAGGTATTAAACCTTTGAGTTTGGAACTCCTAGATGCATCCAAAATTTACCTCAAGAAATATGTTATATGGAAACTATACTTTGATGGCTCCTTTACCTTTTATGGTTCAGGTGCCGGAGTTGTGTTAATCACTCCTTCAGGAGACTTGATCCCTCGTGAATTTTCGAATTGGATTCCCATACATAAATTATATAGTGGGATATGAGGCCCTTATTGTAGTGATGAAGCTAGCTATTAAATGGGATATTAAAAAAGAAAATGTAATCGGTGATTCCATGTTGATTATAAAACATACAACATATGAATATAAGGTTAAAGATGAGAAGCTTCTTCCATATAAAAGAATGGTTGATTATTTGAAGGAGTTATTTGAGAAGATTACATTTCAAAAAATCCCGAGAGGACATAATAGAGTAATAGATGTTATGGCCACAGTGGGGTCTATGCTGAGTATCCCCCCTGGGAACAATGATATATTGTTCTTTGTTGAACATCTACGAACACCAACGTATGACATACCAGATTCTGTTTGGTATGCAAAGTTATTGGTACCTTTTCCCCATGACATAGTGACATCTTTAATTACCTTTATGATAGAACCTTTCCAAAAAACATTTCTCGTACCAATAAATGAAACCTCATCCAGCGTATAGCCTACTATACCCTACTTGGGGGCACTCTCTTCCATCGAGGCTATGATGGGAATATTTTATGTTATTTAAATTCAAATGAATCCATCATAGAAATAAAAGAGGTGCACAAGGGCATATACAGTGGCTCATACGAATGGGATCTTCCTAGCAAAGAAGATACTCGAGTAGGCTACTATTGGCCTACCATGGAAAATGATTGCTGCAAACATGTGAAGAAATGCTTGCATTATCAGAAGTACAACATTTTGATACATGCGCCAAATGCATAGTCATTACAATCTATCACGACACCTTAGCCATTCTCAATGTGGGGGATCGATTTCATAGGTAAGATTAACCCTATATCCTCAGATGGCCACAAGTTCATTATCACTTTGAATATTTCACAAAATGGGTAGAGGTTGTTCCTCTTACCTATGTCGAAGGTGCACAAATATCTAAGTTTATAATGAACCACATCATTTTCTCGATATGGTATCCCTACGCCATTATAGATGAAAATGGTAAGTCTTTTAAAAATAAAACTGTGAAAGTGTTATGCAATTTTTTCAAATCTCTCTAAAATTTTCAACCCCCTATTACCCTCAAGGTAATGGGCAAGCTAAAGCTTCTAATAAAAACCTCATCCATATTATGGAGAATATGGTGAATACAATAGGCCATAATTGGCATTTACATATTCACCCTACCCTTTGGGCATTCAAAACATCTATCCACACTCCTATAGGTGCCACTCCATACTCCCTAGTATTTGGCACAGAATCCATGCTACCTCTAGAGATCGAGATCCCTCTTTGCGTATAGATTTGAGATATTACCTGAATGAAGAGGAGGACTACAGAGTAGCTTGAATAGAATAATTGGAGCTATTAGATGAGAAATGACTTCACACCCTCAATCACCTTAAAGTGTATCAGGATTAAGTGCGGAAAAGCTACAACAAAAGAGTGATACCTTGTTAGTTTGAGGTAGGAGATTTAGTGTTGAAAGAAAATCAGTTCAACACCACCAAAGACCGGGAAAAGAAGGGGAAAATTGAGCCTAATTGGCTAGGGCCATATGTCTTGGTCACCAAGTTTAACTCAGGAGCCTACAAGCTTGATTACTCTGATGGTGAGGAGCTTCGGGAACCCATGAATGCAATGCATCCTAAGTGGTTCTATGCTTAAGTTTGGGGTCTCTAAAATGTCAGAAAAAACAAAAAAATATAAAAAACAGAAAAAGAAAAAGATAAATAAACATGTGCGTCCAATAGTGAAAACCACGCAATTGTGGCAATTTGGACAAGTCCTTTGGTGAAAACGGTTTCCGGCACCAATGGAGGGCCTATTTTTCACATGCATTTCAGGTCTAGGATTGTGATAGCTTTTTCCTAAGCTAGTCTTTGTTTACATCTAAGCTACTTTTGAGCCTAACCCTCTTAGCCTTGATCCGGCTGATCCTACTTCTGTGTGTGAAGGGTGTGCCTTTGTATATTACCATCTCACGCTAGGGGCACCTTTTAATTGACGATTCTTGCACATAACACCTAGTGTTCTTCCCTTGTACATCCTATCTAATGCTGGGGGAATCTAATTTTCTTCATTTCCTTGCACTTAGTTTTGGGAAAATTTCTTAGAAAATATCAAAAACATTTGTATAAATTTGTAAAAATCCCAAAAATTCAGATATGCTAGTTAGAAAACCCCAAAACATTCACATACATTTGGTAGAAAACTCAAAAACAATAAAATATTGTCTCGAGATAATACTAAAAATAAAAACGTTTCAAAACTATCCCGCAAAAACAAAGTAGTAGTTTGCTTACTTTTAGTTGTTGGTTTGTATAGTTTTGATTGCATTGCTTTTTTGTATTATGTGATTTAAATTGGATTCATTTGCTTACTTAGATTGAGTGTTACTTTAATTTGTAGTGCATTGCATTGAGTTCATTTTATCTTGCATACTTGTAGATAGTTGTGTTGCTTTGATTAGATTTGATTAATTTGGTGTTGTTGTTTACTTGTACAATTTGTTGTCATTTCATCATCATATCATCTATCATCACATCTATACATCATATATCAATAAAGGCTAAGCTTGGTAAAAAGTAGGAGATAGAAATACAAAAATTTTCCATATGACAACCCTCAAACATAGGGCTTGTAACAGAATGGTAATCTGCTGAAGTCTCAAAGGGTAATGGGACCATTACTACGGATTCTGAAGACATCAAAGATGAAGCCCTCAAATTCTACAAGAATCTACTCACTGAGAATAATTCCTACAATGAGCAAGTGGCCTCCTTTCTCTTAGATTCCATTCCTAATAATTTTTACGCCTGTTGAGAGGTTTAAGAGTCTTTCCAAATCAGTCACCATTGAGGAATTGAAAAAGTTGTTTTTGCTCTGGAAGGGGATAAGGCTCCGGGCCCTGATGGTTTTTCTACAAACTTCTTCCAGAGATGTTGGGAAATCTGCTCCGAAGATCTATTGAAAGTTGTTAATGAGTTCTATAGAACTAGAAATCTCATAAAAGAGTTAAACAATACACATATTGTGCTTGCTCCTAAGAAGCTGGATGCAAAGGATTTCAAAGATTTTAGGCCAATTAGTTTGGTTAATGTAATCTATCGGATCTTCACAAATATTTTAACCACTAGGCTGCAACCTATTCTAATGGAAATTATCTCCCAACAGCAGAGCGGATTCATACAAGGTAGAATTATTCAGGATGGTGTTATTATGGTTCATGAAACAATTCATTCAATGGATAAAAGTAAAAAGGCTGGGATGGCTATCAAGTTAGACATGCATAAGGCTTTTGATAGAGTCTCCTGGAAATTCATGGATGAGGTTTTATCCAAGTTTGGATTTCAAAATAAATTCAGGAAAATAATACATTCTTGCATATCTTCATCTAGATTCTCAGTGGTTGTTAATGGTGAACTGGTTGGTTTTTTTGCCAGCAATAGAGGAATTAGACAAGGGGACCCCATCTCCCCTTTTCTATTCATTATAATGGCTGACAGTTTAAGCCGATCTATCTCAAAAGCTATCCATATTGGTATGATAAAGGGATTTCAACCTACTTCTGGCAACCAGGTTTCCTCTCACCAGTAGTTTGTTGATGACACTCTCCTGCTTCTAATGGCCTCAATAATTGAAGTGAAGGCTATCAAAACTATCCTTAGATTTTATGAGGAAGCCTCGGGACAGAAAGTTAATTTTGACAAAAGCTCTATCTATTTTTTCAATACTCCTATTGAAAGGCAAAGAAAGATTGCTCTCATTCTTGGATGTACTATTAATTCCCTCCCAGCTACTTATTTAGGGCTCCCTATGAGTACTAGTAAGGTTTCTAATGAGGTTTGGAATGATCTTCTTAAGAGATTTCAAAAAAACTTGTTGGTTGGAAAGGAGCTTTACTTTCAAGTGCAGGCAAGTGTTTATTGATAAAAAGCACTCTTCAGAACTTACCTATTTATATCATGTCAATGTTCAGCATTCCAACAACAGTGATGAATAGCATTGAAAAAATTCAAAAACATTTTTTATGGCATGGTACTGAAGACAGGTTTAGATACCATTTAGTTGCTTGGGAGCAGGTCTGTAAACCAAAGAGGATTGGGGGTTTAGGAATCAAAGATATCAAGCTTATGAATGCTGCTCTTATTGCAAAGTTGGGTTGGAGACTCATAAAAGAGCATAAGCCTTGGACAGAGTTGATCAAAATCAAATACCTTTCCAATCAAAGCATGAATTCCTTCCTTTTTGATCAGTCACTTGAATGGCTCTATTTTCTGGAACAATCTTCTACACATCAGACATATTCTCTCTCACGGATGTAGTTGGAAGCTTGGGGATGGACAAGACATTGATTTATGGACTGACAAATGGTCTGATGTTACTAGATTTCCTCTTATGGTCACATTAAGGACAGCTTAATTAGAAATTATGGGCACAAAGTTCAGGACTATATTGAGGTGGTTGAAAATAAAAGGAAATGGAAACAGTTCAGAGTAGATGAGGATAATGTGCAGTCTGTTGTTGCATCCATGTAGAGTCATCTCTCCCTAATTCATATCAGTCCTCAAAATCATAAGGATGAACTCATTTGGAAAGATTCCTTTGATGGAGAGTACTCGGTTAAATCTGGCTACAACTCTTTCTTTGCCTCTATTGAAAGTGATATTGAGTGGCATAAGTTGTGGATGCCCGAGCTAACCCCTAGAGTAAATTTTTTCTGGTGGCTTATCATTAAAGGCAAGATCCTAACTAATGACAATCTCATTAGGAAAGGATTCATCATGCCTAACAGATGTTGCATGTGTCAGGAAGAAGTAGAAGATATCAAACACCTCTTTCTTCATTGTAAGTACACTTCCAAAATTTGGCATCTCATTTTTGAAAACTTCAATCAGGAATGGATCTTTCCCCATACTTGTCTTCAGGCCTGGGAACAATGGAACTCTCCTTACAAACATTGTGTGGTGAGGAGATTATGGCAACTGGTTCTCCCTCACACCATGTGGCGAGTTTGGAAAGCTCGTAATGATGTCATTTTCAGGAATACCAGAAAGTTATGCAAAAAAGTCTACAAAGAAATTATCATTGCGTTGTGAAAGACAACATTGAAAGATTTAAACCCCCCAAAAATAGACTTTACCCTGAGGAAGAAGAGCACATTCTGGCTGCTTGGAATATTGGCACTGTTTTGAACAAGAATAACAATAGTATTGATAGATCCACTGTCCGATGGATTCAGCCTCCCAGTGCTTGGCATAAGTTGAATTTTTATGGGGCCTCAAAAGGAAATCCTGGAGATTCTGGAGGTGGGGGAGTCATTAGAGATCACAAGAGGTTGTTTTGTTGCTGCTTTTTCTGGTAAAATGGGTAGACAAACTAATCACTACTCTGAAGCTCTTGCTGCTCTTTGGGGAATAAGGCTAGCCAGGGAATGTAATATTTCCAATATTATAATTGAGGGTGATTCACTGAACATTATCAATCTTTTAAATCAAAAACAACCCCCAGTTGGTCAATCAGGGACTTTATTGCTGAAGCTACTGATATTTGCAAGAGTTTTGAAAATTTTGAAATCAAACATACATACCGTGAAGGCAATAATGTGGCAGATGGCTTGGAAAATATTGGGGTAAATAATACTTATCAAACTTGGTTAAGGGGTGACATTCTTCCTACTAAAGTAAATGATGACATCATCAAATATTTGCATGCCTTGGAACGTAATCACTAATAGTTGTAGTGCTGATGCTAAGGAGCGGCCTTTTAAGTGCAGAGTGATGACATCATCAAATATTTGCATGGCTTGGAGTGTCATCATTAATAGATATAGGGGGATGCTAAGGAGCGGTTAATTAATTGCAAAGTGAGAATTAATAATTACTTCTCTTCACACGCTTGGGAGGACTTCAAAAACAGAATTGAGGATGATTCGTATAGCTTTCAAATTTTTACCGTTGCGGGAAGAGGTAATAGCATAGGAAAAATGGGGGGACCGCCTTGCAAGACTGAGCCCACCCATAATCCCACATGGAAAGATGATATAGTTCTCTGGAACTATTTACAGAAAGGGGGTCTCGTGAATTTTATTGAAAAATTCCAAGGTTTTGATCAGGATCTCTCAATCAAATTTTCTCATGGATGGAGGAAGTGAGTGGTTGAATACAGTAATATCAAGGTTGAGATTTCAGAGGAGCTTATAGCCCAGGTCACGGGCTCAGTCTAGAAGGCACCAAATTCTTCAACAAGTGGGTGGACAGAGAGGTGGAGGCTAAGAAGTTTCTGGATGAGGGCGAAAATCTAGATTTTGTGACGGTAGGCATCAAACTTGCTTCTGTTCCAGAGCCTTTTGCTGAGATCGCAAGGATGGTGGTAAGGTATGTTACCTTAGAAGGGAGATTTGTCACTATTCCCCAAAAGCATTTGATCTTCCTTAATCACTTCCGTAGAGACCTCACCATTAACTTTCCTCATTACTTGTTGAATTCTCTGGAAAAATCTATTCTGGAAGTGCAAAACCACACTAGGGTTGTTCCCCTTCATCAAGGGTTAATACTGCTCATTCATCGCCACTGCTCAGCTTGCCCCGCTCGGATCCTACTCCTCCCCCTGCCTCCATCCCCCTTCTGATAGGAAACTTGATATTGCTACCACTAGCAGGAAAAGGAAAGAGATGAAAACTAAGGTCCCTGCTTCTCAGAGGGTTCTTAGAAGTCATAAAGACCTGGAGCTTGCTGCAAATTTACTGCACATTAGTAATCTAGTGGAGAAGCCTAAAGATGAAGACTTGCTTGGTCGAGTAGAAAAATGGAAAAGGAGATTCAGGACCTTAAGAGGGTTATTAGGGATATGGATAAAACTCAGGGCAAAAGGAAACTGCAAAACGATGAAGATGAAGATATTACTGCTGAAGTTTTCAAGAAGCTGTTATCTCTGGATGCCAGGCTTGGCAATGCAAAAGGGAGAAATGATTGTATCCTCTCAGCTCTTAAAAGCATCTACAATTTCATCGAGCAGCATGTGCGTAGTGTTTGTAGTCTCAGTGGTATTACCGAGGACATTTGGGGTTCCAAGGAGAACAAAGATCTTGCAATTGCCAAGGCGGATTTGAAAGATCCATCCCAGGCCACCACCATTGCATTCTTTGTCTTGCTCCAAATGATTAAAGCCAAGATTGATCGGGCTGTCAAGTGATGTGGGGCCTTATGTTTACACATTTCTTGGCGGTGAAGTTCTTGATTGGTTGGTGTTTTTGGTGCTACTTTTTGGCTGAGATGACTAGTGGTGGTTTTCTCTTGTTCATTTTTTGTCTCTTCTACTTTTATTCGGATCACTATCTGTCTTGATCCTGTTTTGTTACTGTATTGTATAATCTGGCTGTTGAGCCCACTGATGTTGGATGTTTTGCAATGTTAGCTCTTTTGGTATCTGGCTTTTGAGCCTTTTTGTTCACAGGGTATAGTCCCTTCAAAACTATTTACCCATAATAAAAAAATAAAGGCTAAGCTACATAATCATGAACATGAAAATTAAACATGTATGCTAAGCTAACATCATATAATATTACCAAGAGGGGCAAGAGGGACCACCTTCTCGTCCCCCTCAAACATAGACCATAATAAAAATGTGGATTAAACATGCTATCTCATACACAAAATGTGATAGGTAAAACACAAAGTATCTCATCAACATGCAAAGTGATATCATCAGATGTTATATCATAATCTAACAACATGTGATACAAACATAAACCACAATAAACATACAGATTAAGCATGATATCTCATAAAAAATGTGATACATCAGTAATCCATCAATCATCATATATCCATAAATATCAAATGTCCATGTACAAAATCAATGTGTCTTGATACATATCAGATATAAAATGCCATCATGGGCATGGGTCAAAAATGTGCCTTCATCACGAGGCATGATAAAAATAATCTTGTCAGTACAAAAATGTGCCTTCAATGATAAAAACAATACATAATGTACATTTGTACAAAAATGCACCTTCATCACGAGGCATGATAAAAAAATACATAACATACATATGTACAAAAATGTTCCTTCATCACGAGGCATGATAAAAAATAGTACATATACATCCGTACAAAAGTATGCCTTCATATCGAGGTGATACACCAAAAATACATCAAGTACATCAATAAGAGAGTCAACCACAACTCTCACCCTCTCTGAGACCGCTCGACCAGTCTACCACTAGGTGGGGGCATCGCCTTACGATGGAAGCGCGGAAGGCGCTTCACCATGCTTTGAGATGACCCATGCTACCGTGAGGTCTACTTTGTTGAAAAACCATCGTTGATCGTGTTGATCGTGATGGCCTCTGTGATCTAGACCGTGACAAACTACCGACTATCTGACTATAATCTAGAGCTCTCTGCTCAGCTGGGATGGCTGTATGATACTACATCCTATAGTAAGTGGCCTCACCTGCCAAGGAGGCACTCGACCAATCAAAATTTATACTCTTGAGGAGGTACATGCCTTATGAAGCAAATCACGCTCTACTCTCGCACTTGCTAGCTCTACCTATAGCTAGGCTCTGTATTATAATATCTAATCTCTCTCACTCTACGGTCATGCTCTCTCTGTAATCACCTATTCCCACTCTGTCCTAAGCTGATCTCTCTTTATCCTAAGTTGATCTCACTCTGCAGTGATCCGATCTCTCTCTAGAGAAATCTGATCTCTTTAGCTGTCACCTAAAGCTATAGGCCTATAACCTATTGTAACTATTGTTGCAAGGTAGCCACCTACCCACCACCATGTATATCCTCCTCCATATCCTCTCCACCCCCACCATCTCCTCCACCTCCTAGTGGAATATGTGGTGGACTCACGTGAGGGGGTGATGGAGGTGCCTATAATGGTGCCCATAATGGAACCTGAAGGGGCATTTGTGGTGCCCGTATTTGTGGAAAAACCACTACTTGGTGCTGCACAACCACCAAGTACCCTCACCGAACATGTGGCCCTACATGGGGAGTTTTTTTGAGCCTATGCCGAGGATCTCGGACCATGTACCCATGTGCTGTCATGTCTAACACTGCCTATGGAATCGTCAATCACCAAGGTAGCACTATAACATACCATCCTTGATAATCTGGGGTTGTCCCTAGATCTACTACTTGTGCTCGCTACACCCAAGGTTGTAGGACCACCTGTAGAAAACTAGTGTGAGCTCATCTTATCCTAATCCATGACCTATTATGAAAGGTATCTCTCGACTTGTGTGCATACCACATCTCATCACTGGGAACCCCCTGAATGAGACCGAACTACCGCTAGACCCTGTCCACTCTATACCACTCAAGGATATAGCTCCTTCTCCCAAGAATAAAATGGTCAATAGCCGTAGTGCTCAACTCTACTGCATTGTGAGACCACTAATATAACCTGTATGACCACCATGTAATCATATGAGGTTGTAGCTCATCTAGAGCCTGCCTGTAATAGGGTGTGTCTCCCATGTGCTCATGAATATCATATCCATCTAGAACCCAACCCATAATAGATGGCTTGTTGAGGGCTCGAGCTCATAATACTCTTGTGGGGCGTCTATGGTGATATGATTCCATGCCCATATTTGTAGTAAATTCACATGACCCGTGGTCTTGACCATGGTAAGCTATCAAGTGAAGATATGCATATAAATGATCTATTATACACTTCTCCCAACAATAAACCTCTCCCTGGATAAGATTGTGTATCACTCCAATAAGGCCCAAAGGAAATTGAGGACAAGTCTTGTTAGGAAGCAATATGCCGCTGACAAGAGCTATCGGAAATACGGAACTGTCTCTAGCTGACGATTTGACATACACATAAATGTCAATGGTCATACCCTAACGAGGTATGTCTACCACTCTAAACATCTCGTCTCGATGTCATTTCGGTGTATACCTTACAACATACCAAATAATCAATAATATTAACTCTCCCGCTCTACCAAATACGATCCCGATGGTCGTCATAAGTAATCGGTGACCTCGGATAGGGACTCACAAAATTTTCCACACATCCTCCGAAGTAATACTTATCTCACCTATCGGAAGGGGAAATGTCTAACTCTCACTATGCCATCTCTCAACTAAGGCTATGATCGACTATGATCTAAAATAATCTGTGGTATATGGGCCACATCTAATAGACCTGGTCACCTCTAGTGTAATCTCCAAATAAATTTGGCCGCATCGTCTAAATGTTGCCTCATAGGCCCGAAGCCGCCTATGTCACTGTCGCGTCTCCAATCGAGGTAGCCTAACCTAAAAATTAGAAATAACACGTGTTAAAAAACATTTTCTTCTATACTACATCATTACATTCTTCTATTTCATTGTCTAAGTTTTTAAAAAAGCTTTGGCATCTCTAGGGCCACCCAAGTTGACCCCTCCACACCAGCTCGCCCCCGATAGCGCCTAACACACCCACTCGATGCGGGCGCACCCAAGTGCTAGTACCCCCTTTTACATGCAAGTGCCTATGTTTTCACACAAGTGCACCCACTTCCCAACCTAACTCTCTAGCTCGTTCCAACGCGTCTCCTTTGATGCTTTGATGTGCCCATTTTTGCACCTGTTGCGAAGATGTATGTATTTCCCATGATTTCCACCTTTGGTGTACATCCTTTTGTACCAATGTGGACGTGCCTATTTGATTTCAACACCAACATGCCCTCGACCACACCGGCATGCCCCAAGGGCTACGCCGACATGATCACGTGATTTTCTACTCGATAAATGTGATTACAACGTAATAAATGCACTATCAAATGATATGGGTGAAAATTTTGGCTTTATGTACTTGTCTTGAATGTGATCCCTACAATGTTTTTGATTCTTCACCCTCTCCATTTCTCTCATAGGCCGAGCAATTTCATTAATAACAATCGTAAGTGTGTGTGGTAAATGAATTCGCCGTGATGGTTTTTACCCCCTCTAAAGATGGTATATGGATCCATTTTAACCCCCGCATCATGTATCTCACCCCTAAAGTGTCCCGGGACCATCGTGTTTCTTCTAAATTCTTCTAGCACTTGTCGTGATGATTATTTTTAATAAATAATTATTTTTCATCCGTTTTCGCTACACTAGGGCATGTTTTTACTTTTGCGACCCTCTGGCTACTTGGGGCATATTTTTACCTTCCAACATATTTTGGCGATGTCCAATGAATTCATATTTTCTTCTACAATATTTTCTTCCCAAAAGTTCAAAATTAAAACAATATAAAATTTTCTAAAAAAATGGTAAAAATCATTAAAAATCCAAAAATTGTCAAAATTCAAAATTTTGTAAAAATTGGTAAACCCTGCAGTTGAAGCCCTGCAAATGCATTTCCTTCAAACATCTAAATTTTCCCTACAAAACATATTTCTTAGGTTCTTGTCTTAAATGAATTGCAGATCATCTACCTCCATTAACAAAGCTAGTTTGCTTACCATGTTGGTACTCGTGCAATAGTGAGTTGTCGAGAGACTGTGTGTCATAAAGACACAAATGCTTTCCATGGGACTACTTGTGTCCTCCATTATCCCCCTTTCATGTATCCTTGATTGGGGCACCATTTTTAATCCTTTTCGTTCCAACATGAACATTTGAGAACTAAATCTTGATAACAAAAAACATTGGTGCAACTGTCTTGAACGTTGTTTGTTTGAGTATGTGTGATTGTACTTGTTTCACTATCAAGTTAGCTGGTTTACTTTCTCATATTGCATTACATTATGTATGTTGTATGGAGTTATGCATTTTTAGCAATGAACAAATGTTAGTAATATAGATTTTCATGTTATTTTACACTTTTGTTTATTTTAATAAGGGCCGATGATGTAGATCATAAGGGCAACATGATGAAACAAATTTTGTTATTGAATATTGGATGCAAAGAGATATTCCTACATTCTCCACTATCATGTCTTATCACTATTAATTTTTCTTCCAAACACCTAGGGTAATAAACAATCATGTTTATCCCTATCCTGTTTCTTCTATCCATTTAGATAATATTTTCGATCATCGATTGACTTCTTCTATCACCCCATGACACTCGGCGGGGCATTGTTCATTTCACTAATTTTTCTTCCAAAATTTACTTGTTTACACTTGGCCACTATGTTTGAAGTGTTGTCACTTACTTCACCTCAAACACGCGCAAATGTAGACACATAAATCCCGCTTTTTTCTTGAGCCATTTGGGCATTATGTATCCATACTCCTTTCGCAAGGTCTTATATGTTGAGCCTTTTCTTTCTTCTTTTTCTTTTGCTTGTTGCATTCCTTCATGCTTTAATGACTTCAAATGTATTTGTTGTTGTCCTTTTATCTTGGACTCTTTGCTTGATATTGTCCATAATGGATCCCCTGGGCTAGGTTGCCCCTGTATACCTGCAAAATTAGACTTAAAAATGACATTAGTATCCAAAAATGTCCTTTGCATGGACCTTCCATCATTCTCCTTCATTTCTCTTTGTGGTTCTTCATTTTTACTAGACCACTCATTCTCTTCATCACCTTTTGTATCTTCCTTGCAATATTATTCCCTTGCTTCACTCATGAAGCTTAGCTCTTCATGTGTATCTATCATCTCATCCTGTGTACCTTCAATCTCTTCATATGCTCTACCAACTAGCTTTTCCCATATTGTTACTATCTCTTTCTCAAGGAATTCAACATGTCTCCTTATTTCATCTATCTCTCTTTCTTTCTTTTTAATTTCTCTTCTTTTCTCTTGCCACTGTTACCTTTCTCATTGCATGCACTCACACCATAACTTGTCTCAAATCCATAATTTCTCTCTCTCTCTCATCCAAGTCTATATCACCTTGGATTTTAGCCTTCCTTCTCTCTCTTATCCAAGCTCCTTCATGGATATTTGGCTATCTCTTTCTTCTCTCTTTCTCACAACCCTTCACTTTGTGCAAGCTCTAGTGGCATTAGGCCAATTTCCTTGGCTCACTCTTCATCTTGCTAGTTGTAGCTTCTTAGGCTTATTTTCATTTCTTCTTTCTTGGGATTTTCTTAACCACACTTGTCTTCCTTCATCTACCTGCAACATTGCATCACTTTCTTATCCAATTATTAACACAAACAAACAAATTTAACATTTACTCAAACATCTATACTTTTATTGAAAATCGATCGAGACCGCTTTCGATATCAAAATGATGCACTTCTTAGCTCAACTTTCCTTCTTAGAACACTAATCACTCTCATTCTTACCATTTCCATTATAATTAGTGATTTTCACTAATTAACTAATGTTTCTTACCATTTTGGTTAATTAACAATGCTCTTGTTGATTACCTATCCTCTTTCACATTTAGGATGCCAATTTACAACACATCGTAAGTCAAAATCCTCTTCCAAACAAAAAATTAGTGATTATTAGCTAATTAAGCCTATTTACCCTTGTTTTGATCAATAAACCCTATTATTTGCTCAAACCCCTCTTCCAACCATTCAAAATCACCCCATTTCCCTCAGGACATCTCATAAGGCCTCAAAACTTATCCTAGTCTCTTAATTGACCCTAAGTGGTTGATTAAGGTTGCTCACATCCTAATTACTTTTCAATTCACCAATCATGATTAATAAACCTTAATCTACTTTGTGCTTTTAGTCCCACATGCACCAAGATACAAGTTTTCCCTAAATAGAAAACTATAAAAATGACTAGCCACATAACTTAAAATTTACACCATGCTTTGAATTGCATATCATATAAGAAATATGATTAAGAGACAACTTCCTCCTTAGAATAGCTTGCTCAATATTTACCTCCAATATTCATGTTGGTTAGTAGAGGGATATCCAATATGGCCTTGTAGCCATTGTTGGAGAGATCCTCTCACCATTTATGAAGTAGCAACAAACCCAATTTGATTGCTTCTAGATCTATTTAGGTTTATGTTAGTTAGCAATTCATACTAAGTAGGCATGCTTTAGCTAATATTGATTGATATCATGTTAGTTATTTTAAGTGTTCCATTAAGCTTTAATCATTGATGTTACTATTGTTAATTCCTAGCTTTGTTAATAGACTATGTCATGTTAGTCTATATATTTGGCTTTGCAAGAGTTTTTAGTAGTTATCATCAGTGCGCATCTCTATCTACTTTATGTTACTTGAGCTTCCTACTCACCAACTTAAATTGGGGAAAATGTAAACACAAAATCACGCACTTTGGGTAATTATCTAGTCATGGTTGCATACTACTATTTATATGATTCCTAAGTAAGAAAAGTACTAATCAACCCATGTCTTTAGCCACCTTTCTTTGTTTTTCTGTTGCTAATTTTGGTCTTACACCCTTACTTTCTCAGTCTTCCTTTTCACACCTCAACATTTATTATCCTGGACTCCAATTTGTAGCTAGGACACTTGCGTTAGGTGCCCTCGTCCTCTCTAGACACCCCCGACACATGCGTAGCTGGGACACTTTGTTCACACTTTTTGGGTCCTTTCTAGCCATTTGATCATCTTATATTTTTGGTAGTCAACCTTTTGGGGTTAATTATGAAATTCAAGCAAGGGAATCATATAAATATAAAGTTATGTGATCATAATAAAGGACCAAGCACTAAGCACTAGCTATCACCACCTAAGGTTGCATCCATCAAGCATCTAAGAGCTCTATTGCATCCATCTAGCACCATCTAAGGGACACAAGGGCTTGTTACTCTACATACACACTTTATAGGAGGGAATTTCATTTTATTCCATGCATAAATTTATTACATTTCTTTACATCTAGCTTACTTTCTCACTATCAAGTGCGACATGTTCAAGAACCACCTAGTGCACAATTCCACACACATAGATAACTACATTGGGTTTGAGATGTAGTGCAACACTCAATCGTAAGATCACCAT
Organism: Taxus wallichiana var. yunnanensis; assembly: GCA_018340775.1. NCBI lineage: Eukaryota > Viridiplantae > Streptophyta > Pinopsida > Cupressales > Taxaceae > Taxus > Taxus wallichiana. The sequence goes on along the minus strand of CM031242.1, from coordinate 728,097,924 downwards.
TGTGACAGTTGAGGAAATTTCACCCTCATTCTGCATCTTTCTTTTTTAGGATTTGATGTCTATTTGAGGGTTTTACATGTCATTGTTTCATTATAGGTTTCTAGAAACTTCGACGATCATCGTGCAACCTCATAGTGAAAAAAGGTGAACAACAGGGAACACTTAACGACCACTTAGAGGAGGTTTTCTGAGTATTTCCATATACACAGGTTCCTAGAAATAAGCCTACAACACCCACAGTGCTCATGTCCCTCTCCAAGCGCCCCAATCTAAGCAAGAGATAGTCAACTCACACACTTTTCTAAGGCTCTGTTCAACACCTCTCCCTCTTTATTCATTTGGTCGACACTTGAATAGTCCATATTTCACTGCGAATAAGATAAGGCTTTTTACCCTCTCTTTTCAGTTAGGGTTTCATATACTTGCGCTTAGTTTTCTTGGCTCAATTTTTGTACTTAATTGTTTATTCATTTACTACTAGAATAACATTCGGATCGGGTTATATATTTCCATATTTACCTTAATCATTATCCAACCTTTGATTACTTCCCGAAGAGTAAACACCAATGTAGATGGTGTGTGCAAATCTGATCCATTTTGATCCAATTCGATCCAATGCAAAAGTAGAAAAGAAGGTGTAATGCATGCATGTTGAGTCTTTGAAGGAATGCGTGTCTTGTAAAATCTGTTGTGTAAACCATCGGAAACCGTATTGAGCTAAGAAAATTTGTGTAATTTCCCCACTGGCGACAAGCTCCCAAGAAGGGTCGGGGGTGCCTAGGTGTTATTGTTTGTGTCCGGGCACCGACGTTTGTGTTGAAGACCCAAGTCAAGTTCTAGGTTGTTCTTAAACCGAAAAAAGCTGTGTTGTATCAAGATACTAAACTATGTTGAACAATGATTGTAAAATGCTAAATGGGGTGATTGATTCTCCCAATGATTCCCCCTCATTTGGGGTGCATGCGACATTGCAAGGAGGATGTGGCCTAAAGGAGGACCGGATGATGTACTAAAAGTGATGCCCTCGGGGAGTGTGCTTGGTAGAAACCAAGGCACACAAAAACAAAGTTATTGAAAGCAAGTGTTATTATAAACAAGATAAACATGCTTGTAGAAGACAAAGTGTAAGCTAGCAAGTAGGAATACAATATACAAGAATACAATGTAGATCATGAAAAGTGGGTTACAAACACGGGACATCAATAACGATATCACAAGACAATCAAGGCCGAAGTGGAAAAAAGCATATATTGTGCACACAAGACAAAGCGAAAAACCCACAAACAATGGCATACAATGGAAAACCGATTAACTAAAATTAACTAAACTATGGTGAGGTATAGAAAAATAGCTAATCTAATATACGAGGACTAAAACAATGTAAAACTATGCTTACCAATATGGAATATTTGTAAATAATTATATCTAATGAAATAAAACCCTAACTATGCAAAGATGTAAAGGAAAAGGACTTAGCTAATTGTTGGAGACTGTCACAAGTTTTGCATGTCCGACTATGGATTCCGAAGTAGGAACGATCACTCAGAGGTCCCACAAAGGTCAAATCTAGAAGATCTGGGAATAAATTAGCACCACCGGGAAGGTCTTGGGGTGCCACTGGGTGCCCCTGGTCTATAAAATAGGCACCCTGGTCTCTGTAAAATATCATAATCTAATTTCAGCAATGTTGCAGCAAGATGCCCTAAAATATTCCTTGTCTATCACACTAGATATGTCAAAATGTGTTGGGTGTGTGAAATGATGTAAGTTGAAGGAATGACCTGTAAGGGATAAAGAAGTATCAAAACCCTAAAAATAAAATATGAAAAATGAATGGGTCAGATTGATCTTAGTGCCACAACAGTGGGCTTACTAAACTGAGTGTTGCACTACATTTTAGACCCAAATGTAGTTCTGGTGTGTGTGTATGTGTGTGAATGTCATTTCAGTACTCTTGTACTCGGTTGCACTTTGAAGTAACAAATAATAATAACTATAAAAAATGTAATAGTGTGTGTGCATGAAATAGAATAGAATCCTCCCCTATGTTGTGTGTGTTGATGCATATCTCCTATCCTTGATGTATGACACTATGTGGATGCAAGTGATGCAATGGATATAAATCTAGATGGAGTGATAGTAGTATGTGATGCTAGGACCCTCATTATGGTCTCATAACTTTGTATTTATAGGGTTCTCTTGCTCTAATTTCGTAATTAACCCTGACATGGCTGACTAGGAAAAAGATAAGGATGAAAAATGGCTAGAAGAGGCCCAAAAAGAGGTGGGAAAGAAGAACATGGATCATGGAACCCTAGGTAGGATCTGGGGTGCCCGAGATGCCCGAAGACAGTTTGGGCACCCTAGTTTAGGCTAAAATGACAGGACAATTACGAAATAGATGGATATGCATAGGAAAATACATAGGAATGATGAAATAAAAGGTAAAAATAAGATGGCCAAAAGGTGGGATTAATTAGTAATTTTTTTACTTGAGAACCCTCTAAATAGTAGTACAAGACCAGACTAAATAATGCCTAAAGTGCATGATTTTGTGTCTACAAAAACAATGACAAGGAAGAGAAAGTAATGTAACAAAAACCATGGTAGAAAATAGTTCCTGTAAAATAAACGATGCACATGAAGCACCCATTTTCATGTTAGGAAGATAAAAATTATGTCAAAGCATGCATGATTTGATAATGTAGTGTGCTTAGTAAGAAGATGAAGTAGTATAAAACAAAAAAATGCACCTATGATGTGTACAAAAGTAGATGCCCCAGGAGATGTTGTGGGACTAGTAAGAGGTACTATGTCAAGAATTTGTGTTGCGTGTAATATATTTTTATAAATTCGGTGATCACAAATAAGGCAAGTGAACACACATGTGTGTATAGAAAAGATAATGATATACATTATATCTAGTTAACGAGTAAACAAAGTGTACAAGCGAGTATAAGTAAACAAGAACAATGTGCAACACAAATATACAATATGTTATGAGTGTGAATGGAATGGAATGCGAGTAAGTGTGATAGGATCCACGTTCCCCGAGAAAATGTGAATGAGTATGCATGAGATGAATTTCATTTATAAATGCCCTCAACAATTGATACTGAACCATAGAACAAGAGTGTGTCATCGGGAAATGGTTTGAATTGTGTGTTAGAAAGATATAATCGATAAAGCGTACATAATAGAGAGTGAGTGAGTGTGGTGAGGTTCATTTCATATTTAGACCCTCAACAATTGAGTATGAAACATGGAACTAGAGTGTGTCATAGGGTAATGTGTTGTAATGAATGTGTATTATAAATATATGTCATGAATATGTTGAGTGTGAGATGTTTCATGTGATGTGAGGTGAGGTTCATGAATGTAGTAAGCCCTCAACAGTCAAGTGTGAACTACAACATGAGAGTACATCATCGGGTAATGATGATATAAGTGTATAAAGTGGTTTTTATTGATGCTTAGGATATATTAGACATTAAGCATAGAGCGTCAAGTGCATGGGATGATAGAGACATTTGATAACAATGTAAGGGGAGAAGCTATGGTTCCCCCAAGTATGTCAGTGATGGATATCTAGTCAATGACGCTAATTTGATCAATGTAAGTGTAGTTTCCTTGACAAAAGTAATTATATGCTTAAGTGGTGATGGCTTAGGAGTCTTCAACGGTGGAAGTCGAAAGAGGCTAGCTAGAGTTTTCTTGTCTTGCATAGCGAGTGGTTTCTTGTTTGGTAACGTCGTAGAAGACTTGAGAGGAGGAGATGTTGGTTGTTTTGTTTGACTTGGTAATGTTACAGATGAATCAGTAGGAGGAGGTAATGAAAAATAGACCTTGAGAGGTGGTTTCTTAGTCAGAATGGGTTGAATAGGTGATACTTAACTAGATTAAAAAGACATTAAAAGTGATGACATGATGTTCATGAGACATAGAAGGAGCAGATTTAGGAGCCCATTTGGATGTAGCATTTGTAGATGGGCATGTAACAAAATGTTGTGCAACGAATGAGATAAATCCTTGACTCTCCATATGTGCTATTCTTTGTTGTAAACTATAGCAATCATTGTCATTATGTCCATTGATTCGATGATAAGCGCAAAATGGGAGACCTTGATATTTGATCAACCGATAAGGAGGATAGAAATGAGTAGTTGGAAAACTGATCAATTGATGACTAAGGAGCTCAGTAAGAATATCATGTTTCTTAGCATTGCGATCAAACGTGAGAGGATTTGGTAATGGAAAGAATTGAGGCTCACTAATATGAGCACATGTAGAAGACATAGAATGAGGATGAGAAGAAGAACTAACATGAGCTTGAGAAGCGTCCTTAAGATGTTGGATTTCATATTTTAAAGATGTAATCGTGGATTCCATAGCCTGAAATTTGTCTTGAAATAAATAATTCAAATCTTGAATTGACTCCAAGATGGGTTGATTGGATGGAGGAATAGGACAACTAAGATCATCTAATAGACGATCAAAAATAGCACTCACTTGAGCAAGTGGCATATCTTTAGGGAGAAACATGGTGTCTAGAGATTTTTGAATAACCACTTTGAAAGGTGGATGCATTTCAAGTAATTTAGACAAAGATATTTGACGAACCTTAGGAGCCATGATAGAAGAGATTAAATTAGAAAAATGAGGATCCAAGTGTGCTAAAATGGGACGAGTTCACCATAAGATTTTACAAATATTGAAACAAATAAATGCTAAATCTAAATATGTAACATCAAAATGATATACATAATTAAGTACATATTTTACTCAAACAAGTAAGCTAGAAAAATGTAAAACCCTAGTTCTAAATGAGTAGATAAAAATAATTAGTTGATTCGCAGTGATGTTTAAGTTGTGCCGAGATGAAAAACTAATGAACATGATGAGGGAAGTGTTGCATTGATGCCCAAAAAAATTTAAAAGTGTCGGAGTAAGTTGGAATAAGGCACCTTGACTAGGTTAGGGGTGCCAGGGCACTTCTGAGAACTCCTTTGGGTGCCTCTACTCAAAACCTCGAGAAAATGATCTTTGTAGGGTCACAAAATGTTCGCTAATGTTCACCTTTAATCACCTATATGTCATTGTACCTCGTTGTTATCTACCTAAAACTGGAATAAGAAAGAGCACATGTAAAACCCTAAAAATAATCAAATCCTAAAAAGAAAAAGATGTAAATGGGGATTCAAACTGACCCTGATGGTCACCTAAATGAGTGAACTTACGATATGGGAATTGCACTACATTTCAGACTCCATGTAGTTCTACATGTGTGTGTAGAATCATGCCCTAGGTGGCTCTTATACGAGTTGTACTTGATAACGAGTAATATATAGATGTAGAGAATTTAGATAGATGTGTGCATGGAAAACTAAACTTCCTCCTATGAAGTGTATGCAAAATAATGGTATCCCTTGTCCACACATCCCTTGTCCCTTGTGTGGATGCTAGATGGATGTTTGAATGCTCTTATAACATGTTTTGATGCAACCTAGGGTGGTGATATATAATGCTTAGTGCTTTGTCCTTTATTATTATCGTGTAGATTTATATTCATATGATTATCTTGCTCAAATTTTGTAATTAAACACTAAAAGGTGACTAGTAACTTAGTAAGAAATTAGACACCCAAATGGCTAGAAGAGACCCAAAATATGCACACAAAGTACAAAGAGGTTGGAGGCACCAAGAGGGGATGGAGGCGCTGGCGCCAAGGCGTCTGGCTGGATGTTGGTGTCTAGAGTTATAAATTTCGAAGTATGAAAAGACAGACTAGGAAAGAAGGTGTGTGAGACCAATAAAGAAAATAGAAAGAAAGTAAACATGCCCAAGATAGGGGTCAATTAGTACTTTTCTTGCTTAGGAATCATATGAATAGTAGTATGTGATCAAGACTAGAAATATACCCAAAGTGCATGATTTAGTGTCTACATTCACCCAATTAGGTTTTTTTACTAAATTTAGTGTGGGATTTAGTGATGACTAACTGCTTTAGCGAAGGTTTTTCCAAGCTAGACTTGACAACTTTACTAAAATATCCTCCAAATTTTTTAAAAGAAAAATTGATAGTTTTGGGGGGTCGACCCGAGACTTGCAATCTCCAAAACTTTGCCACTATCCAACTAAGAAAATATCCTGGTCTAAGTAAATAGATCTAACTCTCACTTTGAATTGGTGTACGAGTGGATGGCTTGACTTGCCTTATTCAAATCGATCTTCTCAAACCATGAAAAACTTTCCACTTGCAATATTTGACTCGGCTCAGAAAGCGTCTCGCTTTGGAGAAAGATGTGGAGTATTGGCTAGAACGGTAAAAAATCACCAAATAAAGATCAGTCTCTCTTCAACTCAATATGCAATCTACTCTTTGGATATGAGACTTACCTTGTCCAATGCATGCAATGAAACACTATCCAACTCTATCGGGAGCTCGATTTGAATGCATGACAGTTAGCTAATGAAATATGAAACCTAGTGGTGGATTTATCAACTCGGTGGGTCTATATATCCCAATTTGGTCTTGAATCATTTCAAAAATCAATGCCTCAATACCACAATCAACACTTCCAAACTTAACATAACAACTAGATGTAATTGTGACTAAGTGCACCTCAGACTTAGAGGAAAAACCCCTTTAGGGAAAATTGTTTTTATTTTTATTTTTTAATTTGCAGCAAATATGTACAAATCTACTAGGGGATAGTGTACGTTAGGAATAGAGGTGAGAGGATCTATGGCTCTCTCGATGCTGCTCCAACCTTCACTAATGCTCGAATCCTTTTGTAACTTCTTTTCTTTCCTCCTTAGTGATTCAAGGACCCTCTTAGAAGATGGGACTACCGGCTTAGATACTAAATGTTAAGAATGTAATATTATGGAAACCCTTCATTATTAAACAAATGAAGAAGTTGCAATGTTTATATACATTGAAAAAAATAAAAGGTAAGTCGATCAAATCAACTAACCATGGAAAATATGCAGAAATAGCATATTACCCATAGTTAATCACATTCGGGAACATCCGGGAAGAATAAGCGAATAATAGAATAGCCCCCTAAACTAGGGATGTGACAACTAAGTAATAGCTAACTAACAACTAAGTTAAAGTAATAAAATTTAATTACTTTAACTTTACAACTTTGTAAATGATGAATTAACCTAAGTTTATTCCTAACAATTAACTATGGGTTTGAACCTTTAGGTGGGTGCACTTCATAAAAAAAAATTGTTCAATAGTGTTAAGATGTTCATTTAATGCCTTTAATTGGTTAATGATCAATGAGGTTGAAGGAGTATAGTGAAAGACTAACACGTGTAGTCCTAAGTCTATGTCTTCTTGATATCAACCAATACCGGGAGGATTGAGGATTATTTAAAAGATTCTTCTGTGAGGTTGGTTTAGAATGTGAATGGTCATGTGCAAATCCCTAACTCACGAGTAAGAGGACGAGAAAAAGGAGCTAAAGGATAAGAAGAGGCTAAGCTCTGATAATGTGAATTCCTAATAGTTAAGTTTTGATGTTTTTATTCTACGGTTTATTTGATTAACAATAACAATAAATGAACAATAAAACAAATTTATTTAACTCAAAATATTCAAATAAACACTTTTAATTTATTTAAATTGCATTTAATACTCATTCAATAAAAATAAATGACAATTATTCTAAACTCCATTTGTGTTTTCAAATAATAACTTTTAAATGAAATAAAAGTAAAACTAATAATCAACTACATTGAGTATGAAATGTAGTGCAACACTCGGTGAAAATCACATTAGGGTGACTGTCGAGGTTAGTCCGACTCAAGCATTTGCATATTTTATTTAGTCTAGTGTGTGCTTGAGTCTTGTGCAGGTATAGGGTTTATTTTGCAAGTACAAGTGTGACAAGAGAACCCTATAGTGAAGTGGATACGACACGAGCAAGTGAAGGTGACATTATTAAAGACTAGAAGAATCAAATATGCACACCTCTCTAGGACACTAGTGCCTATTTCGGACACTAATGTTGAGGTGATTATGTCCCCTTATGGGTGATTATGTCTAGCATAAATTTTATATCACTATTTTCCAAATGAAGCACATATTGTTCATATTGAGCTGTTTCTACCATCTGTCTAGCCTTGATCCAGTCTAGATAGTCAAATATCAGCTAAGTCACTCTTATCCTCTTGTTGGTTATACTTGTGCATCATTACATTTCCATAAGATCCCTCGTGTGGTTTGTTTTATTCCTTATGAACTACTAAGATATGTTGCATGGTGATAATTCCAAGCCTACTCCACCAAAGTATGATGATTTCCTATGAATGGTCTTTGACCTGTTTTACAAATGCACATGAAGCCAAATTTTATCGTAATACATATGGCCCTAACGATAAGAATGACCTTCCTTTTCCTATAAAAACTTATATCACTCGATCCTTATGTTTCACAAATAACATCTATCGACACTACTAGTTCTTGTGGAAGTGATAGTGATATTGTTTCTCTTACTACAAATGATACATGTGTAGAGGATTTAGTTAAATTTTTAGATGAATAATGTTATTGTTAGAGTAGGTATTTACCTTATCTCATGTTCACCTAGGTACTTGATTTACCTTTATTTTATTTATCATCACCCACTTATGTGTGTGGATATTTCTTTTTATTTATTTAGATATTAAGGGGATATTATCTAGTTGTTAGGTATAGTTCTTTCCTTTATCTATGGTATTGACTAGTTCTTTCCTTGATCTATGGTATTGACTAGATCTTTGATGTCTATTTCTCTCATAAATCTATGGTCTTGACTAGTTCTCTGATGACTAGTTCTTTCCTTGATTTATGGCTTGATCTATGACCTTGACTATTTCTTAGATTGTTATTCCTTGCCTAATAACAATCTCATTATATTTCATTGAGTTCCATAATAACATATGATATTGTTGCCCATTTGTTTGTAAAGGTTTATGTAAAGTTATTCTCGTGAATTTCTTTCATCTTATTGATCGTGGTGTTTGATTAGCATATGATTTCTTGGCTTAGCATGATCTCGTCATCATTCCTTTTAGTTATGTTGATAATACTTATGATAACCATACACAAAAATTTAATACTTCTAATGTTGTAGTATATGCTATTCTAAATGGTACTATCCTTGTTTCTTATTTTATGCATTCCCCATTTACCTATGGACAAATAGATATGACTGGCCCTATTTGTATTGTTCCTCCCATTGTTTCTACCCTTTGTTAATAATTATGTTAATGTCCCCTCTCATTCTTCTTAACAAGGTTCTTATGCTTTGACTATTGTGCCAAAAATTCATATCTTTCTTCCTCTTCTACTTGTGTGCACATTGTTGATGCTATTACTCATTCATCTTATCATGATGTGTTAGAATCTACAAATATTAATGATGCATGCATCTCTAATCTTGATGCCCAAAAAGATAGTGTACATTGTGATGTCCATAAAGGTAGTATGCATGTTAATTATATTCCTTCTCCTAATGGGCTTATTGATAAAATTGTGCAAACTTTTATTTCTCTTGTCCTTTCTCATAGTATCCTTAAAACTAGTTCTCCATTAGTTGATCTTAAGATTAATTTCCAACCAAATAGTGTACTCATGGCTATCCATAATGGAAAGATACAACCACTCAATGAACCTCTTAATTTTTATGACATTCCTCCATAATAATTCCTTTCTCTTATGCATGTTGTAAGTGATTTAAAAAATAAGATTCATACTCTTACCCTTGAGAGTAGGGCATATTATGCTAGTTGTGATAATAACTCTCTTCATGAAAATCCTATTCCTAAGAGGATTTACAACTCACCTTTTCCTAAGGGTTTTAATTTTCCTACTTTTAATTTTTTGATGGAACATGTAATCCTTATATGCATATTAGGGATTTTAGACTATTTACTGACTTCCCATTCTAATGATAAATTACTTCTAAAAGCATTTCCTTGTATCCTTATTGATAGGCATGTAAATAAGAATCCTCTTAATAAAATCATGAAGGAGGTTTTCCGGGTCATCAACAATTCATCTCTAAGTGTGGAACTCAAACAAAGGCTAAAACCTTTAGATCTAATTTTTCCTAGAATATATGGTTTACTAAAAATACACAAATTTGACATACCTCTTAGACCTATTGTTGATACTATTGACTCACCCACTTACAATTTAGCTAAATATCTTGCGGGTAAGCTCGAACAATTTTTCAGAAAAACATCCTCGTTCATAAAATATTCCACCGAATTTGTTCACATAATTGAAAATAAGAGCATTGAAAAACAAGACATTTTGGTTAGCTTTGATGTTATTTCTCTTTATACCAAAATTCTGATTGATGATGCTATAGAAGTGATTAAAGCTTTAATTGACCAAGATACAACAAAATTGACCGAATTTTGTCTTCGCTCCACTTTCTTCACTTTCGATGGTAAATACTATGAGCAAAATGAAGGGGTTGCGATGGGATCTCCTCTATCACCTATTGTGGTAAACCTATTCATGGAAAATTTTGAAGAAAAATCCCTTAGATCTGCACCCCTAAAACTTGAGTGGTGGTATAGATTTGTTGATGATACTAATGTTAACTGGAAACATGGTATGGAACATCTGCATAAATTCCTTGAGCACTTAAATATGTAATCTTCACACATACAATTCACCATGGAGATTGAAGAAAATGGAATGCTCCCATTTCTTGATGTCTTAATCAAGCGTAATGAGGATGGTTCTCTTTCCAGACAAGTTTATAGAAAAAATACTCACACTGACATATATATTAGAGCAGACTCGCATCATCACCCTTCTCAAAAGGATGGTGTCTTAAATACCTTGTTTACTAGAGCTCTTAGAATTTCTGACATAAATCACTTACCCTCGAAGAAAAACACCTAACCAATGTTCTCACAAGGAATGGATACAAAAAGTGGAAAATTAGAGCCGCATTACCAAGAAGGCTAAAGAGTTCCTATCAAGGTCTCCTCGGTCCTCTGATTTTTGCAACAACGACAACAATAAAGCTTTCTTACCCTACATTTCTGGAACTACTGATAGGATTTCTAGGATATTAAGAAAAAAGGGTATAAAAACTTGTTTTAGACCTGTAAAAACCATTAGAAACAAATTAAAAAACCCTAAAGACCCAATTTGTCCAAACTTAAGAAAAGGGGTCTACTCCATACCGTGTGCTTGTGGTAAAACATACATCGGGGAAACAAGAAGGTCACTAAAAACTAGACTCTGTGGCATGACCGTTATAAGGACTTAGAGTATACTTAGGTCATAAAATCAGCTTTGGCGGATCACGAAGACATCAAAAACACACGATTTGCATCGATAATGCAAAATTAATAGCAATTGAATCACACTACATAAATAAGAAATTACGTGAAGCCATCAAGATTGAAAAACATCCTAGGCCCGACCTAGTTTTGTTTGTGGTTTTGGGGTGTGCTCTCATACCGCACGCTTTTTTGTTGAAAGTCATCTTATATCATATTGAATTGAATTAATATAATATAAGATCCTTTTCATAAAAAAACATCCTAACAACCTAAATTGCGATTACGGTGGAAACTAAGTCAATCATGAAAACCCCTATTGCATAAGTTAACATTCTCTCCTCCCCAACTTGTGTTTGTTGAATTATTGTGTTTTTCCTTTCTTTCCATTTCTTGTCTATCAGTTTTTGTCCTTTATTTTCCCTTTTGTTTTCTTCCCCCTCTTTTCCTCATAATCTTTCGTTTATTTTCTATTTCTTTTTTGTGGTTTGTCCCCCTTCTCCTTATTATCATTTTTGTCTTTATTTTATTTATTTTTATTTTTAATTTACTTTATCTTATTTCCATTTTTCTTGTTATTTTTCCTTCACATATTTTGGAACGACATGTCTCTTGGTAATTGGATTATTTATAATAGTTCAATTTCCATATCTGCTCTCAAGCAATAAGCTTCAACCCGATTATTGTTTCGGTACTTTGGAATTGAAATGTCGGGTATTAATCCTCCTTACACAATGTATTCACAAATTCCATTCATTCTCTCGATATGTGAAATGAATCTCAAATATTTTCTTCACATTGGTTTCATCATTTATATAGTGGATCTATTAGCACTTAACTTGATATATGTGAAGCATTTCTCGGATATTTTATTTCTAACAATGGTCATTGTGTTCAATGAAAGGTTTTGCAAGAGCTGCTAAATTGGGGTAAGAAACACTCACGAGCCCCAAAGCTTTGTTCAAAAGCCCCTTAATGGACCATATGATAAGAAATGAGAAAGGAATCCTATTTTCATGCATTAACTTGAAGTAAACAAGCAACTTAAACAAATGAAGTTAACCTCTATTCTTGAAAGCTTAAAGTAAATGAACCTAAAAGGATCTAAGCAATCAGTTTATGCTTCAAGAGAATGGGATCTCACCATTAATGGCTTTAAGGCCAATGGTTCTTCCCATTTACTCCATGTTATGTGATAGAAATGCAAAAGCAAAGCAAATAGCTCAATAAAAGGTCCTAATCCTAGTAATAATATTATAGTTTAGGTTAGAGGGAAGAAGTGTTCTTAGAAATGAGAGGGGGTAGTAGGTTATTTATAGTTTTCCATTTGGGAAATGGGAGGATTTTTTGTGCATGTGGGACTAAAAAGGGAGTCAACAAGTAAATTAGCAAGTCAAAGTAACATTTGACTAGTTTTAGAGAGAGGTTGATCATGGTTAAGACTAGCTAACCATGTTTAGAGGGTAATTAATCCTATTTAGAGAGAAATTAGGTTTCTAGGAGGGTTCTGAAAGGCCTAATCAATCCAATGAAGTGGATTGATATTCCAGGGAGCTAATAGAGGTGGTAAAGAAGAGAATATTAGCCAAGAAGAGGTTATTATAACCTATTTAATTAGTTTACAAGAGGAAATACGACCAAAAGAGTGTTGTAAGAGGGGAGTTAGATAGATCTAACTGACGAGGTGTCGTAAATTTACGAGGAAGAGAATAATAAGTGCAATATTAGAAATAATAGTGCTTTGATCAAACTACAGTGTGTCATGACAATGGCAATATTAGAAATACTAGTTGGATATGGAAATGTTGACACAAGGTTTTAAGCTTTGTTTTTGAAGGATTTACCATTATCGTGTGACAATGATGAAGGGATCCCATAACGCAGATGAGATGGTTCATGATTAATTTTGAAATTTATGCACCGGTGACATAAGTAAGAGCGACAACCTCTACCTATTTGGTAAAGTATTCGGTGGCAAGTGATGATGTGAGTATGACCATTTGAAAAGAAGGATGGCGCTTCCCCTATGAGATCCAGTGCCCCATTTAGAGAATGGCCAAGGCATTACAATGGGCCGCAAGGCTGTCTTTGGCACATGTATTAAGTTTCCATATTTCTGGCATAGTTCACACTTATTTACAAAGTTACAAAGCAATCCGATTCCATGGTAGGCCAATAATAGCCTACTCTCAATAGCTTCTTAGCTAAGACCATGCACGGTGTGCGCTCCACAAATACCACCATGTACTTCCTTAATGGTGTGGATCGAGTCAACAACATCCAAACAACGAAGTAGATTCCCGTCGTAGCCATGACAATAAAGGGTGCCTCCTAGGAGGGTATAGCGGCTATGTGGCAGATAAGGGCTTTCTTTTCAAAATGAGTAATGTCTAGTGGAAAAGTTCCATCTTGTAGGTATCGAAAGATTGGATCATACCAGGGGATAAGGGACCAACAACTTCACATGCCAAACATGACTCTGGCATATCATATGCTGGCACTTGTAAATGCTCTACGAAGAAAGGCATCTTACTTTCCTAAGGGGGAATGCATAACAGAGACCCAATAGTAGCCATAACATCTGTGGATCTATTGTGCGACCTTGGTTTTTGCTCAAATATGATCTGTGTAAAGTACTCCTTCAGAGGTTTCAACCATCTTTTTATATGGAATGAGCTTCTCATCTTTAACTTTGTACTCATCATTAACTTGTTTAATGATAAGTTGAGAGTCTCCAATGACTCGTAGTTGTTGGATGTTCCAAGTAATAGCTAGCTTGAGGCCAGCGATGAGTGCCTCATACTCTGTAATGTTATTAGTGCACGAAAATCCCAATCGAATGCTCTTGGTATGACATCACTTGTGGGAGTGATGAGCACCACTCCTGCTCCAGATCCATGGAAGGTGAAAGATCCATCAAAATGGACTCTGCCATTCTATAGACTCTTCAATATACATCATAGATGCATCTGGCAGATCTAGGCACAAAGGTTCCATCCCTGGGAGAGGCACTTCTGCCAACTGATCAGCCAACACCTATCCTTTCAAGGATTTTTGATTCACGAACTCAATATCAAATTCACTCAGGAGAATGATCCAATTAGCCATTCGGCCTGTGAGGGTAGGTTTGGATAAAAGGTACTTGAGAGGGTCAACTTTGGATATGAGTTTGGTTTTATTGTTCAGGAGATAATGGCGAAGCTTTTGGAAGGTGAAGACAACTGCCAAGCAGGCCTTTTCTATTTGGGGGTAATTCAAATCATACGCAATCAAGGTGTAACTGAGATAGTAAATTGCTCTCTCTTTATGGTCTAAGTCATATTGGAAAACTAGGTAGCGGAAATGTACAAGAGGAGAGGTTCACTTGGGGTAGGCGGCATGAGTACAGGTGGGTTGACCAAGTACTATTTTAGTAGTGCGAAGGCCTTCTAATAGTCAGGTCCCCAATTGAATGTGACATATTTCTTGAGTAAATGGGTAAAGGGGTGGCACTTATCTGTAAGTTGTGAAATAAAGTGACGGATTGCCTGAATTTTCCCTTGTAGACTCCTTAGTTGTTTGAGAGTGGTAGGTGGTGGCATTTCTGTGATAGTTGTAACCTTCACAGGGTCCACTTCAATCCCTCTTTGTGAAACAATGAACCCTAGGAGCTTTCCTGATAAAACACCAAAGACACATTTCTTAGGGTTCAAATGAACCTTATAGTCTCATAGACGCTGAAAAATATGCCTCAGTACTTCAGGGTGCTCTCCCCTACTCTTGGATTTCGCTAGGATGTCATCAACATAATCTTCCATGATGTCATTTATCATATCATGGAAGATAACAGTCATGGCCCACTGATAAGTAGCCCAGTGTTCTTGAGCCCGAAAGGCATGACTTTGTAACAAAATGTCCCCCAAGGGGTGATGAAGGCTATTTTATGTTGATCTTCTTCTACAATTTGTATCTGGTTATAACCGAAAAACCATCCATTAAGGACAAAATTTCATAACTAGCAGTGGAATCAACTATCATGTCAATGTTGGGTAGGGAAAGTCATCCTTAAGACATGCCTTATTAATGTCACGGAAATCAGTGTAGATTCTTATGCCGATAGGCTTTTTGTACCGGGACTATGTTAGAGATCCATTCTAAATAGTCAATGGGTTTAATAAAATCAGCAGCTAACAGCTTTTCCAATTCTTCTTTGACAAGGAGTGCCACCTTAGGATGCATCTTTCTCAACTTTTTCTTGATGGGTTTGGCATCCAGGTGCACAATGAGGTTGTGCACAACTAGCTCTGGGTCCAAACCAGGCATATCTCGCATATGTCCATGCGAATATGTCTGCGTATTCTCTTAAGATCTCTACAAAGATATTTTGTTCCTGAGCTGAGAGTGAAGCCCCCAACTTTATCATTTTAGGCTTTCTTTTGAGCCAATGTTGACGTTGATTGTTTCTTCAACAAGCATCTTAGAAGCATCTTCCATCCGTGTAGGATCATGGGGAAGAGTAAGATCAACCTCCTGTAGTAGCTCATTATCATCTTTAAATGGATAAATCACTTCATCTTTAGACTCTTCGTTCTGTTTATCTATGAGTTTTTCAAAGAATTTGTCACTATGAGATTTCCGTCTATTCTTTTTCTAGGTTTCTTGGAAGTGGTTGTACTCTTACTTACCATCTTCTTATTCAAACATCCACACATCTCTGCTTCTTCCCGAAGTATGCACATGTGTCTAGTTGAATTGCAAATCCTTTCTTGTGGTCCCCAGATGGAATAGAATCCTTGAGTCCCATGAAATTTGTAAATGCCTCATCATTTTCAAAGAAGTATAGGGGCACGTGAAGTTGTTGATCCCAATCTATAAGTTCAGGATATACAAGGGCTACTTGATAATTATTTAAGGGGATGGATTCGGATAAGGTAAGGACCGTTGAATCTGGGAATAGGTTAGTGGAAGAAAGATCCTCGTAGAGGCTACATTGGGAATCTGTGTCGCTATCAGAATGAGATGAAACATCCTCACATTCAGAAGAGGTGGCATCATTCTCAGAGGGTAGAGCGTTATGAGGCCTTATCCCAAGGCCATGTTTATCATACTTAAAATGAGGGATGGGAATAGGATCTAGCTGGCCTTATGCATTAATGCCACATCCAAACCCACTATAGCCCATGACAAACATCATGCGGTGACCTTTGATGTACTGGGGTGCTTGATGGCATGAAGCCATGGTGCCTTCTGGCACTCTGCTAGTAGGATCTTCTAACATTTTCTCCTTAGATAGGAGACCACTATGGACAAATTTTTCCAATGGTTTAGGACATTGCTCGTGAGTGCTCTTGAATTAAAAATAAGGCTTACCCCTTGTTCTAGGAGATACTGATAAATCTGATATTAACAAAGCCTATTCAAGAGTGAATGGCTCACCTGGGCCATATTTTGCCGATGTTGCCTCCCATGAAGAGAACGGGTTGACTAATGAAGGAAATTCTTGATTATAAGGTGTGAGGGACTCTAAATCTATTTGTTTCTTCATAGCTTCGTTTGTAGGGGGACAACAACATCTACCGAAGGACACTCATAAGCCACACAAGAAAAATTATGCAATGCCCTACAATGTGTGAATGGTTTCGGTCGCCCAGAATGGTAACCACTTGACCTTCATGACATAACTTGATGCACTAATGAAAAGTCGATGGAATAGCTTGCATGGCATGGATCCATGGGCACCCCAAGAGCATGTTGTATAGAAGGTCCAAGTCAAGGACATGGAACATCATGTCATGACAAGTTGGGCCTACTTCCATGGGAACTTGTTAGTGTAAATTCACGGCACCCCAAATCACCCTCGGATCTCGCTGCGAGCATAAATGGTCAATTTGGTGTGAATGCACAACATTGAGTTTTCCCTAAGTGTGGGACCTTACAAATTGGGAAAACTCTCCAGATTGAGGTTGGTTCCTACTCCTCTGTTAGGTGTATGCATGTAATTTTTACAGAGGTTTTGATTCAAAATCCTACTCTAAAACTACCAAGGAGACATGGTTGAGAGAAAACATGGAAATGGAAACAAAACTAAGCAAAAAAATAGAAAGGTGATACACCAAAGGAGTGTTGAACTCCTTTCTTTACAAATTAGACATAGATCATGAAGATTGCAGCACCAAAACATGCACAGATTACGTAATGCAATGAAGGATCAAAATACAATGATAAATGCATGAGAGGATTGAAAATTGATCACAGAACATAAATTATCATTTCCAAGATTTGATACAATATACATTAATAACAAAGAGGCAAAAAATGAACTGCAGTCTCCATGGGAGGTCTAAAACTCCTTCAAATCCACCTGCTAAGGAGAAATGAGAGCTTGCAAGAGCAAGAACATCCAACAACAAAATGAGCTAAATCTAGCTTTTAATCGATGAAAAAACATAATGAGGAGAGAGAAACATGGGAAATCCATTTTTTGCACCCACCAACCGACAACATCCATTAAAATGGCAAGGGTGCCTCTATAATCTCATTTCCCAATGTTTTCGACCATGCTGGAGAAGAATGGGTACCATACCGCATTAAAATCTGGTAGTTGGATGTCATTTCTACATTTTTCCCATACTAGACACGTTTCTTCAATTTTATCCCATAAATATCCATCAAAAATCAAAATCAAGGTGTCCATCATGTAGATAATTGTTGATTGAGAAACAGGGACGGAAGCCTGTGTAGATTTTATTGATCTCAATCAAGTAAACATTACAGTGAATAGGCTGCAATATTTATAGATATTGCACAGCCAAATACATCCGGAAGAATAAGTTGCACAGGTGCAACCAAATGCCAGAATAAACAAGCTTCCAATAACATCCGGGAAGCAGGAAATGAATAGATACAAATATATTGTTGAAAACAATATAACAGTATGAATAAAGACAAATATGGTTGATTAACCATATAACCAAATAACAATGATTATTTAATTAATAAAATTAAATAATCTAAACTATGCAGAATTAATATTAGGATAATAATATTTAATCCTAACATTCCCCCCCTTAATTGTGCATTGTCTGAAGAGATGAGGAGAGAAATGCTCTGAACAACTCGAACTTGTCACGTGCAAGTGACTTTGTGAAAATATCTGCTCGTTGTTCAGCCGTTGGACAAAACTGAAGCTGGATGTTGTGCTTCAACACATGTTCACGTATGAAATGAACCTGAACTTCAATGTGTTTTGTTCTCTCGTGAAAAACTAGATTGCGAACAAGTTTGAGAACACCTTCATTGTCAACATTCATGGTGGTTGGTTTGTCCTGTGGTATTCCAAGTCCTTCCAGTATGCGACGTAGCCAAATCGCTTCACAGACAGCTTCTCCTGCAGAACGATACTCGGCTTCTGTGGAAGAGTGAGAAACAAAGTGTTGTTTCTTACTTCCCCATGATATTGGTCCAGATCCCATAAAGAATACAAATCCAGAAGTGGATTTTCTATCATCAATGTTACCTACATGATCTGAATCTGAATATCTAGTCAAGAAGAAGTTTTCATTCTTCTTGTATTCTAGACCAAGATCCACTGATCCTTTGAGATATCTCAAAATGCGTTTTGCTGCTTTCCAATGACAAATTTTGGGTTCCTGCATGAACCTGGATAGATAGCTCACTACAAAGCTGATATCGGGTCTAGTGTAGGTCGGTAAATGAGACTCCCAATCACCGACGAGAGAGTAGCACTTACCTCGGGAGATGGATCTCGAACGAGATAAGCGTGTCTGTTCTCCATAGGTGTAGCAATTGGTGTGCAATCCATCATCCTAAACTTCTCGAGCGTTGTCTTGGTATATTTCATCCGAGAAACAAAGATGTGATTCTCTTTCGCCATACTTCTAGTCCAAGACAAGAGTGCATAAGCTCGAGATCCGTCATGTCGAATGATCGCTTAAGATCTTTCTTCGTTTCATCAATCATCTTCACCGAATCGCCCGGTGATGACTAGATCATTGACATAAACTACAACAATCACCATCTCCCCCTTGCTTTTGAGGTAGAGATTGGGATCGTATGGATTCTCGACGAATCCATGTTGTACGAGATGCTCATCAATCTTGATGTACCATGCCCGGTGTGCTGTTTGAGGCCATATAGAGATTTCCCGAGTCCGCATACCTTTTCTTCTTGACCGGGTACTACATATCCAAAGTTGAGTCATGTAGACTTCTTCTTGTAAATCTCCATTCAGAAGGCACTTTTTACATCCATTTGGTGAACTTTCCATCCAAATCAGTAATTTAGAGCAAAGATCATCCGATCGTTTTGATCTTAGCTATAGGAGCAAATGTCTCCTCATAGTCAATGCCTTCTTTTTGTGCGTACCCCTTTCTACAAGTCTTGCTTTGTGCTTGTCCACAGTCCCATATGCTTTGTACTTAGTTTTGAATATCCATCTGCATCCAATGGGTTTCTTCCCTGGTGGAAGATCGATAAGCTGCCAAGTGTTATTCTTCATCACTGATTGATATTCAGAATCCATGGCATCTTTCCAAGCTTTTGATCGTAGGGCTTCCCGGACTGTAGAGGGCTCTTCTGATTCAATAACTCTACTCATCAAAGCAAAGTTAACTTCTTCTCTTGCTTTACTGTGAGTCCGTGGTCCAGGGGTGGATGTATCTAGTGGAGCATCCATTCTTGCATCTCGTAATGTGCTTGTACACCATTTAGGCATATGTTGAACTGTTCCCATGGGTTGTGGTTCTATCTGATCAACACCATCATCCCCATCATCACTTTCATATTCTGAGGGAACATTAGCTTCAACTTTTACAGTAGGTGAAAAATCTACATCTTGCGAGTCCGGAGGAGGAGTCTCTACTTCCTTCTTCTCAAAAAACTCAACATCTCTGCTTGTGTAGACTTTTCTGGTCTTA
Source organism: Taxus wallichiana var. yunnanensis (assembly GCA_018340775.1). Taxonomy (NCBI): domain Eukaryota; kingdom Viridiplantae; phylum Streptophyta; class Pinopsida; order Cupressales; family Taxaceae; genus Taxus; species Taxus wallichiana. The sequence goes on along the minus strand of CM031242.1, from coordinate 728,077,708 downwards.
GGATCCATCAATCTATACCCAAGAGTCTCTTCACTGTATCCAATGAAGATGAGATTTTGTGACTTCATGTCCAATTTCTTTCTGTTCTGTTTGGGTATGTGCATGCTTTGGCTTTGCACCCGAATACTCTGAGGTGTGCAATGGATGGTTTCCTTTTTGACCATGCTTCTTGTGGTGTAATTCCATCAAGAGTAGTTGTGGGCACTTTGTTTAACAAATACACTGCTGTTTTTGCTGCTTCTGCCCAAAATGTCTTTGCAAGTCCGGAATCATCGATCATGCATCGCACCATTTCCATGATAGTACGATTTCTTCTCTCAACAACACCATTTTCTTTGTGGTGTGTGTGGAGGAGGCATTTGTCGACGAATCCCATGAGTTTGTAGATAGTCTCTGAACTCATCACTGGTGAATTCCCCCCCTCGATCTGAGCGGAGAGTTCTGATGTGATGACCAGTTTCTTTCTCAACTGCCACTTTGAACTTTTTGAATGTTTCAAAGGCTTCACTTTTCTTGCGAAGACAAAAAATTCACATTTTCCGTGAATAGTCGTCAACACAGAGCATGAAGTACTGGAACCCTGAATGACTTGGTTGCATCGGACCGCAAAGATCGGTATGAACCAGGTCAAGTTTACCATGAGCTCGAAAAGTACTCTTTTGGAATGAAACTCTGTGTTGTTTTCCTACTAAGCAGTGAGGACACTTGTCTGTATCCTTCTGAAGAGATGGTAGCCCATGTACCATATTACCCCGGTGAAGTGTTTCGAGATATTTGAAACTTACATGACCAAATCTCCGATGCCACAACTGAGCTGAGGTGGAGTTTTTAGCCACAAGTGCTTGATCATTTTTGTGAATGAAATCAAGTTGAAACATTTGTCCCACATTTGAGGCTTTTGCAATTATTTTCAAGCCTCTGGATTTATCTCGAATCAAACACATTTTCTTGCCGGATTGACTATCAAAGTCAATTTTCAGGTTGTGATCTAGGAGTTGGATCGATAGAAAGAAGGTTCTTTGTCAACCCGGGGACATATAGAACATCCGATAGTCTGCAGTTGTGTGAACCAAGAGGTAGAGAAATGTTTCCAATCCTCGAATCGTATATGAAGAATCATCTCCCAACGAAACATGATTTTTCGATGGCGTGTCCTCATTGAAATAAACCAGTCTCGTGGTCATTCATGTGTCGAGTGGCTCCCGAATCAACATACCGTGACGTCACTAGATGACATGGATGGTTCACTTGATCGAGCAAGTGAACAAGAAGTCTTCATTGTCTTCTTGTTCTTGTTGCTCAAACAATATTATCTTGCTTTGGTGGGGTCTTCTTTTCCAGTTCCCCTTTTCTCGCCCGTGATAGTTGTTTGATTTGTCCCTTGTAAGTTTGTTGTTGTTGTGGTCCGTAATTGCTTGATGAATCTTTCTTATATGTGTTAAACCAACAATCTTGTAAGTCATGTCCTCTTTTGCAAATTGGACATTGCTTCTTCTGTTGATTGTCCCCATGATACTGATTTTGATGAGGGGACTTCTGAAAGGATTTAGGTTTTCCTTTACCTTTTCCTTTCCATTTTTGATGTGAAGATAGTGCCTGCTCCTCTTCATCATCCTTGTTGTGTATTGCTTCCTCTTGTTGCAGTAGGTTTACTAGCTTGTCAAAACTAATTGTCGTATCTGACAAGTTTAGAGTTGTGACAAAAATTCGGTAAGAAGAAGGGAGAGCTCTCAGAACAATGGGAACGAGAGACTCATCTTTGACCTCTTCTCCTAGGGCTAGAAGTGAAGCCCTCAACTCTGCAACTCTTCTTAGGAAGGCTTCAATTTTCTCATTCTGTTTGAATTTCAATGTATGTAACCGACTCTGTAAATTGAGTATGACATTCTTGTTTTTGGCCTCATATATTGTGCTCAGCTTATCCCAAGCTTCTTTTGCTGATGTGGCATCTCGAATGTGGGCTTGCACATCGTCGGATACTCCAAACAAGATGATGAGTTTTGCTTTCTGATCTGCTCTATCAAATTGTCGTTGTTGTGTTGCATCAGTTGGTGATCTTGTTTAGAGTACCAGTCCACACAGCTAGATTTCTTCAAACTCAAGTTGTGTTTTAATTTTTGTCTTCAATAGTATAGTTGCTTCCTCTGAGCAATTGTGAATCAGGAAGAAAAATTTGGGGGCATTGGTGCCCATTTTGCAGAGATCACTGACAGGGTTTGGCTCTTATCACTCCAGGTATTAGGTCTCCCAATCTATATACCGTCGTTCGATATACCGAACCTTTCTATATACGCGCCCTTCCGATATACCCGCGGCACGTGGAAGAAGCTCGCCCTTTCTATATACCCGCGGTGCGTGAAAGAGGCGTTAACGCACGTGAAAGAATTCGATACGTGGTACCAAGACAGTACTGATGGGGTCTATGCGATTATTGACACCGGCTCAAAGAAATATCCTCATATGCGCGCGTAACTTCGCTATATACTTGGATAATTTCTCAGTCCGGATTTATGTCTTGCAATCGTTCACAGACGGATGGGATGGTTCATAGTGTGTGCATTGTGACCTTATTACTCCCCGTCGATTTATAGGGACGATGCCCAGACGACGTTGTTGCAGCTATATTAGGCGTTAAGTGCAGTAGTAGTCGCGATGGCTTTACTCGTAAGCGCTTCCCGGAGGCCCGTATATACCGGCAGCTGCGAATGAGATCTAGGATCTCGTGAGTGTTACAGAACCAATTTTCTTGTTTTTTATTACAATTCTGCCAGTTTCTGAGTAGTTACAAAGTTTTGCAGTTGACTATGGCAACCTGCAAATTAGTACAATATACAGTACAATTTGAATAACAGGCAAAAAATTTCAGTTTCGGGGTCCTGGTGACCTCCTGAGCCCAAAATGCTAAAAATTGCAAAAAAATAGCTGAAAATGCAACTTTTAGGTGGGTCTCCTTTTGCAAAAAATGTCTGGAATGAGAAAACAGACCGGATGGGAGAAAAGAAAATTTAGTTAGTTATAAATAAATTCAAAAAAGTCTACTAAATTTAGCAGTTCTGCCAAAAAATCCGCCAGATGCAAAAGGAGAGTTTTTGAGTGTTTTTAGTGGGATTTGATCCTCAAACCTCTCACTCCTAAGGCACATGCACTAACCAACTTGCCCACTTGGGGCGCTTGGACTATGAAAGGAAGAAATTTGTATTTATTGACAAATAAATTGACTTACCTCTTGGAAAATGAATGCCACGTGGCGCATGCTGGTGAAGGGGCATTTTTAGGGTTGTATTTGCCCAAAAAACGGATCTGAGGCTTTTCTTTTCACCTCCACGCCTTTGTATTCTCCTATGGCCGCATTTTTCACTCCCGGCCGCATTTTTTAATGAATGTGCTTGTACAGGCCGCGTTTTTGACTGCCTGGGCGCTGTTTTTCCTTGTTTGGGCACGTTTTTTGCCTTTCCACGCACTGTTGCAAGTGCAGGCCACGTATTTGGTTGCCTGGCCGCGTGTTTTTAGTGCCCAGGCACCGTATTTGTTGTTGTTTGTATTTACAGCCGTGGGAGACAAAAATGGCACGTTTTTCCTTGCTTGGGCATGTATTTAAGCTTTGCACACACTGTATTGCATGTACAGGCCGTGCATCTTAGTTGGGTCATTTTTTTTTATTGCCTGGGCCACATTTTTTGTGTTTATTTGCTTGCACAGGCCGTGGGGGACAACAAAGGGCACATATACAAAGAAAAAAACGTTTTTATCTCCTTTGTACAGGCGTAGGAGGTCAGAGCACTGGCAAATGAAGTCGTTTTTGCTCACATTCTTTATGCAGGCCGCTTTTCCTCTTCTTTGGCCGCCTATTCTCCTTTTCCACTGTATATTTTGTGCAGGTCCAGCGTGGGCGCCTCCTTCTCCTTTTTTTTATTTTCTTTGCTCTGTGTATTGATCACTTTTGTTTTTGCTTGTTTGTTCACTGCAGGTGCATATACACACAGACCTCCAAAACAAGCAAAACAACCTCCAAGGAGCAATTTTTGCCTGGTGCTGAGTGCGCAGTGCAAAAAAAAATTGCGTTCCAAACACCTGGAATGAACTGGGGGATGTGGAAAGGTAGAGATGAGGCTGGGAGGTTGCAGGAGGCTGCACAGGCTCTCTATTGCTGCATACTCTTCTCCAATCTTCTCTATTTCTGCTGCATTCTTTTTCCACTCCTTCACAGGGCCAGAATTTCACTCTGGTACCAAATGTAGATTGAGAAACAGGGACGGAAGCCTGTGTAGATTTTATTGATCTCAATCAAGTAAACATTACATTGAATAGGCTGCAATATTTATAGATATTGCACAGCCAAATACATCTGGAAGAATAAGTTGCACAGGTGCAACCAAATGCCAGAATAAACAAGCTTCCAATAACATCCGGGAAGCAGGAAATGAATAGATACAAATATATTGTTGAAAACAATATAACAGTATGAATAAAGACAAATATGGTTGATTAACCATATAACCAAATAACAATGATTATTTAATTAATAAAATTAAATAATCTAAACTATGCAGAATTAATATTAGGATAATAATATTTAATCCTAACAATAATTTCAATACCTTTCCAATGACACCAAAATCGTGAAAAACTGAGCTCGCTTCGAAAGATATGGCCCTCTGAAGATTTAGGGTAAAACTTGTAAAAACAAAGTCAAAATTGGGGTCGGCAGGTCAAACTTTAAAATTTTCCCTTTTGGAAAAATTTCCCAAAAATCCCCATGGCCCCACCACTCTGAGACACGTGGCATCTTTTGGTTCAACCGCGGGCTCAAAACAACATTTTTCCTCTTTGCGCAAAATTGGGAAATTCTCCATGGGCCCGACTCCGCTAACGACATGGACATGTGGCACCACCCTATTTGTCAATGTGACTGCAGATTCATGTTTTCATTTTGCACTTTTGTGGTTTTGGAAAAAAACCAAAAATCCTTCCCTTCCCCCAACTCCCACTGATGACATGGACACGTGGCGCATCATTGTTTGATGCGGGGTCCTTAACCAATTTTCTCCATTCTCCTCCATGGGCCCGGGGCCGGTTTGTGACTTTGCACCTTTTAGCCAAAAGGGATAAGTGCTGAATTTCTCTCCGCACCTCCGCTCCACCTTGACACATGGCACTTTCTAATTGGCTGTAGACCTGCCTAGGGAAAATTTCCCCTCCAAACTCCGCCAAGCCATAACTCAAAAACTACAAGGAGTTAGGAGGACTTCTTTACCTTTCTGGAAAGGGGAATAAAAATCCTATCTGATGAAGCCATTTCTAGAATCTTTTGAGTCCCTGAAGCATTCCAAAAATTCATTTAAGTGCCAGTAAAGGAAAAGGAGGAGGAGTTAGCCAAAAATAAGCATGGGCTTATTTTGGATAACAATTCTGGTGACTTAGAGGGTCATCACGCTGCTAGATGAAAAGACCGGTTGCCTTGAAGCATCCATTGGGCATGGAGTCTAGCATGATAAACAACTCGATCCGCACTATGAAAATCTAACCTCTCGAGCCACTTCGAAACCCACTGAAACTTATCTTCACCAAGATGCCACTGTAATGGAATGTGCAAAAGAAAAAACTAGCACCACAAAAACTATGTACAAACTGAAAATCATACATATCCCAAGTGAGATATGTAGAGTGTACACAAGCACTTCTTCTCGCTATAAACAAAACTACCTACACTACTCTAACTGGAAGCAAAGGTGGGCTAAACAAACCCGCAATTGGTTGTGCAAAATAGCTTCCTTTCTTCAAAATTGGTAGCCATGTAATTGATTTGGAGCTGATCATGGCTGTTAGTATGAGTGGAAAACTAAGAAGAATCTGGTCCTCCACCCAAATCATCAAGGCGTCAACTGAAAACAAATCAAATACCTCTTTTAGTTTCTCTGAATTTAGATAGAAGAGGTATGGAAGCTGATCCTTGGTACTTTGTAGCTCATCCTCTTGCCTAGAAGCAAGCATGACTGTAGTTGTGGCTTCTCCTTTGGCTCTAATGAAGCCAAGTACCTGATTGGGCACGGTCTGATCCTTTGGATGTGCCCATTTCTTTGAAATCTAACTCCAAGAATGGAGTCTTCTTGTGGACCTTCCTGAATGAATGGCATGGAAGAAGTGGTGAAAATCTCTTGCTCTTCTCCTTCCTTTTCCCATGAAGTACATGGAAGATTTAAATCTTCCAAACTTGGTTCCAAAAGGCTATTACAAAACACAGGCTATTGTTTTTCAATGTTCTCCTTTGTGGCAGTAGGCTCTTGATGTTGAAGAATGAATGGTGGAGAAGAGAATGTTGTAATTTCAGCTGGCTCCTCATCCAAACATTCTTCTAAGTCTGATAAGCAATCAAACTCTTCGTTGTCCCGCTGCAACAAAGTTTTTCCCTCTTGCATGGTGACCTCCAAATCTACATTTTCTTCACCATGTGCAACTTCATTTTCAAACATGAAACTTGTCAATTCGAACTCATCCAAAAAATCAGATTTTTGGAGAGATGAAGTGGGAGAGAAACATGAAATTTCTTGTGCATCTTGCTCATAATTCAATGCCTTTGGACTTGTTTTGTTCACCTCCATAATGGCTTCATCAATCAAATCAACCCCTTCAAATGAAAGCAAAAATTCATCAATAATGCTTCCTTCTTCTGTTGTTGCAAAAATTGACTTGATCTCATCCATTTGCTCCTCAAAAATGGGATTTTGAGTTGGTTTTTCTTCCTCCATAATGACTAATTTTGCAGTGCAAATTGGATCAGCATTTTCTTTGGGCAAAGTGCCAACATGGACACCCAACTCATCACCAACAAACTACTGATTCTTTTCCTCTTGTTCTTGTTCTTCTTCTACTGCAAACTCAGCCTCAACCACCATTGTTTCTTCAACTCCAACTTCCTCTTTTGGCTTCACCATCAAGGGGATTTTTGTAATCCCGAATTTGAGAGCCCAACTCTTTAGATTGTCTATCATTTCTTTTTTGTTGGGCTCCTCTTCTTGCTATTCTCCTTGATTGGATTTCTGATTTTCATTTTCCCAACATGGATTTGGGAATGCAAGAGGAGGGGTGGGTTGTGACTCAACTAGTTTTGCAATTATTTTTGGTGGTGGAGGAGGTAGAACCTCTTGTTTCTTTGGAGGGAATGGCTGTTTGGAAGGGAAAGGGACAGAAGAATTGAGATGAGGTGAAAGACTAGGGGATGGAGAAATAGAATTAACACTGGGATAGCAGATGGGAAACTTGAAACTTGATATTGGCTCTGAGATAAAATAGATTGGGAAAGAGGAAAATAAAAAGCATGAGATGGTGTGCTTACCTGTTGACAAGGTTGTTGAATACTCCTCTCATACACCTCTATTCCTTCATTCCACTTTGCAAGCAATGGTAACGTTGTAACAATGAAGTCAAGTTTCTCTTGTGGACTATAATGCCTTAGAAAAGGTCCCACCCATGGACAGGGTGCTCTACAACCGATTCCAAATGCTTTCATTTGTGCTTGAGCCCTGGATTGCACCATGTTTGCCTCCATCTTTTGGATCTTCTCCAACAAATCTGCATTTTCTTCTTGACTACCCTCACAATCTACATATCCTTGTGCTTGACATGCTTCATAGCCAAACTGACTTTGGCATTTCTCATATGGGTATGCATATTGGTTTTGAATTTGATCAAAATGCTGATCTGGAGGATTTGAAAAACATGTTGGAGGTGGGAAACATTGCTATGTTGTAAATACAAATTCCATGAGGAAAATGAAGTCATGATTGCACAACTTCATGGGATGAAAGAATAATGAAAAATGGAAGGGAAATGGAATGGAAAATGAATGGAAAGAGGGTCTGCAACTTTAGAGATGGGTTGTTGACTAGATGGAGTCACCAGATGTGCTTGCAAGTGCCTCAAAAGGTTGAAATTTTCACAGGAACACATCAACCTACAAAAATGAAGTGGAAAACCTCTAAGGTCCCATTGGGCATGCCAAAAATGTTAGTGCAAATTCACAGCACCCCAAATTGACCCTTAGATCTGTTGTAGAAAAATGGTCAATTTGGTGTGAATGCACAACATTGAGTTTTCCCTAAGTGTGGGACCTTGCAAATTGGGAAAACTCTCCAGATTGAGGTTAGTTCCTACTCCTCTGTTTAGGTGTATGCATGCAATTTTTACAGAGGTTCTGATTCAAAATCCTACTCTAAAACTACCAAAGAGACAGGGTTGAGAAAAACATGGAAATGGAAACAAAACTAAGCAAAAAAATAGAAAGGTGATACACCAAAGGAGTGCTGAACTCCTTGCTTTACAAATTAGACATAGATCATGAAGATTGCAGCACCAAAACATGCACAGATTACCAGAATGCAATGAAGGATCAGAAGACAATGATAAATGCATGAGAGGATTGAAAATCGATCACAGAACATACATTATCATTTCCAAGATTTGATACAATACGTTGCAATAGCAAAGAGGAAAAAATGAACTACAGTCTCCATGGGAGGTCTGAAACTCCTTCAAGTCTAGCTTGCTAAGGAGAAAATGAGAGCTTGTAAGAGCAAGAACGTCCAACATTACAAAATGAGCCAAATCTGGATTTTAATCGATGAAAAAATAGAACAAAGGAGAGAGAAACACGGGAAATCCATTTTTTACACACACTAATCGATAACATCCATTAAAATGGAAATGGAACCTCTACAATCTCATTTCCCAATGTTTTTTATCGTACTTGGAGAAGAATGGGTACCATACCGCATTAAAATTTGGTAGTTGGATGTCATTTTTGCGTTTTTCTCAAGCCAGACACATTTCTTCAATTTTCTCCCACAAATCTCCATCAAAAATCAAAATTGAGGTTTCCATCGTGTAGATAATTTCAATACCTTTCCAATGACACCAAAATCATGAAAAACTGAGCTCTGGTTTGAAAGATATGGCCCTATGAAGATTTAGGGAAAAACTTGTAAAAACATAGTCAAAATTGGGGGGTCAATTTGGGTCAAACTTTAAAATTTTCCCTTTTGGAAATTTTTTCCCAAAAATCCCCATGGCCCCACCACTCGAGACACGTGGCATCTTCTGGCTCGGCCATGGGCTCAAAACAACATTTTACCTCTTTGCGCAAAATTGGGAAATTCTCCCAAAATTCTCCACGGCCCAACTCCCATTGACGACGTGGACACGTGGCACCACCCTATTAGTTGATGGGACCACGGGTTCATGTTTTCATTTTGTGATTTTGTGGTTTTGGAAAAAACCAAAAAAATTTCCCTTCCCTCGACTCCCACTGATGACGTGGACACGTGGCGCATCCTGATTTGATGCGGGGGCCTTAACCAATTTTCTCCATTCTCCTCCGCGGGCCCACGGGCCGGTTTGTGACTTTGCACCTTTTAGCCAAAAGGGCTAAGTGCCAAATTTCTCTCCATGCCTCCACTCCACCTTGACACGTGGCACTTTCTAATTGGTTGCGGGCCTGCCTAGGGAAAATTTCCCCTCCAAACTCCACCGAGCCATAACTCAAAAAATACAAGGAGTTAGGAGGACTTCTTTACCTTTATGGAAAGGGGAAGAAAAATCCTATTTGATGAAGCCATTTCTAGAATCTTTTGAGTCCCTAAAGCATTCCAAAAATTCATTTAAGTGCCATAAAAGGAAAAGGAAGAGGAGTTAGCTAAAAATAAGCATGGGCTTATTTTGAATAACAAAACTACTATAGTACCCGTTGATTCTTGTTCTTCATTGTCATAAGTTGTGATTGTGATAGTCTTAGCTCCCAGATCTATTTTTGAATGGCCTAGCTACTTAACCAGCTTCAAAGTGCAAATGTTTAGACCAAATCCACCGTCCACAAGTACCCTCTTGATTTTACAATGGGTAACCACCACTTCGAGATATAAGGGTAAGTTATGTTTTGGGTTGTTACGTGGGATTGCAGTGCGATCAAAAGTAATATGATCATTGGAGTCTAGGTGTGCAATCATGGCTTGGAGGTTTGTGGGGTCTACATCTATCAAAACCCCTAAATTTTGTAATGTTTTGTACAGTATGTTCTTGTGGGCATTAGAGATTTTGAGGAGATCGAGAATAGATATCCTAGCAGGTGTTTTCTCTAACTGATCTATTAAATTATACTGACCTTCCTGAGGGATAGGCATGGGATCTGGTATGACTAAGCGAGCACGTCTCGTCCCTACCAGTGTAACTTTTTCTAAAATCTAGATGGTGTTGATCTGTTCATTAGATGAGCTAATACATCCTATGAGAGAATCAAAAGGACTATCATTTGTAGGGTAAACATAAGTAGTAGTTCTATAGTCGTTGGAGGTTTTCCGTGATCTAGTTTCCTTTTCTTTTTATCTGCATGATTAGGAAAAGGTTCTTTGTAGATACCCATTTTCTCATTTGGACCTTTTCCGGATTTAGGGGGAGAATCCACAGTGATCTTTCCTTCCTCGATGAGGTCTTGTATGTAATGACGCAGTCTCAAACACCTATCTGTCTTGTGTCCTTTAACACGGTGGAAGTCGCAATATTCATGGTCTTTGAACCAACTAGGTTTTGGAGCATCCTCTGGGTATGGTACCGTCGTAGTTGGATATTCCACCATTTTTGCATCATCTAATTGTCTTAGGATGGTAGACAAGGACTCTGTTAAGGACGTAAATGTATGTTTAGTAGGTGCTTTGGGACGAGGTCCTTGTGAAAGCTTTAAAAGTGGACTGTCTGTACAACTTGGACTCTTTTGGAGTCTCGTAATGCCATCACCAATGACATGCTTGTTCTTATTGAAAAATTTAGGTTTTTCTATGGATTTGGCTTCATGTTTGTCTTTAATGATGGACTTAAGCGTTCCCTTTGCAATGAGGGATTTCTCAATTTGACCGCCTTTCTCTATGACATCTTCAAAGTTTGAGCCACAAGTGCATCTGTAAATGAAAGGCTATTTCTGGGTTTAAGTTAGGAACAAATATGCTCACTATCTATTTTTCTGGTAATGCACAAGGGAAACAATGGCTAACCCGCACCATCATTGTAAAAATCCTGCAAATGTCTCATTGGGTTTTTGTTTTGTATTGCATAGATCATTCATTGTGATATCACTTTCCATATTATAGGAGTAATGTCGTACAATTTTTTCTGCTAATGCGGGCCACATTGTAATGGAGCCCTTGGGTATACTATAGAACCATTCCAATCCCATGGCTCCTAGGCTGCGAGAAAAATTCATATTAAGAATTTATCGCTATATGCGACCTCTTGGCAAGCCATGTAAAAGTATTTTATATGATCACAAGGATCACTCTTGCACTTATACTTATCAAACTTGGGAACGGTAAAGTGTTTTGGGAAGGGCTACTGTAACATGTCCTTATCAAAGGGGTAAGGGCATAGTTCTTCATACGAATATTTTTATTCTGGCCTACATTTCCCTCTTGTAATGTAGTAAGCGTATTTTTCATTGATTGTTGTAGACACCTAAAATCTGCTTACGCAACCTTTAATGCTAAGATTGCACTAATTATCTCTTTTTCGTCATTTCGTAATAATTAGTGTTTTTCTACTAATTAGCTAACATTCCTCTTGATATTCATTAATTAACGACCTTTCGTTAATTAATTAGCCTTCATATAATTAAAGATGTCAATTAACGACCTTTCGTTAATTAATATCCACTTCTACTTGGGTTAATTAATTATTATTAATTAATTACGCTCGCAACTCTAAATCAATAAATTACCATTTATTGGATCAAATTCCTCTCTTACATCTCACAAATCATACTAATTTTCCTCTAATTAGCTTCTATAAGCTTACATCTACCTATTAATTAATCACCTTTGATTAATTAAAACATCCCCCAACTCCCATGACTTACTAATGACAAATTAAACTCTTCTAAATCAAGATTACCTTTTATAAAGCAACCTTATCCATTCTTAATCTTGTTTTACCTTTATCCCACATTCATCAATTTGCTAGCCTTTCCTCTTTAGGAAAGCTATATAAAGAACCCTCCTTACCTTTCTTCTTACACCATGCTTTGAATAGTGAAAGACTATAAGCATTTTGATCTTGAGTCATTCTCCATTGTTGGAAATAGCTTCTCCATCTTGCATCCTTTCACTCAAAATTGAGTAATATGGGAAGATCCAAAATGGCCTTGTAGCCATTCTTGGTGAGATTCCATTCTCAATATTTGAGATCAAGTAATAATCCACTTTGATTGCTTATGTTCTTCATAGGTTCATAGTTTAAGTCTAGTAATCACAGAGAGTAGGAAATAACTTAACATGTAGTTTCATTTATGCATTGAAGAAGCATTTCCTTTAAGCTCTTATCTTGATGGTTCATTGTTTAATTAGCATTTGTTTTTGAAGCTATGTAGATATTAGTTTCAATTTATAGCTTAGTTAATAAAACATGAGCACATTTGGCACGCCTGGTGGGACTTACTCCATTGTAACCCTCTTTTACACATATTGATCTAACTTATTTTTCTTAACTTGTTTTGTTTAGTTTTCATGTATTGAGTCTTCCTTTTACGTATAAAGGAGGTGAAGTGCTATCAAAATTGGAATTGATGAAAAAATTTCAAGATTTCTCCATGTTTTCATTTTTAGAGCTTACTTTTTCAACATTCTACATGCTAGTTTTGTTAATTTCTTGAAAATCTTAAATTCTTGAGCATGTAGGTTAGTGTTTGATAGTGTTGAGTCTTTTATTTACATATTAATGTGATGGGTTACTTGTCAAAATTGAATCTTGGTGAAAAAATTTCAATATTTCATCATGTTTACATTTTTAGAGCTTACTTTTTCATCATTCTACATGCTAGTTTTGCCAATTTCTTGAAGATCTTAAATTATTGAGCATGTAGGTTAGTGTTTTATAGTGCTGAGTCTTCTATTTATATATTAATGTGGTGGGTTCTGTCAAAATTGAATTTTGGTGAATTTTTTTAAGATTTCATCATGTTTTCATTTTTAGAGCTTATTTTTTCATCATTCTACATGCTAGTTTTGTCAATTTCTTGAAAATCTTAAATTCTTGAGCATGTATGTTAATGTTTGATAGCGTTGAGTTTTCTATTCATATATTAATGTGATGTGTTGTTGTCAAAATTTAATCTTAGTTGGAAAAATTTTACCATTTTGCAAATTAAGCGACGTTTTTTTTACATTTTTAAGTGCATACCCGTGAGCATAAGAGCATATGCGTAACCCATCTTCCGAAGGCCATAACTTTTGCTCCCGAACTCAAAATAACTCCATTATTTTTATGTTAGAAAGGTATTGAAGTTAACTATGCAATGAAAACATAATTTCAGGATTTGTAATTATAGAAATTTCAAGTTTTTCTTTTATTTTAAAGTTGGTCATTTTCTAACATGTCTAATGTTTTGATGAATGTTGTATTTCCATGCTTTACTTGATTTAGAACAAAGCGTGTGTATGATATTATCTTGCACTTTTTCGTGATCTTAAGAATAAAAACAACTTTGATCTCTATCTTTTAACATTGGAATTAAACTTGGAAATTTGATTATTTATTTTGCAAAGCATTTTTCAATGGTCCTTTAATTTGAAGTTTTCTATTTCTATCTAGTTGGGCTAAAGTTTGTGTATGCTCTTCTCTTGCACCTTAGGGTGATCTTGAGAATTAAAAAAACTTTAGTCTTCATTTTATAACATTTGGTAAATTGGAAACTTCATCTTTCACTTTTGGTTTAAGGGAATGAACATTTATCAAGCTTTTTGTATGGTTCATTGATTGCAAAGTTTTTATTTACTTTTTAGTTGGATTATTTGTTGTGTATGATCTTCTCTTGCATCCTTGGATGATCTTAAGAATCAAAAGTAACTCTTAATCCTCTTTTAAATAATGTGATTTATTTGGAGAACTACTAACACTTGAGTGCGGGACCTAAAAATGATTGTCAAATAAAGGAGTTTGAAACAAAATTAAGCTATTAATACGGTTTACGTGCGAGGTTTCCAAAAGGTGTTCAAACAAACCACATCAAATTAAATAAGATAAAAAGTACACCACATTCAAAACACTGTATTTGCAGGTTCGGATAAGGGTACGTCCCGTCCGCTTAAAACTAGGACATAACCCCTTTGGCATAAGCCTTAAGCTACAACAATGGGGGTGGTCCTATGAACCCTAAAGTAGTCCACACAAGAGGGAACCTTGTGGACGAAATGGGAAGTGCTCCACACAACCTACTTGACTATTTTTTCCTTGTGATTTAGCGTCACAAGTTGTCCGTATGGCGACCCCAATGAGAGTACACGATAGATGCATTTATTGCCCATTGTGCTTAAAGGGGGTAAAGTAAAGTCGAGATACTCCTAAATTAGTCAGTGTGAATTTTTGGGGAAATCGAGCTCACTTAAGACGGTCTTGGTGACACCTAGTTGAGTGAACCACCCAGGAAGCTATCTTTGACTAGGAGCCCACTTGGACCATTTCAAAACAGTTTTGAGTTGTGAGCCATTGTTCATCACGAAACATGGGAAGCGTTACTTTTGCTTAGTTTTTCACTTACCCTAAGGTAAGGTGAAACTCTACCAAAGTAAGGCCAACATTTTTCACCACCAATTGATCTACTTCCTTCACTTTCTTTTGACACTTTGTTGATCAAAAGAAGAGTGACTACCTTTACGTTATCAATTGATTGTTTTCGCCACTTTTGTTTTCATTTACGCCCATCCATGTTTGTGGCTGGGTTTTTAAACATCTAAAGTGTGTGGAGACATTTTTATATCATTGGTAGCCTTTTTGATCTTGATACCCAAGTCAATATTGTCATCGTAGTTAGGCTTGGTTCATCACTTTGATTCTCCTTTGAACGGTTATCTTGTTTATATCATGTCACTACAATTTTGGTATTTACATCTTGTTTCTTGTAAACTTGACCTAAATACCTATATTGTAAGGTTACGCTATATACACTTTAACAATTCCTAGGTATACTATAGCTTTAGTTTGATTTCAATTATTACCTCGATTTTGAAAAGTGTTGAGTGTTACCACTTGTGCGTGTTATATCAATATCATCTTGATATCAATACCTTACTTTCTCACAAAGTTTGGTTAACATATCTTGGTGAAATTTTTGTGTCACTCACAATCGTAACTGACACCTTTTGGAATATAGGTCTTAATTGAATTTGGGCTTGCTTCTAGTATACTTTGTTTGGAGATCGCGTTAACTTCTTGTTATTACTTACGCCTTGTTCATTTCTTTGAACTCAACATAAGTAGGGACATTTTGTTAATCATCATACAACACCAACTATCATTTGGAAACAGACTTAAGAAGTAATTCGATGATTGATTGGTTTAAAACAAACAACTTTGTGTGGTTGTGTCTCATTTGTCATATTGACTTACCCATTTAGGACAATCACTTTGATCCATTGATTCTTTATCATTCATTATTCTTTGGTCATTAATTCGGCTATGTTTTGAACTTGTGTGATTGTTCCTTGTGTTTATCCATCTTATAAACTTGTTTTTAGGACAATCCTTTGGGTCTTTGATCCTCTTGATCTTCTTGTTTTTGCCTAAGTCTATGGTCATTTTTGAACATATCTTTCAAACCTTAGCAAAAACATTTCCTATCAAGAAAATTTTGCACCAATCAAACATTGGAAATATTCCCTTTGTATCCTTTATGTTGCTAAAATTTTGATCAATCCTTTGACATTTATGCCTTCATCCCTTGTTGGATTATCAGTCTTGATTCATCACGATGTATGTTTTCCTTAGCTTCCCTTTTGGAAAATCATACAAACATCCCCATATTTATGAAATGTCTAGTTGGTTGTCATTATGCTACCCAAATCAACATGAAACCTTCTTCACTTTGAAAATTTTTGATCATACAATCTAGGTTTAGACCTTTGAACCCAACACACACCAAAAATGACTGATTATCGCAAGGTCCCTTATACATACGACAATAAGGAATCAAAGTTTCGGTGTACAAATCAAAATACACCCATCATGACCAAACCTCGTTTGGTTCTTCATGCTAGAGAACCCATTCGGGTAACCCGTTCCCCACCTTCATCTCATAGTCGGTGGTATGGTTTGGAAAATTCTGATCCAAATTATTATTCAAGTTCCCCCACCCTTCTTCTGATTCTAATCCAAACATTTCCTCTTCTTCTGAGGATTCCAATCCAAATATTTCCTCTGACTCTTCTGATGATTCAGATCCAAACTACTATTTGGATCCAAAATACTATATGGATTCAGTTAATTCAACTCCTAAGTCATCTAATACGACTCATATGTCATGGTCATCCCTATCTTCACAGGACCCTCTTCATCATACATTTAATATGACTCCTACATCATGGTCCTCCCTTTCTTGCAGGACCCCTTTTATCAGTCACCTCAACGACGTCTTCTTCCTTTAAAGATATACGTGACTCCAAATCCCTCCAATCAAACATCTAATACAATTATTGAATCACGGTCCTCTCTTTCTTTGTAGGACCCTTTTATTATTCATCCAATGTGATTCTTGAATCACAATCCTCCCCTTCTTCGCAAGACCTTCTTCATCAATCACCCCCACTAAGTCTTCCTTCTTTGAAGATTCGTGTGACTCAAATTCCTTCTAGTCAAACATCTGAATCGACCCATGCATCACAATCTACAAATTTTGGACTTAATCTTACTAGTTTACAAATGATATACCATCATATAGGTAGGTCCACACCACCTTCTAGCTCCACATCTTCTTCGTCACTCATGTCATCTTCTAAGTCTTCCACACCAATTGGATCTCTTTATTCCAATCAACCCCTATTAGTCGATCAACGACTCATACTAATTGACCTCTTTCAGAATGAAGAAAAAATCAGGGCATTTATAGGGGCACATGAAGATATTCCTTTAGAAGATTATGAACAAGGATTCTCTTTAGACTTCGATGCGTCCACATATTGTGAGGAAAAGGTTGATTCCTTTTATCAAGAAACTGAGGAAGACCCTCAAATCATCCAACTTGATCCTCCTATTATTCTTCCATCTTCACATTCTTCATTACGTGAGGAAACTCCTAGGTCTTGCATTGATCCATGGCCTATCTTCTCATCACCCAATCACTCTTTGTCTATCATAATTCCTCAATCAAAATCTCTTATGGGGTCAACACCAAGTAGCCCTTCATCTTCGTCTAGGTGTGGGTCACCTTCTAGTAGCCCTCCCTCTGCTATTTGTGGGACATTTTGAGTAGTCCACTATCTTCTATTCTTGGGACATGTCCCACTAGCCCCTTGTCTTCTATGTATGGATCACCCCCTAGTAGTCCATCATCTTCTATTCTTGGGCCACATCCTAGTATCCCATCATCTTACATCTATGGGTCACGTCCTAGTAGCCCTTCTTCTTCTATTCTTGGGCCACATCCTAGTAGCCATTCATCTTCTATCTATGGGTCACGTCCTAGTAGCCCTTCTTCTTCTTGGGCCACATCCTAGCAGCCCTTCGTCTTCTATCTATGGCTCACCTCCCAGTAGCCCATCTTCTTCAATGCTTGGACCGTATCCTTTTCATCCATCACATTATTCTTCTACTAAAGATTATGGCAAGCCCACCGTAATTTCTCACATTAATTCTAAACGTCCACATTCTTCTCCCACTTCTCGGGATCAGACAAGTCACACATTATCTTATAAAAACCCAGACAGGTTCTTTATCAATCCAAGATCAAAAATCTAAAGAGCTCCAAAGCTCCCAACAACTCAAATGATCATAAAATCCAAAATCAAACATGATTCCGAATGCACACCAATGCACCCATCAAGTATGGCACAAAGTGTTGAAACCTATGGATAGGGAACTCAAGCTCTTAGATACAAAATCCACATTTCAAAACAAATCACAGTCATTTATTGAATGTGAACTCACTACAATCATCAAGATCGGGGATAATATCACTCTTGATAAACAAACGTGCTTAGTCTCCCTTATCAAGGAAGTCGCACACATCATTGTTGGATCCTATCATGTAGATTGACAATTTTGGTCCCAAATTCCAAAAAATCAACAAAAATCATCAAACAGTTCAAAAATACAAAAAAATGAGAAAACATTAAAACATTACAAAAACAAAATCAAAGGTACAAATATCAAATATTGCAATTAGGTATTATGTACACATGGATGTTCTTTCTTCCTTTCTTTCATATTCCTCTACGTGGTCATTCACCATTTTCATCCCTTCAATGATATTTTGGTTAGCTTATTTTGTACACATTTTGTAACATTTATCTCTATGGTATTCATTTGACCTTGGTCTTTCATAACCTTGGTAAATTAAAGAACGACTGACCTCTTAGAGATCCTATCACTATCTACATATAATAAACTTGTTGGGAAGAATTTTGAGCATATTTGTTGACACTAGCCAATATTGTCATCACAATCACTTCCACATCCTTCCATTAAGCCATCAAGTGGTTCTTAACCCCTTGTTAAACAAGAGAGCTGAAATAATTTTTCAGAAGCAAAAGAATCAAAATCAATCAATCTAAAAGAAAAAGAAAATTGATATATAACTCTCTCTTGGGGTATTTCCAATAATCTCTACGGGGCTATAGATGCCTAATTGGTAGTAGAGAAATGTTGTGATTAGAATCAAATGCATCTCCGTTAGGGCTATGGACACCTAACTGGCAGCAGAGCAATGTACGATTCTCCTTCCACAATCCATTCACACATCACCTTTCAAACTAAATCATTCCTACACATTGGCTAGTGTCTTCACTTATTGTCTATCAACTCTTTCCTTCAAGAGGTAATTCATTTCCATGTGCACACATGGGATCTCGATGAGTAAACAGGATTAGTATGTTACCAAGTGTTACTTTTTGGACCTTGTTGAAACTCTTGCTTTAGCGCATGTCTTGTCTCAAGATTTGTACCTTGGTCTAATCAATTTTTCATCGACCGCCTTCTAAATATTTTCATAGCATCCTTTGTTCTTTAGAAATCATTTAGAACATCCATGTGTATAGAATGTCCTTTTTCTATGTTTGTGGACACCTTTTTCCCCCTTTAATAAATCAATCACCCACTTCCTTTCTCTCATGTGTTTCTTGGCTAGCTTACGCTAGGGCATCCTTGCTCATTCATGATTGAACCTATTTTATATTGGCCTTGATCCCCCTTCAGCACGTGAAGAGTTTTCCTTTGCATACTCCCACCTAATCACTGGGGAATTTTCACATCTTCACTTTCTTACGCATACGCGTGGCATTCTGCCCTTGTACATCCCATCTATCGCTGGGGTAATCCACGCTTCTTTGTCTTCTGTACATAGTTTCAAAAACTTTCAAAATACAAAAACATTCAAATATGTTTCTCAAAAATTAAAAACAATAAAAATCATCCTACAAAATGTCACTCTTTGGTTCTCACCTGTTCTTTTGCATGACTCGCGGATCATCTCTATCTACCTCCATTAACAAAGTTGGTTTGCTTACTATGTCTGTACTCTGGGGCACAATGATTTGCTTGGTATTGTTTCATAGTGCACTACTTTTCATAGGACCCAAGTGTCCTCTATTATTCCCCTTGCATGTATCCTTGCTTGGGGCACCATCTTTTAACCCTTTTCATTAATTCACACAGGTCGGAATCAAAGCTTGATAACAAAAACATTGTATTATGTTTCTCTATCAAGTTATCTTGTTTACTTTCTCATATTGCATTGCATTATGTATGTTGTAGGGAGTTAGGCATCTTTTACTTTCTCATATTGCATTGCATTTTGTATGTTACATGGAGTTGGTGTTTTCAGCAATGGACAATTGTTTGTAGTATGGCTTTTCATGTTATTCTACTTTTTTCGTATGCTTATATTTTTAATAAGGACCGATGACGTCGATCATAAGAAAAATGATGAAATAAAGTTGGTTTTTACATCAGCAAGATGATAGCTATATCCATCTCTTTTCATCTTCATTTTTCTTCCACATCACTCTCCTTCTATCAACACTTTTCTTCAAAAGCAACTTGGGGCAATATGGATCAATTATTCTACTTCTTCTATTTTGTTCTTTCATCTTTTCGATCGTCAATCACCCTCTTTCATCACCCCATCGACACTCGAGGGGGCATCCTTCATTCTATTAATTTTTTTCTTATATCTCTTCAAAAAATATTTGTTTGTACTTGTCTACTATCTTTGAAGTGGCGTCACTTACGCCACCCCAAAGAGGGGCAAATGTAGACACCTAAAATCTGCTTACGTAACCTTTAATGCTAAGATTGCACTAATTATCCTCTTTTTCATCATTTCCATAATAATTAGCACTTTTCTGCTAATTAGCTAACATTCCTCTTGATATTCATTAATTAAAGACATTTCGTTAATTAATATCCACTTCTACTTGGGTTGATTAATTATTATTACTTAATTACACTCGCATGACTCTAAATCGATAAATTACCATTTATTGGATCAAATTTCTCTCTTACATCCCATAAATTATACTAAGTTTCCTCTAATTAGCTTCTATAAGCTTACATCTACCTATTAATTAATCATCTTTGATTAATTAAAACATCCCCCAACTCCCATGACTTACTAATGACAAATTAAACTCTTCTAAATCAAAATTACCTTTTATAAAACAACCTTATCCATTCCTAATCTTTTTTTACCTTTATCCCACATTCATCAATTTGCTAGCCTTTCCTCTTTAGGAAAACTATATAAAGAACCCTCCTTACCTTTCTTCTTGCACCATGCTTTGAATAGTAAAATACTATAAGCATTTTGATCTTGAGTCATTCTCCTTTGTTGGAAATAGCTTCTCCATCTTGCATCCTTTCACTCAAAATTGAGTAATATGGGAAGATCCAAAATGGCCTTGTAGCCATTCTTGGTGAGATTCCATTCTCAATCTTTGAGATCAAGTAATAATCCACTTTGATTGCTTATGTTCTTCATAGGTTCATAGTTTAAGTTAAAAATCATAGAGAGTAGGAAACAACTTAGCATGTAGTTTCATTTATGCATTGAAGAAGCATTTCCTTTAAGCTTTTATCTCAATGGTTCATTGTTTAATTAGCATTTGTTTTTGAAGCTATGTAGATATTAGTTTCAATGTATAGCTTAGTTAATAAAACATGAGCACAATTGTAACTCTTTCTGAATGAATTGCTCTTTAGTAGGTGACATTGGTCTTTGTACCTGAGTCGCTTTAAAGGTATGGTCCATGTGTGGATCAAAGTGAAACTTGCTAGGTTTATTTTTGTCTTTGTCTTTGTACATGTTTCTTCTTGAAGAGCCTAAGTTTTCTAGTTTCTGGCTCAACTTCAAGATCTATTTTTGAAGGATCTCCTCTTCAACTAGAGGGTCCTCTTCTTCATCAAATTTCGGAGGAGGGGAAGCTTTACACTCAATTTTCACTTTACGTGAAGCTTTATAGTGAGGTCTTCGTGATGGGTCCCCTTCAATGGTGGCCTTATGTTGCCCAGAAGTGGAAGTGTATCCCACATCAAAAGGATTATCTATGTCTAAGAGGAATCTTCACTCTCCTAGTTTAGGGTTAATGACCTTTGTTTCTTCTTCGCGCTCTTGTAGAATTTTAGCTCCTAATTCTAAGACTCTTGCGAGTACTTGATCTTTATTATAATATAGGAGTTCATCAAATCTACCTAGGTCTAATCTCTGTTGTTCTCCGGAAGAGTCTGACTCTTCTCCACTATGGTCAATTAATGGCTCTGCATCCTTGACTTGAGAAAAGAGAGGTGCTAAATTGTTGCCGCTAAATGGGAAGGTTTCGAAAGGGTTTTCTCCTATGTCATGCTCATTTTATTTGGTTGTCATCTTTGTGATTTTAGGCATTACTAGCTGACATTTGTATGTAGCTAGTGTGACCCCTAAGTGTATGGTTTTTGCAAGCCTCAAGGTGATGTTTGAACTATACCACAGTGTATCCTAGATGTAGTGTTATGTAGTCGTTTTTTATCAAGGAACACTCATATGCACACCTAAATGTAATGATCACTCAATTTTGTTGTTACCAAGCCTATGCCCTAAAATAGATAGTGACAATATCGTATCAATATGTAGGTCAAGTTAGAATTCTAACAAGGCCTAAGTACCGACACGGTATTGACGCAGTCCCTCGACGAGGTATACTAAAACTAGTTTGAATGTCGATGAAAGCCAAACCTTCTGAAAAATGGAAGTCGCGACTAGATATAGCGTAACAATGTCATCGTGATACATTAACCAAGCAAGCAAGGTGTTAGTATCATGACAACCTTATCATGATATATATAAGGCGTTATCGACACTTTTCAAAAAGACTCAGATGATGTCGAAACTGAAACCAAGTGATAAGTATAACAAGGATTTTTAATTGTGTGAGCAGCATAACCATGTAATAAAGGGACTTATACCATTTTCTCATAAAAATGAGAACACGATGTAAGTACCAAGATTGTGCATCTAGAATGCAAACAAAACTATCAACTCAAGAAGAGACGAATGATGAATCAAACTTGCAACGGTGAAGATGATCTTGAAATCAAGATTGAAGGACTTTTATCAAAGATATGAAAAATGTACCTGCACACTTTAGACATTTAACAACCCAACCGCAAACATGGATGGGCATAAACGGATAAAAAAGTGGCGAGCACTATCTCTGATAAAAACGTGCAAGGTATGCACCTTTCTCACCCCAAAAAATGGGCGGTGAGAATGCAAGGGTATAGATCAAAAGATGAAAACAAACTAAGTGCCACTTGGGCAGAGTTTCACCTCATCCGAAAATGAGAATAAAACTGAGCTAAAGTGGGACGTAGTTTAATTTTGTGATGAAAGACACTTAGATCAAACTTACAAGGATTCTTTGCCTTGTTTGAAAAAACAAGGTTCAGATTCTAAATGAGTTGTCACTTCATGATGGCCTGATGCAACAATGGACTAGAAAAGTGGGCTCCAAGACAGAATGGCCTCCTTAATAAGTTCTCTCAACCTAGGTGTTACAAAGTTGTCTTAAGCGAGCGTGATTTACCCAAAAAGTCGCAATGACTAAATTGGGAGTATCTTAGCTTTACTTTACCCCCTTCAAGCATAGTGGGCAATAAATGCGTCCATGTGTACTCTCACTAGGGTCACCATATAGAAAACCAGTAATGCTAACTCACAAGGAAAAACTAGTCAAGTGGGTAAGTGGGCGCTTCCTGTTTCATCCATGAGGTTACATAATGGTGGATTACTTTAGGGTTCCTGGAACCACCCCCATTGTTGTAGCTTAAGGCATTATGCCAAAGGGGTTATGTTCCAATTAAGCGGATAGGGACGTACCCTTTTCAAAACTTGCAATATAGTGTGATGAAAGTGGTGTGTTTTTTTATCTTACTTAACTTAATGTGGTTTTAAGTAGCACACCATTTGGTAACCTGCATAAAACACGTGTATTAGAAGTTTTGTGTCTTGTTTTGACGCCTTTCTTCTACAAGCGTTGGGTCTTGTAGACAACAAGTTTTAGTAATTTTCTAGTTTCACAGATTGATGTCAAGAAAGAGAACTTTACACCTTACTTTTGATTCCTAAGATCGCCAATAGGTACGAAGGAAGAGCATACACAATGTGAAAAATCCTACTAAATCACATGAAATTTTACTTTATCCTTTATAAAACAAGTGTTTTGAACATTTGATATAAGTTTGTATAAGTGTTTCTGATCTCCAAGATCACTTTTGAAGGCGTGAGGAGAGAGCATACGCACTTTTACAAACCTATTTTAAGCTAAGAACCAAAAACACTTAACTATGCAAACTGAAATACCAAAGAAAACTTTGTATTTAATTTGTTAGTCCTAGAAACCTATAGCAAAGATCAGAAAAAGATTTTGTAGACTGTAAAAAATCCAATTTTAACACAGACGCCTACAGGCGCCCAAACCGACACTAGTGCGCCACGGTGACACGTACGCGCCTAACTCAACGAGATACGCTGCAAAACAAAATTAGTAAAAAAACCACAGTATACCCAAAAACACAGACGCATCCAGAGAGACGGAGACACTTGCAACTCGACGTGGATGCTTAGGGTTCAACGGAGACGCGTCCAAGCATAAAGCATAAAATAGAAAGTTTCAAATTTATACATAGTGAGGATATTTACACGAGACGCAGCCGGAGAGACAGAGACGTCGACCCACAATGGAGACACATGCGTGTCCCTACAGAGAGAAAACATGTTAATGATAAGTACATCGGATAGGTGCGTGCGTGTTCAAACAAGACCTCTATGGTTTCAACGTGGACGCGCCCCCTTACAACACCTATGT
Organism: Taxus wallichiana var. yunnanensis; assembly: GCA_018340775.1. Taxonomy (NCBI): domain Eukaryota; kingdom Viridiplantae; phylum Streptophyta; class Pinopsida; order Cupressales; family Taxaceae; genus Taxus; species Taxus wallichiana. Next base: position 728,053,349 of record CM031242.1, on the reverse strand, counting down.
GTACCCTATGAAAAACCTGTAAAACTCATTGATTCAAATTTTTAAGAGCAAACAGGTTAGTTGTTAGTCAAAGTATCCTATTTCTAGTTCAAACCCACAAAACATATGCAAATAAGCGTGATTTAGCTAGTGTTAGAAATAGAAATGAGCAAATAACAAGTTGTTTTAACTAAAAAAATTGCAAATGAACTTTGAAGAACTCAAAAGACCTCCATTAATGGAGGATGGATATAAGTGTCCCACTGGGCGTGCTAAATGTGTTCAATGAAAGGTTTTGCAAGAGCTATTGAAATGGGGTAAGAAATACTCAAGAACCCCAAAGCTTTGTGCAAAATCCCCTCAATGGACCATATGATAAGAAATGAGCAAGGAATCCTATTTGCATGCATTAATTTTAAGTAAACAAACAACTTAAATAAATGAAGTTAATGTTAGAGTAGGTGTTTACCTTAGCTCATGTTCACCTAGGTACTTTATTTACCTTTATTGTATTTATCTTCACCCACTTATGTGTGTGGATATTTCTTTTATCTTATTTAGATATTAGGAGATATTATCTAGTTGTTAGGTATAGTTATTTCCTTGATCTATGGTATTGACTAGATCCTTGATGTCTAGTTCTCTCCTAAATCTATGGTCTTGACTAGTTCTTTGATGACTAGTTATTTCCTTGATTTATGGTTTGATCTATAACCTTGACTAGTTCTAGATTGTTATTCCTTGCCTATTTAAGCAAGGCCCATTCTCAATGTATTGCATTGAGTTCCATAATAATATATGATATTACTTCTCATTTATTTGCAAAGGATTTATGTAAAGTTATTCTGGCGAATTGCTTTCATCTTCTTGATCATGATGTTTGATTAGCATCTGTGTTCTCGGCTTGAGTACGATCTGGTTATCATACCTTTCATGGTATCGGAGCGAGGTTGTTGTTGGCATCCGTCTGTAAGTTTTATTTTGCAAATAAATTCTTTTTGTATTCATATATTTGGGATTTGGTCATATTTTTACGAGCATGCAGTTGGATGTGACTTTCTCAAAAACACGCAACGCACCCCAACACCCATTAAAATCCTTAGCCCTTAGTCATATGGTATGGTCATATGAGGGCTTAAAACTTGTGATTCCTACTAGTAGGTGCTTAACTTGAGCCCCCTTTAATTTTATTTGTGTGGTGAAAGGTAACGACAATTTATTTTGTTTTAGTGGCAACTAAATTAAATAATGAGCAAAATATTAAAAAAACTTGTAACTTTTGATCGGTAACTCGGTTTTGAGTGTCATTTTTTGCAAAATTGCTTGTTTTTTCGTGTTCTTTCCATTGGATTTATTTATTTTGAGACTTGTACTATAATTATAAAGTGCCAAACATGGAGGAGTGTTGTAATCAATTGTGGACGTAATTTTGGTTTGAGCCCGATGTCTTAAATTTTTAGGAGTTAGTTTGTACCTATCATGGATTCGAGAATGATATACTTTTCTCTCGAAGTATGTGGACTTCAAGAGGATATTGTAATGTTTGTGGAAGAAAATAGATCACTCAAGAAGTGAAATTCTCTTCTACAATCACTCATTCACGATAAGGATACAATAATACACTTCCCGCAGAACAAACTTGCTAGCCTACAGCATCACCATCATATTGTGGACAACCATATCCATGCTCCTAGTCCACTTGCAGTTTTTTCTCTTGTACCCACTAACATTGATCTACGGTCTTTGAGCCCGAACCGCTTTTGATGCTTCTAAACCTATGAGGCTTGATATTGCATGCTCTTCCACATCTATGCCTATTACAAGTACCACATGTTGTGTATCCTACTTTTGCTCAGCTGCATGGCTTTTTAAGAAGCATACCACTGCATTTAGTTCTCACATGCTCCATTCTATGGGTCTCACTAGAGGAGTCATTGGCAGACATTCATAGGGTATTGTTTCCTCTATTCCATATGTTAAGTGGAATTCTCGTCATGACATTGGTTTTTGAGTAGATACTTCATTGGGATCACACATTGTGAGCTTTTTTGTTCACTCGACTCTTCGAGGATCTGAGCAACACATGAGTTCTACATCTTCACTCGTGATTGAGAAACCCGAGATTTTAGCTATCAGCTATGATCAACCTGACACACATTCTGATGTTCTTTTACATGCACCCATTGTGCATTTTGCACCAAGTCATATGCAAGCATCTTCTTCATCCATCCATGTTGATTTGGGGTGGATATCTAATCACTCATGGAGGTGACATAGGCATTCATTGAGAGGACTCTATAGGCATGGCTCCTCCACCATTTGGCCTCTTGCTCCACTTTCTATACCTTCTGCATTGTGATGCTTCTTGTTTTGAGCATTTTTCTTTAGCATGTGTAGTGTATCTCTCTTGTTTGTTGAGAGATTTTGTATCTATATTTTCGACACTTTTGGCATGTTGACAGTATCTCTTGTGGGGGATCTATTCTAGTGAAGTCTAGTGTTATTTTGTTAGTGTTCGAGTAGTTGATTTTGGGCAACTCATACAGATTTGTAGCGTCACTCCACCCATTCAACAGTATGGGAGGGTGTGGTGTTGATCATGCTTCTTCGGGTTTCATGTCCTTGCCTTGTTACCTTGGCTTTTCTTGGATTGTGACACTCTGGAGTTTGTGTCCTTTCCTTGTTACCTTGGATTTTCTTGGATTGTGACACTCTGGAGTTTTTGTCCTTGCCTTGTTGCTTTGGTTATTGTTCTTGGATCGTGGCACACCTATTTGCAGTAGTTGGTCAAATTATGTTTGGTGTTTTTTTGCACTTTTGACATCACTCCGTTGATAGTCTCCTTATATGGAGCTATTCTAGTGAAGCCTAGTGTTAGTTGTTTTTGAGTTCTATGATCGAGTAGTGGATTCAGGGCCTAGTTATTGAGTTCTTGAAAGCTTAAAATAAATGAACCTAAAAGGATCTAAGCAATCAGTTTATGCTTCAAGAGAATGGGATCTCACCATTAATAGATTCAAGGTAATTGGTTCTTCCCATTTACTCCATGTTATGTGATAGAAATGTAAAAGCAAAGCAAATAGCTCAATAAAAGGTCCTAATCCTAGCAATAATACTATAGTTTAGGTTAGAGGGAAGAAGTGTTCTTAGAAATGAGAGGGGGGTAGTAGGCTATTTATAGTTTTCCATTTAGGAAATGGGAGGATTTTTGGTGCATGTGGGACTAAAAGGAGTCAACAAGTAAATTAGCAAGTCAAAGTAAGATTTTACTAGTTTTAGAGAGAGGTTGATCATGGTTAAGACTAGCTAACCATGTTTAGAGGGTAATTAATCCTATTTAGAGAGAAATTAGGTTTCTGGAGGGTTTAAAGGCCTAATCAATCCAATGAAGTGGATTGATATTCCAGGGAGCTAATAGAGGTGGTAAAGAAGAGAATATTAGCCAAGAAGATGTTATTATAACCTATTTAATAAGTTTACAGAGGAAATACAACCAAAAGAGTGTCGTAAGTGTCGTGAAGAGGGGAGTTAGATAGATCTAACTCGACGAGGTGTCATAAATTTGCAAGGAAGAGAATAATAAGTGAAATATTAGAAATAATAGTGCTTTGATCAAACTACAGTGTCTCTACAATCGTAAAGTTAAATTTGAGCATTTAACTTTTTTACATCAAATCAAGAATGAACTTATTCATCGATTATATCTTACATTTTAAATCTTTTTGTATCATTTACTTTATCAACCTATTGATTTAAAAATGCAATATATCTTTTTGTGGCTTGATTTTTCCTCTAAAATAAAATTTATTAGATGATACATGTGAATCCTCTACAATTGTGTCTTAAAGTTATTCACTTAGAAAACAATATTCTTAATGTATATTTCATTACACATGTTTCTATCTCATCTACTCCTCCATCTAATAAATCTTGTATTCCTCCTATTCGTCACCTTCATGTTCCCCATCTCTACATAGAACGCTAGTAGTAATTCATCCCATTTTCATTCACCTCTATGTAGACCTCCACCACATTTTGCTCCCCGTAAGTGAGAGCCATTATAATTTTCAAATTTGGATAAGCCTCATGATATATTACACACTTTGGTTGATAAAAAAATTATTTGGTTAGCTTCTAATGATCACCCTCCTCCTCATCAATTACAACAAAATCATAACCATCCATTTTGTAATTTTCATAGGATTAATGGACACATAGACAATGATTGTTATGCACTTCATAATAAAATTCAACTTATTAAAGACATGGGTCTCATTACTTTTTTTTCACACCATTATGATTGATCACATTCTCTTGTTCCATGATGTTGAACACAGAATTTGTTACTTTGATCCCTCATCCTCTTAAGATTATTTTATCTATACCTCCATCGGCTTCAACTATGCATGAGACGATTGCCCCACTTATTATTCAAACCAATATTAAAAGGGTCTTAAAGTATCACCACTTGCCACTTCATGATTCACATATTCTAGCATACTATGATCACTTCAAAGGGCTTATCATTTAGCTCTCATGCTCATGATACTACATTAGCATCACTTCAGCCACATGTGTGTAGTATTCACCTTATTTCTAGATAGATACTATATGCTCTTCATTAATATGTGATTCCATGTTTATTCTATACACACATGCGTTCATTTCATTTACATCTCTACACTTTCAAAGCATGTGGTCAATCATTATCTAGCTATCATCATCCTTGTTATTATATATGTTATGAACACAATCAATCAAGATAATACCTTCATCATCCTCATACTATTATCATCACTACGTTATAATCAACATCATACTACCACCATCACTATACTACCATCTTGTGTCATTTAATCTATGAAATAATCACAAAGTAAAATATATAACCATCCATAATAATCAACTCAACAAACATCATACAATCAAATCATCCAAAACTCACACATACAATTTATACATCATCACATAGTACATATATAATGATCTCATCATATAGACAATGCCCGCTACAAGATATATCATACATCATCCTCACTAATAATAGAGGCAACTATGGGAGCTCTCTAACTTGAGGCTTCACTACTTGCCCTTCGTCTCTATGCTCGGGAGCGTTGCTCCTCTAACCGAGCTCGCAATAATGTTGCCTCGGCCACCACCTATGCATATCAACCTTGGAGCTCTATGTATCATTAAAATATATCAAGTGTTAGGGCTCCTACTCCCATGACCTCCCTTGCATGAGCTAGTTCGGATATCACCTCATCACACTTTGAGCGCAATACCACACATGTGGATGTCATTACCATTATGGGATCAAAGATATGAGAATGCTCACCTACTATGTGATCGACCCTCTTCAATAATGCCCCTCCAATAAGGACATATGGGGGCACATTATAGGTCAACATGTGTACTAACATGTCCATGATCATACTCAAATATGCTTCACCTACAATATATGACACAACGATCATATTACAAATAATCATTATGATATTATACAAATACAAATCATACTATGCGATACTTATGTTGTGATATGATCCTGCTACCGAGTCATCCTTAGGGGCATGTCCCTAGTATCTTTATCCCTCTCCTCCTCTCATGGGCCCACTTGGTTACCTTGTTGCAACATCTACCACCCCTGGAAATAATAACACCCATTGATGTTTAACCCACCACTAATTATAAATTGGTGTGCACCCTAAATCATACACCTAGATATGCACTATATTAGGATCTACCTCTTCAGTATATGACAGAGCAACGGGGGTATTATGGGCCTAATATCGTTCCCACTCTCTTCGCCGCATGTACGAGATCACCGCCATATGTATGGCTTAGGGGGCACATCTTGAGCTATCCCAAACTGTCGTGAAACCTACTCACATCGGAAGAGATCAACCACTCCTAGAAATATATCCTCTAACCACATGGTACACTATATACAATGAAGCTCTACCTAGTCCTCTTCCCACCCACCATAATCTCTACGAGGCCTCTATATAATCGCACTTGGCCCCATCCGATCTAAGATCGATTTGTATGTTTTACTATCAAACCATCAACTCCTCGGGCCAACCCACCTCATGAAATATATTTGATCATGCTAAATCGACTGTGGCCCACTCGGGGGCCTCACCATCACAATGTTCTCATAGTCCCATACATGTAATAATGTGATCACACCGATACCACCTTTTTGATCCTCTGTGTAAATATATATATACATCTTTGTATAGATGTGTTAATACACAATGACTCCATGCATACCAAGTCCCACATTACTCAATGCTCTCACATATCTCATGCATATGATAGGATATGGCTACCCCACCTCTATCCACAATAGTAAAAAATCTAGAACAAACATGATGAATTTTTACAAACGCAGAACCCCATATATCACTATATCATCCAAAGTCATTGATGACTCTACACAAACATGGGAACCTGTAAAATACCTCCTAGCTACTCTCATCTTCTACCATGCATCCCCTGGAAGCATCACCGTACTCCACTCCTTGACATTGGAAATCACAAGATGTGATACACATTATTATGATCTGGTGTGCAAATTCACTAATACCTCGAGTTTTTGGTGTAGTGGTTCATTATATTTGGTATCAGAGAAACTACCCAGTTCAATTCTACATATGTGGATATGCCAACATTCATAGGTGCTCCCATGGGGCTTGTATAGGGTTGGGTGTGGTCCCTCTATACAGGTGCAAATCTAGTTCGGGGTCTAGGTTATGGAGCGTGGTGGGATGTTATGATCCTGGTGTGTGAATTCACTAATGCCTCGAGATTTTGGTGTAACATTTGTTCCACACATCCTCTAAAGTCACTCCAACTGTCATATCTCCCATAAGGAGTCAAAAGGTGCATGTGTCAACACACCATCTCTCACAAAGTTTTGTGATCTAGTGCATATTATGGGGCACCTCCCCTAGTCTGGTCGCATACAAGAACCCGACCCAATCCAAAAAAATCCCACTCATCCTCGCCTGAACTAACGCTAACAAAGTGGTTAAATGTCTCCCCGCATGAAACTTTTAATAATGAACATCTTTATGCACAACACAAAAATACACAAAATCACGTGTTAGAATATCATCCAAGCCATAAGTCCTTGCAAGAAATACTAAAAAAATTACATATCTAGGATAGCGATGTCCAATGTCATGACACTTTATCACCCAAAGTATGATCCAGCATAAAGCAATTCTAGTGGCGCAACTTCCAGAGATCATAACTTTTGCACCGTAGCTCCGATTGACTCCGTTCAAAAGGAAACGGAAAGCTTGGAATGTGTAGAATGTGATGAGAAGGTGTGAACTTTGTTCGGCAATGTTTGACCCCCGAAATCCGCGTTTAAGGGGCCCAAATTGTGATTTTTGTACTGCTGTCTAAAAATAGTAAATTCTAAAAATAGTATGTTTCGCAAAATTAGTGCACATGTAAGTCTTGGAAGATGAAACACCTCATCTCCCTCGAGACTGGTGACCTTCCACATCTTTCTAGGTGTCCTTTCGTATTTATAAAGTATTATAAATACATATGTAACCGGAAGAAGAGATAGACATCTCTTGGCAGAGATAATTGATGTATTTCGAATTCTTTGAGTAATTTACATCTCTTTTCAGAGATAGTTGTTTTGCAATTCATTTGGCACATTGTTAATCTGTTCCTTAAGTCTGAAACCCCTCGGTTTTGGATCACAAGATACTAGACAAGCAGTAGAACCCGAAATCAGACAAAGTACTATCCCGGGGACAAAATAGGCCCGTCGGACCCTTCTCTATCGAAACATCCATATTTTCAAAAATTGAAAAATTAGTAAAAAATGCCAAAACTCTTACAATATGACCTATTCTAGCCTTACAAAGCACTACTTACTAGTTGATCCATCATTTTTGTGATTATAGCCTCTAAACCCTCTCGAGATCTCATCGTGATAATCTCTCATGCACATAGCATGATTTCAACCTAAAGCTCAAGTCATTATCACTCGATTTACAAATGAAATTACTATTCACTTTATCATAATTACTATATATAGTAATTACTATTATCGACACAATCCCTAAGTTCTTATAGTTCCTCCTATGACAAGTAATATGATGATACGTTTCAGTCCATATCTATATCATCGTCCATCCTTTTCGGCACCTTCAACAACATTTGGATCATATTTATTGTGTCTACCATGATGTGCATCCCATTTACACATATCTACACATTGTATCACATGTTTTTATTATGATTATCTCATATCTCTCTATCAGATTATTCATGTCTTTGACTCATATCCAATCCATCTACCTATTTTATTTTGGCTCATGATTTGATGACTCTCCTCTCACCCTTTCACCGAAAGGGGGAAAATTTTCTAGGTCATACTATCACCCTTCCTAGGGCAAACCAAGAAAATATTTACTTTAACACACACAATCACACTATATACCACTACTATATCACAAAAAAAATTCAAATACTACAAATTCATCGCTTAAAACTATAAGTCTCAATCCATTTCAAGCACGATATTATCATTGATTCTCAATTTATACAAAATCCACCCTCAAATGACCTAATCTAGGGAAATTCAATTTTCTAAAGAAAATTTAAATCAATCAAATTTAATCAAATACTATTATTCAATTAATATACGTTGTTTCTAATTCTATTTCAACAATATCATCTTTTCTCCCAGATGACCTAACTTGGGATCCAATCCAATATATTTAATCAAACATTTTTCTATTTGACAATTTTACACCCTTATGACATAAAGTGGGGGTAGTGACATCATTACATGTTCCTATCCACTTTATGAGGGTTTTTGTGACTCGTAGGTGATGGGGCATCATCAATCCTCATCATTAAATAATGTCAATCTAGGGATGGTGTCCATGGTTGTCGAAATATAAGAGAGAGGTATATGGAAAATGGTTCCTTCTACCAAATCCACACTTGCAGGAATTTAAAAAAAAATTACAAGAATTGGAAACACACTTATAAGAATTGAAACACACTTGCATGAATTGAAACACACTTGCAGGATTGAAACACACTTGCAGGAATTGAAAGACACACTTGCATGAAATTAAATGTCACACTTGTAAGAAATTAAATTACTAAATTGAAAAGAAATAATAAACACATAAAACACCTACAGTTCACAAAAATCGTACACCAAAGGAATAATTACATGGTACAAAAAGACAACAAAAATATAATTACAGAACGAAGAAATAAACATAAACACATAGATCCATCTTCCTTGGAATGAGTGGCTAGCTCATTCCTCAGAAGAGGATTTTAATCAACACTTATTTACAAATTGGATGCAACAAAACCTCATAATGAATTAATCAAAATAATGGAGGTTACATTCCTTGGTGTGGGAGGTTGCATTTATAATTTCATGCTTCCAACCCACTCCTTATTTTAAGGCATACATCTCAATCAAATCTTATCAACTAAGATTTCAATCTATCTATAAAACATCAATCTCCACAACATATGGAGAGATCTAATCTAAATCTAACAAACAATCCGATTCTTTTATTTTATTGTTGAGAATCAAAATGAATATTGATTCTTCCTTATTTTATAAATAATAAAACACTTATGAAAATATCTATTTTTAGAATGATTTCCAAAAATAGATAGCAATGCTTCTCAAACCACCCTTGGAGTTATGCTCATCTTTGTAGTTTTAGATTCATCTCCAAATCTTTAATATCCATCTCTGGAGCTCTAATGTTCAACTTGAGCTAGTGAGATAACCTCTATGATTAGTGAGGGAACCTCCAGGAGCTGATATGAGAGATGTTGAAGATTCTCCAAGGTTGGTTATAGTTGGTACTTAGTGATCAAAATCCCTTATTTAACAATTATAGTAAATTATGGATTGTATATGCACAAATTGACATTGTTTTCCCAATAATAATTATAAATAGCTAACAAAAAGATAACAATGAATTGTAAAGAAATAATCATGATATATACTCTCTATTTTATCCTATATAAACCTGTAAGTTCAAAAATTACACTTAGATCCACTTTATGTAATATATGCAAGGAAAAAGAATGTCAAATATTGTATAAAATGGGCCATTTTTGGGCTCATCATCTCCCCATGCCTAATCTCATGCATGTCCTCATGCATTCCATTATCCTTCTTTAAAATTATGCTTTCTTCTTTTGAAGGACAAGTTCTTGTGTGGAGCCCCTCTTATTTCTTGTCTTTCTTTTTGCATTGATTCATAAGCAGGTTCTTGTGTGGAGGTTTTCCTATTATCCTTCTTGATAGATTTTAGCATAGGTTCTTGTGTGGAATTTCTCCTGCTACTCCTCCTTTATTTTGTGAGAGTAGGTTCTTATGTGCAATTTTTCTCTGCTCTTCCTTTTTTCATAGAGTAGGTTCTTGTGTGTAATTTTTTTGTTACTCTTCATTTCTTTTGTGAGAGTAGGTTCTTGTGTGAAATTTTTTGCTGCTACTCTTTCTTTCTTTTGTGAGAGTAGGTTCTTGTGTGGAGAGTTTCCTACTATGCTAACAATTTTTATTTTTACTGTAAAACAACATTTACTTGTATTTCTTTTCTCTTCTCTCTTTATTTTTCCATAGAAAATGAATCCATATAGAAAGAATCCTCATAAAAAATCTTTTTGTTTTGAAATTTTCCAACATAGGCTTGAAGGAATGATTGCCATCATCAAATTCATATACCAAAAGATGTATATAACAATTGTAATTTAATATTCCTAATTCTTTTACGTTATTTTTAATCCTTAATATCATGCATGTAATGTAAAATTGGATTCTTATGCAATAATAAAACATACAAGTAAATTTAAAAGTAAAATAGCAAATTAAAATACATTGGCATACTTCATTCTTCATTTCCTCTTCCATGTTAGAAAAAGAGTTTTTTTGGGAAAAGTGTTGATGTTATGCTAAGAAACAAGAGCACAAAAAGAACAACCAGTACTATATTGCTTGTTTGGAAAAGCGTTGTTTTTCGGTTTTCAATTTTTCCATTTTTTTACTTTTTCCCTTGGCTAGCTAACAAGATGGTTTTCTAATCAAGGCTCTTTTTCCAGTTTTGGCTCTCCAACAAGTTGATTTTCAAACCAAGACTCGATAACAATGCCTAAGGTTTTTCATGGTTTTTTTACTTTTGAAATTTAAAAAAAAGGATGACATGGAAAATGTTGGCAATAGATCGTATACTTCTTCATTTACTTCCTAATGCATTGTTGAATATTCCTTATGTGTAAAACAATTGTTGATACTTCTTCATCATTGATCTGTGTAATGATGAGCAATAACTCATGATTGATGTATGATGATATTACTTCTCATTTTTGTCAGAGATAGCTTGAGATAAGGTGTCATCTGCTTGATGAAGTTATGGACATAAATCTATCCATTATGATTTCTAAGAGCACTCCTTATCATAAGATTATCTTGTGAAAAACTCAAACAAAAACCTTTCCATACAAGCATAATATCAATAATATAAAAGAATTATAAATTCCAACAATATAAATATAAAGATGAAAATCCAAACACATACTGGAGTAAATTATTTCAACCTACTTGATGAATGATTGATGGTTAAGGAATTAGTATTATTTATAATGGAATATTTTTGTGCATAATAAGAACTCCCTCAGATAAGTTCTCTTATTATGATGATGGATACGGTTTCAACTAATTCCTGAATGTGGATGGAATGGGATGGAATGAAATGACATCAGTGAAAACTAGATTTCTAAGAAATTTTTGGAAACTTAATAAATATCTAGAAAATATAGATGTTAATGTTGGGTGGTGGCTTCTAATAATGAGTTAAAATTTAAGCATTGGAATAGATGGTTGGTGGAAATAATAAATAATTCCAAAAATATAACATAATGTAATAAAGAGTTAGAAAACATACATGGATAGCTGAATTTTGAAGGCCATTGTTTTCCTTGAGATGTAAATAAGATATGCATGCTTCTTCTTATAGCTAAAAAATCGATGAGTTATTTATCAACCAATTGGCATCATGTTTCTTTTAGCAACAACAATCAACTTGATATTTTTCCCATTCTTCTTATAAAACCTCATCATTTTCTCGTAAGCTTTCCACCATATTTTTATTTGGCTAGGAAATCAAAAGCGTGGGGTCTAAGGGAAACATCCCCTAACAGGGTCAAAGGGTAGCGCCCCTTGAAGCCAATCCAAAATTACCACTTTTGTAACCAAAAATTACTTATCGTCAAAGATATTTTTGATTTCATGCCATTTTACAAAAATTGATGAAAATGTTGAATTCCATCAATGTTTGGATTGTGGTTCCTTTGCTCATGCAAAATCCACAAGTTGTTTATGTGTCATGTAATATCTCGAGTGATTTGGATCATGCCTTCCCTCCCGATTCGCTTGCATGTAATGCACACCTATTTTGAGCATTTTTATTTTCTAATAATTTAAATGCAATACGCTTCATTGGACTTTGCTTATAATCCACTTCGCCATGATTTGTGCACGTTCCTCATGAAATTGTTCAAGATAACTACACTCTGATTTAACAAATATTAAAATATGCTAAACCCTAGATATTGAAGAGTCATGTATGATAAATAATTAGTAAAGTACATATTTGACACAAGAAATAAGCTAAAGAAATATAAAACCCTAAGTGTAAGAGAGAGGATAGAAGATAGCTAATTTTACACTTGATCCCAAAGTATTATGGACTAAAAAATTGGTAAACATGAGGAGCATACTGTCGTAATCGAACACAAAAAATATTAGAACTCTTTGGATGAGTCGGGACTAGGTAACTTGTAATAGGGCGGGGAACCTAAAGCGCGAGACCTCAAAACTCGATTTTTCCGGTGTCGCGTGGTGGTGGTTGCTAAACTTAGTTATTGGTAGCCTATATGTCACTAGATGATCATTGTATTCACCTGTAACTTGAAAAACAAATGATATTCAATAAAACCCCAAAACACATCAAATCCTAAAAAATAAAATATATAAATGGGGAGTCAAATGACCCGATGATTATCTCACAAATTGAATTTATGATCAAGTGTTACACTACATTTCAGAATCCATGTAGTTCTTTGTGTGTGTGTGTGTGCAAGAATCGTGCCCTAGGAGGCCCTTGTGCAAGTGCACGTGATAGCGGGAATATCTAGATGTACCAAATGTAAATAAATGTGTGTATGGTAAAATGAACTTCCCCTCCTATGCGTGTATGTAGAAAATGTAGTCCTTTATCCCTTGTATGAGTGCTAGATGGATGCCTTTGGATACAACCTTAGGTGATTATAATAGATGCTTAGAGTTTGGTACTTTATTTTGGTTACATAGATTTGTATTTATATGATTCCCTTGTTTGAATTTTGTAATTGACATGTAAAAGGATGACCCATACGAAAACAAGATGCCCAAAAGATAAAAGAGGCCCAAAATAGGTGAGTAAGATACAAAGAGGTCAGGGGTGCCTAGGTGTTAGCATCCTGGCTAGGCGTTAGTGTAAAAGTCATGAAAGATAAAGAAATAAAGCATCGATCAGAATTTGTGGGGTGTGTAAGACCCAGAGAAAAAAGAAAGATAGAAAAGAGGCCAAAGACAGTAGTTAATTACTAGTTTTCTCACTCAGGAATCATATGAATAATAACATGTGATTAAAACCTAGAAATGTACCCAAGTGTTTGATTTTATGTCTACATTTGCCCTCACTTTATGTTGTTGAGTGAATACTCGATAACATAAAGTAGATAAGAGATGTATACCTAAAAACCATGTAGATCGATGGCAAAAACGTGACGAGAGATAAGTGAAAGCGTGGAATGATAAAAATGAAACATGAATGCTAAGAAAAAGGAAGTGACCCTAGGGGTGAAGTGTATGATTTGTACCATGTTGTACCTATTGTTGTGCTTGATGAAGGTCTACTTCATGTTACGTATTAAGGAAAAACCTATAAAAGAAGAGCGAAAGAGTAGTCAAAGTCATGTATTATGAAAAGTATGTAAAGTGTATAAATGTGAGAAAGTAAATAAATGGAAAGTGTGCACTGATCCGTGATGAGTGAAAGGGATAGAAAGATGTCCTAAAATACTATATAAGTGTAATTTTTCAAGCAATATCATGCCAAGAGTGAGTTTTTTGGGCGATCTCACGCAAGGAGTGATTTTTTTGCGATCTCACACCAAGTGTGCATTTTTGGGTGATCTCACACTATGGAAAAAGAGTATTGGGGAGAAAGGTCTAATTTTATTCTCCATCCCTGACTGCTTCTTGAAATTTATACACCACTGCAGATGGTGTGATCCTCGCTATGTTTCGTGCTTATTCCAGTTTGATCCAATGAGAAAAAGGAGATAAAATGCATTCGATTGCTAGAGGGTTGTGCTTATACTGTGTGAAAACTAATTTGTGAACTACCGAAAACTACGCCGATATGAGAAATTAATCGTAACTACACCCTAGTCATAGGCACCCAGAAGGTCTAGGAGCACCTAGGCACTAGTGTTTGTATCTGGGTGTTGGCGTTTGTGCTAAGATAAAGTCCCAAGTCAGATTTTGGGTGTGTGTGTGTGACTATGTTGCTCCCTGTGTTATGTAGGTCTGAATTGTAGCTCGAAGCTGCTTTGTGTGGGGTGATTAATTCACCCAATGTATGCCCCCTCGTTTGGAGTGCATGCAACATCACTAGGAGTATTCAGCCCAAAGAGAGGACCCGATGCCGATCTAAATCTTATACCCTACGTGGGGAATGAATTTGCATGGTAGAAACCAAGGCACATGAAAACAAAGTGGCTAGAAACATGTGTTAGTAGAAAAAATGACAAGCATGTTATAGAAGACAATGTAAACAAGCAATAGTGTAGACAAAGTAGACTCAAAAATTGGGTTTCAAACATGGGACATCACTCATAATTTCACAAGACAATCAGGGCCGAAGTGGTCAAAAGCATACAAGTAGTGAACATACAAGACATAGAGTAAATCCCACAAACAATAACATACAATGGCAAACAATGAAAAAAATAATAGCAAGCAAAGTATCTGACAACCATGGTGACAAATAGTTCCAATTAGGAAAATTTACACATGAAATACATGTTATAAAGTTATAAAAATAAAAATTATGTCAAGACGTGTATGTATCGATAGAGTAGTGTCGAACGAAACAATAACACCTATAGTATGAAATAAAGTAGATGCCTTAGAGCCTTGGTGGGATTTGGTAAGAGGTCCAGTGCCAAAAATCCATGTTGCATGTAAAGATTTGTAGGAATTCTACATTCACAATTAGAGATCAAGTGAATTCCCATATGAATATAGAAAAGATAATGACATACAAAGTATATGTCTATCATATGAAACAAAGTGTACATGTGAGCATAAGTAAACAAGAGTAAGTGCAACCAAGATATGCAATATGTTTTGGTTGAGTGGAATTGAATGGAATGTGATGTGAATGTGATAGGAGTAGTGTGCCCCCCTAGCAGATGTGAATGAGTATGTGTGAAATTAGGTTCATTTATAAAATAGCCCTTGAAATTCAAAAATGAACCATAGAACAAGAGTGCATCATCGGGAAATGGTTTAAAATATGTATATGCTAGAAATATGTGATCATGAAGTGCAGAGCATAAAGAGTGAATGGTGTGAGGTTCATTTAATATTTAGACCCTTAGCAATCGATTATGGATTGTGGAACTAAAGTGCATCATAGGGTAATGACGATACAATTGTATCAAGTTATTTAAGATTGCTTAGAAGAACAAAGCATAGTAGTAGAAATGATAAACACCGATAATGTTAGGAGGGGGAGAATAAGCATGATTCCTCCTAAGTGTATGAAAATTATCAAGCTATCCAACAAAAGTGAAGGGAAAGGGTCCTCTACTCAAACTCGAGGAGATAGAGTTGTGTGACCATGCTCTAATATTGGTGATGTATGAGACCGATAATGTATATGTGACAAAATCCTAGGTGGTGAACACGTATGTGAAGTAGACCTAAGAGGTAATGAATACCTATGTGGAGAATACCACAGAGGTGATGTGTACCTATGTGAAGGATACCGAGGAGGTAATGTGC
Organism: Taxus wallichiana var. yunnanensis; assembly: GCA_018340775.1. Lineage (NCBI taxonomy): Eukaryota > Viridiplantae > Streptophyta > Pinopsida > Cupressales > Taxaceae > Taxus > Taxus wallichiana. The sequence continues at coordinate 728,037,238 of CM031242.1, read as the reverse complement.
ACGTTGTTTAGACACAAAGTCACGCACTTTGGGTAATTATCTAGTCCTGATTACACACTACTATTCATATGATTACTAAGTAAGAAGAGTACTAATTAACCAATGTATTTGGCCACCTTTCTTCGTCTTTTGTTTCTCCTTTTAGTCTTGCACCCTTACTTTCCCAAAGATTCATTTTTATACTTTGACTTTTATCATTTTAGACACCCAGCACCCGGCCGAGGATGCTAACGCCACCAAGACGCCAACGTCATGCGCCCTTGACCCATTTGTACTTTAATCACAATTTTGGGTCCTTTCTAGATATTTGAGCATCATATCTTTTTGTAGTTAGAATTTTCGTGGTTAATTAAGAAATTAAAGTAAGGGAATAATATAAATATAAAGTTATGTTATCATAAAACGAACCAAGCACTAAGCATTAGCTATCACCACCTAAGGTTGCATCCATCAAGGCATCTAAGATCTCCATTACATCCATCTAGAACCATCACAAGAGACACAAGGGCTGGTTATTTCGCATACACTCCATAAGAGAGAAGTTCATTCTATTTTATGCACACATCTATTACATTTATTTACATCTATCTTATTTGCTTGCTATCAAGTGTGACTCATACAAGAGCCACCTAGGGCACAATTCCGTACACACACACACACACACACACACACACACACGTAACTATATTGGAGTCCGAGATGTAGTGCAACACTCAATCATAAGTTCACCATTGTGATAGGTGAGGATAATCTGACCCCTCATTTTGATCTTTCTTTTTTAGGATTTGATGTCTATTTAAGGGTTTTGCAAGTTCATATTTCATTACAGATTTACAATGACCTCAACAATCTTGGTGCGACCTTGAAGTGACCAACTTGACTAAAGGTGAACACCTTGCGACACCTTAGAGGATGTTTTCTAAGATTTTCCATAGACCCAGGTGCCCAGAAATAGGCCTAAGGTGCACATCGATGCCCTTGTCCCTCTCCACACCCCATTTAGCATGTCTTTCTAGATATGCATTTTTCGTGGTCCATGTGACACTCCTACCATTATGTTCACTTGGTTACCACTCCGACACGTCCAAATGTCACTTTGTGAATCAGCTAAGGATTCTCACACTATCTTTACACTTAGGGTTTGGTACTCTATTACTTAGTTTGTTTGAGTATCATTTCTATACTTAATTGTATATTTATTTACCGCTACGACAACATTAGATTAGGATCATATATTTACATTTTAGCTTAATCACTTAGACCGATGCAATAGATGTTGGACTAAATTTTCTTTCCTATTCATATTAGTGGACTAGATACTAAAGAAAATCAAGCAACTCAAAACATGCAAGGGTTTAAGGTACCTTGAAATAAGATGGTAATGACAGATGGGCATAAAGTGGACTCCTTGCTATAAGCTTGATGGATCTGCACAACAAAGATAACTAGAAGGAAAATGGATTAGATGGTAGATGAGGGGGTTGCTTGACGAAGTCGGTTCCAAGAAGCGTGAAATTCCTTATATGGATGGAACCCCGTATTTGATAAAAGAGGATAAAACAAATGATAAAGGACTAAATAACATGCAAAATTTGAACCTAAACAAAATCTAAAATTGCAAAATTAAAAGGAAAGTGAAAATTTGATCTAGATTAACATAAAATGAAATATACCTAGTTGGGTCGATGGCAACCAGTGCGAAAGGTCCATTTGATGGCGACCGGGATAGGTGGATCAAAATAATAATCGAAATGTAGATCTGAACAACTCTATGTGCAAATATGAAGATGTTGAAGGCCTATAGAAAATAATAACTTGCATGGAAAATATCTCGAACAAGGAAAACAAAAAGGATGCAAGAAAACAAAGATTTGGATAAATAGGATGGAAATGAGGCTTGAGTCAATGAAGAATGGGCTGAGTTGGTAACGCCCGATAGAATGACATACCGATAGATCTGGAGACTGTATGTGGTGAAATAATCGAGAAAGACATATTTTTGTGGATCTGGATGACATAATAAGTAACACAACAAAGGTAGGTTTGATGGAGACCTAAAATGATCTAGGTAAAATCAAAGATGGATGGGATTGACAACTTGCACATAAAATGGATGAAAGAGAAGGTTGAATCTGAAGCTTTGATGATAGTTAGACCCGTAAAAATGTTAGTAACTGATAATAGCAATAAAAATGATGCAACAATGGAATAAATCAACACAAGGGAAAGATAAACTCCCCAAAGTCTCCACAAATGATGCAAGCAAGCTCAAAGAGACTCTAAGAAGACTGAAATAGCTACAAAGAAGCTCAAACAGAAGATAAGATCACAAATCACACAAAAGATCTCGATAATGCATCCTCCGGATGGGGGAATGTAGCTTTATAGGTTCGATGGCAACTTGGGTGGATCACCACCAACTACATGGAACCTTCCATTTGGGTGGTGGGAGGATGCCTAGCTCAAGGCATCAATCCCATTAGAAGAGGGATTAGGGTTTTAAAAGGCTTAGGTGGGTTAGGGCTACATAGGGAAGTGAAATGGGTAGGTGAGGGATTAAATGGAGTAAATAAAGGCTAAGGAAGCCTAGGGATGAGAAACTAGGGAGTTTAGGGATGATAAACAACCTAGAGAAGATAAATTGGGGTTGATTAGGATTAATTAGATAATGAGATGAGGATTAGGGGATAATTGATGAGAATTAACAATAAATTAAAATGGATAGGATAATAGATGGAAAAGATGGGAATATTATGAATTAAAAATAAAGAGGAGAATATTAAGAAGTGAATGTGGGGTGACAAGGGTAGCGATACCAAATTTTGGTGTCTACATTTGCCCCTTTTATCGATTGGTTTGCATGATCAAGCCACGAGACAAAAATGATGAGAAACAGAGGGTAAGATGAAGGATGGAAGATAATTAGTAATAAGCCCCCTCAAACTAGGGATCGATGGAACATAAGAGAATCGATCACAAGATTGAAAGAGATAGATGAAGAAGGGTAGGTGGGAAAAGAAGGATGGGGAAAATGAGAATGCAAGGCAAGATTCCCAAGCAAGAAGGATTCAAGAAAAAATTAAAACATGGCGGTGATTCTAGGAGTCACATTCGGGCAGGAAAAAAAGGTTACGGTCTTAAGGGAGAAGACAACAATGTCTTACGAACTTGTGAGTCCGCAAAAATCACATAAAAATGGAGGCAATCCTATGTTAAACCACTCAAATGGATGCAAACCATGGGGACCAATGGGTCATATGCGTACATCAAAATGATGCACAACCAAATGCAAAAATAATGCAAAATTATTCATAAATGAGGAATCAATTGAAAGGTATGTGTCCGTAAAGGACGAGGATGAAAATAATGGTGCCTCGATAAAGGGCAAAAAAATGGCCAAAAAGGCAAAGTGGGAAAAATGAGGAAATAGGATGCCCTAAAAAGGGAACAATATTATGGCCACAAAGGTGGACTTGAGAGAAGATATGTGTGATAATATGGTGCCCCAGCAACAAACACGATAATCGCCAAAAAGTCAAAAAAGGATAACAATGATAAATGAAAGGCTGAGGATAGCAGGGGACAATATGCTCTTGGTGACACACAAAAAAAATATGAAAGGAAAGATAAAATGATGTGGGAAAAGGAATATGAAGGAGGGAAGGCATGGGTTGATGACACCAAAGGAAATTCGATGACGACTAGAGTCTATCAACCGGCGACCAAAGGGGTCGGCGACAACTAGATAGGTGGTTATATAAGCCCCTAAGTCAGCCAACTAAGCTCATTTGCATGACTCAGAGTGACGATTTGAGAGCTCAGAGCTATAAAAGGAGATTGAGACTTAGAGAGAGATGGAGGTCAAAGGAGAAGCCAGGAAATTCTAGAGAGTTTTTAGGATGGTGAGTAATGAAAACCCTAGTTTTTAATTTATTTGATGTTTTATTTAATTTTTTACATTTTTTTAATTTTTGGATTAGCGTCGAGGGAGGTCGACGGCAACTCAGGCAAGGTCGTCATCGACTTATCCTTGAAAGGTGTCAACCTGACCTAGGTGTGTGGACCCGACCTAGGTCAGCGACAACCGAGGGTTGAGATGGGAAAACTTTGATAGCTAGATGAATTATGTGATAAAAATAATGGTGATGGAGCTAATGTTTTCTTGTTGTGTTTATGCTTTGCAGGCCAGAGAGACCCTTTATTTGAGAGACAATGTCGCAACACTATATGATCATATTAGAGGGGATATAGCCCACGCTAAGTGGGGTCAATTAGTAGCCATGGGATTGGGAGGATTCATATATTATCAAAGGATCCCACGAGATGTGAGTTTGATGATCTTGTTAGTCGAGAGATGGGACATGCATACATGCACTTTCTGGTTCAAGATGGGTGAGATGATGATCACCTTGGAGGATGTATATTATATCCTCGACTACTAATATAGGGGGAGCAAATAGTTCTCATCACGGTGGACAATAAACTAATAGTCTTGACATGGCTGTTTGGAGCCAATACACCACACATTACATTTACTTTCAGTGCATTCTACTATGATATGAGATACGAGCATAGGATACCACAGAGTAGATTTATGTGTCTTGTGATGATGGCTATATCATGTTATGCACTTCCCGACTCGAGGGAGCTAAATTCCCATGGACATTAGTAGGGTTCATGACGTGATATTATGGATCATCAGACCATGTTTTCATTTAGGAAAACATTGCAACATGTATACTATGAGCTAGTGATGTATAGATCTCTGGGAGGAGGACATGAATGGATGTAGGCTTCCTTCACTATTGATCATATTATAGTTATCAGGCCACTGGGGCTACCATGGGTCACAGGGACCATATAGAGCTTACATTGGATTTTTGAGATGACGTGAGCCAACCTGTGGTTCATTTTAAGAATCCTTTGGTAAATTGGAGGTGGAAAATCCCCGGCAAATATACATCAAACCACTTTCATTAGAAAGGAAAATTTTATGGAATTTCATAGTCAAATTTTCACCTGTCATTTTCTTAAGGGGGAGCACTCAGCTTTCTTTTTAGTGTCGATGACAACAAGGTTAGTATTCGCATGAAAAAGCAGTGAACCTCGTTATCACATGACAAAAAACCTTGTTGTCACACGACAACGAGGCTTTTTTCATGTGACAACAAGGCTTGTTGTTATCCGATAGCAAGGCTTGTTATCACATGACACCAAAAAAATTATTAATTTTTTTGATCGTCTGTAACCCCCTTGTCACTCATCAACAACACTCATTTTGTCACCCACCTATAACCTTCCCTTGTCACGCGTCAACAACCCTCTTGTCACGCGTCAACAACTTCTCTTATCATGTGTCAGTAAGAATATATATTTTTCCCATCGGGAAATAAAAATCTTCCTTTTCATGTTTTAGTGACACTTTCATGTTGTAAGTCCTGCTACAACCAACCTAAGACTCGATCCACACTTTGTTTGCTTGTAATTTACAAGTAATTCGGATGGTACCTCAGTAAGTTACTAGTATACTACTAGGTGAATTACCTAGGTTTATATAGGATTAGTTTTCAATGGTAGGCAAAGCCGACCCTAAAAAAATTTATACTAGAAATTTTAGGCAAACAATACACTAACCTACTCCAAAAAATTGCCTTTTCAAATTTTCCAAAAATGGAATATTCACCAAATTATGAATATTCACCACTAAAAACCATGGCTCCAACCGGGCTTATGGGGAGAAAGGGACCAAAGATGTCAATTGGTATAGTGAAAATTTTGAAGATCTTAAGGGAGAGTATGTCAAATGGCAGCCATATAGAGAGTTCCCTGCATGGTCAGGAGCGGATGTGGAGTTAATTGGGATGAGGAGGAATATATGGGTACAAGATCGTAGACTAGAGATGATCGAGGTCATGCGGTTTGATAGGTCAATCAACAATTTGGTTTCATCCAGATAGTACCCATGGATCCCATCTCCTATAGGTGTGCGAAGATAGATGAGATGTTTTCCTAGTCTAGACATGGCTGATCCATTAGAGGAGGCTCATGAGTCATGAGATGACAATGATGATGTGGGATTTGGACTGGGATTCATAGAGTGGATGAGCATTACTTGGGTGGATCAGATGGCATGAGAGAGAGGAGATGAGGAGGAGGAGGAGGAGATGGAGGTTGAGGAAAAGCTGAATCTTGGAGGTGAAGGAGGGGATGGCGAATGAGGGGAGTCATAGAGATGGTGCATCTACGCACTAAGCTAGCTTGAGTGAGCATGGATAGAGATATCACTCAATAGGAGTGAGATAAATCTCGACAGGAGGCCCAAACCCTTTGGCAGGAGAGAGACCTCGTGACTCAAGAGAGGGATAAAGCCATCTAGGAAAAAGATCAATACGGGAGGCGAAGGGAGGCATATAGAGCCTGAATCGGAGATCTAGCATCTATACTAGCATCCAAGTCGGTGAGTGGTGTACCAGTGGCATCTCAAGGTACAATACATATGGTACCTCCTAGCATGATATTGATGGATTGATATGGAGCACTAGTCATGGAGGCTAGATATTATGAGCAGATAGTGGTACATAAGCTACCATGGACTATGAGATATTGGGAGCATCTGCAGAACAGGAGCAGGTTAGAGCAGAGCCATATAAGAGTGTTGTGAGTGTGGCTTAGCCACATCTTGGGAGATCCATGGCAGAGGAGGTAAGTCCCAAAGATAGATAGAGGAGCTTCCCCATGAGGGAAATATTTGAGATTATCTAGTGTTAAATTTACTGATTTTGATGATGTCTCTGCTTTGAGAGAGGGTCCTTATAGGTCGATGATGTATTGAGACACTTATTATGATATATATGATTTTGATTTTTTCGTATTCTAGCATGTGTATGATGTTGATTTATTTGATTCGAATGTGCAATGATGGTCATTTAATGTTTACTTTATATTTGATGATGGTGGTGAATATATAGGCAAGGTTGGATGCTTAATATAAAATATGTGTTGTTAATAAAAGGTGATTTGGAAATATATGTGATGGATGATAAATATAGATGATGATAGATAAATATATGTGATTAGATGTGAGACTGTAGATGAGTTAGATAAAATAGATGGTATGTTAATAAGACAAAGAGGAAATGAAGATGGATATGGCAAGCTAAAATATAAATGCAACTTGATGATCGATTTACCTATGGGTATGAATGATGCTACATCATATTAAGGAATGTATGAGGAAACAATGCCTCTAACTATATTGGAGGTAAACAAGAAGGGGATCCAAGTAACGCAAGGCACATGTGACTAAAACATGTGTTAACACATAACCAAAAATAGTTAGTTATACCAAAGATCATAGGAGAAGTATGGATGAAATGAACTCATAAACCTAATGTCAACACGAAAAAGGGGTTTTGAGGTGTAACTTGTACATGGGAAGAGGGATCTCTATAATTGGTTTTCCCTAAGTCTATGCCCCAGATCTAGGTAGGGGAAAGAACAAACTAATCAATGCAGGATGTTTGTTATGAGAAATTTGATCAATGCGGGAAGATTTCTTAGGATGTTGATAAGATAGAAGGTTGATCAATGTGGGAAGCCTTCACTGCCATGATACAAGAGAGTAGCCATCCTTTGAGGGTATGGTCTACTTTATACATTTATGATTTTGATGGCAGGAATGATATACATGATAGTTGTCCTTCGAGGGATTAGTCTATTTATTTGATTTCCTTGATTTTTTTTTACATGAACAACTATCCTTCGAGGGAGTAGTTTATTTTTGATAACTTTGTATTTTGATAGAGCATCCATGAATTTTAAATTTTACATGGGGAAGAGTTGGGAATAGCTAGGTAGACCACCTAAAAGGGGACAATGGATGTACAAGTGACACCTTTGGACCCTTAGCATGGTTCCAATAGGTAAACAAGAGGGTGATGGATGTAATGATTGTGGAGTTATCACCAAGAAGGGAGAACCTATCCATAAGGAAAATGTTATGGGTAGAGCTGTGGTGCCCATATTTAAGGTCATGTCTAGGAAAGTAACAGTAGACCATATAATTCCAAATCATTACAATGATAGATGGAAGAGGCTAATGATGGAGGAATGATCTAGGATATGACTAAGTGCTCATTGGTAAGTATGCTAACAATAGAATGGTCACAAGTACAATGTGTTAAGTGGTTCCACTTCAATTTACCATCAAGGGAGGCTAAACAATAGTCTCCCAACCCATAATTATGTGTGATAAGGTAAGGTCCAATCTAGTTAGGGGAAAATTTTCCACGTTGGCTCCTTTTGAAGTAGTAATGTTCTGATTTTATTTAAGGACGAGGTCACCGACATTAAAGTCACGTTCTTTGAGGTGTTTATTTTAAGCACACTTGATACGCTCTTGATAAACATGATGTTGCTCAAGAGTGAGGAGGCGACATTCATATAATAATTTGAGTTGTGTTAGATGCTCCTGGTGATAATCTACATCAAAAATGAAGTCGTGAAGAGATACGTGCAAGGAAGAAATTTGAACTTCAATGGGAAGAACGACTTCAGATTCGTGGAAAAGAGACAAAGGCGTAGCACCCAGTGGAAGTATGAATGCTAGTTTGATAAGCCCAAAGAGAAAAACGGATATGAAGATGCCAATTACGACTGACTGATCAATAGTCTTGGCAAGAAAGTTACAAAGAGTTTTATCAGTCACTTTGGCTTGGTCGTTAGCTCGAGGATAGTAATGAGAAGAGAAGCTAATATTGATATTGAATGATTCATAAATCTTCTTGAGATTTTTGTTTTTAAAGGACTTTTCATTGTCTCTGTGATGTTTTTATGAGGGACACCGAAGCAGAAAATGATATGTTGATAGATGAAGTTAATAATTAGATCAACTTTGGTTGAGGTGAGTGGAATTGCTTCCACCCACTTGGTGAAGTACTCGGTTGTAGTGATGATAGAATGATGTTGTTGTGAAGATCGAGGAATGACTATGCCAATGAGATTAAGGCCCCATTATGAGAAGGGCCAAAGGTCCTAAGCCGATCGCAAGTCCTGGCTAGGAATATGGAAAAGATTGGAATGTTGCTTACATTTGACACATTTCTTGACATACTCACAATAGTCATGATTGAGAGAAGGCCAATAATAACCAAGACAAAGAACGCATTTAGCGATAGCTAAGCCACTAAAGTGTCCACCAAAATGCCATTGTGGACTTCTTGGATAGCACGAGAAGACTCATGGGATTTAAGGCATCAAAGGATAATACCGTCAAATCCATGCTTATAAAGAATGCCATCAAGGATGACGTAGCGGTTAGCACATTGAAGAAAAGACATATTTCCATTTTTATATAGATCAGAGGGGATGATGGAGTTGGAAAGATAATCAAATATCTAAGAATACCAAAGAAATGATGCTCTGGATTCAACAAGATTAATGTGATGTAACACATGGGATGCTCGATCACAATGATGAACAACAAAAATTTTGGATTCATCTATTGTCCATGGGATGAGAGATGTAATATAATCCATTGTGTTTGCATCAATCACACTTCAAAAAAACATCAAAAATAGGTACAATGCGACATCTACACATACGCTTTCACCCTAGGGTCATCATCATCACTTTTTACTTCCTCTTCTCTAGCTTCCATGCTTCACTTTTTATCATTCCACGCTCTTTTGTCTCCTCGGCACACTCTTCGTCATCAATATACATGGTTATCAGGTACACATCTCTATCTACTTTATATTACCGAGCTTTTTCTCACCAACATAAAGTGGGGGAAATGTAGGAACTAAATCATGCACTTCAAGACATTTCTAGGTCCTAATCACATGCATTGTATTCATATGTTTCCTAAGGGAGAAAAGTACTAATTGATCACTATCTTTGGCCTCTTAGGTTCCTCTCTGGTCTCCTTATTGGCCTTACACACCCTACTACCCATCTGACATTCGATACTTCACCCTTTCTAGATTTGGACACTAACGCCCAACTAGGATGCTAATGCCCAAGTGCCCTCGTCCCTCTCGTGCACCATAGACCTCCTTATATCTTACTTGCTCCTTTTGGGTCATTTCTAATTTTTGGGCATCCTTATCTCTTAGGGGTCGACCTTTTAGTGATCAATTACAAAATTCAAGCAAGGGAAGCATATAAATACAATGTTATGGGATCAAATTAAAAGACCAAGCTCTAAGCATCTACTATCACCACCTAAGGTTGCATTCACAAGCATCTAAAGAGCATCATTGCATCCATCTAGCTTCACTCAAGGGACAAGGGTTGGTTATTCTGCATACACTTCATAGGAGGGGAAGTTCATTTTTCCATGCACACATCTATCTACATCTTTTACATCTAGCTACTTGCTCACTATCAAGTGCGACACACACAAGAGCCACCTAGGGCACAATTCCACACACACACACACACACACACACACACACACACACACACACACACACACACACAAAACTACATTGGAGTCCGAGATGTAATGTAGTGCTCGGTTGTAAGATCACTTATTTCACAACTAAGGAAAGTTTTACCCCTCATTTGCATTATTTTCTTTTTGGGATTTGATGCACTTTTGATGGTTTTACAAGTGGTCTTCTTTATTACAGGTTATCAGCGACATCAAGGAAACTATGTGACATTATAGAATGAGACAAAGAGGGCTTCAAACAACTTAGTGACCCTACGAAATTCATTTCTAAAGATATTGCGTAGACCCGGTAACTAGAGAGGGATCCTAACGCCCAAGCACCACAATACCGCCCAGGCGCCTGGTCCCGCTTCTCCTATACTTCTACATTTTTTGGGCTTGGTTATGACATCCTACACTTTGGTTTTGTCTGTCTTCCACTTCGCACACCTCCTAGATATTTGCAAAATCAGCTAAGTTTTATAACTCTTCATTACACTTATGGTTTCTACTTTGTATGTTTTATTTCTTACATTGTATCATATCTAGTAGTTGTTTATTTATTGTTCTATAAGTTATTCAAGAATTACGATCTTAAAGAAACAGATTAATTTTTGGTAAATCAATCAAAGCATCTTTATCATACACCCATGTGTGCTCACTTTCCTTCTAGTTCGATCACGAGAATTTACACGGATCATTACACAAAGCATGGATGTTTGGCACTGTACTCTTATCAGTCCCGTAGCAGTGCCCTGGGGCATCCACTTTCGTAATTCACATGTGTTATTATTTTGATTTATACTAATTCCTATCCATACTAACACACTACATCATATCAGATCATACATGTTTTGACACACTTTCTATCTTTCTAACATGTTAATGGGTGCTTCATGTGCAAAATTTTCTTTGCAGGAACAATTTGCTACCATTGTTATCTGTTACATTGTTTGCTCTTGGTTGTCATCGTTTGTCATTGAATTTCATTGTTTGTGGGCTTTGCCCTTTGTCTTGTGTGCACACCGTATGATTCCGGATACTTCAGCCTTGTTTGTCTTGTGACATCTTGAGTGATGTCCCATGTTTACAACTTGCTTTTCACAAATCTACTTTGTCTTCTTGCTTTCTTGATTTCATCTTGTCTTATATATGCGTGTTTATCTTGATTCTACTAACACTTGTTTTCTAGCCACTTTGTTTGTATGCTCCTTGGTTTCTACTAAGAACATTCCTTCCCCCCCTACAGGCATCATTTTTAGCACAGTGTCGGGTCCTCCTTTGGGCCGCATACTCCTTATGACATTACATGCACCCTAAACGAGGGGCAATCATTGGGTGAATTAGTTACCCTATAAAAGCAGTTTACAATCACGATTCAACACATTTAAGTACCAAGACAACACATAATTCAGTCTCAACAATGGCCAAGAATTTTTCTTGGGTCTTTAACACAACACAAGATACCAATTCCCAAACATATATAGTAGTGCTCGGGTGTCCATGATCCTCCCCTGGGTACCTATGACCAAGGGAAGTTACATAGTTTTTCTTAGTTTGGCATAGTTTACATAGTGGATTTTACAATGCAAGCACAATCCTTCAACACTCGGCATGCATGCATTACACCTTATTTTCTACTTTTCTTTGGATCGGACTAGATCGAAATGGATCATATTTGCACACACCATTTGTAGTGGTGTTTACTCTTTGGGAAACAATCAAAGGTTGGAGAATAGCGCAGGCGTTTCTCCCTACACTTCTTCCACACTTTGCGCAACTGGCATGAGATCGCCCAAAACTTGTTCTTCTAGAACATATTCAGGATCCTTTCTATCTCTTTCACTCATCATGAATTAGGTACACATGTTCCTTTTTGCATTCTTACATACTTTTTACGCATTTTGATCAAAATTTTCATATACACGTAATTGACTACTTGTTCATTCTTCTCTTTTACAAGTTTTTCCTTATGGGAAGTGAAAGTCACATCAATCACACATCATCAAGCATCTAATGACATTAACAACAGGTACAACATGAAATTTACACATACATTTTCACCCTAGGTTTAGCATCATCATTTTTCACTTCCTCTTCTCTAGCTTTCACGATTCATATTTTTTTACTCCACACTTTTTATTGTCTCCTCGTCACGCTTTTTGTCATCGATCTACATGGTTATCATGTATACATCTCTTATCTACTTTATGTTATCAATAATTCACTCAACAACATAAATTGGGGAAATGTAACACTAAATCATGCACTTTGGGTATATTTATAGTCTTGATCACATACTACTATTCATATGATTCCTAAGCAAGAAAATTACTAATTGACCACTGTCTTTGGCCTCTTTGCTTGATTTTTGTTTTCTCTCTTGGTCTTACACTCCTTTCCCAAATCTGTCTTTTCATTCTTCAACAATTTTGACTCTAAACACCAAGGTTTCAGCCACAACGCTAGCACCCAAGTGCCCCGACCTCTTTGTACTTTGTTTGCATCTTTTGGGTCTCTTCTAGCCATTTGGGCATCTTGTTTTTTAATAGTTAGAATTTTAGTGGTTAATTACGAAATTTGAGCAAGGGAATCATATAAATATAAAGCTATGTGGAAATAATAAAGAACCAAGCACTAAACATCTACTATCATCATCTAAGGTTGCATCCAAAGGCATTATAAGAGCATTTTAACATCCATCTAGCATTCATAGTGGGGACAAGGGACTACATTCTTCCGTATACACTTGAGAGGAGGGTAAGTTCATTTTTCTATGTAGATCTATCTACATTTTATACATATAGCTATTGCTCACTATCCAAGTGTGTCTAGCACAAGAGCTACCTAGGACATACTTCTACACACATGCGCGTAAAAATACATGGAGTCTAAAATGTAGTGCAGCAATGCCCAGATTGTAAGTTAACTTAGTCGGTTGACCGTCGGGGGTCATCGGCTCCCCATTTGTATCTTTTTTATTTTTAGGATTTAATGTGTTTTGGGTTTTTACAGGTGCTCTTTCTTATTGTAGGTTTCAGATTTAACAAAACGAAGTACAATGACATACATGCGATTAAAGTCGACATCCAGCCGAACACCTTCGACCCTACGAAGTTTGTTTTCTCGAGGTTCTAATCAAGAACAAGTGCCTAAAGGAGGTCTACAGCACCCCAAGCACCCATGACCCCGTCCTGTGCACCCTAGTCTAAGCAGATCCTACAATCACATAATTTTCTAAGCTCATGTGCGATACTTCCCTCCTCTTGTTCATCAGTTCATCGCCGACACACGGTCTAGGATTATTTCCTTTCATTTGCAATTAGGGTTTTATATTTTTCTAGCTTACTTGTTTGGTTTAGATTTATACTTTATTACATATTTATCTATTGTGTTGTTACATATTTAGATTTAGCATTTATTTGTTTCAATATTTGTTTAATCATTTGATACATTGACACAAATACAAAAATGGACTAGACATAAAAATACCACATTATGTTTAATGAAATTGACAAGTTTTTCAAACTAAACAAAACTAAACATAATACAACTTATAATTTCTAATAAATATATGGCAATGAATTTTACTATTCAACTAGGCATTACAAGTTATATAACTAATGGACTAGTGAACAACACATATTCAAACTATAAACACATATGGATTACTTTTACAATCACAAATGAAACAATCCCATTCTAAGAACGATAATGATGTATTACTTAATGCCACAATAATTTATAAAAAATACATGACCAACCTTTAAGTATTGTCCTTAGTGTGTGGTTTACGGGACATATGACTCAAACAATATGCGTGAAGTGATAGATCTGGTCACAAATTCTATGGGCATTGGATTCCGGTGGATCGTGTATTAATCCAATGCAAGTGATAGTGATTAAAAATTCAAAGTAGATGTCGATTGGTCATCGTGCTCCATCTTGAGGATCAAGGATGTCAATGATATGAAAATGATGTAAAAATGTTTATTACAACTAGATACTCTAATCAGGTGTGTCAACCTCACAAATAGGTGAATGGATCATATACCAGCTGATTTTCTAACATACGAAATGAAATGGAAATCAATATCCCAAGTAGCACTCCAAAAAATAAATCAAATCTATTAAATCTTCAAATAATTGATGAAATCATATTTTAATGCTTCTCTAAGAGGCTAATGAGGATGTGCATAGACTAGTATTTCAATCATCACATTGTACATGTCCCCACTAACTATCACCACTATTCTTGAAACCACATGAAGTATTTTTATTTAACAACTAAGTAATTTCAAACTTAGACCGCAACAAATATAAATTGCATGTGGAAACCTTATGTGATGGAAGGATGGGAACCAAAATCTTCATAGTTGTTGATAGATCTCACATACTAAGTAATCCACTTATCTGTTTGACATGGAAAAATATGTTGTTGAAATTCATATTATTGCATTGTCCAAAGGATTATATTCCCATCGAGGTTGATCACGCACAACTTTGTGTATGACGAACCAAGAATGTGTTGCAATGGCTTGCACTCCTAAATATTCTATTCTACAAGGGTATGAGGTAAAAAAGGAGAAACACATGTATTGGAACACAATTGATTGATTTAAAAGGGATAAAATGAGCGCTAAGGTCACATCAACCTAGAGGGCGATGATCCCTATACTAGGTCAACCTAGGATTTTCTAGGCCCACAATCAAGATAGAGGAGAATACCCTTATATGATATCGTTAATAGGGGAGAGAAGTATATTGATAAAAATAATAATAATACAAAGCATGCATAATCTACACTACTATAATATAATTGAAATGTAACTGAAATATTGATTAACTAAAATAATATTATTCTCGGTATAATCTAAAGTTATAGGAGTAGTAAAATGACTGAATAAATGGAATAATAAAATATTGAAATACACCCAAGAAAACTAAGCTAGAAAATATAAAACCCTAATGTGCAAGAAGGGTTAAGAAAATCCTTAGTTGATTCGCAGATGTCATGGGACTTTGTCGCAATGGAGACCGGTTGAACAAGAGGAGGGAACTATTGCAGACAAGAGCTCGAGAAAATGCAAATCTGGGTAGATTTGACTAGATTGTTTGCCTGGAGAGGGATAGGGGCACTTGTGGGCACCTGGTCTACACAGATGGTCTAAAACCTAAATTTTTAGGGTCATAAGATGTATACACTCCTTCACTTATTGTCATGGATATGTCATTGTACTTCGCTAGATGTCATGTAAACCCACAATGGAAGTACTACCTGCAATACCCCAAACCAAACATCAAAACCCTAAAATTGAAAGATGCATATGAAGGGGTCATATTGTCCTCAGCGACAACAATAGTGGACTTACTAACCGAGCATCGCACCACATCTCGCACTCCAATGTAGTTCTAAGTGTGTGTGTGTAAATCATGCCCTAGGTTGCTTCTTCCTTGTGACAGTCACACTTTATGAAGTAACGAGAAAATAACTAGATGTAGAATGTAGTAAATGTGTGCATGGAAACAATAGACTCCCCTCCTATGAAGTTTGATGCAGATGAACCAACCTTGTGTGCCTTGTGATGGAGTTATATGGATGCAAATATAGCTTTAGATGCCTTTGATGGATGCAACTCTAAATGGTGATAATAGATGCTTAGTGTTTGGTCCCTCATTATGGTCACATAACTTTATATTTATATGGTTTTCTTGTTCTAATTTTGTAATTAACCATGATGAGGCTAACCACCAAAAATGTAGAAAGCTCAAATGGCTAGAAAGTTCCCAAAAGGTGCGAGTAAAGTGCACATAGGATTAGGACGTCCCGAAGGGGACCAGAGTGCCAGGGCACGCCAATCTGGTTGGGGCCCGATTAGAAATAGGAAAAATGTAGAATGATAATTAAAAAGGGGCAAGTACAGGTGTAAGATCAAAAATATGACAAAGCAAGCAATGTAAAAATGGCCAAAGACATGGGTTAATTATTACTCTTTTCACTTAAGAACCATATGAATAGTAGTATGAGATTGAGATTAAATAATGACTCAAAGTGTGTGATTTTTTGTCTACAAATACAAGCAAAGGAAAGCTAAGGAGCTAATCATATAAGAGTGATATGCTAACTAGCACCAATGTGCATACAATACTAAGCTAATTGTTGGTCAGAGAAAATTGACTAAGTATCAGTAAGAATAAAGGCTTGCGCGCATAAGAATGGGATCGCATACGAAGGGGAAAAATAGGTTAGCATGTGGAGCTACGTGAAGGTCGACATTAAATCATGGACAACCAATTTTCCAAAAAGGCTAAAAATAGAAAAGTGGAGTGGAGTTTCACTCAAGAAAGGATCTAGATCTAGAGAAAATCATGAAGACTTATCGGCCAAGCAAGAAAAAGCACATGTAGATCAAGTTAAAGTGCACACATGGAGATGACTATTAATAGGATTAAATGATGTTATAGCTAGTATGATCTATTAATAGGAAAAACATGCATGTTATTTTTTTATGCACACATATTGTTAAGAAAGTGTATGAAGGGGTGAAGGGTAAGTCCCCACCCTATAAATATAGGTGTTGCACCACTGTTTTGAAGTGTGTGTGTGTGTGTGAGAGTGCAGACGGAGAGAATATTGATAAGTCGTGAGATGTAATAAGTTAAGGTTATGAAGTTTGTATGGATGTCCGCATGGTCCAACGACCGGTGTAATGAATGATTGTATAGTTGACATCATAATATGTAATTAACTCGATTTATTATGGATTATTTTGTTTGGATAATGATAATTTATGTATCTGAAGATGGTGTTTGGACAATACAATTGAATCTAGTGATTATTTACATGGATTAATCATTTTCCTTATTATATGTGTTTCTGAACCGTTGAATTGTCATTATTATCATGATTCTCTATGTATGAATTAATGTCTTGGTTATAACCATAATGAACATGCATACTAACATTATGATAAGTAAAGTAAAGGAGGGACCTAGTGGCTGTGTGTGCTTTGGATGAGCATCCAGATTACTCTAGATGAAGTGCCAGCGCACATAGCTCTGGTTTGGGTAAACAAAAGACTACATTTTGGTTCCTTTTTCGAGACTGTCAACTCCAATCTAACACTATGATAATATTTCACCGAGAACTCCTCATGCTATGATTATTTCAGTAATGCATAACTTTTGGTTTGGTGGTAGTAATATGGAAACACAGTAACAAACATAACACAAGAATACCACAGTCTATAATATAAAGGAATGATGACATATCTGAAATACAAATGTAAATTATATTATTAACATGATATTATTACAATCTCACCCATGAATTACTCCAAGTGTTACCAAATCCACTTTCCTTCCAACAAGTAACTCTGGGAGAAACTTCACAGTTACACATTTTGATGGCTTCCTTAACACACCTTCACAATGACTCCTTTATTCATATAATAATTATTACAACTTTATTCTATGATAAATGAGGGGGTGGCCTCTCTATTTATAGAACTTTCAAGCTTATCCACCCTATCTCTAAGATAAGATAGGAAATCTCTTCCAGCTAATCATATTCCATGCCTAAAATCTTATCTTTACATGTAGGCTTATCTTCTAAGATAAGATAAACCTTATCATTTCACATGGGTTCCACCTTTCTAGATTTTATACAAATTAAATATACAAAATATTTATGACATCACTCCTTGTCATTATTACAAATATAATATTTCTAATTCTAAATCATGTAGACCCTACTTATCCACTTACCCTAACTTTGACATTTTAACATTATTGGGACCACTTACGAAAAATATTTACTTTTTACCACAACATTCCTATTGTAATTTGATTGTTACCATACTGTACTTTATTGGTGGTGTCATATTGGCAGTGTCGTTATCTTCTAGTGGACGCTACTACTAACTATACTTAACAACACCTTATTCATAATACATACATTAATGAAATAGAAATTATGGAGGAAAATTCTAGTGTTGATCTTCCCCCTCCCTAGATTTTACTTTGTCCTCAAGTAGACTATTATGGACATTTTGAAGCTAGTGCCTAGAAAATATTTAACTTGTCATGGTTGACCCATTTCGTAATGGGAGTACCATCCAATTCCTCCAGTCGATATGTACCATTTTCATGCACAACTACTATTTTGTAGGGTCCCATCCATTTTGGAAGAAGTTTTTTATGCCTTCTCTTTTTGTATCGGGAATCATATACTAGAACCAAGTCATTCACTTGAAATGGAGACCAGAGGATATTTTGATCAAAGTACTCCTTCTGCTTCATCTTCTTCTTATAACTTGTATCCTTCATTGTTTCTCTCATTTCCTCTAAAAAATGAAGATGTACCAACCTTTCTCTTACCGAATCACTTTCATCCATCCTTTCATTTTTCATAACTCTCATAGTGGGGATATCAAATTCAATATGAAGAACTAGATCAATGTCATAAGCCAACTGAAATGGGGAGTATCTTGTTGCTAACTTTGATGTTTCCCTATATGCCCATAATGTTGCATGAATCCTTTTATCCCACTTATGCATCTGCAAAGTTGCATCTTTTGCTAGGATTTGGCACAATACATAATTTGTTCACTCCACCTATCCATTTGTGTTTGGTTTGTAAGTTGTTGCCTTCCTATGCTTAATAGAAAATTTATTACTAGGCTTCTACCACCTCATTAATAAAGTGGATTCCTTGATCTGTTACAATCTCTAATGGACAACCAAATATGGTGACAATGCGTTCATACATGAACCTTTCCACTTCATCCATGGAAGTTGTTTTCAAGGGTCTAGCTTCAACCCACTTGGTTAAATAGTCAGTGACAACTACAATATACTTATTTTTCCTAGAGTAGTTAGAAGTGGACCTAAAATGTCTATTCCCCACTTTTAAAGGGACCAAGTGGAAGGATATGACATAATGGAGTTGATGAAGTCTTATGATTCCCATGTGATTGAAAAATATCACATGTCTTATAATAATTATAACAATCTATATAAAAATTTGGCCAATGATAACTCGCATCCAAGATCCTCCTTATTGTAAGTTTTCAAGAGAAGTGTCATCCACATGTACCATTTTGGAATTCTTCAATTATCTCCTTTCCTTGATCATGTCCAACTACCCTCTTGTACTATCCATCAAGCCCTATACGAAATAATGCCTCACATAGAATATATTATGGATGACTTGCTTGAGTAATCTTCCTCTTAGTATTTGCATTGGAACCATCGAAAATTTGAAATCATTTAGATAATCCCAAATATCTATGTATTCGCTAGGATTGTGTCAAAGGATAATAATTCTACATTTGGAACATCATCGTCATCATAAGATGGGCCCAAAGCATCATAGGCTTGGGAGAGTGCATTTGCATTAACATGTTTCTTTCTTGGCCTATCTATAATATCAAATTCAAATTCTTGTAGTAAAATTATCCACGTTGCTATCCTTCCTGATGGGTTAGGCTTATTCACAATATATTTTAGATCTTGATGATCTGTTACAACTATAAATTTCTGCCCTAGCAAGTAATTTCTAAACTTCTTTACAACAAAAATGATAGTTCGAGCCTCTTTTCGGTTGCATTATAATTTACCTCAAAGACTACTTATTTTTCTACTCCCAAAGTAAATTAGATGATCATTCCCCTTTTCATCATTTTGGCTTAGAGTACTACCTAGTGTTGCATCTAAAGCATCAGTATATACAATGAATGGCTTGCTCCGATCTGGATTCTTTAAAAGACGAAGACACCAAAACTTCCTTTAGCTGTCAAAAGCTTCATGCACTTTTCTCCCGACTCATAATAAACATCCTTCTTCAAGAACTAGGTTAATGGTTATTAAATCTTTGAGAAACTCCTAATGAACCTTCAATAGTAACCCACATTGATCTCAACTTACTTCTATTCATAGGAAATGGTAGCTACTTCATTTTTGAAACTTTATCGAGATCAATACCAATATAATCTCTAGATACAACATGTCCTAACAAGATGCCTTTAGAGCATCCAAATACACACTTTGCAGGGTTTAGTGAGGCTTGTGCTTCATCTAACATTTTTAATGTCACCTCCATCTGGTGCAGGTGGTCCATTTTAATCCCGTATATGCAAAAATCATCCAAGAATACTCTGATGAAGCCTCAAATGTAGGGTTCAAACACCCTATTCATTAGGTGTTGAAATGTTGTTGGAGCATTACGCAACCCAAATGACATAACTCTATAAGCAAACATTCCCAAGGAGTGGTGAACGTAGTCTTGAGCTAATCTTTCTCCACTATACGAACTTGGTTGTACCCGCTATAGCCAAAACTATAGAAATCATGGCTAGCTACTTCATCCAAGATACGGTCTAAGAATGGAAGAGGGTAAAGATCCTTCTTTGTTTCCTTGTTGAGCTTCCTGTAATCAACACAAATGTGTATCTTCCCATTATTTTTTATTGAGATCACAATGGGAGAAACCCATTATGAATTATCCACAAGAAATATGAATTCGCATCAAGCAACTTATCTATTTCTTCTTTCACGGTAGCCTTGGAAACATTAGGATTCATTCTATATGACATATGCTTTATTGGCTTAACACCATCTACTAGCTCAATATAATGTTCTACCCAACTTACTTGGTGGATTTCCTTATAATTGAAAAGGAATAAGTGCATGTACCTTCTAAAGAGTTGGAGGTAGGATTCCTTCTCAGTTTCCATCACAACATCACCAATTTGTATTTGTTGGAGACGATCATCAATTTCTTCTTCAGATAATTTTATGGGTTCATGAGTCGATGTGACTGGAAGGATATACATGATGTGGCAGATCCACCTCACTTTATTCATCTTCTGTGTCCACTTCGTTAGAACTAGAGTAATCAGAGGATGTCCAATCATCAATTTCATCACTTGAATCCACATGTCCCACCATATGATGTCGAGGGATCACATTTATCTTCACCCTCTCTCTGCCACGTCCAAGTGTCATGAAGCCTTCATTCCAATAGTTTCTTGCATGAACTTTCCTTAGCAATGGCCTTCCTAGTAACATTGGGTATGCAACAAGTACCATTCTTCATTACCTAAAATTCTACCACACATACAACACCCATGACAGATATTGTCACATTTGAAACAACACCTTCTAGTTTATTTTTTCCCTTATTTAATGACCTTAACATAAGTGCCGAGGGGCAATCAATTTTTAAACGTAACATATTCATTACAAACTCGGTCATTACATTAACTACAAAACCTCCATCTACTAAGCAATCATGAATAGATATTCAATTACATAATGCCTCAGCTTGTGGAGCATAGGGATCTACCTCTACTTCCAAAACAGGGACCTTAACCTCCTTCCTTTGTCAAGCATTGAGTCCACTCCGCAGCTCTCTCCTCTTCTCAGAAGACATAACAAGAAGTTTTCCATATGTAATATTTGCAGGACACTTGGAAAGATATTATAAGATTGAGTATGGTCCTTACCCCCTGTAAAATCAGAAAATCCTACACACCCAACTTTATTCTCCTATGTTTATTACTAATTTCTCCTTTCATATTCTTAAGATCATTTCCATCTTGGTTATCTTTTTATTTCTTTATTTTTGTCACAAACACATCTGCTTCATTATTTATACTCCTATCTACCACATCAAAAGAATTTATAGGTGCTTTTCCTTTATCATTATCTCTTGTACCAGATGTAGAGGCCCTATCTAAACAATTATACTTATAATGACCCTTTTTATGACAACCATAACATACAACTTTAGATATATTTATTTTGGACCTCTATCTCCTCCCTGGGAACTTTGGGAACTAAATTCCTTTCCTTGAAGAAGATTAATAGTTAAATGGCCCATTTTCCTAAGGAGATCCTCATACTCACAGATGTACTAGAGGGAAGATTTTTTCTCACCGAGAGTGGTTGTGGCATCTAGACCAAAGGTGTTGGTGTAGGCTTTACCTTAGCAATAATTTCTTTTGGCTCTTTTCCATGTTTTTGTCTTGCCTTTTGAAATCTCCTTTGCTTGTTCAAGGGTCGTTGGGTGGTCATACTTCACTCGTTGTCCGATCTCCGGCTCATTGCAAGAATGAAGTGCTTACAAAGGATATTATTCACTACGGTCATAACCCATCCACTAATATTTCCTTCCGGATCTAGGCATCGAGCTTCCTCCTTAACTCTAGAACATGAGCATGATAATCATTTATCTTATCCTTCTCTCCTTGGGTTGGCTTTGTGATCTCGATCATGAGATATGTATACTTTTTTGTTCACTAAATTCTTCAAGAAAACTTTTAGTTAATAAATCTCATGAGTTTTTAACATTATCACCTAGTGTTTCAAACCACCTAAGGGCTTAACCATCTAAAAAGGTAGGAAAAAATTTAGTCCATTGTTCCCTTCTTATGACACCATTATAAATGCAAGATCATTTAAACTCTTGAATGACAGAGGAAGAATCTTTCCCATTTTCAAAAGTAACCACAATGAAATACCAACCCATAAGTACAATCAGTAAGACTTATGTGCACAAATAATTGGAATCACTACAATAGAAAGTGAATTTACACCTTTATAGTAAAATAGGAATGACAATGTTAAACTTACATTTACTATGGTAAAACTTGACTTACGATGGTAAATACTATTCAAGGTTAAAAGTGACTTTATTGTGGTAAACACTATGCACGGTAAAAATAACTTTACTGTGGTAAACACTATGCACGGTAAAAAGTGACTTTATCATGGTAAATATTATGCACGGTAAAAGTGACTTTACCATGGTAAATACTATACATGGTTAAAAGTACATTTATCATGTCATAGATACTATTCATGTAAAAATAAGGTTACCCTCCAAATGATTTCTAACTAAGTGGGAATATATCTCCAAAAAATCCACCAACGAGGAATGGTCCCAGAAATAGAACCAAAATGTCAACACCAATCCGACACTATGATAATATTTCACCAGGAACTCCTTGTGCTATGATTATTTCAGTAATGCATAACTTTTGGTTTGGTGGTAGTAATATAAAAACACATTAATGAGACATAGCACAAAAATACCACAATCTATTTTATAAAGGAATGTTAACACATATGAAATACAAATGTAAATTATATCATTAACATGATAATGTCACAATCTCGCCCATGAATTACTCCAAGTGTTACCAAATCTACTTTCCTTCCAACAATAACTCCAGGAGAAACTTCACAACACCTAATTCATAATACATACATTAATGAAATAGAAATTATGGAGGAAAATTCTAGTGTTGATAGGACCTCTTTTTAAAATTGTTTCTAAGGATTTTACATGCAGATAACATATCAACTGTCTTTGGAGAGTATTGAGAGCTAGATAGAAGACAGTCAAGACATTTTTACGAGATATACAACATTGGACCTAGTTTTGACGCATGAAAGTGGGTTGAAAATAATTTGTATGAGACATTCTTCAACTTCTTCCTAGTAGAGTTATACTAGTGGTTAGTAGTTTACGCAGACAGAAGTAGAGGTATTCAACACGGAAAGAGAGTTTGGACACAAGAAGATTACCAAAAGATATTTAATTCAGATGAGACTTGGAATAAATTTGTGGATCATTGGTGGGAATGTGTTTTATGCAGCTATACTTTGCAAAGACGCAATCTCTACATATTCTTGTCTAGAGGAAGAAGAATTCTAGTTTTGCGTGAGCCAAGAGGATCTTATTTGTATGCAATATCCTTAGCTATCAAGATCTTGATGGTAGAATTGGGAATGGAAATATTACCTATGGTGAGCTAAACCCCATCATGCGCAAGGGTAGGGGCAAGTTCGGGAAAGATGACGACAACCTCAAGCGTAAGAAAGGTAGAGAGAGGAAAGACATATCAAGTATAATGAGGTACGAAAGAGGGTAGTTAATGAAGCACTAAGATCGAGAAGAATGGTGACTAATGAAGTGATGAGAGACTTATGGAAGACAAGGAGATGCGTATCATGTCCTCCCGACATTGGGATAATTTAGTGGTTTAACAAATGATATACTAAGGAAAATTATTAATTTGTATAAACAATCACTAGATTCCAATGTTTTGTCAAACATCATCTTCATATACATCAATTATCATGTCATTTTTTAGGAATTTGATTTTACAATTGTTGTAAAGCCAAGAAAGAGTAATCTAGGACCTGATAACTTATCAAGGATCAACTCGAGAGGATTTGTAAAGCATGAAGACACTATGCTTGATGCACATTGTTCATATTGAATTGTATGCCAATATATTTGGAGTATATAGCAAAGATTCTTGAAAACTTGACCTGGCACCCAAGGGAATGAAGACCTTAGAGAAAAATTAACTTGTTATTTGAGGAACACCATACCCAGCCTTATTGGAGGATACTTGTACAAAATGGGTCAAGAAGAGGTCTTGCGTAGATGTGTGCTTGAGCATGAGTGTGAAGCCATTATGGAGGAGGCTCTGGAGGAATACTTGGAGGACATTATGCAAGGGATGCAAATGAACGTAAGATCCTTCTAGCTAGTTTATGGTGGGAAACATTATATAAGGACATTAAGGCATTTGTCAAAGCATGTGATCACTACCAACGAATTGGAAAACCTGGATATAGAGATGAAATGCATTTGATACCTATAATGAGCACATAACCTTTTGATAAATGGGTTTTTAATTTTTTATGACTTATTGCACCACCCACGTGTAGGACAAGGGTGTGCTACATAATCACATGCACCGATTACTTAACAAGGTAGGCAGAGGTTGTGCCTACAAAGGATTACACAACAACGATGGAAACAATGTTCTTTTGGGAAAATATTATTATTAGGTATGGATTCCCATTGAGCTTGATAAGTGATAGGGGAACTCATTTCTTGAATGAGACAATCAAAATTTTGCTAACAGAGTTTATGGTAGTGCACCATAAGACTACTCCTTATCACCCTCAAGAAAATGGCACTATTGAAGCTTTCAATAAGATCTTAGGACAGACATTAATGAAGATATGTGATGTTGTAAGAAAGGATTGGGATGATAAGGTATCATCCATTCTTTTGGCATATAGAACAACCTATAAATGGTTGAACAAAGCCACACCCTTTCAGTTGGTGTTTGGCATGGAGGTTGTACTACCCATGGAATTTATGTTATCATCCCTATGTATTGCACATGCAAGTGGATTGTAGATGAGTGTATTGAGAAATTAATGCAATTGGATGAGAGGTGTGTCATTGCATTTTAGAGCCGAAGATAGAAAAGGAAAGATAGAAGGCTTGGCCTGACAGGCACATCAAGAAGAAGTCTTTTGTAATTGAAAAGATGGTCCTTTTGTATGACTCCAAATTTGTGCACCACCCAGGGAAGTTAAAATTCCACTAGTTGGGACCCTATGTAGTGACCAAGATACTTGATTCAAATGCATTTCAATTAAAAGTGTTGGATAGAACCATGTTTCCCGGTTACTTCAATGGGAGTAGGCTGAAGCCCTACTATAAATAATCTTCTTTATGTTTGTAATAAGGCAATATTGCCACTTAGATTAGATTTCCTTTCATGTTTTATTTTTATTTGCTTGTTTTGTTGTAATAAGCACGTTCATGTGCATAAGATGATTACTACTTGAGTTGATGCATAGAGGACTGCGTATACCTTTAGTGTGGGGTGGAAGTAGGTATAACTATATAAATAGGAAATTTTAGATATTGGTACTTTCCTTAGAGTTGGTTTAGAGGTGCGTGCAAGAAATTTAAAATCATGGTACTTTATTGATATGATCTAGGTGCACGTAATAGAATAATTGAGGTATTTCAAGCATCACAGTGCTTAGGATGATGGTGTTTAAAAGGAATTTCTCAAATTGGAAACCACGTGAGATAAAGGGCAGCATAGTGTAACACTAGGGAAGCAATAGCATGACATGACAGACTACTTAGTATGTGGTGTAGAGGAAGATGGGTTGCAACGTAGGGAAGTGTGTGCAAGGATGACTACAACTAAGGAAGTATTGGTGTGCCATAAGGTTACAATCATCATGCATTGAGGAAAACAAGAAAAAGCAAAAAGCACATTTAATGCTTTAAATCGGTGGTAAGTGAGGAGAAATTAATGTAATTTGTTTTTAGAAAACTATAAAAAGGTCGTGGGTGAGTTCATTCTTACCTTACCTTGTGAAGAGTTCAAACATTAAAAGAGCGATATAGTGTGAACTTGTGAAAAATTGTGGAGAGACAAGGAAATTGAAGCAAACTAGATCGAGATAATACATGGCCTAGTTCGAAGCTCCTTTAGGTGGAAGTTAAAGTGTGGGGAAGGTTTGGAGGTTCGCATTGATCGAGTGATGGTTTGCATTGATCAAGCTAGGGTTATAAGAAGCACAAGTGCATAGAGTTGGAACTAGGTCACAAACTCGTTGAGGAAGACTAAGTCTCGAGAGGAAGGAAGGAGAACGAAGTGAACACTTGGCGCAGATGGTTGAGCATAAGGCCATCTAACACCTAGGGCATGGATTTATTGTAAAGTAGGAAGTAAGAAATTCCACAATCACAGAAATGACACCCAATAAATCACTCACAACATCACTCAAAGGCAAGGGCAAGGAAATACTCCTATGGTAGACAATGCGTCTAAAGAGTGGTTCTCTAAAATGTAGTATTCACGAGAGGTGATTATTGGTCAGCCAAGGGAGTCATAATTGACCAAGTATAAGGTAAGTGACTATAACCACCATTTAGAGGTGCATGAGCTTGAGATAGAGTGGGAAGTAATGAAAATAATGGATCAAAGAACTCCAAATGGTAAGTTGGTGTATGACAAAAAGTACAAAAGGATTTGGAGAGCGCAGAGTTCTTCGACTTTACAAGCTACCCTTCTTTGAAAATCTTAAGCGCTTGTATCGGTGGTTATTATGCATATCCACAAGGAATAGTTCTACTTTGTAGGCAAAAGGATGTGCATCACCACACAGATAATCAAGAAAGTCACAAAGCTTGCATAGCTTGGGCACGGAGATAAATCTTGACTTGGAGGATGTTGTGGTAGTAGATGCCACTGTTGTTGTATTCAACTACCAACAGGGAGGCTGCGTGATGGACATAGTGCATATCAATGACCCAGGTGTAAGATTCATCACACACCGGTTATTTGCAAGTTGGGTGGATGAAAGGTAGACCAGTGAATAATATTTGGCTCCATTTAACACACAAGATGGTGTAGAGGACTACATATAATATTGTGTAGTTTATTGCTAAAGGGATCATTGAAGAAATGTGTGTGGAAGAAAAGATAACTTGGGGCATCATCCTCCTTTTGGTTGTGTTTTATGAAATAGGAGTGCCTGCGGATATGATGACAAAGTATGGAAATACCCTATGGAGAACAAGTCTCAAATGCAAGAGATTCACGAAGTATACGAGATGGCGGGATAAATAATGATTATATACTCGAGTGGAAAGATGGTACATGCGGATGCATGAAGCATTCGATCATGAATGACGCATACCAAGGGAGTTTCCTTTAGTCTTGGAAGGTAAGGCAGAATTTATTGTATATGAACATTACTATTTGGGGAGGTTTTACATGAAAATTGAAGATAAGAGCCCTGTGCAAACTACCTTATGCATTCACCGCTGTGTACTTCGAGGCATCGGTGAATATAATTTATGATGCACGAAAATTGAATTTTAAAACAAATAAGGTAGATGTTGACTACCATACATTGTGTACTATGTATATATACCTTATTAAGTCAACATACATGGAGACAATGGAGTCTGATAATATGGAAATCACTCCAAGTCCTTGGTAGTAGGCAAGGAAACCAAAAAGGTATGTATTTATTTGATGCCTAGAATGGTGAGTGAAAAGTACACCGATGAGAAAGATCTTCCACTTCCAGGACCACCAAGAGGAAATCAGATGGTAGGTGTTAAGAGAGTGCATGAAAGGACCCCTCCCTAGATAACAAGAAGAAGAAGAAAAGAATAAGAACAATGAGGAGGAGGAGACATAAGAGGAAGAAGATGACATCGTGATCGATCATGGTCATAGGAGGAAGTTGAAAAGAATGCACAAGAGATAAGACAATAACGCAGGACTTTGAGTCGGTGAGGAAGTCATCAAGGGTCACTCCACCCAAGCTGAGTGTAGAGAAGAAGACCCTCTAGTAAGGAGAAGGTGAAGGTTGGTGACCACAGAGGATAGTGATGAAGAGAGGTCATAAGAAGAGGCCGTGCGAAATGAGGAAGTTTCATTCATCCATAACTTAGATGAGGATGAAGAAGGTCCCAAGGATGAGAATGTACAACATAGCACAGAGGTACATGACACATGAAAGGAAGGATCTCGAGGAAGGAGAGAAAATCAAGGGTAATGGTGATATGACAAAAGGTGTGGGAGCTTCAAGTGGAGATGGAAGTAGTGTGCAAACAAGTGTAGAGAAGCATGTACAACAAGGTAGTTCCACTAGTAAAAGAAAGAGGAAGAAGGAGATCTTGCACACACCACAGGTAAATTATATTGATGATCAAACAAACATGTTACATATAAGGTTCCATAACACAAGTCGTGAAGAACAAGGAACTCTACGGTTGGGAGATGATCAATCCCGAGGGTGTGATTATGCACACAAGGAAGATTCTCTCCTAGAGTATACAAACTCACATGGAGGAACCTGAATTTGATATTAGTTATGAAGCATGTGTGAGGCACAAGATGAAGAATTTATCGTGTACAACCATGAAGCTGTCAAGCCCACAGATTTAACCGATGAGTAGGTTAGTAATGCTCTCAACAAGATGACAAATGAAGTTACGTGAAGAAATATATACAAAGGGCCCACTGTCAAGGTTTTACTACTGAGGTAAGAAAAATAAGTAGCGAGAATTCCAACGCCTTACGGAGAGGCACGGTATAAGGTATAGATGTGCATGAAGTATGCCTTCACTAAGGATGAACATATATTGTGGATTCAATTACTACTGATGCGCCTGACGACCTAGAAGAAAGGGCTAAAGATGAATATCCTATAGCTCTACACTACTTAGAGGATCTAGTCGAATGTTATTACATGAGCGAAGCATGTGCCTAGATTTTTAGAATATGATTTAGTCATCGAATGAGGAAGAATAAGAAAGCAATGATGTAAAAGATAATGGAATATGAGGCGTTGAGTGCCAACATTAGGGTAGCAATGACTAAGGTAGGATGCACATTTGATAATTTTCAAGATCCTGATCCTATTCTTAAGGCATATACCAATCAAGAGGAAACTGATCTAAAACAATCTCAAGCAGCCAAAAAGGATAATAAGGTTGGTTGCGAGGAGATAACGGTTGAAATAACAAAGAAGCGGGATGCGTTTAAGACTTTGAAATAATCCTTTGAGATAAGGATCAAAGAGCTTGGTGCGATGGTTACATGCAAGATGGATGCCTTGGAAGGAATGCCATCGAAGCTTGACAAGAATCGTCATGGAGATGAAGGAGAAAGGTGAAGAAATGACCCCGAGTAGGTGCGATATTTCTAGGTTGGTACAACACAAAGCTGCAAAAGAGCTTGCAAAGTGGAAAAGGTATGATTAGTGCAATTTAAGTATTTGAATTGCTTGATCCAAATTAAAGGTGTCTACATTTGACCCTCTTTGGGGTGGTGTAAGCGACGCCACTTCAAAGATAGTAGACAAGTACAAACACATGAATTTCGAAGATATAGAAGAAAAATTAGTGGAGTGAGAAATTCTCCTCAAGTGTCGATGAGGTGATGAAAGAGGTAGATCAACGATCAAAAACACGAATAAAATGGAAAGAAAAAAAACAGGAGAGGCAAGATGCCCTAGAAGAGCCAAGATGTGAGAAGGGGCGGTTGACCCAAGTTCGAGTCCCACCGAGCGTGACAAATGTGTACATGAATTAGTTAACTAAACTAAATAATTGAAACTACAACAATCTACATAGTTCAAAAAATCATATTAACTAAACATGAACCATCATGATAAGAGCTTAGAGAGACTAAACATTATCAACATGCATATTATAAAATTGAATAAAACCAAACTAACATAAAGCTTAATCTCTACTCTCTATGATTACTAAAATATAAACTATGAACCTATGAGGAACATAAGCAATCAAAATGGAATGGTGGAGACCTCAAGAATTGAGAATGGAATCTCACCAAGACATGGCTACAAGGCCATTTTGGATCTTCCCATATTACTCAATTTTGAGTGTATGGATGCAAGATGAGAAGCTTAATCCAAATCAATGGAGAATTCTCAAAGCCAAATGCCTATAGTTTATGTTATATGCAAAGGATGGTGTGTGTTTAGATGAAGGAGCTTGGTCCTTTATATAACCTGAATGTTGGAGAGAGATGTGCAACTTGGTGCATGTGGGATAAGGGGAAAAGTAACTTTAGTTTAGTTAACCAAAGCTAGGTGAGTTAACATGTGGGTTAGGAATGGATAAGGTTGTTTTATAAAAGGTAATCTTGATTTAGAAGAGTTTAATTTTCATTAATAAGTCATGGGAATTAGGGGATGTTTTAATTAATCAAAGGTGATTAATTAATAGATAGAAGAAGGCTTATAGAAGTTGATTAGAGGAAGATTAGTGTGATTTGAGAGATATAAGAGGAACTTGATCAAATAGATGAAGATTTATTGATTTAGGCTAGTGTCGCGTCATTAATTAAGAATAATTAATTGACCTAGGTAGAAGTGAATACTAAAACAATGAAAGGTCGTTAATCGGCATCCTAAGTGATAGAAAGGCTGATTAATAATTAAAAAGGTTGTTAATTAACAAATATGAAGAGAAATGTTAGCTATTTAGCGGAAAAGCGCTAATTATTACAGAAATGACAAGAAAGAGGATAATTAGTGTAATTTTAGTATTAAAACTGCGTAAGCATATTTTAGGTGTCTACATTTTCCCCTCTTTAGGGTGGTGTAAGTGACGCCACTTCAAAGATAGTAGACAAGTACAAACAATTTTTTTTGAAGAGATAGAAGAAAAATTAGTAGAATGAAGGATGCCCCCTCGAGTGTCGATGGGGTGATGAAAGAGGTTGATCGACATCAAAAATATGAAAGAAAAGAATAGAATAATTTATCCCTATTGCCCCAAGTTGCTTTGGAAGAATAGTGTTGATAGAAGAGAATGATAAGAAAAAATGAAGATGAAGGGAGATGGAAATAGCTATCATCTTGCTGATGTAAAAACTAACGTTATATCATCATTTTTCTTATGATCTACATCATCGGTCCTTATTAAAATATACGCATACAACAAAAGTGTACCATAACATGAAAATATATAATACGAACATTTGTTCATTGCCAAAAATGCTAACTCAATGCAACATACATAAATGAATGCAATACGAGAAAGTAAAAAGCTAACCTAACAGGAAACAAGTACAAACACACATACTCAAACAAACAACATTAAAGATGGTTGCACCCATGTTTTTGTTATCAAGCTTTAGTTCCCGGATGTTCGTGTTTAATGATAAGGGTTGAAAATGGTGCCCAAGCAAGGATAGATGAAAAGGGAATAACGGAGGACACTTGGGTCCTATGAAAAAGCATTCATGATCTATGAAACAATACCCAACAACTCATGTGCCAAAGGCGTACAAACATAGTAAGAAAACCAATATTTGTTAATGGAGGTAGATCTAGAAGATTTGTGAGTCGTTGCGTGAGAACAAGTGAAAACCAAAGAAATATGATTTTGTAAGACAAATTTTCTATGTTTGAGTATAATGCATTTGACACAGGCTTTATGCATGCATGCCATTTACCAATTTTTTTAAAAAATGAATTTTACAATTTTTTGGTTTTTTGAATTTTTATGGATTTTTGTGTTTTGAAACATATTTGAATGTTTTGAGTTTTTCGACTAAAATATTTGAATGTTTTGGTATTTTGAAAGTTTATATGAATGTTTTTGTGTTTTTGAAAGTTTATACCAATGTTTTTGTGTTTTTGAAAGTTTTTGAAGATATGTGCAAGAAAATAAGAAATGTGGATGCCCCAGTGGTAGATGGAATGTATAAGGGAAGAATGCCACGTGCATGTACAAGAAGGTGAATATGCAAAGTTTCCCCCAGCATGAGATGGGAATATATAAAGGCAAGCCCCACACATATATACAAGAGGATAGGTTGGATCAAGGCCAAAATAGACATGTTCAACCTGATGATGAACACAAACCAATGAAGTGCTAAGAAGGAGAAAGGATGCCCCCAATGTAAGTTGGCCAAGAAGCACTGTTGATAGAAAGAAGTAGAAGATTGTTTATTGAATGAAGGGACAAAGTTTCCCTCAAACATAGTAAAAAGGAAATCTTATACACATGGATGTTCTAAATGAAGCAAAAGAACATAAATGCTATGAAAAGATATGGAAAATGTAGCTAGAAGGCGGTTAATGAAAAATTGATTAGCCAAAGGCACAAATCATGAGACAAGACATGCACTAAAGAAAGAGTTTGAACAAGGTCCAAAAATAAGACACTTGGTAACATACTAGTCCTATTTTCTCATAGAGATCCAATGTGTGCACGTGGAAATTAATTACCTCTTAGAGGGAAGCTTTGATAGACAACAAGTGAAGACACCTTAGCCAATGTGTAGGAATGATTTATTTTGAAAGGTGATTTGTGAATGGATTGTGGAAGGAGAGTTGTACATTGCTCGCTACCATCCAGGCGTCCATAGCCCCAATGGAGATGCATTTGATTCTAATCATAACATTTCTCTACTACCAACCAGGCATCCATAGCCTTGATAGAGATATTGGAAATACCCCAAGATAGAGTTTATATATCGCTTTTGCTTTTGATTGATTTTTGATTTTGATTTTGATTTTGTATTGATTGATTCTTTTGCAAGGGTTAGAACAAAATTTTATTTCTCTCTTGTTTTCACAAGGGGTTATCCTTCCATTAAGATGACTTGATGGAAGGATATGGAAGTGATTGTGATGATGACATTGGCTAGTGTCAACAAATATGTCCAAAAATTCTTCACAACAATTTTATTAGATGTGAATAGTGATATGATCTCTAAGAGGTTAGTCATTCTTTAATTTACCAAGGTGATGAAAGACCAAGGTCAAATGGATACCATAGAGATAAATTTCACAAATGAGTGTGAAATAAGCTAACCAAAATATCATCGAAGGGATGAAAAGGGATGAAAAATGGTGGAATAGACTATTACCCCAAGAATAGAAGAAAGCAAAAGGGAAGGGAAGGAAGAACATCCATGTGTATGCAATACCTAATTGCAATGTTTGATCTTTGTACCTTTGGTTTGGTTTTTTTAATGTTTTGATGTTTTCTCATTTTTGTATTTTTGAACTATTTTATGATTTTTTTATTTTGGAAAGTTTAGGACCAAAAATGGCACTCTGCGTGATAAGATCCAACTACGATGTTTGCGATTTCCTTGATAAGAGAGACTAAAGTGTGTTTCTTATCAAGTGTAATATTATCCCCGATCTCGATGATCGTGGTGATTTCACACTCAACAAATGGTTGTGATTTTTTTTGAAACATGGATTTTGTATACGGGAGCTTGAGTTCCCTATCCATAGGTTTATGCACGTTTGCACCATACTTGATGGTGCATTGATGTGCATTCTTGAATCATGTTTGATTTTGGATTTTATGATTGTTTGAGTTTTTGGGAGCTTTGGAGCTTTTTGGCATTTTGATCTTGGCTTGATAAAGAACATGTTTGGGTTTCTTATAAGCTAATGCGTGACTTGTCTGATCCCAAGAAGTGGGAGAAGAACGTGGACATTTAGAATTGATGGGAGGAATGTGAGGAATGAGTGGGCTTTACCATAATCATTGATAAAAGAAAATGTGATGGATGAAAAGGATAAGGTCTGAGAATTGAAGAAGATGGGCTACAGGAGGTGAGGTGAGCTAAAAAGATGAAGGGAAGATGAAGGACTAATAGGGATAATAGGATGTGACCCATAGATGGAAAGGTGATGGGATACTAGGATGTGGCCCAAGAATAAAAGATGATGGGCTACCTGGAGGTGTCCCATAAATAGAAGATAAGGGGCTACTTGGATGTGGCCCCAAGAATAGAAGATAATGGACTACTCAAAGGATGTCCCATAAATAAGAGAGGGAAGGGAAACTTAGAGGTGACCCATATATAGAAGAAGATGATGGGTTACTTGGCGATGACCCAAAGTGCGATTGTGATTGAGGAATTGTGATATGCAAAAAAAAAGAATTGGGTGATGAGAAGATGGGCCATGGCTCAATACTAGACCCATGAGTTCATCACATAATGAAGAATGTGAGGATGGAAGAATAAGAGGAGGATCAAGTTGCATGATTTGAGGCTCTTCCTCTATTTCTTGATAAAAGGAATCAACATTTTCCCCATAATATGTGAACACATCGAGGTCTAAAGAGAATCCTTGCTCGTAATTTGTTAGAGGGATATCTTTATGTGCCCCTATAAATGCCATGATTGCTCCTTCATTTTGAAATAAATCAATCAATATGGGTTGTTGATCGACCACAAGGGTTTGATTAGAAGAAAAAGGTCCAACTGGTATGGAAGATTGATTGATAAGAGATGTTTGATGATGATTGATAGAAGAAGGTGAAGTGGGAGATGAAGTAGACATGGAGCTAGATGTCTCGTGAGTAGAAGAAGGTGGTGTGGACCTACCTATATGATGGTATATCATCTATAAACTAGTAGGATTGAGTCCAAAGTTATGTAGATTACGATGCATGAGTCGACTTAGATGTTTGACTAGAAGGAATTTGAGTCACACAAATATTCAAAGAAGGAAGAATTGTGGGGTGATTGATGAAGAAGATCCTGAAAGAAGAGGACCTGATTCAAGAATCACATTGGATGAAAAATAAAAGGACCACGATTCAAGAATTGTATTAGATGTTTGAGTGGAGGATTTGGAGTTTCACGTATCTTCAAAAGGAAGAATATTTTGAGGCGACTGATAAAAGGGGTCATGCGAAGAAAGGGAGGACCATGACGTAGGAGTCGCATTAAATGGATGATGAAGAGGTTCCTGCGAAGATAGGGAGGACCACGATGTAGAAGTCACTTTAAATGGATGATGAAGAGGTTCATGAAATATAGGGAGGAGACGTGACATAGGAGTCACATTTAAATGGATGATGAAGAGGGTCTCTGCAAAAAAGAGAGGACCGTAATGATGGAGTTGAATTAGATGAATGATGGGGAGAATTTGGTGACAAAAATCTTTAGAGGAGGCGAAATCGTTTAGGTGACTGATTATTCCTTAGAAGAAGGTCGATTGGATGAATTTATGGAGAGTGAGGAGAATATGAATAATAGTTTGGATAAAATAATCAGAAGAATCGATGAATAGTTTGGATTAGAAGCCTTAAATCAGAAGAAATGTTTGGATTAGAATTAGAAGAATCATACCACTGACCATGAGATGAAGGTGGGGAAAGGTGTAACTGAATGGGTTCTCTAGTGTGAAGAACCAAACATGGTTTAGTCATGATGGGAATCTTTTGATGTGAACGCCTAAAATTTTGATTCCTTATTGTCATACGTATAAGGAACCCTGCAATAATCAGTCATGGTTGGAATTGTTGGGTCAAATGCCTAGACCTAGATAGTGTGATTGAACTCCTTCAAATAGAAGGAAGTTCCATGTTGATTTGGGTAGCATAACGAAAACCAACTAGACATTTTACAAAATAGATAGGGGATGTTTGTGTGATTTTCCAAAGGGGTTCTAAGGAAAACATACATCATGGTAACATAATTTCAACAATCCAAGCAAGGTTAGATAACAAGTTACAAGTGCAAAAGGATCAAAAAGGATTTTCCTAAAGGGATAAGTCAATATGATGAATAATCACAAGGCACAATCACACAAGTTTTTTAAACCAATCAATCAATGAAGTACTTCCTAAGTGTTTCCAAATGGTAGTTTGAAATTTAAATGATCAAAAATGTCACCACTTATGTCAAGTTAAAAAATGAACAAGGTGTAAGTAATAACAAAAGGTTGATGTGATTTCCAACAAAGTATACTTAAAGCAAGTTTAAGTCCAAGAAAGACCTAAATCTCAAAAAGTGGGGGTTACGAATATGAACAACGTAACAATACCACTAAGATACGTTAACCAAACTTTGTGGAAAAGTAAGGTATTAATATCAAAATAATATTAGATACGACGTGAACAAGGTAACAACAACACCTTTCAAAATCAAGGTAATGTTTGAAAACAAACCAAGGCTAAAGTATACCAAGGAATTGTTAAGATGTGTGTAGTGTAATGTTATAATCTAGACACTTAGGTCAAGTTTGCAAGAAACAAGACGTAAGTATCAAAATTGTTCGATACGATACAAGCAACATAACACTTTAAAGGAGAATCAAAGTGAAGAATCAAGCCTAACTACAATGATGATCTTGACTTGGGTATCAAGATCAAATGGCTATCAAGATATGAAAACATACCAACACACTTTCAATGTTTACCATCCAGTCTCAAGAAAGGACAAATGTAAATGGGTGCAAAAGTGGTGGACATGATCGATTGATAACACACATATGGTTGCTCTTCTTTTGATCAACAAAGTGTCAAAAGAAAGAAAAGGAAGTAGATCAAGTGGGGTTGAAAAGTGTTTGGCCTCACTTCAACAAAGTTTCACCTTGCCTTATGGTGAGTGAAAAACTAAGAAAAAGTAATGCTTCACAAATTTCATGGTGAATGACGTGTAGTTTGAAATTTAATGGACTCTCCTTGTTTGATAAACAAAGTTTGAACTTGGAGAAATTTCTCTTTGTGAAGGCTCTTTACAACAATGATTGGCTTGATGTCAAGTTGGCTCCAAGACAAGAATGGCTTTCCTAGGTGGTTCCCTTAACTAGGTGTCACAAGTTATCTAATGTGAGCTTGATTTACCAAGAAAGTCACACTTACTAGTCTTGGTATCTCGGCTTTACTTTACCCCCTTCAAATATAGTGAGCAATTAATGTGTTCATCATGTGTTTTCACTGGAGTCATGATACAAATAACTTTGATCTAAATCTCATGTGTAAACTAGTCAAGTAGGTGTGCGGAGCACTTCCCATTTCATCCACAAGGTTCCCTCTTATGTGGACTACTTTGGGGTTCCTAGGACCACCCCCATTGTTGTAGCTTAAGGCTTATGCCAAAGGGGTTATGTCTAGTTTTAAGCGGATGGGGCTACCCTTATCTAAACCTGCATATATAGTGTGATGAATGTGGTGTGTTTTTTATCTTTTAGACTTAATGTGGTTTAGTTTTGCCATTTGGCAACTACACACACGTGTAGTTAGAAAGTTTGTTTTGATTCTCCTTTCTTTGAAAAGCATTTTTAGGTCTTACACGAAGAGTTTAGTAGTTTTCCACAAACAAAAAAGAGGATAAGACGTCGTTTTTAATTCTCAAGATCATCTTAAGATGTAAGAGAAGAGCATACGTGATGTAGAATCCAACTATTTAACTAGCAATGGAAAAACACTTAACTTAAATGCACAATTTGTTCATTTTAGCCAATTTGACATTCATTCCCTTAGCAATAAGTGTAATGAGATGTTTTCAAAGCATAGAAAAGATGTAGAAATCATTTCGATTCCCAAGATCACCTAAAAGGTGTGAGGGAAGAGCATACGTGATTCTAATCTCATAGACAAACATGCAACATTCATTAACCTTAAACAAACCAAATTAGCAAAAAATGTGAAGATATACCCTACAAAATAGAAGTTAATCTCAAATAAAACCTCAAGGAGTTAGCACATCAAGAACACAAGCTTAGAACAAAATTTAAAATAACATTCAAACTTATGTATTTTGCATTTTGACACTCTAAAGCATTCCTGAGTTTGATGCCCTAATGAGACATTACATGTATGTATACGCTTATCGTTGTTGTGTGTAGATAACATAAACTGACATGTGCGCGCCTCTCTACTAAAAAAATGATAGTGAGCCCTTAACAACATGTACATGGAAAAGAGTTGTGTGCATGGGCAAAAAGCATGTAAATGCACCTGTCAAAGCAGAGGTTAAAACAGAGTCCTACAAATGTGTGTGTGATCAGAAGGATGTTTGTGGATAAGTTTGAGCATATGCATGGACAAAGAGTGCATAGAAACACAGAGGGATGAAATTCATTGCATGTGCAGGCAGAGAGATGATGTGTGTGGATTTTATAATGCATGTGTGGGTTTGACCAAGACTAACATAGGTACAATAGCACGTAGAACGTATGCACGAAACATAACAAAGTATGTGTGTGTTCCCTTTTGATCACTTGCATGCAAGTTTTGATGTGTGCGCGCCCCTACAAAATTTACCTACACGTGTACCTGTAGATGACATCAAAATATGAATCTCTAACGTATGCAACTTCAAAAGCTCAATTTTTCCTAATTTAGCTCAAATCTAATGACAACCCATCACAATAAACCCCATAAGAGAGACTCAATGCATATAAAGTTAGTGAAATAACCTAAGAATCTTAACTTATTTCACATGTGCATGATTTGGGTTAGAAAAACTTGAGAAAAACTAGTAAAACTCATTAAAATCAAAGAGACTATGAATCCGTCCCACCGGGCATGCCAAATGTGTACATGATTAGTTAACTAAACTAAAGAATTGAAACTACAACAATCTACATAGTTCCAAAGAAAATTAACTAAACATGAACCATCATGATAAGAGCTTAGAGAGACTAAACATTATCAACATGCATATTATAAACTTGAATAAAACCAAACTAACATGCTAAAGCTTAATCTCTACTCTCTATGATTACTAAAATATAAACTATGAACCTATGAGGAACATAAGCAATCAAAATGGAATGGTGGAGACCTCAAGAATTGAGAATGGAATCTCACCAAGACATGGCTACAAGGCCATTTTGGATCTTCCCATATTACTCAATTTTGAGTGTATTGATGCAAGATGAGAAGCTTAATCCAAATCAATGGAGAATTCTCAAAAAAGAAAAATGCATATAGTTTATGTTATATGCAAAGGATGGTGTAAGAAGAAAGGTAAGAGGAGGGTTTTTATATAACCCTCTTGTTTGAATAAGCTTTGCATCCTATTGTATGTGGGATAATAACAAAGCTAGGTTAGTTATGGATAAGGTTGCTTTAGATAAAGTAATCTTGATTTAGAAGAGATTAATAAGTCATTAGTGACTCATGGGAGTTGAGGGGGATGTCTTAATTAATCAAGGGTGATTAATTAATAGGTAGGTGTAGCTTATAGAAGCCTTCTTAGAGGAAAGTTAGCATGATCTATGCTATGAGGGGATTTTAATCAAATAAATGATGATTTATTAATTAAATAGAAGAGAGAGTTAATTAATTAATCTAGATAGAAGGGGATATTAATTAATGGAAGGTTGTTAATCGGTGTTTTGAGCAATAGAAGTGTTTTTTAATTAGCGTAATGTAACTATTTAACGGTGATAGAAGAGAAAAGGTGCGTTATTGATGATATGTCATTAATTTGTGGGAAAACATATAATTAGTGCAATTTAATTATTTGAATTGCTTGATCCAAATTATAGGTGTCTACTGATTTAGATGTAGTCTTAAGAACTAGATAACTTATTTAAGATTAAATGTAGAATATATTTTATTTATTTTTGAAATTTTCATTGCAATCTAAATGTTTTCATTTCCTAATACTTATTATAATTTGGAGTGCATTATTTTGTATGAGCAGGTCATTTGATCTCTTGAATGTATTCCAAAGAAGTGCTGAGACTCACATAGCTAAGAGCATGTGACTCATAAAGATCGCAAAGCACTTGTAAAGTTAGGAGCACACGAGTCACATAGCAAATAGCACAAGACTCATAAAGAGCACATGACTCAAAAAAAGAGCATAGGGTTCATAATTTATTGAGCGTAGGACTTGTAGATCATAGAGCGCAGGATTCGCGAGAACTAGCACAACACTCACAAAACTAATGCAAGGCTCACAAAACTAGCACAGGACTCACAAAATTAGTGCAGAACTTGCTATAACTAAAATTGCAGAACTCCAAATGAGAATATGAGAGAGTTTTTGTTCCTCTTATTGTTAGGAGGAAAAAAATCTCTTTGTTTTTACAAAACAATAATGTTTTTGAAGATATCATCATTTGAAGAAGAATATTTTCAAGTACAATACTAGTAGAACAAGCACAAGACTCATTCTAACTATAATTCAGACCTCAAATGAGAATATGAGAGAGGTTTTTTTCCTCTTATTTCTATGAGGAAAACCTCTCTTCATTTTTACACATCAATAATGGTTTCAAAGATATCATCATTTGAATCATAAGGTTTTCAAGTACAGGACTCGCATATGCAATATCGGGTTCGCTCTAACAAAAGTTGAAGATCTCCAAATGAGAATTTGAGAGAGGTTTTTGCTCCTCTTATTGTTAGAAGGAAAAAAATCTCTCCGTTTTTACACAACATCAATAATTAAGGAGATATATTCATTTTATGTCTAAGCAGAATAAGGTTGGAGGAAAGTTGATTAACTAAAACCGACTAAGGTGGGGGATAATAGTAGTTAATCTAATCTAGAATGACATGTAAATGCGATCGATTATGTAAGACAACCCAAGCAACTATGGAAATGGAAATGAAAACCATAATATGTAAGAAGAGTAATGAAGTGACTCAATTGATTAAAGGAGCTCACTGGATTGTGTCACATAAGTGACTAGAGAAACATGAAGCAGGAACGATTGTGTAGAGGTCCCAAAAAGGATGGATCTGAGTTGATTCTCTGG
This sequence comes from Taxus wallichiana var. yunnanensis, assembly GCA_018340775.1. Classification (NCBI taxonomy): domain Eukaryota; kingdom Viridiplantae; phylum Streptophyta; class Pinopsida; order Cupressales; family Taxaceae; genus Taxus; species Taxus wallichiana. Next base: position 727,995,930 of record CM031242.1, on the reverse strand, counting down.
ACTAGAGCACCCAAAGAAGGACTAGGGTGCTTATAGGTGCTTTGGTTTGTAGAATGGGCATATTGGTTTGTTTAAAAGATTCGAACTAAGTTTCACATGTCCGACAAGTGGTCCAAAACCCTCGTTATGTGTCTCATTAGATTTTTGCCCTATATTAGCTGTTGATGATAATCCAAGATGTATAGAAGACCTGCAAAAGATCAGAAAAAGTATTAAAAACCCTAAAAAAGAAGAATTCAAGTGAATGGGTTAGACCGACCACAACTACCACAACAGTGGGCTTATTAACTGAGTATTGCACTTCATTTCAGACCCAAATGTAGTTATGGTGTGTGTGTGTGCATCATGTGCCCTAGGTGCTCTTGTGTCAGTCACACTTTGTGAAGTAGTGAGCAATAACTAGATGTAGAATGTAGTAGAATGGTGCATGAAATAGAATAGAATCCCTCCCCTATGCTTGTGTGATGCAAATGAACCAACCTTGTCCTTGTGATGGAGTTAATGGATGCAAATGATATCCAAATGGATGCAACTCTAGGTGGATAATAATAATGACTATTGCTTGGTCCCTTATTATGGTTTCATAACTTTATATTTATAGGTTTTTCTTGATCTAATTTCGTAATTAACCCTGAAATGGTCGACCACTAAAAAGATAAGAAGCTAAAACGGCAAGAAAGTGCCCAAAAGATGGCGAGAAAGTTCAAAAGAGATCGAGGCACCCTAGGTAAGACCAAGGCACCCATGGGCGCCCCAATACTAATCTGGGCACCCTAGTCGAGGTAAAATAATGTGAGATGATAGAAGCTAATTGGGCATGTGGGTGCAAGAGTTCAGGAATGACAAAATAAAATAAAGTAAGATGGCTAAAAGACATGGGTTGATTAGTACTTTCTTCACTCGAGAACCTTCTAAATAGTAGTATGAGACCAAGATTAAATAATATCTAAAGTGCATGATTTTGTGACTACATTTTGCCCCCACTTTATGTTGGTGAGCGGAAACCTCGGTAACATAAAGTAGATAGATATATATACCTGATATCTATAAAGATTGTAGTAGAAAATGCACCGAAAGAATAGACAAAGCGTGGAGTGACAAAAATATGATGGAGCATGGAAACTAAAGATGAAAAAGCACAAAAAATGATGAGAGTGAACCTAGGGTGGAAATGTGTGTGTAGCCAGCGATATGTGTGATGTACCTGGATGGTTAATATGGTGTTTGTTGCCGCGAAGTGTTATTGTTGACGTCGTTATTGTTGTTTCCCCCATTTGATGTTTTGTTTCTCATACAGTCGGTCATGCAAGGAGAAAATGATCAAGTAGTGAAATATATATGCATGTATGTGTAAAAACGTGATGTAAAAGTATGTAAATGTAAAGTACACAAATGACAAAGTGTAAATGGAACATGTGCACCTAATCTATGTCAAGAAAGAGAGTGTAGAAGGATATCTTGTACTGTCGGGGTTTTTTGGGGGATCTAACGCCATGGGTTGAATAAGTATAGGGAGGAATTTCATTGTATCCTCCAACATTTAACTAATTCCCTAAATGTGTGTGAAGAGATCTATGTACGTCCTAGTTTTTGGGAGATCCGACGCCACTGGCCGAAGTAGTGTAGGGAGGCACACCCACTGTAACTTCCAAGCTTGTAATTGCTCCCCAGAATGTTAAGGACTACCATGTCCTATCAAATTCGTTGTGTATGGGGTTCATAGACTAGTCTGAACCCACTCGTTGTATGTAAACCACAATTCTAAGGGTGAAAAGTGCACTAAAATGAACTGGTGTAAATTTTTTATGTAGTATGTAAAACCACAAATGATGCCTCCCTCTTTGGAGGCACATGTGACATCCTTGATATGATAATGCAGCCCCAAAAGAGGACCAACCACATATACTCCGAAACTCTACCCTACGGGGGTAAAATAATGCGCTTAGTAGAAACCAAGGCGCACATAAACAAGAGGCTAGCCAAAGACAAGTGTTAGTACGAAAAATCATGTATGTCGAAAATAATTTATAAGCTATGTAAACAATGTAAAAGATATGAAGCAAAGCATTAATGTAAACACTCAAGAAGACAAGGTAAGCCACAAAAAGTAGGTCATGACCATGGGACATCAATCATGATGTTGTAAGCGTGCAAGGCCATCATGGCCAAAAACAAAAACAAGTGTGCACACCAAACAAAGGGCAAGGCCGCAAACAATAGCAAAGCAGACAATGAAACAAACAAGTATGGAAGCAAATATGCCTACATAACAAATGTTGCACATCAATCACCCATTAGCATGTTACGAGATAACCAAGACGTCAAAAGCATGTATGAGCAAGCAATGTAAAGTGTTGAGTATAAAATGAAATAATAACACTGTGAGAGATGAATGTGGATGCCCCCAACGACCTATGTAGGAAGGGTAGAAGGCAAACATCCATGATGCATGTAAGAGACATGTATATGTGATCACAACTAGAAGAAGATGTGAACGTGCATGTGTGGAGGATGTAGATAAATTACATACAAACAATCTAACTAGCATGTGTAATAAAGTGACCATGAACAAGCAAAAACAAGAAAGAGTAAAAGCAACCACAATATGCGGTATGTTGTGGATGGATGGAATGGAATGCAAGATGGATGGTAGGAGCCGCATGCCCCCGAGTAAATGGAAATGTATTGTTGGCGAGAAAATTTTTCAGGTGGACAAATTTGTGGGTTTCTTGCCAATGCACGGGAATCAAAGTCCCTCTACTTAAACAAAGTGTAGCTTCTACATTTGCATGCGCGAGTAATGGTGGATTTTCGGGTTAGCCTCGTGGTGCTGGGATCCAATAGGGACACTCCACTAACCCTATGGCAAAACTAGAAATTTCTTGTTAGAGAGGACTTTGTCAAGAGAGATGGAAAGGGGGTGAGAATATAAGGTAGGGGAACTAATGCTGCAAGTATAAAATCATATTCTTGCATACACCAGTTAGAGATTTCATCACATGCATTAAATTTAAGAAGAAACAACCCTATAAATGGCAACAAGACCAATTAGGATTTATGAGTACAAAGAATCAATAAATCCCTTAGTTAAAAAAGGCTATAAACTCCTTCTTATATTGATGCTCAAGCAGAAATTGTACATAGCAAGAATAGAAGAATGCAAGAGTGGGAAAATAGAAGAATTTTCTATCTCTTTGTCTTTTCACAAGGATATCTCTCTCATGAATTCAAAAATGACCAATAACTAAGAAATTTCAAAAGAAGCTCAAATGAGGAGCTCATTATAATTTATAGAAGAGGAGCAACTCTTCATCTATCCCCCAATGACTCTTCGTATGTCTTGACATGACTTGAAACTCCTCACCGTAATGAAATTACTTGTATAATTCAGATTATGAGCAGCAATAGAACACCAAATAACACAATATTTCAGAATAATGATCTCAATATGCAATTATAATAGCTTCACCACTTCGAGGGGGCAACCTCCAAACCATATAATAAGACTCAAATGATAATGAACTACTACCTACAATCCCCTATATATACTACTCATATGCTATGGCTATCATCAAGGCCGACGTATTAAGCATGAGAAAGTATAAATGATATGGTAAGCCACAAGTCGGCTACTCATATCCTAATACAAGCAATAGGTTAAGGGCGTAGCATGCCCTTCCCCTTCAAACCAATGTTGTTCTAAACGTTGAATAATCCTGGATGTTGTTGTAAAAACCTTCATCCCCGGGTTGCATCTTCTATGCTTAGATTCTTCCACTTGATCAGATATTCCTTAATGTCTCTGGTTCTCAGCCTCTTAGTACATGTTTGCAGAATCTTCTCTGGCTCCAAAATTATTCTTCCTTCCTCTTCAAGTTTTGGTAACTCTATGGGCTTCAAATTTTTGTCCAATAACCTTCTTCAGGCATGAAACATGGAATACTGGGTGTATGTGTGAAGATGGAGGCAACTCTAGTTTATAAGCAACACTGTCAATTTTCTGTAGAACCTGATAAGGGCCATAATATTTAGGAGCAAGTTTTTGTCCTTTTTCTGTTGCTTTAGGGACATTTGTTTGTAAGGCTAGAGACGTACAAAAACCCAGTCACCAATTTCAAAATGTCTTTCACTACGGTGTTGATCTACTTCTTGTTTCATCATGTTTTGCGCTAATGATAAATTCTCCTTCAAACTAGCCAAAACTTGTTGTTGATGTTGAATGTGTTCCTCAACATCTCTGACCTTAGTTTGCACCCTCAAGGAGGAAGTGATAGAAGGTGGATGGTAACCATATAATGCTAAAAATGGGGTCATTTGAGAAGAGGTATGAAAAGATGTGTTATACCACCATTCTGCAAGTGGTAGCCATTTAATCCACCTTTCTTGCTTATCTGATACAAAACAACGTAGATACCCCTCTAAGCATTTGTTGACCACTTCCGTTTGCCCATCAGTTTGAGGATGATAAGATGAACTATGAGCTAGTTGAGTACCCAAACATGAAAATAATTCCGTCCAAAAATTACTTGTGAAAATAGGATCATGATCACTTACAATTATCTTTGGGGTTCCATGTAGCCTTTGAACTGTCTCCAAAAAAATAGCTACGATTGTACTAGTTGTAAATGGATGTGATAGGGCACAAAAATGGGAATATTTTGTGATCCTATCCACAATCACGAAAATAAAATTCTTACCCTCTTAACAAGGCAATCCGGTGATGAAATCCATTAAGACCTCCTCCCATCTCTGGTAGGAATTGGCAAGGCTTCGCAATGACACTGGTGTCTTAATTGTTTCCCCTTTGTTCTGTTGGCACACTAAACACTCTGATACAAACTTTTGTACATCCCCCTTGAGTCCTTCCCAAAAGAATTCTCTTTTTATTCTATGATATGTCTTCAAAAACCCAGAGTGTCCTCCAACAGGTGAGGCATGTAGCTCTGCAAGAATCTTATGCTTCAACTCAGAATATTTACTCAAGTATAACTTGTCCTTGTACCATAGGGAATTACCTTTCCACTCAAAATTATTAGATGTCATAGATCCTTGCTTTATATTTTGTATTAGAGATTGTGTATCCTTGTCTTGATCCCATTCCAATCTTGCTTCATCCACCCAATCGGCCGTCAACATGGACATTCCACATAGTAAGGCATATGCGGATGTATCCCTTCTAGACAATGCATCAACTACTACATTTTCTTTACCCTTTTTGTATATGATTTCAAAATCATAACCCAACATTTTGTTACCCACTTTTGTTGTTCCTCAGATGATAACCTTTGCTCCAAAAAGTATTTGAGACTATCATGATCAGTTTTTACCTTAAAGTGTCTACCCATGAGATAGGGCCTCCATTGCTTGACCGCATGAAGAATAGCCATCATTTCTTTCTCATAGATAGGTTTGAGCAGATCTTTTCCTTTGAATTAACGACTCTCAAATGCAATTGGTCTTCCTTCTTGCATTAGAACTGCTCCCAATCCTAATCTGAAGCGTCACATTCAACAATGAAGGTTTTTGAGAAGTTGGGAGTAGCCAAAACCTGGGTTTGCACAAGGCTTCCTTCAATTGCTCAAAGGATTTAGTGGCTACGTCTGTATAATGGAAGGCATCCTTCTTTAGTAATGTAGTGAGTGGGGTTACTATTCTACCATATCCCCACACAAATCTTCTGTAGTACCATGTTAGTCCTAGGAACCCACAAAGATTTTTGAGAGTTTTGGGCCTTGGCCATTCCACCATAGCTTTGATCTTTTGAGGATCAACTTTGACACCTTCATGGGATACAATGTGACCCAAGTAATCTACCTCTTGTACACCAAAAGAACATTTAGATGGATTTGCATAGAGAGTATGTTTCTCCAAAACTTCCAACACTTTATTTACATGTTGTAAGTGTTCTTCCCATGTCTTACTGTAAATCAATATGTCATCAAAGAAAACTAATACAAATTTCCTTTTAAATGGCCTAAAAACAAGTGTTCATCAAGCTTTGAAAGGTTGAAGGTGCATTTGTAAGACCAAAAGGCATTACCAAAAACTCATAATGGCCCTCATGAGTCCTAAAAGCCGTTTTATGAACATCTTCCTCTTTTATTCTAATTTGATGGTACCCGAACGAAGATATAACTTTATGAAATAAATAGCACCATGCAATTCATCAAGTAAATCATCAATTATTGGAATAGGAAACTTATCTTTGATGGTGTACTTGTTGAGTTCTCGGTAATCTAGACACATCCTCCATGTTTCATCCTTCTTACGTACCATGACCATTGGTGAAGAATATGCACTCTGGCTAGGCCTGATGATACCTGCCTTCAACATTAATCGAACCATATTCTCGATCTCACTTTTCCGGGAATATGGGTATCTCGTATGGTCCGATGTTAGGTGTTTGGATCCTGGAATCAACTAAATGGCATGATCATGATCCCTAACTGGTGGTATTCCCTTTGGAATTGCATCAAAAACAGATGAGTGAGCATCAACAATCTTCTGAAGATCGGGTGGCATTGAAGACTTTGTATTTTGTACTTCTATGGAAAACAAATTTGCTATAAATCCATCTACTCCTTTTTTGAGAACCTTCGCATCGATGAGAGATAATAATTTATGGAGACTTAGCTACCATCCCATTCAATTGTATTGTCCTTCCATCCGAATGAAATCGCATGAACAGTTCTTGGAAATTCATATTTATAGTACCAAGGTTGTGAGCCATTTTACACCCAAAACAATATCTGCCCCTCTCATAGAAATAGCAAACATAGGTGAGTCTAACATGTAGTCTCCCATGGAAAGCTTGATACTATGGCACTTTCTGTGCACTTGACTGTCCCACCATCCGCAATCATAACTTGCATTTCTAGAGCTGGGTAAATAAAACAATTGAGGCGGGCAAACTAACTTACTATTTATGAAGTTATGAGTACTCCCGAGTCAATCAACATTATCACCTTCTATTTTTTGAGATAGCCAATAACCTTGAGTGGTTGAGAAGTATTAATACCTGACAATGCATGGCAAGAAATTGTAGGTTAGTGATCCTCTACTTCATCTTCTATGGGTTCCTCAGCCTCTCCTATAATTTCAGTGTCCTCATCATCCTCATTACCTCCGTCAATATAGAACAACTTCTTCTCAAAGCACATTTTTGTCCTGGTTCATATTTGCTATCACGAGATAAAACATAATCCTTTTTCTTTTTTACGCCATTTGTTGAGGAGTCAGTCTAATTGGCCTAGAAAATGAAGGGGAAGAGATACTACGGTCTCTGGTGTTAATGAACGGTGGTCTCCTACTACAAAGAACTTTTTCCTCTGCTCGACGTGTCATGATAATAGAATCGAAAGCTCGAGTGGATTAAACATACATACCTCATGCTCGACATGGTCCTCAAGACCCCCAAGAAATAGGTCATTGATTCTCTTCGAAATATTCTCCACCCTTAAGGATAGGTTCTGGAATTGATGCACATAATCTTTGACTGATCTTGTTTGTCATAACTTTGCTAATTGACTAAAGTAGTTCTCTGAAACACTGGAACTATAGTGCAATTGCAACTCCTCGGTAAAAATTGTCCAAGTGACACCGAGACCATTCTTCTGCCTCTAAGCACATAACCATTGATACCAAACGAATTGGTCTAGTTCAAGATACAGGGATGCCAATGTCACCTTTTGTCCTGATGGTGTTTGATGTAGCTCAAAGAAGTTATCCATTTGATTTATCCAATTTAGGGGATCCTTACCATCAAATTTGCGGATATCCACTTTCAACATCATGTTCTGTGGTTGCGAATAAGTTGGATTCTGATTGGGCTGGAAAAGTGATCCAACATGGTTATTTTGTTCATGATTTTGAACTGAATATCCTCCTTGGTTGATATGGGCTGAATTTGGGCCATACTGTTTACCCTTTACATGTTGCATGATATCATCCAACTGATGATTGATTTGGGTTATCTCCTTTAGAGGCCATCTCGAATGTACATTTCATGACTCATACTCAAGTTGGCTCACCTTATGATCAACCGAGATAAACCCTAGTGCTGAGGAATTCGTATTTGCCCCTTTTGACTCCATCTCTTCAATCACTACCCCATCTTTATCTGGGGTTTTACCCGGAGTAACCAGATTCTTTTTGCTCTTATGGAAGGCCCCACCATGATATCAAACCTTAGGGTTTAGGGTTTTGATACAAATTCGGCCGAATAGGAAAAAACATAGAGAATATACTAATACTAATTTTTTGAGAGATTTCCAAAAATGTAAAGAAATTGAAAAATTCCACAATTTGCACCCTAGGGAGTGATTTTATGAAAAACCCTAAATTTGTAATAACTTGTGCAAATTAAATAAAAAAGTCTGAAATTTTCAGGGAACCTTACTTGAAATGTTTCGCAACTATAGTAAAAATATCTCCCACCAATTCACTCTAGTTCGAAATATATTGTGGAAACAAAAAATTAGGGTTTTTGCCCTAATTTTGGCCTAGATCGCAGCTCTGATACCACTTGTAATGAAATTACTAGTATAATTTAGATTATGAGTAGAAATAGAACACCAAATAACACAATATTTCAGAATAATTATCTCAATATGAAATTATAATAGCTTCGCCACTTCAAGGGGGCAACCTCTAAACCATATAATAAGACTCAAATGCTCAAATGATAATGAACTACTACCTACAATCCCCTATATATACTATTCATATGACATGGCCATCACCAAGGCCGACCTATTAAAGTATAAATGATATAATAAAATGATATGGTAAGCCATAAGTCAACTACTCATATCCTAATACAAGCAATAGGTTAAGGGCTTAGCACTAACCTTCCTATTTAAAACATTAAGTCCCTTTTTATAACATAAAGGTGACTTATTACATTGAAAAAAATTAAGACATACAAAAAGTGTAACCCCAATGCGAAATTAGAACATTAAGGAGATAAAGTTGGGGAGAGGAGAGAGAGATAAAGAAGGAGGAATCACATCGATGAAGAATCTACTCTTGTCGACTCTGGAAAGCTCACGAGATTGGCCTTGATACCTTTGAACCCTTTGTGGTGAATGATTTTCTTATGCTACGGATGGGTTGTTGCGGGCAAGTTCTTTGGTTCTGAGCGAGAAACCGCCTCGAATGACCCATAAACACCGTGAACTAAGTGTTTAGAAATGTTGTTGAATGGAACCTTTGGTGACTGCAAGTGTTGCTCATGAAGATCCCCTCTGGAGATGTTGAAGCTTTGGAAAAAATCCCACCCCGACTCCCTACAACACTTGCACACTACTTGATTAATTTGAACATGATCCTGATGAAACACACAATGACTAGTCTAACGGTGTTGACTATAAATTCCACCTTACACATACTGATTGAAGCATGAAATGAGTGTCGAAAGACATTGTTGAGATCCATGTTAGTGACCTCATTGTCACCTACTCCCACATACTCTAATGATAAATACTGTACTGTTTTCCCCCTTGTGAATCTGAACTTCATTATTTCTTGACACTTATTCTATTTGGAAAGGGCAAGTTATTTTTGTAAGTGTTGAGATTTTACCTCTTTGGCCCCCAAATGGTGATGTCAACTTGGATGTTCAATTCTCCGTATGCTACTTTTGTGAAATTCACCCTCTAGAATGACTTGTTATTTTTAGTAAGTGCATATGAGATAACTTACTATTTTTAGCAAGTGTGAAAATTCAAATTTCTTGGACCTCGACTAATGGCAGCTTGAGCTCCTTCTTCTCACCGCATTCTTCTCACCTTCCGGATCAATTTGTTATTTTTAGCAGGTGCTCATGGGATCACTTACTATTTTTAGTAAGTGTTAATTATGGATTGAGGTGAAAATTTCGATGATTTTAAATCTGCGATACTTCTTCCGTGTTCACCACCTCCTTTCTGACTTCTTGATGGTGGCTTACCCGAAATAACAGTCTCCCATGTAGAAGGCCTACTATTTTTAGTAAGTATGCTTTTGGTGACTAGATCATGGTGGAAAGAAGTTTTCTGATATGGGTTTTTGCCCAATATTACCCCTTTGAAATTTTAGGCTTACCCGATCACTAGTTTATGAGATTTTAAAACTTTAATTTTTTTCACCTAGTAGTTATGGACACGATAACCATTAATGGAGCTTGAAAATTGTAGGTTTCCTTTTCCACCTTATATCGTGATGAAAATTACATTTTGATGTGGGTTTTTCCTTCTTATTTCACCGGTGAATTTTCTTTGCAAACCGATCACCGGTTTGATGAGAAATTAGCATTTTGTTTTCATTGTGCCAAGAAGGAGATTTATTCACTTTGCAAAAAATCTATGCTGCAAATAGAAGATCTGTTATTGAGGGTTTTACGGCCTCCGAAAATGGTGAAGACAAAAAAAAACCTCATCTTGATTCGTGTGCATTGGTTGGCAAGATATGTTGATTTCTTCGTCTCAAGCGTGATGAAGGTTTTTCAAATGGAAATTTGTGTTTCTCTCTTCCATTCTTCACTTCTTTGATTGGTCCTTCCTCTAAGATCATTGATTTCATAATATGGTGTCCATGGTTGAGTTGGTTTAGTGTAGCAATGGTGGTTTGGGTGTTTGGAGAAGAATGGACAGAGTTCCCACAAGATGTGAAGTCTGTAGAGAAGAAATGGATGGTAAAAATGCCAAGTCCCGGCTTTAAAGCATTTAAAAATCAAACACTAGGGGCCTAGCACATTTTTGTGTCCCTCATGTCCCTTTAGCTAAAGGGATGAAAGGGACATCAGTTTGCATATTGTGCCTGGAGCTGACACTTGTCAAGATCCGGGACGACCGAGCATTAGGGATAGAGAGCTTGAGAAAGCACATGGGGGCTGAAATTCAGATGTATGGAGGACCAAAAGGCATACTTGGGGCTGGGAAAATTTTACTATCCCCTATTTCCCTTATCTTAAAGGGATGAAAGGGTCATCAATTTGCGCTTCACGCTGGAGCCGACACTTGGCGGTCATTCGTGCCTTTGTGAGGATAGCTTCGACAAGTACTAGGTGATCGGGGATCATTTTTTAAAGTTCCCTAAACATCCCTAAATGGTGTCAGTGTAGAAGATCATCTCGAGAGCTTTCCAACGACTGTAAGAACGCAACAAACGAACATTGGGAGCTCTAGATATGTCCGGTCAAAGTTCAATCAACAGAAAGTCAACTCTGGTCAACTGGTCAATATTGAACCAATGGCACTGCGACACGTGGTGAAAAGGCAAAAGGGATTTGTTTGTTGGTTTTGATCACCGGTCTTCAACGAGTGTAAAAATGGTGCACGGGAACAAGAGGCTAAACTTTTATTACGGAGGGGAGCCCGACCGCCGTGTGGACTATGGTATTATCGCCAACATGGTGGGTCCACAAGCCACCACGTGGCTTGCGAACCCACTCGTCAAATTCACTCGATTTTCCTATCGGGAGATGACAAGTGGACTACATGATGACCGAGTGAATTAATTTTGAAACCCCATGGTATGGGTCGAATTTTTATTTACTTGGTAAATCCACTTACAAATGCACACACACACACACACACACACACACACACACACACACACATATATATATATTAATGTTTATACATTAGTATAAACCACCACCATACATTATGCTAAGCCCCTTTGTAAAGCGGTTGTAGTGGAATCTTCCACGTGGAGGGAAGAAGGTGGTAAGCGGTGGTAGGGGGCGGTTATGCTCCAAAGTGGTCCTTTGACCACTATGTTTGCGTGGAGGAAGGCTATTTAAAGCCTTAAACATTACAAAACCCCAAAATGTGGGATATACCCACTTCTCCTTAGCCGCTCTTTTGGGATTTAATCCCATTTAAAATGCTAAGCGCCCATTTTAGAATATTTAATCCCATTAAAACAAGCAAATCCGCAATATGGGTATTTGATCCCATTAATTTTGGGACGGGTGAGGCTATGGTATTTTTAGCCTAAGGATTATATGGAATGCATTTTTTAAGGGCCCTATTTTTGTATAAATAGGGAACCCATTCTATTGTAATAGACACACATTAGTCCAACGAGCTTATTATTTGTTAAGCTTATTTGTGGGATGTGTCCACAAGTATTGTCTATTGGCCTATTATTTTAGGCAATAGTAGATGAAATATTTGTGATTGGGAGTAAATTATAAACTACCCAATAGGCCCATTGAGCCACACCAATTACTTGCAAATCCTGGATTGTCGACCGGAGTGCTAGCTTCGCATTGATAGCGTCGGGAAGGCCGATCGAAGCCGAAGGAGATTGTGCATCAGGAAGGTGAAGAACAATTCGACTGATCATCGGAAGTTTTTCAAAGAACTGGTGTACTGATAGGCAAGTAAAATTCCATTAGGTTTTCTTGTGAAAGTACTATTGTAACTTACAAGTTTTGACTAGTGGAACGGTTCGACCACGAACCCGGAGACGTAGGCAATTGCCGAACTCCGTAATCAATCTGTGTGCAATTGTCATTATTGTCTTGCATTATTTTAAATTGATTACTTAAAAGGAGTAAATTATCGGCAAATAATTAAAGCCTACAAGGGTCCGAGATCAGGTAGTAATAATCTAATTATTTTCGGATCACTAGGGGCTGAACTGGTGATGCAAAGGGTTCTATGGGTGATCAAAGGGATAAATAGGGTTAGGCACATTTTAATCTCCCCTATGTCCCTTAGCTTAATGGACAAAAGGGACATCAAAATGTACTAGGCTCCTGGAGCTGACACGTGTACACTTCAAAAATTGACTAATTGTTGGAAGGTTACCTTGAGGACAACTTGTGATGGCAATAACTTAAGCTCCCAATGGAGTTTTTGGAAAAAATTATTTGAATTTGACTAAAAATTTCCTTATGAATCCAATGGTTGGGGTTTTAGATCTTTATTCCTCAATTTAATCCTTGAAAAATTGAAATTTTATTCGGCTCCATGATTAAGCACGAGAAAAATAGGATATAGACTTATTTTTCTTAGGTGTTGTGGAGATTATGATTCCAACATCTTGTAGAGATATGAATTCCCTTTCTAATGATGTCTTTTTATCTCCTAACTCCTTTCAAAGCTCCTGAAATCACTTCCCAAAGCTCAATAGCTTTTTGGCCCTGTGCACTACCTAGGCTTGAGAACCCGTTTCTGGTGAATCTACCCCAAAACCTCCAAATCTTTCCTAAATCTTCCAAAATAATTTCCTTAATGTTATTATACCTTTGATTCATCTCCATGTTGTATTTTTCTCCTTTGTTACGCTCAGGGGTTACATCAGTCCTAAGAAGGCCAGTGGTAGCCCTTCCCAACACTGCCCAAAATTAGCATTCTTCAAGAACTCCTAAAATCACCTAGGGGATTGACATGAATTTCCTAATTCACCTAGGGGCTGATTTAACATCCATTGGGGGTCATTGGACTAACTGGGTAAGGCCGGTGCTAAGGATGAGTAGACCTCGGGTGTCTTGGAAAAGTAAAACTTGAAAATTTTGACACAGGGGTATCGTTGTCATGCTTAAAAATTGTAAATTTTCTTGTTGTACATTTGCATGAAAACATGTATGCGGTGAGGTTCACTTAGTTTTCCCCTCAATCAATAATGAATTGTAAATGAGAGTGTGTCTTTGGGGATGGTCAAATAGTGTGTGTTGTGTCTAGCACGTTGTGATGAATGTGTTTATGCATAGTGATGATGATATGTGACATATAGAAGAGATGTGCATGAACCTTATAGCCTAAGCGTATATCACGACAAAATGAATGTATGAGTGATGATTTATACCTAAAGCGTATATCACTACAAGATGATAGAGGAAGTGACGATGTAGCCTATAGTGTGTGTCACTACAAGATGAATAGTAGGGAGTGGTGATGTAGCCTAAAGCGTATAGCACTACAAGATGAATAGTAGGGAGTCGTGATGTAGCCTAAAACATATACCACTATAAGATGAATAGATTAAGTGAGGATTTAGCCTATAACATGTGTCACTACAAGATGAATAGTAGGGAGTGGTGATGTAGCCTAAAGTGTATACCACTACAAGATGAATAATAGGGAGTGGTGATGTAGCCTAAAGTGTATACCACTACAAGATGAATAGTAGGGAGTGGTGATGTAGCCTAAAGCATATACCACTATAAGATGAATAGAGTAAGTGACGATTTAGCCTATAACATGTGTCACTATCCTAGAAATGTCACATGATGAAAGGTGGAATGATAAACATGTGATGAATGTAAGGTCCATTTGATTTGTAAACCCTCAAAAGTTGAGTATGGACCGAGGAACTAAAGTGCGTCATAGGGTAGTGAGTGCAACGTGTAGAAGATGATGTAGTATATGTAAGGATGAAATATGATCATGTGATGAGTGGAATGTGTAAATACGTGATGTGTTTAATGCAATGCAAGATGTGTAAAATGTGTAAAGTGGAATGTAAAGAACGACATGTAATATATGTAGGTAAACTAGAAATGTAGTATGTAGGATGATGTATGCTAGACTTATATGTGGTGAATACTAGTATAGTATGTAGAATATGTGTGATATGCATGTGGGTTGTGTATGATGGAAGGCATACATCGTAAGATGAATTATAGCGACATTGTGTATAGAATACTATGTAATATGTGTAGATAGCCTAATAATGTAGGTAATGTGTAAGATGATTAAGATGTAATGCCAAAGTTATGTATAATAGAAGCATGAGATATATAATGACAACTAGTATGATGTATGACGCTCAATATGTGAATAGATGTGGTGTGTAAGCCCTACAATGCGGTATGTGGGGTTCATGTGTAGTAATCCCTCAACAGTTAAGTGTGAAATGAAGCACAAGAGTGTGTCATTGGGTAATGATGACGCTAAAACGTGTGATGAGTATGCCTATGTGAGAAGATTGATGTATAGCTATGTAAGTATGAGATATGTGTTAATGATAATATGAGGGGGTTGTGTTGGATGTTATGTCCCCAAGTATGTAAGCAATGGAAGTCTATTTAAAATACGCTAAGTGGATCAATGTAAGGAGTAAATTCCTTAACAAAAGTGATGGGACACGGAGCGAGATAGAGGAGTGTGACCATCCAATGGTTCATCATCATAGTAAGCTTCATTCGGGTCCCAATCATCAACATATGTAGGGTCTATAGTGGATGTTGGAATTACAAGTTTAACTTTAGGCGGTGATTGTTGTGTATGACTTGGTGATGTGGTAGATACCTTTAATGGAGGAGTAGTGAGATCGTCCTTAAGAGGAGGTTGTTTAGCTTGACTTGGTAATATAACAGACGACTTAGTAAGAGGACGTGATTTAGAGAAAATTGTGAGAAGTGATGGCTTATTTTGATTTGGTAATGTTGTAGAGGACAGAGTAGGAGGAGGTGGTGAACTAATTTGGAGAGGTTGTTGCTTATGTTGACTTGGTGATGTCATAGGTGGTTGCTTAGGTGATTCTTGACTAATCAAAGAATGCGCATGAGAAGCGGTATGGTGATGCTCATTAGATGTAGAAGGAGTAGACTTAGGAGCCCATTGAGATGTAACATGACGTTGGGCAATGAATGAGATAAACCCTTGACACTCAAGATGTTTGACTCTACATTGTAAGGCATAGCAATCGTTGTCATTATGTCCATTGATTTGATGATAATTGTAATATGGACGACCATGATACTTTGTTAGCCGATAAGGAGGATAGTAATGAGTACGGCAAAGTGATCAATTGACGACTAAGGAGCACAGTAAGAATGTCATGTTACTTAGTATTACACTCAAATATGAGAGGCTTAGGTAATGGCATGACCTGAGGTTTAGCTATATGACATGTAGTGGACATAGATTTAAGATGACATGTAGAGGAGAACAAACATGAGCTTAGGAAGTGTCAGTAAGTGTTGGATTTCAGATTTAAGAGATGTGATTATAGATTCCATAACAGTAAATTTGTCTTGAAATAAAGAATGTAAAGCTTGAATTGATTCCAATAGGGGTTGATTAGATGGAGGATCACTAGGGTCGGTAAATAGACAAGTGAGCATAGGACTTAGTTTGTGTGGTAGCGTATTGTCATCAAAATACTTGGTGTCTAAGGATTTTTTCAAAACAAATTTGACAATTAGGATATCTCTTAAGTAAATTAGATAAAGAAACTTGACCCATGATAGAGAAAAATGAGGATCCTAAGCATGAAAGCAGTTGGGTTCACCAAAATGATTAACTAAAATTGAATAAGTTGGTGGATAATAGTAGTTAATCTAATCTAGAACAACATGTAAATACAATAAATAAGTGCAAGTAAATGATTATGTAAGACAACCCAAAAACTATGAAAATGGAAATGAAAACCCTAATATGTAATAAGAGTGAGGAAATGACTCGGCGATTAAATGAGCTCATTGACTTGTGTCGCAGAAATGATTTGGAGAAACAGGAAGCAAGAATGGTTGTGCAGAGGTCCCAAAAAGGATGGATCCGAGCGAATTCTCCGGGTGGAGTGGCGAGAGAAGGACTAGTGCACCTATGAGCGCTCTAGTCATGCGGAATGGACACCACAGTGCGTGTAAAAGATCTAGAACTAAGTTTCACTGAGTCGATAGAGGTCCAAAACCCTCGTTATGTGTCACATTAGATTCACTACACTACATCAGGTGTCATTGATAATCCAAGATGTATAGAAGACCTTTAAAAGATCAAAAGAAGTATTAAAACCCTAAAAAGAATGCAAATGAATGGGTCGGATTGACCTCAACTGCCACAATAGTGGGCTTATTAACTAAACAACACCGCACTACATTTTGGACCCAAATGTAGTTTTGGTGTGTGTGTGTGTGTGTGTGTGTGTGTGTGTGTGTGTGTGTGTGTGTGTGTGTGTGTGTGCGCATTATGTGCCCTAGGTGCTCTTGTGTCAATCATACTTTGTGAAGTAGCAATCAATAACTAGATGTGGAATGTAGTAGAATGGTGCATTAAATAGAATAAAATCCCTCCCATATGCTTGTGTGATCTATATGGGCCAACCTTATCCTTGTGATGGAGTTAATGGATGCAAATGATCTCTAAATGGATGCAACTCTAGATGGATGATAATAGTGACTAATGTTTGGTCCCTCATTATGGTTTCATAACTTTATATTTATAGGGTTCTCTTGATCTAATTTCGTAATTAACCCTGAAATGGCCAACCACTAAAAAGATAAGAAGCTAAAATGGCTAAAAAGTTCCCAAAAGATGGAGGGAAAGTTCAAAAGGGATTAGGTCACCCCAAGTGGGACCGGGGCACCCATGGGTGCCCCAATACTAATCTGGGCACCCCAGTCCAGGCTAAAATAACGTGAGATGACATAAGTTGGCTGAGCATGTGGAGTGCAAGAGGTCGGGAATGACAAAATAAAATAAAGCAAGATGGCCAAAAATGGGGGTTAATTAATACTTTCTTTACTCAAGAACCTTCTAAATAATAGTATGAGACCATGATTAAATAATAACTAAAGTGCATGATTTTGTGACTACAAAAGTAAATAAGACAAAAAATCACAAGTTCGGTAAAATTGTGATATCTCCCTCATTTCTTAATGAAAATAAGAATTTCAAGATGTTTTGGAAAGCTTACAACAAGGAGCACCAAACCCATAAAAGGTTTGAAAATATTCTTCCAATTGAATTCACAATAACGATCAGAAAATCAGGGATGAGAATATGGCGGGACAACTATCATGTTGAAATATTCAATCATGCAAGAGCAAACTTGGAAAATGGAAATAAATAGTTAAGTGCATGTGGAAGAGATAGTTCAATCTAGAGTTGTAATATTTGATTAATTCTCTTCCACATTTGTCTCCTTTTCAAGTGGAAGAAGTAGTAGTTCAATCTAGAGTTGTAGTGTTTGATTAAATATCTTCCATATTTGTCTCCTTTTCAAGTGGAAGAAGTAGTAGTTCAATCTAGAGTTGTAGTGTTTGATTAAATATCTTCCATATTTATCTCCTTGTCAAGTGGAAGAAGTAGTTGAATGTAAGTAGTTAAACTTGGAGTTGTAGTGTTTGAATAAATTCCTTCCACATTTATCTCATTGTAAAGTGGAAGATGTAGTCAAGTCTTGCCCAAGATTATAGGTAGGTAGTTCTATAATCTTGGAGTAGGGATGAGTTATAAATATCTCTCCAAAGCACTCAATGCAACAATGGTAGGAGATGAATGTTTTTGTAACATCATTTCTGATTAATAAAATCCATAGTTCAAGTTTCTTAAAGAAGCAACTTCTTTTTAGTTTTGTTAACCCAACTCTGAGGGAAGAGAAAGGGCCCACTCTTACCCAAGGAGGAGGATGATTTATTTATTTTAGAATATATCATTATTGTTTTACTTAGTTTGTTTAAATATGCTTTGTGTGTTTTATTTTGCTTTGTTTGTGAAGCTTCACTTTTATTTGTTTGTTGTCATTTATTTGTTTTCAGTTATTCATTTCACTTTGATAGATTAGATTTGATTTCAGTAATTTATTTCAGTTGTTAGATTAGATTCAATTTCAGTTATTGAATTTCCTTTGAAATACTTTCAATTCTAGAACAAAGATCTCGTAAAATCATTGTTTCCTTTAGCCCCTTTTGCCAATATCCTTTGTAGTCACTAAATCACACACTTTGAGTCAATATTTAGTCATGGTCTCATACTACTATTCACATGGTTTTTTTGTGAAGAAAGTACTAATTAACCCATGTCCTTTGGCCATTTTATTTTACTTTATGTCGTCATTGCCGACCTTCCACATGTACTTGCCCAGTCTATTTTGTCATTATGTGTTTTTCTACTTTTGACTAGGGCGCCTAGCTTAGGACTAGGGCACCCTGGGCACCCTGGTCCCATTCTAGGTGCCCTGATCCTCTTTTGTACCTTGTTTATATTTTGGGCTCTTTCAAGCCATTTGAGCTTTCCATTATTTTAGTGGTCAACCTTTTTGGGGTTAGTTACGAAATTAGAACAAAATAACCATATAAATATAAAGTTATGAGACCATAATGAGGGACCAAGCACTAAGCACTTACTATCACCATCTAGAGTTGCATCCATCAAAGGCACCTAAAGCTATAATTGCATCCATCTAGCTCCATCACAAGGCACACAAGGTTGGTTCATCTGCATCACACTTCATAGGAGGGGAGTCTATTGTTTCCATGCACACATTTATTACATTCTACATCTAGTTATTGCTCATTACTTCACAAAGTGTGACTGGCATAAGAGCAACCTAGGGCACGATTTGCCACAACACATATAACTATATTGGGTTTAAGATGTAGTGCAACGATCAGTTAGTAAGTCCACCATTGTGGCCGCTGAGGACAGTTCGACCCCTTCATATGCATTTTTCTTTTTAGGGTTTGATGCTTGTCTTGGGGTTTTGCAGGTCTCTCCTTCATCTCTGGTTTGCAGCGACATCCAGAGCAGTTCAAAAAAGTTAGTGCGATAGGAAGCAACTACATGTGAACATCCAACGACACCTCAGAGGAGGGTTTCAGACTATTTCCGTAGACCAGGGTGCCCACGGGTACCCTTGCCCCTCTCCAAGCGCCCCAGTCTAGTCAGGGAGCTCAGATCTGTGCTTTCTCAAGCTTCTGTGTGGTTGTTTCCTCCTCATGTTTGTCTGGTTCCTCTTTGTGACACAGTCTCGCTTATTTGTCGAATCATCTAAGGATTTCTTAACCCTTTGCACATTAGGGTTTTACATTTCTATTTACTTAGTTTCTTGGGTCACTTTCTTTATTTTATTTAGTTGTTATTTATTGCTTTGCATAACATTAGATTAGGCTAGGATTTCCCATTTTAGTTTAATCGGCCTTGGAAAATGTCTGGTTTTGAGATTCTTTAAGATTAAAGCAGCGAGGATTGCAACGACTCTCGTCAACACGCACACGATGATGATAAAAATTTCAACAACATGCATTGCTTAAGTGACACACAAACTAACATGTTAGGCCGAATAACATGGTAGGGGTGGCAAAAGACTTTCGGGGTTCGTGGGTGAAACAAGGTTGACAAATCTCCTAACATGTCCATGAGATTTGTAAAACCATGGAGGTGCCCTCATTCTCCTAAGAAGTTAATGTATTTATCATGTGGGCCAACCTTCCCCATTAATGGCGACCACCTGTGTTTAGGCAAGAAAGCCTCTCATTTTGAATTTGAAATGTAACATATAAAAGTACGGGGAAGGCCCAAGGAGAAGTGTTTGATTTTATTTGACATTATTGTTGTTAAAAGGAGGTTTGATTTTCACTTTTACTTACAACAATGTTATGAAGAACATGTAATGGTAGATCTAGGAGGAGGGGGCAATGATGGTAATTTTGTCAATGAATGAATGAATATATACTTATTGTGTGTAATAATGGGATGACCAACGTATATACATAAATGTTAGTTTGGCCATGTGTAGGTTGAATGAATGCAAGTGTTTATATTTGTCAAACAATAGCTAGTGGATAGAATAAATTATTAAGTATGTGAACACACACATTCACTCCTTAAATTAGTGTGGAACTTGGTGCATAGGGTGTGCTTCGGGTGAGCGTGCGGGGAACTCCTTGCGTGATATGACAACACACATAATAAGTAAAGGGGTTTCGTGTGCTTGGGGTCACATCCCCTTTAGGAAAATGGGAAGAATAGCTTAAGAAAAATAAGCTATGCAACAATAAAGACTCAAATTAATAAATGTATCTTTTTATTTGTCAAAATACTAGACCAAACTCAAATGAGTGGAAGAACAAAATAAGTTAACTATTGACTATTGATAAAGCGGTAAAAGATGAAGAACACACACTCACGAGATGATGTTCTTCCATGTTTCTGATTGTGCATTCAAGAAATGAACAATGATTATCGAAAATATTGATATTAGATGGTTACTTTTAATTGACACCTCTTACAACCCAAGAAATCCTTGGATTACAATGGTGAACTAAAGAGTAACATGAGGCACAAAAGCATAAACTTACTAAATAAAGAGGATAAATAAATACATTTCAAAACACAGACTTACTTTTTTTTTGAGTGAATGGTTGATATATATTGCACACTCTTACTACCAACCATATGATGGTCGTTCTTTATATTTCAAAGCATAAACTTACTTTTTTGAATAAATGGTTGATAAATATTGCACATTCTTGCTACCAACCGTATGATGGTCATTCTTCACTTTGAATGATATATTTATGTTGTATGTTCCACGGTCTCATTACATACTATCTACATATATAGGAATATAACACCGGTGGTGATATTTTGATGTATTAAATATTATCTAATTTTTGTAAGGACGACCATCACATAACGAATTGACAAATGTAATCTAGATATGAATATATATACGAAGCATAAAATATCTATATGAAGAAACGATACAATAAAAATTAAAAAAAAAAACCTCTTAGAATACTTAGGCTTGACACTTTCCAACATGGCAATTGCGAGGAAAAAACAAAAACATTCCCATCATTTACTAAACTTTTAGTAGTAAAAGGACGTGAGCCGAAATTTCTGATGAGATTCACAGTTTCACGGTCACCTACTAAAACTTCGCCCCCGCTCCCCTAAAAAATAAAATAAAACTTAAACAATTGACACGCATCACCCCCACCGCCCAATTGAAAGTACGACGCGTTTTAAGATGCCCGGTTGTATTGAAAGATTTGAGTCTCTTTAGTCTGTACACAAATTCAGATCGCATACATTTATCGCCATTTCTTGCAGTGAAAGCAAACGAGAGAGAAAGTGGGGGTTAACCTCAGTGCAGGTCAACTCAAACCCTAATTCCGTCACTGGACTTGAATCCAATTCAATTCAAAGGTTTCATAGGAATAATAAGAGCAAGAGTTTGTATTCTCATTTTCCTCTGCCGATCGAGCTCTTGCGGCGCCTCTGCAATTCTTTCAAGCAAAGCCATGTTCAAGTCTTTCTGGTACAATTCTTCAATTGCCTTTATCTTTTACAATTTGTTGCGTCTAGCGTGTTTAGGGTTTTAAAGTAAATTCTCCGAGCTTTGATTTGTTTGATTAACTTGATTAAAGATATCACAATCTAAGGCGTCACTACAAATTTATGGGTTTGGGTGGGTTCACATAGGTTATGGTGGAAGTTGTTCGTGTAATTCTGTTTAAATGATGAATTTAGCTTTTCTGGGTTGAGATTAGCGCAGATTCGTGGCGAATTCTCTATGCGAAATTATCTTTGTAGAAAGGGGTGAAATGGGATTTGGGGGCATCGGGAGTTCGATCCTTTGTTTTGTTTCAAGTGACAAATGCATCTGAATAGAATTTTTTTACTTTTTGGCACACGCGGCCGCCCTAGAATTTCTGGATAGAGGTTTCTTGTAATGGTTCGATCACAGTCATCGGGAAACTTTATTGTCAGGGTCTCCTGGTGACTATATGCATATTTGATTTGGTAAATTCCCTTCATCTTTGTATGTCGTTCTTTCGTCAAATACATGCGGGGCTTGCACCTGGCCTATATAGTTGATAGTTGGTGTATAGCGCACCCGGTGTGGCAGACACTATATTTTACCCATCTTCAACACTTTATCATGTCTCCCAGAGTTTAAACTTGGGCCTCAGCATTGAAATCCCTCTTGGGTTTACCACTCCAGTTCATCCCATTTGGCCTCTTTTGTGACTTTACTAATATGTAGCAGTAAGATAGCCATACTCTTATTCATATATTCTGGTATCCGTCCATCCTACACCTCCATGTGACTATATATGTATTTGATTTGGTGAAATCCCCTTCAGCTTAGTTGTCATGCACTCACGACCACAAGATATGCCTTTGTAATCTCAAATTCACTGGGACTTGCACTTGGAATGACCATTTTAGTATGCCGAAACCAGTGTGTTGGATACCCTATATAAACCCAAGACCATCACCTCTAGGTGACTATGGCTTCAATTTATATAGTGGGAAACAATTTACTAAAATGTTGGATTCCTGCAGTTGAAAATCTTAACCCAAAATTTTGGATACGGTACTGGCAATTAGGCATGCTAGGCCTTTTGATGTAGTTCTTGGAATTGGAAGGCATATTTGGCTTAATGGAGGGATCCATCTTGGGGTCATTATTGTCTTGGTCTGGTAGTAGTGGATTTCGGTACATGAACCAGTTCTTTATTGTGCAGTATGGTGGGACTGAGCAGATTTTTAGACATTATACTATTCATAGGGGATATGCTGTGCAAGACTGTCACCGTGGATGAAATTAATGTTTATAGAACTGGGATTATCAGTGAAGAGGAGGGCATGTACTCAGGACAAAATCTAACCAAAAACTCTAGATTGCACCAAACGCCCTGGGGTCCTCGTACCAGGTACTGGTATGGCTGGGCACGTATCCACAGTGGCAGAGTATGCTACGGGTATGGCAAAACCGTACCTGTAGCGTACCCTGCATACCCTCCCACTGTGGGTACGTACCCAGCCGCACCCGTAGCGTACCCTGCCACTGTGGGTACATACCCAGCCGTAACCGTGGCCTCAATACATAAGCTGCGCTGAACATCAAGCAAAAACTCAAAATCCTGCGAACTTTGTGACAACCCAAAAAAATCGTTTAAATTCGTCCAAAAATTCGAACCAAAAAGGGCTCAACGTTTTTTTATTAAAATATAAATTTAAAAATGCGTTTTTTTATTAAGGCTTTTGGATTTTTCCTATAAAATCAACTCTAGATGGAAATCCGAAAATACAGTTCGTAGAAGACTGTATATGGAAAAACTAGTTTCAGAAGACTTTAGATGAAAAATACATTCGCCAGTTCAGTCGCCGCACCATGGGTTTACCTCAACCTTCAATAAATGGCCTTTACGTTTAGGTTTTTAATATCTTTTACTTTTTAGTTTGGTTATGTGGTTCTTTTTAATTTTTAAAAATTTCATTACTTAATTCGAGTTTTTGTTATTTTATTAAAAATATATATTATTTAGTTATTACTTTTTGATATTTGAAAAATTAGATTTACAATTTATAACGTTTAAAACATATAAATATTAAAATAAATGAATCACTACAAACTCAAGTCTCGATTCTCAAAGTATTGGAAATTTGTTTTCATGTTCTATGAATGATTTTAATTTTTAAGTTGTATGAGTTTTAAATTTCAATAAGTATGCTTCTTTATATATATATATATAATGTACCCAAAAGCGTACCGTACCCGAGGTTTTAAAAAATTTGCCGTTTCAGCGTACCGTACCCGTACCCGTACCCGTACCGAAACAGTCTAGCAAAAACTTATCAAGGCCTGGTTCTACCTTTGGAAAACTTACAATATAGGAAAATATGTGCAAATATTCATATTTTTGAATATTCGGTGTATTGTTTTTGATAACTTGAGCTTCTACCAAGGTTCTTCTCAAGTTCCCCAGTCAAACTCTTGACTGTCTGGCTTGCTTGGTTCAGACATGCTATTTGGCTATGTTAGCATATGCAAAGAGAAGAAAGAATTAGAGAAGGCAAACTGCACTGCTCAAATGACACAGGCAGGTCCAATTTATTATAGGAGGTGGTTACACTTCAGTTGAACAGTTACCAACCGTATCACAACTACATAACAATTTTACATGCTATATAAAGCGCTATATTTTAACACCCCCTCTTAATGACTAAACCGGAAACAAGACAAAGTTTGTCCTGAAATTTTACAAATTTCCTAAATCCCATATGTTTAGTCATTACATCTATAGACTGTGCCATAGGTTGTACTTTAAAATCAGCAGTCCATGACTGTGTTGCGGTTGTCGAATGAAGAAGAACCGCAAAACAAAAATCTGGTCCCATGAACAAAAGATATGGCAAGTGGTCCATTGGTTCTTTGTTACGTGATTCATTGACCAGTGATGAATCACCAATGGCTGAGAGTGTCAGCCCCATCTCCAGAGTGCTGAAATCAGAACCTCGGAGAGGTGGATTGAAAAATCTGTTCCAGGCTTGTGTAGCCTGCTGGAGTCTGTACAGAGACTCAGTTATCCTGCAATCAAAGTCACCTCGATCATGTCCTTGCAACACCGTGTAGTGCTCATCCAACTTTCTCAATAAGAGAAATGTGACCATTTGTGCAGTAGGAGTTAGAACCAACTCCGCAATAGTAGGAGAAATAACCATCTCCGTCTCAACAGTGGTAGGAGTGAGAACCAACTCCTCATCTATCCCCCTCTGTTGGGAAAGATCCTTCACAACACAATGAGCAAATTGTTCATGCTCTACTATCCTTCGAGCAAGGACCTCTGAGTGAGTGGCTGGGCATGCCATCTCACCATGCACCGTCAGTGCATTTGGAATAGTGGAGTCTCCGTCCACAACAAACTGTTCTTTAGAATGAGGAAATCCATCCTCCCGTACATCTGGTATAGTGGATACTCCCTCCACAATAGGTGCATGTAGGTTGATTGTATCCAAGTCAACAGATTTGTGAGGAATGGCTTCCTCCCAAGGCATTGCAACCTCCTGCACATCCTGAATGGTGGAGCTGTCCTCCACACATGCATTCATGTTGATTGCAGCCGGATCAACAAGCCGATATTGACCACCTTCCCCAATACCAAGGGCAATTATCCGTCTCTGTTTGACATCAGAGACAACACACTTCTTTCCACAGAAATCCATAGAAATATTGGGATTTTCAGTCAATTGACAAATAGATAGAAGATTCTTTTGTAAAGAAGGTACATATCTAACATTCCGTACCAACAATTTATGAGCATTATTCAATACAATGCATATATCTCCTATCCCTTCTACTACAAGTGATTCTCCATTAGCTAGTACTATTGATTCAAAACAGATATTTGCAGT
This sequence comes from Taxus wallichiana var. yunnanensis, assembly GCA_018340775.1. Classification (NCBI taxonomy): domain Eukaryota; kingdom Viridiplantae; phylum Streptophyta; class Pinopsida; order Cupressales; family Taxaceae; genus Taxus; species Taxus wallichiana. The sequence goes on along the minus strand of CM031242.1, from coordinate 727,970,062 downwards.
AAATGAAACATACCAGTCCCTACGACATGAAAAGTGTGCGAGACGCACCAGAGTCAATGATCCAACAACTAGTACCATTGTCATTCGAGCATGATGTCGTAAGACAATAAAGAGCATGCCCGTCATCCAAATCTCGTTCTTCTGCAACTGCTGCCACATGTTCCTCATCACATGGCTTTTTGTTCTGCTGCGAAAGATCATACTTCCGCTTCCGACAATCCTTCTTGAGGTGCCCAACCTTGTGACAGTAATAACATGTGACCTGATACCGAGTGGAAGACTCACCAGATTGACATTTCCACTTTCCTTTTGACTGAGTGACAAGAGCACTCTCTGAATGGTCACAATTAGATTTTGCCTGAAGTTGTCTGCTCCTTTTGCAATGTAGGAACTCACCTTGTCAAACGTGAGTGTTTGACTTTCAGCCATTAAATGGAGTGCCTCCACAAATGACTCATACGAAGAAGGTAAGTTGTTCAAAACCAGAGCCACCATATCATTGTCATCCACCTTTTTGTTGATGGAAGATAATTGGTCTCGGAGGTCTTTCATCCGAAGTAGGTGCTCAGACAGTGATCCACCTTGTAACTTTACGGAAAAGAGCATATTCTTCAGGTATAAAACCTAACTCTTTTTTGATGTCTGATATTTATCCTTTAGACTGGTCCACAACGTGCTTGCTACAGTAGCATTCCGCACTTCCGGTATCATATCATCCGACACCGACAACTTGAGAAGCAATAACGCTTCCTTATGACGTTTGTCATAATCCTCGAAGTTCGTTGCTGGTCGACTTTCACTACCCGTGATTATTTTATCACAATCACGAAACTCCGCGACCGTTAAAATCTTATGACTCCAAACATTAAAATTAGTGCCTGTTAATTTTTGTGTCTCCAGCAAAGACAAGTGTGAAATATTTGCCATTTTATTATTCCAAAGTAACGGAAATAATAAAATAAAGTTTTGCCCACACTTAATAAAATAATATTGCTTTTTCCAGCAAATAAAATCATGCAAATACTTGGCAGGGAAAGTATTCAAACAGCCAATACGTGGCAAGGGGAGAAAAATTATACAAAAATAGTTTAATAAATCTTATGCTCCCAGACTTTACCTCTGCCCACACGACTTCATTCTTTCCTCCCACACGACTTCTGCTCCACGATTTCCGCAGCCACGAACTTGTGCAATGTATGTCCTTCAATCGACTGTATTGTCTTCGAATCTTCGAACCAGGTTTTGCCTTCGAGCTGCTCACATTTTTCTCTGCCACGACTTTGACAGGATTTGCGACTGAAGCTTTTTCTACAAACCACGACTTTTGCCTTCGTACCACGTCTTCTGGGATTCGAACCACGATTTTTGTGCAAAACCGACTGTGTTTTTGCCCTTGTTTGCCTTTGACGTCTCTCTTCCACTGGACGTGTGCCCTCGTTTTTCTTTGCTCTGCCCCTCGCGTCTGGTATTTTTCTCCAAATACCCCACGATTTGCCAAATTCATGCCCTGTTAGGGCTTCCTCGAATTTTCTGTTCGTGCCTCTTGAAGGCTTCCTCGAACTGCAACCTTGGATGCTCTGATACCAATGTTAGCATATGCAAAGAGAAGAAAGAATTAGAGAAGGCAAACTGCACTGCTCAAATGACACAGGCAGGTCCAATTTATTATAGGGGGTGGTTACACTTCGGTTGAACAGTTGCCAACCGTATCACAACTACATAACAATTCTATATAAAGTGCTATATTTTAACAGACTACAAGAACACAATTGCCAAGCTTACCATGAGATGTTTTGGATTGTTGTTTGATCTGACACCTGATTGGATGGGGCAAGCCCTCTTGTTGGGTATGTACTTTGTAGAAATGAGATTACTGGGATTTCACCATTGGCAGGGTTGGGCCTATTCCTTTCACAACGTGGGTGTAATCCCTGTTAGCAGGAGCACCTACAATGGCTGATCATTACAAGGCCTCTGATGGAGACTCTCTATACTGCCAAGCTTGAGCACTAGTGTCTTGAAAAGTGTGGAATAACGTCTTTCCAAGTACACTCTCACGTGATTACTATTATCTAGTTTGTAATTGTTTTTAATTTTATCATAGAACTGAGCTTCTCATATAGAGCATGGAACAATGACAACTAAATGTAACGAGGACTAGATTGCTGAAAACAGTTTATTGGTGTGAAAGCAGTTTATTATAGAAGCAGGATTATCAATACTTGTGAGTTGTTGTCTGAATCAAGGAAAGCAAGCTCAGTGGACTTGAGAGCTGAGATTCTGTAATACAATGCAAGACTTGGTGAGACTTCCGAGTATTGGCCAGGTGACCAGGGTTTAAAGTGAAAAAAAGCACATAAAGGTCACCTAGCATACCTTTTTTAATTCTTTCTTTTCCAAGAGATAATTACAGAGCAAAGGGGGTTTCCGCTGCAAGGTTTGCTTTGGGATGGATTACCAATATTTGTGGGATTTTATCCATATGTGTTCAAGTCATCCGAAGATGACCTTAGTGACTAGTCATTACCCTAATGACATTTGCCACATGTATTTTTGGTTATAATCATGATACAAATGACACATTTATCACACAACTCACAAGCACATTTAAGCATCTGTTAGTTGGGGGAGGAATGGTGGCTGTTATCCATTGCTTTGGGTTTCTCACCCTGTAGCCTCTTTCCCTGTTGGCAAAGTTTTTGGAGCATTTAATGCCTTATAAGTCACCCTTTTCTCACAATTTTTGCCAATGTGAATGTAACTCAATTACAAGCCAGTTGCGTATATCGTTTGGATACTCTTTTTAGATATTCATGTTTTTTGATTTTTTTGTTTTCTATTTTTTTATACCGTTGAGTCTTTTTCAAGTATTGGGGTTGAGCCCTATCTGGGTGCAATTCAATTTGGCAACTTAATATTGTGGAGTCTCTTACAAGTCTCGAGTCTGGCTACTATTGTTAATAATTTATACACTATAAGCTAGAATCCATTTCCAAGTTATGTCATTGTTTGAAGAATGATCATTGCTTGACAGGTTCTGACTTTTTCTATTGTCCTTTTACTATTTTGTATTTGTAGGTGTGGAAAGTGGTTTTAGATACACAAATGCACTAACTAATCACACTAAAGATGTGATTATGGCCTTGTTAGTTATAAATCAATAATACAGACCCAATTACAGAAAATAAGGGGTCAATACAGAACATTGGAAATCTTGGAATAACTGGAAATGTGTTATAAAAAGTAGATACTTGGAAATACTGGAGAATTAAGGTTAGAGACATAAATTCGCTGAAATTATAGAATTTAGATGGCTTTTACCAGTAGAAATCTGAGGAAAAAAGGTCCAGATTGCAACATGATCAACTCCCAGAGAATTCAGACTGTCAGACCCTGTCGGCCATCTTCATGGGACAGTGAACAAATTTGCATAGCATGAAAATGGTGGGTCTGCTGTGAAAACGGCTATGTATGTGCAAATTAGGATCTGACTTGGCAAATGCATTCTTCATGCCCTAATGGGCAAAGCCCTGTCTCAGATTGTTTGGTTCATTTGTGAGTCACGTGGAAATCTGTCTTCTTTGTAGAAACCCTAATCCGCACTCAACTCTTTGCAAAACCCATAAACATGGGGGTGGTTAAGGGGGTTTGTGTTACCCCTTTGTTATTATGAAGCCCCTTGTGATTCGTCAAAATTGCATGCAGCACTCAATGCAAATTAACAATCAGTCATGTGTATGCAAGTGTCCCAAGACTCCCAATCCTTATCTTTCCATGGATGCAACAACTAGTATCAACTAAGATGAATCTCTAAATGCTTGACCTAGGTGCTTTTGGTATGGGGATACTTTAGAAATATAATATATTATGCTCTTCAATATTGCTCTTGTGTGTAGGGAATTACTCAATGTGTGATTGCCTCTTGTGTCCTAAATGCACTAATGCGCATATGTATTGATAGACTTCATGAATTAAATTTAGGATCCTATTGACGCGCAAGCCGACACAATGGGTAGGAAGGCCAATCAATAGGGACACAAAACTCAATGAAACGGGACCAGGGGCCAAAAGAGTCCAAAAAGGCAAGGGAACCATTTGCATTGAGAAGTGACCATTCTTGTGGAGTATGAAAATGGTCAACAATCCATGAAAGTGGTCAGACCCCTAGAGTGTGCTAGATATGGAGGGCAGAGAGAAAATCAGGAGAAAGGGGGAAAACCAGGGCCACAAGCAACAGAAAACAAGCACATTGACAGATGGGGCCAATCGGAGAAGAAAGTGACAAAAGATATTAAGGGGAGTCGATAAATGGTAGACAATGCAAGAAAGACAAGTCGACAAGTGAGATACCAAGGAATACGCACTAATAAGAGCCTTACTTGGACCAATAATAGATAAACACATAAATATACTTGCACCAAAGCTATCAACTTGGCCGGTCCCAAAATGGAATCTACAGTATTATTGAAAATGTTTTGATTCAGTTTTGTTGATAGTTTCTATCTTGCCAATTACTGTTCAGATTTATCATTTTACATCTGATTTATAGGTAGGCCACACTTTAAGTGAGTCGTTTGAGGAAATCCTTCTTACATAACTGATAAAAGCAGATAGAAATCTTTTTCTATCTGGGATGCAATAGCCATTGCATTCCTACTTAAAGCAAGTTTATAACTCTCTCTATCGAGTGCTTCATTTCATATGTTGAACTTTGTTGATTATTATCTTGGATCTTAAAAAACTAAAAAATGGTGATGGTGGTGTTTTTCAGGGGAACGCAGCAGCAATCACCACAACAGCAGGCCCGAACATTCCTACTCAGTCATGGTACCCACCTTCTGTGCTGAGTCCATCTACAAGCTCTTCTCGGCCTTCAACCCCCAATAATTCATCATCAGCTGGGCAAAGTCCACGGCCAAGACCACCCACTGTTGGTAATAACAATGTAGACTCTCGCCTCAATCACCATCATACTCTCAACCATCTCCAGCTGCTGGTGCAAGTATAATTCCTCTTTTAAGAGACAAAAGGTGAGCGATCCAAGAATGGCAGGCATATTTCTGTGTATTGTTAGATGCTGCAATGTATTTCTCCGCAATCATGTTTTATTATTTTAATAATGTGCAACACTTTTTTTTTTGTAGAATGGGTTTGAAGTGTTTGCTTGTTATTGGGTTTTACAAAACTAGGTGAATTTGGTACAGTCACAAGATTGATTGTAACTTGTGTGGTGGTTTGTATATATGAATTTTGGCAGTGGCATCCTATTACAATTTTGTTTGACACTATTGATACCAGAGATTTACTTTTTTAGTGTTAGAAGCAATGTCTATTTTTTCGCATCTTGGTCTCATCACTTGCATTTGTATTAATAATGTTTTTGACACAATGTTTCTTTTCTGTTAAAATATAGTTTGACAGGTTAAACTTGCTATCTGAAAGTTCAGTTGTGAAAATGTAAGAGGAATCACAACTGCATAACATATAAACTTGCGAACTATCAAGTTAAATGAAATAACTAGCAATTCCATGTTGTTGATGAATTTGACATAGCTTAGTTGACCATAATACTTGAACTATTACTCTATTTGTCCTGGTTTTCAGAACTGTTTTCTTTTCTTTTTGAAGACTGTCACTGAACTGCATAGTCCGTGACTTGCAATTGTCAACGAACAAAAATGACTCAAGTAATAAGAAGTTAAATGCGAAGTGCTAACATGACCTGAAAGTTAATCGATGCTTAAGCTCTTCTAAACGTGTCACTTGTTGATCGAGCTGCAATGGATTTGGCCACAGTTTAAATTTTTAAAGAATTTCTGCGGAGATCATAGAATCTTAGCAAATGCTTTGCATGGCCGGCCTATCTCATGTTGTGTTACTAAATGTTGAAGTCAAGTTGTCTGGTGAAGTCGCAAAGGAACAACTGTATAGAATCTAGTGTTCCTTACTTCCTGTTTTTTCATGCCCGTGCTTTATGTTGTTCAGAAATAATGGAATGTTTTTATTTTCTCAAGTTGGGAGGCTTTGCTATTTCATAGCAACTTTTTGTATTACTCTACATCGAAAAATTTGTAATTCTCGTTATATTTTTCAGTGTGGATGAACTGAGGAAAATTTTGACAGATAAGAAAGCTTACAATGAAGTTTTTCATTCAATTGACCAAGTCAGGGACCAGGATGCAGTAAGACTTTAAGACTCGTGCTTTTTCACTTATTTTTTTGCACATTTGCTGGAGAGCAGTAAGTCATTAGAATTGTTTTTGTAAAGAACATCTATGTTTATGTGAGGGAAAATATAACTGACATCTAAGAAGACACTCATATTTTCTATTGGATCAATCTTCCAGCTGCATGATGAGCTTCAGAGGGAGGCAACACAACTTGCAAGTATACTTCATTCGCCCTTTTAGTTTTACAATTATTTATCTGGTAACATGCAATGGATGCTTGGTTATAACTTATAAGGCACATACAGGATTATATGGAGGGCTTTTAAGAATTTAGATGTAAGAGCAGGGGGAACAGGCAGAGAGAGTACTGAAGTGCATATTTTTCTGCTTTTTAATTGTTAGCTCTGAGCAATTTTTAGTAGTTAAAGTAAACTAAAGTTGTTTTCTGTTTGCTTTATTTGTCAGGAAAAAATCTGGAAAACGAGTCCCAAATTGTGGAACTAAGAAACCAGGTGAGCCATCAAATGTGATCGAAGTGGGGAACTTTATATACCTACTCAATTGAGGGATTGACATAACAATTTAGTGTAGTGTCAATTTTTTTCTTGCAGTTTGCAGTTAATTTGCTCACTATTTTCATTCAATGCTTTGCATGGGTGTCCCCGTATGCTTCTCTATAGATGATTATCTTCTTGTACTCTGAATGCAGTGTACAATCATAAGAACAACAGAGTTGGCAGCTGCCCAGGAAAAGTTTCATGAACTTGAGAAGCGAGTTCAGGAATCCATTAGCTTTTGTGCACCTGGGGTTCTTCTAGAAAGGCTTCGAGGCAAGTTGAAGGGTTGCATGAATGGGTTTCTGTTTTAAAAGTAATTCTCTATTGTTTAACTGGCGACTACTTTCATGAATGAGAAGTGACCTTGTAACTGGACATTTGTTATTGCAGATGCAGCTAATGCAGCTGATGAAGAATCAGAAAACCTACATCAACAGCTCCTGGCTGGGGAATTGGAGTTATCTGATTTTATTCAAAAATTCAAAAAAAATCGGTTAACTTATCACCGGCGGACATTGTTACAATTAGCAGGAAAGGCGTCACTGTCTCCGGGTTGAATCAGCAGTGAACTGAGGTCTTTGTTGTAAACTGCTTTGGGAATTGTGCTGTATGCAGAAATCATGATTTATTTTTGTAAAAAATCAATTTTACATGTGTGAGCTACAGGTTTGTCTAAAAGATTGAAGCTCTTTTATGGGGGAACTAGTGTGTAGTTGAGTGACATTCAATATTCTTTAATTTATTGCACTAACACTAGGTTCCTTTCTCTTGCAATATGTAATTCTTTACATAATAAATTAGCTTGTATTATTTTTCTGTGAGAGACATTATTCGATCTTATAAAAATTTCTCTTGCACCTGCATTGGGATAGCCATGAGACTATTTCTGTAACTATTGACAGTCACGATTTCTACAACTGTTCATATTGGCTATATGGTATACTTATCTATTGTCTACCCTTTTGTGTTGATAAGCATGGTATAAGCATGGTCATGATTTCTACAACTGTTCATATTGGCTATTTGGTATACATATCTATTATCTACCCTTTTGTGTTGATAAGCATGGTATAAGTTGGTTTACAAATTTGGAAGTTGGGAAAATAACTCCTAAAGCCGGCAGAAGGAGGTATTTACAAAATTGAGATGGGCTGGTAGTTGTAGATTTTTTTCTTCTAGAACTTGGACTGTTTTTGCTTGTCTGCCTATTTTGACGACATCATAAACTATGTTAAACTGTAAGGGTGATGAATATGTAGAAAGGCAAAGAGGGGGTGGACATTTGGGGTTTCTTACAGAGATTCGTTGATTCAATGAATGGGTTAAAGACAGATTGTCCAGTTTTCATGAAAGTTTATGTCTAGCTGCAGGAATTGACTGGCGAAGCATCATGGCTTATATGTTTTTGATAAGTCAGCTTTATATTAAACTCTATTTGTTATAATATTATGATGTTAATATTGAAACAGTTTAATGCATGATTTTTACTGTATGTTCTGTAGTAGAAGTAGCAATTTGGCTAACATATATTTAATTCTTTCTCCTGATCTTAAAGCTGTCCAAAACAGATCCCAGACCCTTACAAACAAAAATCCATCATCACCTAAGCTTCAAACCAAAGCCAGCTTGTTATTTCTAAGCCCTGTGATCATATGGATTCCTTGAGGTATTTTTTTCTTGTTTGGATTACTTAAGCGGGAGTGAGGAGGATGGCAGGGGCAACCATGGGGGACAATGGATGGGGGATATTAGAAAGGGCATTGGATCTTGCTATCTTTTAGGTGCACAAGTAATAAGCAGGTATTCCATGACCAACCCATAGACAAATTAATCATTGAAGCGTGACATACAGAACCAGATATCAAACAACTCGAAAATTGGGTTATTGGGTTTCCAACATACATTCTAAGTAGTCATTGTTGTTGCTGCATAATGTTGAGAGGGAATCCAGTCTATTCAAGAAACATTTGCAGTTTTAGAAGAGGCTTAGAAAGCTCAATACAAGCTTGTGTTCCGCTGATACATTGATACAAGACACCCCTTTCAGTGGTGACGGCTAGAAATTTTCATACTTGAGCATTGATGGCATGATATTTACTGTTATTCATTGAACTATCAACTACTATATGGGTTCCACAGGTTCCCTGCCCCCTTTCATGGTTCCCAGAAACAAAGCCATAAGTAGGTATTTCATGACCAACTAACCCACTAGACGAGTTAATCATAGAACCGTGACATACACATCCCTGACATTAGCTATTGACGTTTCTGACATACTTTCAAAGTAGCCATTGCCATTGCGGGAGAGTATCAAGAAGAAATCTGGTTTAGTCAAGAAACGAATACAGTTCTTAGAAGTGGGGCTTAGAAAGCTCATACAAGCTTGTATTCAGCTGATACATTGATACAAAACCACTTTTATTAGCGACTGGAAAGTTGCAAACTTGTGCTATGCTGATTTCCTGTTTACAGTTATTCTTTGAAACACGAACTCCTAAATGTGTTCATGGTCACTGTAAGAGCCCTGCTCATTGGGTTTAGTATTGGGCCTGGGTTACCATTGGTGGTGATTATCCATCTAATGTATTAGGAAAAAGTGTGCAATTGTATGGTCTTTAGACCTCATAAACCTAGTCCTGGTAAGTAATCTTGCTCTGTTAGCAATTAATTTGATTAGAATAAAATTTAGGAATCATGTTAGCTGTGAAATCCTTTAAGGAGTCGGAGGAAATATTTTATCTTTAAGTTACTGTATGTGTCTGGAAATTGTTGGCCACCCTAACCAATTACAAAGGGGTGAATTCTGAGCATTGAATGCAATGATCATATTTCATTTCAGTTTGGATGAAATCATGAAGTGACGGTCTATTCTTGGTGGGATATTGGATGGCAATACCTGTTAGCTTAAAGTCTGTAATGACAATTATCTACCTGTATAATTCTTTGATTCCTTGCATGGTACCTAAGACGCACTTAGATGCATGGTATTTCTACGCAATTGTTTCTGTTGCCAAAGTGAATTTTATAATGGTTCTTAACTTTGATGGTAAGTTAAATCTATGCTTGGTGGGATATTGGACGGAAATACATGTTAGCTTGAAGTCTGAAATGACAATTATCTACCTGTATAATTCTGTGGTTCCTTGCATGGTACCTGAAACCCATGTTGATGCACAGTATTTCTATGCAATTGTTTCTGTTGCCAAAATAACTTTTATAATGGGTTCATAACTTTGATGGTAAAGTTTCAGCTTCTTTATGTCCAGAATGGGAAATCTGCTCTAGTGGAAATTTTTATTGGGCTTTTGCTAGGGAGGTTTTTTAATGGACTCTTGGGGTTATGGTCTATGTTTGCTAACCCGTAGCTATTCAGCCTACAGGATAGCATGGTTAACATCATGATACCCATACACACCCATACACCCATACATCCATAACTTACCATCATGTATGCAATGAAAAATCCTGTCCACATATTCTCCTCTTGGCGGCGACACCTCAAATCGCTTTGGGGTGAAGTACATCACCATTTTCTTGATTCAGATGATATAATTCTGCCATGGTTGCAGATGATAGGATGTACTTCACCATTTTCTTGATTCAGACAATAGGATTCTGCCATTGTTGCAGACGATAGGGTGCACTTCACCATTTTTTTGATTCAGACAATAGGATTCTGTCATTGTTGCAGATGATAGGATTCTTGCAGGCGGCCAAGCATCTTGAAAAAGGGTACAAGAAAGAGGGCATGTATAGGAGTGGTCACGACAAAGAGGGCAGAGACACATTGACGGAGGGCACAAACAAATAATTGAGGTCTCGCTTCCCCTATTTTTGTTGACAGGATTGTTGCCCCAATATCCCACCCATTTCTCTTGAATGTGTATTGTGCTTTATGCCAAATACTTTGCAGCTGAAGTTTAACAATAAGCGTGAGCAAAAAGTTGTTAAAAATGTTGCAAGTAAAATGGTCTATATAGTTCGTTAGTCCATGGGGAAGTTTTTTTTTGTGTGGAAGGCGTAATTTGGAAATATGTAGGTGTTTTGAAAGTCGTTAACAGTGCATTAAATAGACCTGGCTTCACAAGACCTCTAGTTCATGTGAGGTTTTATCTGCGTTGTACAATTTTTTTGCATCCATTAGGGTTCTTTTAATTCCCTGATTAAACCCCTGAATTATTGGATTGTATAAACCCCATTCTATCTTGAGGTCTTCAATCGGGTTGTAAATGATTTTGGCTACTGTAACTTTTTAAACTAGAATATTTGACCATCTGTACAAATTTATTCCAAAATAGATGCCTAGCCTGGCTAATGTTGTACGTCTTGAATTACTGGACTGTTGAGGCAAGAGCCCCTTTGCCCTTTACAGTTGTTTTGTATGGTTGGATAGCCACTGGCTTTCTCCCTTCACGGGCATTATTTTAGTCCCAATTTGGTTCATCCTCTTGCTTGGTAAATTCTTTTGCTTATATGTGCATCTATTTAATTGAATGTTGCAGCTTGAGAATGAGTTTTGATTTGTCGTATTGCATTTGACAGGGAACAAGTTTAGTTCTTTTTGGTATATATTTGACCGTATGTGCTATACATTATTAATTACTAAACTATTGAGGCAATTTTTTTGTTGTGTTTTACAGTTGTTTTGCATGGATTATGGTTCCCTGAGTAAACATCTGGATAAACCCATGGTCCATGCATTTGTTTGTTCATTACAACTTGAAATTGCATTGCTTTGTTCAATATATTGAAAAGAAAGCACGAACAAAAATAAAAGGGATAAAATTGTGCAAATACATTGAAGAAAGCTCGAGTGAATAAGTTCTTACAGAACCGAGTCATCAACAACTGAATACGATACAATAAACTATGGAACACACAATGAGTGGTGTTTTAAACCATTGTTTCTCCTTTGAATGGTAAATGTTACAAATGTGTATTGATTTTTGATATGTCACTTATTCCTTCTCATTGTTATGTTATATTGTATCATGAGCCATACACATGTATTAGAAGGTGGACTGCGCTGTCAAACATTAAAAAAATAGATACATAGTTTGTTGCCAAATTTATAGATTTGAACGTATAGGCTGTCAAATATTAAAAATAGAACTATATAATTATAAACAGGCTGTCACTTATATAACAGTAATGAGTTTCACAACGTGTTCCATAATTGGCAGAATTATAGAAAGACCATCAAATTTATAGAACAATAGAATTACAAGCATGCTCTCGCACTTCTAGGCAGTTTGTCCATAACTTATTTTTAATGTTAGATGGCCTACATGTCTATATGTTGTAAACATATATGATATACAAGTTTGTCTACTTTCAATATTGGAAGCAAACGATGTAGTCATGGAAACCAAAGTGTAATTGGTAAAACACAGTGTGTTTATCCATTGCTTTGAAGTCTGTTTACAAATGCAACACACAAAGTGTTGTCTCAAATTGCTGATTCTCTTTTGGATTGTAAATGTTACAAATCTCTCAAACAAGACTTTTATAAATTCTTTGTTAATACAAAAAGTATGCACATATTTTTGCACAAGTTGTATTTTTAAACGACACTACATCGCTGATAAACACAATGTATTTATCACATGTACTTTCTTCTTCATTGTTAAACCCTTTGGCACCAATATTTTTATTTGTATACAATATCAAGCTTGTTGATATTCATGAAGCATAATGCAAGGTGATTGTATGTTTAGTTTATTTGCATGTTTGTTAGCGTGAAGTGGCTTATTTGTTGTAGAGGAAAACCTTCTTCCAACAATGGTTGTTTTATAGTGAAAAACAAAAATGGCCACTATTTTGAAATTGAAAATACATAGAATAAGTAAAACAACAAAAACCTTGCATGTGCATTGTTTATTTTCTATGACCATGATGGCAAAAAGATAATTGATAGAGACACGATGCTTGATGATGCTGCTGTAACATTTCATCAGTCGAGTATAGGGGCCTTCATATATGAGTTAGAGTAAGCAAGCCATCACAAAGTGCACAACATTAGCATATGGTCCCACAACATAATTGTTGCGAGGCAAATGAGTTGTTTTTGTGGCTATTGCAATGTAATGCTTATGCCTGTGAGTTCAAATCACATAGTGTGCATATGTTTTTGATAATTGTTCTTATGTTCATGTCGGGGCCAATAGAAGTAGGCTAGACGTTTGTCCCTTGTCTAAGGATGTTGGTGCATCCTTGCAAGTGGGTGTTTGTTGAAGTCTAGTTTGTGCTAGATAAATTAGGGGTTTGTACTCCTTGTGGAGTTGGTGCTTCACTAAATATTGAATTTTGTTATGTATAAGAAAATTTCTATGGGTTTTCTTCTCTTTGAGGGTTTCCCACATAAATGATGTATTCATGCATTCTCTCTTATTTCACGTTCATGGGAATGCTTGCTAAATTGTTTTGATGGTTTGCTAAGCTAGTTGACATTGCTTACATAATGGTTGATACATGATTGAATGGTTCATGTAAGTTAAGATAATTGGAGTAAAAAGTTTTGAAGACAATGATTCACCTCCTTCAAGTGATTGTGCTTCCAATAGTTGGTATCAAAGCAAAGTCCTTTAGAGCAAGTCCGACAACTTGAAGGTGATCCTAGAAGCACAAGATGGCTAAGTAGTTATGGAGATCTATGGTCAAAGCTCTTAAGGAGCAAATATGTTTATTTATGTGTGGAAAAGCCAAAGAAGCCAAAAGGGATGAAAAGATCAAGTTAGGTCCCTTGAAGGATGACTATGGGCAACTCATAAACAAAATGAGAAAATTCGATAAGTCATACCAAGTTGACAATGAAGTCTTACTCGTCGCCAAAGAAACATGTAGTTCAACATTTGAAAGTCTCATGGAGAAAGGAGGTTCGTAGAAGGAATAAATCGGTAGCATGGTAAATAGATATGATGAGATCATCACAGATCTTGAAACTCAAGTTGAGTTAGTGACAACAAGTCTCAAGACTAGGGAAGAACAATGCACCAAATTCAAAACAAAGATAGAGTCCTTGAGGGTAGAATTGGATCAAACAACCAACAAGATGAAGACCTTTGAGAGGTTTGACAAAAGCACTAAAATTCTTAATGACATGTTGAGTAATAAGAAGTTCTCAAATGACAAGACATGTTTTGGATTCAGAGAAGATAAAAAAAAGGTAGAGATGATTGATAAGAGATCTGAAGTGCCAAGTCAAGAATCTACTCAAGCTAAGGAGAATGCTAACATGAACAATAAGGTCAACCCCAAGAGCAACATGAAGCAAAAATATGTCGATAGCCAAATGCTATAAGGTATGCTAATTCATTTCATGGTCATTGTTATGCACGTAGTCGGTTTGTTCATAGAGCAAGAGAATGTACAAAAAGGTCCTCCAAGATTGAGTTTTCATGGAATTATGGAAGGAATCTCGGTTCATATCAGTCTAAGTATGTTGTTTGCTATAACTGTCATAAAAAAGGTCATATTGCAAGTTTTTGTCACCATGAGTCACCAAGAAAGAAAATTCAAGACAAGAGGATGTATGTCAAGAAGTTTGACCCTATGAATGAAGTAAAAGAAGAGCCAAAGACAACCAAGCTCATAATGAAGTCAAATCCAGTGAATGAGGTAAATGAGGAACAAAAGTTTAAAAGAGATGAATCGTTGATAATTCAGATTGCCCTTCATACTCAAAGTGATGATAAGATTTGGTATATAGATAGTGACCGTTTAGGCCATATGACAAGTGACAAGAATAAGTTCATTTCATTGGAGAATCATGGATCGGGATCAATGAAATTTTGAGATAATTCATCCATCAATATTGTTGGCAAAGGTACATTGAGTTTAGATAATGGGAGGACCAAGATAGAGAATGTGGTGTATGTAAAAGGGTTGAAACACAATTTGGTGAGTGTGGGTTGAATGTGCAACCAAGGATACACACTTACCTTTCATGACAAAGGATGTGACATAAGAAAAGTCAAATCAGGTAAACTAGTTTCCAAGGGTAAGAGAACTAAAAACAACATGTATGTCTTGAGTGAAATCAAGAAGGAGAAATGCTTAATGAGTAAGATGGATGAGTGTTGGTTGTGGCATAGGAGGTTAGGGCACCTAAATTTTGACAACCTTGTCAAAATCAGCTCCAAGAAATGTGTAAAGAACATGCCTAAAATCACCAAACCTGAAAATACACTTTGCAAAGCATGTCAACATGGTAAGCAAACTAAAAGGAAATTCAAGTCAAAGGAGTACTCTACCTCAAGACTTTTAGAGTTAATTCATACTGATTTTTGTGTGGTCCTACAAGGACAAAACATTCAAGGAGATTGTTATTTCATGTTACTTATAGATGACTATACAAGGATGACTTGGGTTGCTTTCTGAAAGAAAATCAAAAGATATTATCGAGTTTAAAGCATTTAAGGCTCTTGTTAAAAATGAAAAGAATGCAAAGAGGGGAGTTTTGGTCCAATGAATTTGATGAATTTTGCGAGGCTTATGGAATAATAAGGCAGTTCTCAACAAGTAGAACACCTCAACAAAATGGGGTGGTTGAAAGAAAGAACATGACGGTCCAAGACATGACAAGGACAATGTTGAATGAGTATAAACTATATGATGGATATTGGAGAGAGGCAATAGGTACTACAATCTACATTTTGAATAGAGCACAATTAAGGATTAATAGTGACAAAACCCCTATGAGTTATGGAATGACAAACCAACCAATGTGAAACTTTTTAGAGTATAGTTTATATATATCTAGAACATTTACTATTAATGTTCTAACACTCTCCCTTAATATTAAGTGGGGATCATATGCCTAGATTACTTGTTTATACATTAGGATTTACAATCCTTAAACCATGGCGAGGGTTTTAGGCTAACATATCACATTTGAAGGATTTATGCACCTTCACAATACTAAACTTATCTTTTGGTACAAGAGGATTTGGAATCCATAAATCAAAAGTGACGATTTAGGCTAAGCATGATTTGTGAGACTACATCTCACAGTTTCTCATGGAATATCTATACCAACATCTCTAAGATCCTTTTATAAAGTAAGGACCTCCTTTACAACATGATGCAACATTACTGGACTACACAGTAAACTTAGAGTGATAAGTTTATTAAGATTACAAAGATATTTTAGAATGCTTTAAATTTAGAGAAGAAGTATAGACATGAAAGAGTAAACACGGTTGGTCATTACGAGGTGGCATTGTCATGCATACTCCCCTCAAAAGAAACTTTGAAAGACCAGAAATGCACAAAACTTGTAGAACTTTACAATACATGATGGCTTCAGTAAACATATCTGCAACTTGATCTTCAATCGGGCAGTTTTAGAGATCTATATCACCACAAAGCACCTTCTCTCAGATGAAATGCATATGTATCTCTATATGCTTCGTTCTCTGATGTTAAACCAGATTATTAGCACAAGCAATACAAATCTAACTATCACATAGAAGAGTATTCCATTTAACTTTCGTGTGAATCTCTTCCAACAATCGCTTTAGCCACATGACTTCTTTTGTTGCTTCCATCGCACTTCTATATTATACCTCAGGAGAAGAGATGGAGTTTGTAGGATATTTTTTGTTGCTCCAAATAATGACACTTATACCAAACTTGAACACATATCCATTTGTAGATTTTCTATCTATCACATCATCAACATGGTCAGAATCACAATATCCATATAAACATGTATTATCAAAAAAGTATAATGTAAACCAAAATTAAGTATTCCTTTAATATATCTTAATATGCTTTTGGCTAACTTCTAATGATCCTGATATGGTTCATACATAAATCTGGATGCAATACCTACTGCATATGCAATGTTAGGTTTAGTAATTGTTAGATAAATTAAACTACCTACAAGTTTCCTGTAAAGAGTATGATTAACTTTTTCACATGCAAGTTTAAGATCAAGTTTACAACCAACTTCAATAGGAATAACAATTGGTTTACAATCTACCATATTAAACATTTTAAGCAAGTTAGTAGCATATTGTGACTGAGATACAACAATAGAATTTTTATCTTGAAAATTTGTCATGCCTAAGAAATGATGCAATAGTCTTAAATCAGTCATTTCAAAGTATTGTTTCAATTTAGCTTTAATTTTGAAAATTAAACTATTAGAATTGCTAGTAATAATAAAATCATCAACATACAATACAATAAGAATAATCTGATTATTTTCAATTTTAACAAAAAGATCATTATCATAAGAACAATTAGTGAAACCAATATCTTTGAAAAAACTATTTATTTTTGCATACCAAGCTCTAGGAGCTTGTTTTAAGCCATATAATTTTTTTCATTTTACACACATAATTATTTTTCAGGTTCCTCAAAACCTTCACATTAAGTCATGTAAATTTCTTCTTTTAAATCACCATTTAGGAATGCATTCTTAATATCCATCTGGTGAATTTTCCAACCATATTGAGAAACTAAGGTAATAAGAATCCTAATTGTGCTCATTTTTGTAACTTGTGTAAATGTTTCTACGTAGTCAATATTGTTTTTGGTGTAAACCTGCGAACTACCAACCTAATTTTAAACTTATAAATATTGTCATTGGCCTTATATTTGATTTTGTAAAGCCACCTAGAGCCAACAATACTACATTTTTTCAAAGGAGGGACAAGATCCCAAGTCTAATTTTTAATTAAGGCAGAATATTCAACTTTCATAGCTTCTACCCATCTTTCATCATGAGATGTCTCTTCGAAAGACTAGGGTTCTAACTTATACATAATATTTAAGGCATGATAGGTATGGTGGCTTCTAATCATTTTACTAAGGTTATCAAGATTCAAGTTGTTAAAAAGAGACAACCCGTTTAGGTCTTTTTGTTATACGTAAAATAAGAAGAAACACTTTTTCAACTACTAAATCATTACTAACAATTATTTGATCATCACAATCATTATTATCAAGATCATTGTTTTCTAATTCATTAAGATCATCATAGATAATAGAAACAAAATAAGATGAAGAAGAACAAAAGGGTTTTTCTAAGATTTTAACATTCATGTTCTCAATAACTTCACATTTTATAGGATCATAGATCCTAAGACCTTTTGTTTTTCCTCCATAACCTACAAAGATGCACAAATATGAGGTTTGATCTAACTTCTTCCTTTTTGCTTTACTGAATGAACACGGAGCCAAGGCTTCCAAATATTCTCATATGAGATACACTAGGTTTCTTATTAGTCCACTTTTCTAAGGGAGTAGATTGAAAAAGGGCTTTAGTAGGCACTTTGTTCATAATATGAACAATGGTATTCATTACTTTAACCCATAAAAACTTAGAAACTTGAGCTAAGTGCAACATGGTTCTAGCCATTTCAAGAATGGTGTGGTTTTTCCTTTCCGCAATACCATTCTCGTTGAGGAGAGTAGGGAGTAGTTAGTTCCCTTTGTATTCCACATTCAATACAAATGAATCAAATGCTTTACTAATATATTCTCCTTCGTTATCTGTTCTAAGTCTTTTGATTTTATGACTAGAATTATTCTCAACAAATTTTGATAAAACATCGATTTATTTTTAATAAAGAAGGACCAAATCATGCGAGAATAATCATCAATAAAAGTGACAACATATAAAGAACCATTTAGGGAAGGAACTTCTAATGGTCCTCTAACATCACTGTGGACAAGTTCCAGAGGCTCAGGAGTTAGCTTCATGATGACTATGAAATGGGTTTGCCGATTGCTTACCACGTAAGCACCCTTCACATGTTTCATGAGCATGAGAGATAGGTGGCATCAATAACTAGGTTAAGCCGAGACATGTCATACATGCTCCTAAAGTTAACATGACCTAATATTTCATGCCACAATTGACATTTACCCTTGAAATTTTATTTTCCCGCAACCATACACGTTATAAAAATAAATTTCTGCCAAGTAATTTAAAACACATACCTTGTGAAGAAGTGGGCCCAAAGAGGTTTATTCAAAACACCAACCAAATACTTTGCAAAAAAAAATTCAAGAAGAATGTGAAAGGGTGCCCAATTGAAATGGAGGGGGGGAGAAATATTTATATTTCCCGTGGGTTGTAACCACCCACCAACCGACACTCGTCGGAATTTTTCAATTGAGTTAATTAAATTAAATCATTTAAACCAAGGTACCATGTGAGGTCTAAGTACTTGCATTAATAACTAATTAAATTAAATATTATGTGAATGCATTTAAATAAATAACATTAAATTATAATGCAATAAATGTAAATAACACAAGGGGCACATATTTAACGCGAAAAACCCCAAGGGGTAAAAACCTATGGTGAAAGGTAAGATTCCATTTACGAGAAACAAAGTTTACAGTCCAGTAAAACAACCTCCATTCACCTCACTCCTCTCCACAATTTTAATTCACCCACATGAATTGTTTTTCACCGACCTCGCAAGTCAATTTAAATGGTTTAAAAGGGCGTGTCTTCTTGTGAAGCACCCCACCATTAATTTAATTGATATAAAAATAAATTTAACCATAAACCTAAAGTTTATATTAAATAAATTAAAATATTATATATTCTAATTTATTGAATTATAAACTATAGTTTATATATATCTAGAACACTTTATATTAATGTTCTAACACAAATGGGCCTCGAAAGGATTCTCTCCATGTAGGTGCACTCCCTTCTTATGTTGGCTTTAAAAGCATTCTCTTCGTCATGAGAGCCTCTCTCGCACTACTTCTTACATGCAATTAATCGACACAATGCTCTCCTCATCAACTTTTGCAACATGTTTGTTAGCCTCGCTTTTGGACAACAATGTTTTGTTGCATGTGTAGGCATTCAAATGATTTGTGCCTCACTTCGTACTTTTAATAGATGTACCGGTGAATCACCTACCTCTCATGTGTCCATTGTATCTTCCTCTAAAAGACATGATCATGACTCTAAGAAGAGCTTGTTTCCCCTTTATGTGCATGCTTCATCCTATTATTGCACAATAAACTTCCTCCCACATGCAAACTTGAATTTTCCTCAAGTGGTACCTCAGGTCTTCTGACAACCTCTCCCTAACCTTCAACGCACACCGATAGGCTTCCTCTTTGACACTCATCTCTTTCTATCTCAACTTTTGCAATTTCTTGAAAAGATTCAATTATAATCGTTGGCAAAGACTTTGCCCTCAAATTGGAAACCATTTTATTCCAAGCTTTGATTTTATCGTTACCCCTTCTCTTAGTATTCACATGATCCCATCATAAGGATGCATGTCCTTTCAATTTTGTGCTTGTAAATTGAACTTTCTTGGGGTATTCAATGGATTCATACTCAATGTACTTGTTCAAATCCGCTATATAATCTATCAAATTCTATGGGCAAAGCTTTTTAATAGTTTGGGATGTCCATACATGACTTGCCTCCTATTTTAGCAACGACCTTTATCAATTTTTCTTTTGGTTCTTCCTCAAACTCATTTATGTTCACTTTAGACGCTTGATCGTGCTTGAACTACACCCATTCCTCTTTGCTAATTTTTTTATTACATCCAACTTTGCTCAGATGCTTCTCATTACACATGCCAAATCCACCACTCTTGGTGATCTATTTCATCTTCCTTTGAAAGGAACTCTATTTGTCATTTCTTTTCCTCCAACCAACTATTGCAGCAACTACAATCTCTTCACCTTCTACCCAATTACCTTTGCATTGGAAGATGTCTTCATTACTATCTGCCCACTTTCACAAATGCGGAAAATAGAATTTACATGTAAGATACAATCTGCTATGATACCAAATGATGTAATCGTAGTTAAGGAGTTGTTGGCAAGAATTTATGTCATTGAGCATGATTTGGTTTTTCAATGACTCGCCCAATGTAGTGGCATAAAAATTGTAACATTCAAGAAGATCACCTATTAACATGATAATCTTCCTCTTTATTTGAGAGGCGTTCCCTCATATGATGGGAGTGTTTTGTATTTTGGTGCTCTTAACTGAAAGCACAAAGGCAACAAAAATGGGAAAGAAAAAGAAAGGAGAAACAAGAGAAAGGAGGGGGAAGAGAGACTCACACAACATAATGAATGCAAAGAACTGCCAAAATAACTTAAGGTAAATGCAAATATAGAACCCTCTCTCACATAAGGACAAGAATACAAGTATCAATTGCACAAAGGATGAGAATCCACCAAACGCATCAAGCCTTCGTTGCTTTTAGATTGCAAGTGTATGGTACAAATTCGACGCATAAAGATATACAATACAAACCCTACACTAACATAGTGTCACATGTGACAAGAGAGAATATGAATATTAAAGATTTAATTCAATTGTTAATAGAAAAGCATGATTTCACATTTGAATGGCATAAACATCATAAAGTAATCCTCATTCCACTTACTTGCATTCTTTTATTCAAGAAACTAGAAAGAAATATGTGGACACATTTGTAGTATATTTTCTCCAAAATAAGAGACACGAGCCCTTCATACAATTGATTTCAAGCCTTAATAGGCATTAACATTTCAAAGTAGTTATGTAACTACCTTAAACCTAACTCATGACTTGACTTCAAGTTACACAATTTGATCATTTAGCTTACACAATTATTACAATATATATCCAAAATGTTTTTATGTAAAATCTATCATATTTTGGGCTCCAAAACCTTGAAAATAGTGATCATTGTTGAAGCAAATTTCCAACACTTTGAATGGGACCTAAATCGGAGTTTTTATGTGAAAGTTATGGCCAAAACAAGATTCTAAATTTTGTGTCATAGACTAGGCACGCTTGGCACTATTTTGGGCTCCCAAACCTTGAAAATAGTGATCATTGTCGAAATAACTTTCCAACACTTTGAATGGGACCTAAATCGGAGTTTTTACGTGAAAGTTATTGCAAAACAAGATTCTAAATTTTGTGTCATAGGCTAGGGCACACTGACACCTTTTGTGGAACGCATGGAGCAAGGAATTGTTCCAAGTGTTTGTCCTAGGGGCACCATAGGAGATTTTTCTCATAAAGGGCCAAAAACTCAAAATTTTGGAATGTGTTTGTAATCAAAATTCATCCTCATCACAAGAGTTTTTTTACGCTTCAAACAGACCGAAATTGGAGTTCATATATAAAATTTATGGTCAAAACAAGGAATTGTTCATAGTGTTCCTCCTAAGAACACCCTAAGCACTTTTGCTCATAAAGGGCCCAAAAATCAAAAAATGGGAAAGTGTTCATAATCAAAATTCATCTCTTAGACTAAGTCTATGCATCGGTGCAAGAATTTTGAATTTCGATGAAGTGAAATTTGTGTGCCTCGAGAGGTTCCGTATAGGCACAAAATCTCCAAAATGGATTTTGGAGCTCAAAAAGAAAATTTGGGACTTTGAAACCTTAAAAATAGTGGTCCTCATCGCAAGAAATTTCCAACGCTTTGAACATAAGGTAAATCAAAGTTGGTAAAATAAAGAATCGCTCTAGAAGTTCCTTCCCTCATAAAGGGCCCAAAACTCAAAATTTTGGAAAGTATTTATAATCAAAATTCATCCTCTAGATGAGTTTGACACAATGAGATAAAAATTTAAAATTTTTGAACATACCGCTTGTTTGGTGACAATAGGATTTAAATGAAGGATTACCTTAGACCCCATAGCCCACTATTGGTATGTCCGAATGTGCATAATGAGTGTAGAAAACACAAAGAACAAAAAAATTATTCAAATGAGGAATTCGGTTATAGGAGTAAGATATGGCCTTCTTATTAGTCTTTAGATTTAAAGATGACAAAGATCATGAATGGGATATCCAAACAAAATACTTTTGTCTTAGGCTTTGCTAGACTTTGCTTGACTAGTAATGATTCATTTTTACACTCGAGATCGCAACAAATTGCAATATTATTCTCGAACATGGCTCTATATATGCTTACTCTAGCTACCAACCCCCATCAATGACTTCAACTAAGGTATTTATATGCATTGGAAGGAAGTTAGAAACTTGAAACAATTCACCTATCTTTGTCACTCGTCACCTTTGGTCATTATGCATCCTCACCGCCAAGGTCTTCTATGTGCAACATGTGGCAACCATTTTAATGCATACAAGTGCATGTTGTTTCAAAGCACCTCTTTGAACAAGCAACCAAAATTGTGTCCCAACCTTTCTAACCAACCGCATGCACCATCCCACAAGTTATAAACTATTGTGCAAAACTATACAAGTTCACATGTGGAAGAATTTTGTTTGCACCTATTATTTATTTTGTTGCGCAAGTGTCCTTTGTGCTATGCTTCTATCCTTTTACATGTCATGTGTAATTCCCCACTTATGTGCAAGCTTCTAATTCTAGTGCACCCAACCCAAACATACTTACACCAAGTGCACATTTTTGGTTTGGCACCTATAGCACAATTTCAAGATTGTTCAAAAGAAAACCTACTTAGTCTATTTGGTTGATGCAAATTAATGTATGCCTCAATGTTATTGCATCAAAATGGCTTTGTGAATTCTATTATGCGCTTCAAATCTATCTGATCTAACTTATCTCTCGATTCTTATTGTCCAAATGAAGGGTCGATGGGACTATTTATAAGTTTTGTATAACCTTGTTTCTTTCCGACTAACGTACCATTAGATCCAACTTTCATCCTTACAAATAATTCTAGAGGTGCCATACACTCCCATGAGCTTATTCATGCAATCAATGATATTAGAAATAGGTGTATAAATAGAGGGCATTGCCCCACTTATATCCATATATTATCCATGGTATCAAAGTCATTCTATCTTACTTTTAAGTATATTGTTTCTAGAGTTCCGTAGAGGAATTTGTTGATATCTCTAGTGTTCTTTCAAATGATTTATTGAATGTTTGTAGAGTTTTTTTAGTTTGATCATGTACTCCTACACTTCTCATGTGGTACCAAATACTTAAAATCTTTGGTTTAGTATTTTGCATGCCATATGTACGAGGAGGTCTAGCAAAAACACAATGTGAGAACATATTTTAGGATTAAATTTGAGGTTCCTTTTGAAAGAGGAGATTCAACAAAGTTTGTGAAGCAAGTGATAAGTTTTGGTGATAGATCTCAAATTCTTCCCAATTTTTGGGGTGGGAAGCACTTATTTTGCAATTTTCATCATATATTAGGATTCCTCATAGAATATTGTTAAGATTCATTTTTTCACTTTTAAATATTTTGCCTCTTAGGATTTGAAATTGGGGTTAAAGTCCATGCCCATTTGACTATCAAAGGTCGTATTTGAGACTTGATGTTCTAATGATAATAACTTTTTCATACGAATTTTTTTACTTCATTTTGAAGCATTGAAAAGATATTTTAGAGGTTTGTTGTGCAATTTTTGTTGCTTTTGTAGACTTATGGTTTGTCACGATTCAAGTTAAAATAAAGTTTATTCCAAATGTTCCTTTAATGGAGAGGTACAAATTTGGAGTTTGGAAATCAATGATGGAGTTGGATCTAATGGGAATAAGAGCACTTGATGAATTAATTTTTTCATTTGGTGGAAAGACAACCTTGTGAGGTTGTGTCGTCCCATGAATACTATTATGTTGATTTCAACTTTGCTTCCTAGGGTCAATTTGGCAAGATGTTTTTTCTTCGTAGTTGTAAATAGTGGATAGACTAGCATCATAGTTAGAAACCAAACTTATTGGGGATTTCATAATCAAGGATCAAACCACGGGACTTAGAGTAGAGAACATAGCTTTGGCCAACTCTATCAACTCTAGGGTGTAAATATGGCCCCGCTCTTGGGCATGTTATTGCACATGCTAATCAAAGGGATTTGAACTAAAAACCTCATACTTGCATTTACCAACACAAACTTTGGCATTCATTTTTAGATGTTTGGATTAATGGAGGAGAACATCTCCAAGTGGAACGTGAGGAGGTCTTGGATTTGTTATGTCTTGGGCGTGTTTTGTTTGGTCCACAAGAAGAAGTATGACCCCCACCTCAAGGTGTCCACATGGCCACCTGTTGAAAGTGTACTTTGGACCCAATGGGAATAAAGTAAAGGTCGGTGATTACAAACTACATGTTTCTTGCCACTAGCCCAAGCCCTTGGGCCCTAGTTTGGTAGGATTTTAAGAGTTAGTGTATTTGAAGAGGACTAATTTCATTGTTATGTTGGAGGTCAAGTGTTCGAGAGCTATGCATTATTTGTTTATTTATGATCATTATTTTGGTTTAAGGTTTGTTATGCATTACAAACCATGGATATGATCATGGCATTTTGTCTTTGTGATGATTTCAAGGTTATAAGGATAAATTCATTACCGAGATGTTTGTGGAAATCTTATGGATGGCAAGAGGTGTTTGGCTTCAATTTCTTGGCATGGATGAATGGATCTTGTTGGCTTTAGGAGTTTGCACACATGGTTGGGAGCGCTTGGTGATCAACTTTTTGGTTACGTCATAATTGGCTTCAATAGTTTAGCCATCATCATTTTTATGGATGACATGTTATTGGTGCTTTGCTTCAAGTTTTTGCACGCGTCTTTATATTATGCAAAAGTATTGAAGCTCATGCACATAGGTAGAAGCATTTGTTGATCAAAAAATAGTCAAGTCATAATTTACTTCAATATTTTACCATCATTATAGTGGAGACTTGTTCGGTGGGGCAATTTGAGGATTATAAACCCACAAACCCATTGTTTGAGTGGTTTGAGCATATACCAAGGTACCGAGAACTAGTATCCATTTAGGGTCTAATAGGCAATAATCCCAAGGTACCTAAGGCCTCAAGTGTCTAGATGAACTCTAAACCTAAGCATCCTAAAGTACACCCACAACCAATAACCCAAGGAACCCAACAAGACATTCAAATCAATTGTGCAAAGCAATTACGAGATCATAACACCTATGACTCTACACTAGTATAGACAAGATGGATTCCAAATGTATGCCCCTACCCAAAGTTAGTGGAGTGATAGATAATAAGGTTCAATATTAAGTCTTGTATAGTGAAAATTGGTGTTAGCATGTTTGATGCACTTAGTAATAAATATGATATGGAGAAAGTTTGAACTACCTCAAACCAATTCCTCATTTGATTTCAACTAAACTGGAGAATATCTAAGTCAAAACATTTACACGATAATGAAAGAAACATGAATAGATGGTTCCTCACACAAACAAAATATTGTTTCCTGATAAAATCTTCATAATAAAGTAGCGTTTCCAAAACTACTTTGTCCCCAACAATTTTTTTGAGGAATTCCATAAGCCTTGTGTACTCTTACACAATTCCCATCATGGACACCATAATGCAACACACTAACCGTGTATGCATAATCCCATATGCCATAATTTCTAAATTTAAAAATTTCGTGGAGGAGGAATTCTACATAGTGTCTTGCCCAGTTTGTACTTGCCAACACAAACTCGAATGGTAAAGGTTGAAAGAAAGAAGATATGGCAAGATGCACTCATAGCTCTATTTTTCATCACAAAAGTGACACGAGTATTTTCAGCATCTTACTGAAAAGTCCATATGACAAAAATATTTTCAGCACCTTAGCAAAAATTCCATGTACAAGGTGTTCTGGGTTATCACGAATCACCGCCACTGCACCAAGAACATTTATAAAAGGCAAGGGAGATGGTTTCTTGTAAATGATTAACACGTGCAGGTGCTTTTAGGTCAAATAAAGTGGTGTTCAATTAACTAGCCTTCGCCTTGGATCATCCATTCACCCTTGAATTCGGTAGACATACATGTTTTGTATAGTACTCGTCAAAAGGTCATGACCTTTTCAATTCCCAATTACGCTCGAAGGCTTTTCGCTTAGACTTTTAGATGTTAACCTCAATGAAAATAGTTATTTGATTACAAGTCCATGCAAAACTCAAATAAAGTATGAGCATGAATTAGGCTTGGATGATTATAAAATGAGGACTTCTAACAATTATGACAAATTCCGAAGGGTGAATTAGAATACTTTGAGTATGCCCAACCCATAAATCTCTAATTATCATTCAAACAAGAAAGAAAATTACACTTCCTTAATAGACACAACCAAGTCATGTTTACGAGAAGAAGATTTGCTAGACACCTCCAAACCCTTCGGATGATGAGCCTCTAATAAAAGGGCTCACACAAGAAGAGTCAAAGCAGCCACCTTTAAGGTCGTGTTAAAAGAGCTTGAAACAATTTAGACTAGCTAATGCACGTCAATGGTTCACAACCAGTGACACCGAGAAGTTCAACCATTATGGGACTCCAAATGAGCAAATGTTAGTAAGGCATTACAAAAGCCATCAACAAGAATTTCGAGTATCAAATCAAGACTCTAGGATTAGAAAAACAATGCATATGAGTATATCAAAGGATTGTCCAACATCAACAATGCCAAAGAGTAAAAAGCAAAAAGAAAACCAAGGAGTCGTAAGGAATTGCTAAGTTACATGTCTAGACCTAGAAGAATTGCAAAATGTTGAAGGGATACACATTGTGTACACCCATGGTTCAAGAAGCAACTTGACAAGCAAAAGGCCAAGCATAAGTCCTGACAATAGCTCGCCAACCTCTAAAGTTGACAATTTCTTGAAATAGAACCAAAAATTAGTACAAAATTGGTTTAAAATAATGAATGTGATTCCCATGATAAGGAAATCCACGAAAGGAGGAATCACAAACACGGGTCTAGAACATATAGAGACCCCTCTTGCATATATCCACTCCATGAAAATTAGATAAATTGTTCTATACCCTTTTAGATACGTAAATCCCACATGGTAGCTCCGGAGAGCTCAAACAATTTTAACAGAAAATTTGGAGCTCACTAAGAAGAAACCGGAGTTGATCGAGAAAGTCAACACCTAACAAGGGTGAACAAGTAAACCTTAGAAAATGTAGCAGAATATGACCAATTATTATCAAATTTAAATGTGAATCAACTAGTGAAAGCATTGACATTGTTAGAGACATAGGTGGGAATCTAGAAGTTTCATGATTTTCCTACAACTAAACCTTCACTAAGCTTTTGAAAAGAAAAATTAATCCAAGAGAAACGTCATCCCAATAGCTTTCTACACGATTGAACAATCCCACTAATCACTACAACAAGAGAGAAACTCTAGTGTTGCATGATTAACTAAAATGGGGATTTTAGATAGTTAATATAACTAGGAACAACAATAAATAATAACTAAATAAATAAAGAACACGACTCAAGCAACTAAGTAAATGAAAATATGAAACCCTAATTAATGAGTAGGGTTAGAAAGAGCTTAGTTGATTCAACGAGCTTCATTTGGACTATGTTGCAAAGATGGCTAGAAAAATAGGAGGAAAAGACTCTGTCGAGGTCCGTAAAAGTGATTTGAGCAACTGGGGTGGACCGAGGCGCTCGGGAGAGGATCGTGGTCCTGTGGGCACCTTAGTATGAGTTCTGGGTGCCATGGTCTGCGTAGAATTTCCAAAACCAAACTTGCAGAGTCGATAGATTATCGAAGTTTTGCACGCCTCGCTGTCGGACTAATGTCTCGTAAGCGCATTGGATGTTGATAGTAATCAATGATTAAGGGAAGACTAATCGAGAAGGTGCACTACATCTCGCACTCGGATGTAGTTTTATGTTCTTGTGTGTGCACTCATGCCTTAGGTGCTTTTGTGCGTAGTCACACTTTGAAAAAGTAACGAGCAATAATCATGTGTGTAGAAATGTAATAGAATGGCGGATGGAATAAAGTAAACTTCCCTCATATGCGGTGTGATGCAGATGAACCAACCTTGTGCCTTGTGAGGGAGTTAAATGGATGCAAATGGAGTCTTTGATGGATGCAACCTTAGGTGATGATAATAGTGTTTAGTGCTTGGTCCCTCATTATGGTCTCATAACTTTATATTTATATGGTTCTCTTGTTTTAATTTCGTAATTAATCCTGAAAAGGCTGCCCACAAGAACCATGAAATGTTCAAACACTAGAAAGTGCCCAAAAAGTGGTGGGAAAGTGGGTAAAGGATCGTGGCACCGACCGGGACCAAAGCGCAAGTAGGCGCCCGATCAAGGCTAAAATGATGCAAAACGACAAAAACAAATTGGGCATGCATGTGCAGGAGGTCAGTAATGACAATAGAAAGCGTAATAAAATGGCCAAAAGACGAGGGTTAATTAGTACTTTCTTCACTCAAAACCATATGAATAGTAGTATAAGACCAAGACTAAATAATGTCTAAAGTGCATGATTTTGTGACTACATTTGCCCCCACTTTATGTTGGTGAGCGTAATGCTCGGTAACATAAAGTAGATAGAGATGTGTACCTGATGTCCATGTAGAGTGATGTAAGAAACACACCGAAGAACTAGACAAAGTGTGGAGGACAAAAAGATGGAGCGTGGAAACTTAAGATGCAAAAAGAGAAAAAAAGTCATGAGAGTGAACCTAGGTCGAAAACGCATGTGTAGTTGTCGATGTGTATGATGTATTGCATGTTAGTATGGTGTGTGTGACGTAGTGTGCTACCACATGACGTTGTTGACATCGTTGTTGTTGACTGCTTGCTTCTCATACGGTCGGACTGCAAGGAGAAGACGATCAAGTAGTCAAATACGCATGTATATAGTAAAAAACATGTAAGGGAAATGAAAAGTGTAAAAGGAACATGTGCACCTAATACGTGATGAGAGAAAAGGTGTAGAAAGGATATCCCTGATCGCCGGGTTTTTGGGCGATTTGACGCCACTTGGTGAAGTAATGTAGGGAGAAAGCTACATTTTCCTCCAACTTCTAATTGCTTCCCGAAGTCTTGTGTGAAGAGATCTTTGTACTCCCTGGGTTTTTGGGTGATCCGACGCCACTGGCTGAAGTAGTGTAGAGAGGAAATCCGATGTATCCTCTAACCTATAACTTCTACCCAAAATGCTAAGGACAACCATGTCCTATAAAAGTTGTTGTGTACGAGGTTCGTAGACTGGTCTGAACCCACTCAATATATAACCCACAATGTCAAGGGCATAAATTGAATTGAATTGAATCGATGTAGAAGCGTTGTGTAGTATGTAAAACCCCAAATGATTCCCCCTGTTTTGGGGCACATGAGACGTCGCTGATAGGAGAATGCAGCCCCAAAAGAGGACCAACCGCATAAAATTGTGTCCTGCAGGGGAAAGCGAATACACGAAACCAAGGTGCACGCAAACAAGTGGCTAAAAACAAGTGTTAGTACGAACAAACATGCATATAGAAAACATGTGTAAGCTAAAAAGCAAGATAGTAATGTAAACACGCAAGAAGACAAAGTAGGTCGCATAACGAGGGTCGCAAACATGGGACACCACTCACGATGTTGCAAGACACTCAAGACCGTAATGGCCGCATACAACAAACAAGTTTGCACACCAAACATAGGGTCGACCCGCATACAATAACAATCAAGAGAAACAGAGACAATAACAAGCAAACAAACATATAGCCATGGAAGCAAATAATCCCGCAAAACAAATATTGCACATGATTCGCCCACTAAAGCATGTTAGAAAGATAATCAAGACGCGTCAAAAGCGTGTATAACCAAGTAATGTAAAGTGCTAAGTACAAAATGAAACAA
Source organism: Taxus wallichiana var. yunnanensis (assembly GCA_018340775.1). Taxonomy (NCBI): domain Eukaryota; kingdom Viridiplantae; phylum Streptophyta; class Pinopsida; order Cupressales; family Taxaceae; genus Taxus; species Taxus wallichiana. The sequence goes on along the minus strand of CM031242.1, from coordinate 727,939,759 downwards.
TACAACTTGTAAGAGGCGAATGTGGATGCCCCCAAAGAACCATTATAGGAGGGTTAGAAGGCGAACATCCATGTTGCGTGCAGCGAGGACCTATATCTCGCGCTCATAACTAAAAAAGACATGAACGCGCATGTGTGTATGGTAAAGATAAATGACATATAATAGATCTAGCTAGCATGTGTAATAAGTGAACATGAACAAACAAATATAAGCAAGAGTAAAAGCAACCAAGATATGCAACATGTTGTGGATGGATGGAATGGAATGCAAGATGGATGAGAGGAGCCGCGTGCCCCCCGAGTGAATGAAAGTGTATGCAGTGAGACCCTTTTAGTATGCCCCCTCAGCAGTCAAGAATGAACCGTAAACAAGAACGCGTCATCAGGAAATGGCCGAAGTGTGTGTTGTGTCTACCGCGTTGTAATGAATGTGTATGTGTGTGATGATATGCGACCTAGAAATGAACGCGCGAGCCTTATAGTGGAAACGTGTATCATGACAAGATGATCGAAAGAGTGATGATGTAGCCTAAAGTGTATATCACTACTAGATGAATAGAGGGAGTGGTGATGTAGCCTAAAGCGTATACCACTACAAGATGAAGGGATAGGTGACCATTTAGCCTAAAGTGTATGTCACTAACCTAGTAATGTCGCATGATAGAAGGTCAAATGATGAACGTGTAAGTATGATAAGGTCCATTTGATTTATAAACCCTCGGCAGTCAATTATGGACCGCGGATCTCAAGTGCATCATAGGGTGGTGGTGAGTGCAACAAGTAGAATATGATGTAGTATGTGTTATGATAAGAGACGACCATGTGATGTGTAGAATGTGTAATGTACAATGTATAGTGTGCAATGTAAGATGTGTAGATAGAATAATAATGTGGGAGTGTGTGCGATGTAGTATGTAGGATGAGGAGGAATGCTAGACTCGTAGACAATAGGATTGTGACACATGTATGAGGAATACTAGTATGGTGTATGACGTGTAGGTGTGTAAATGTTGAAATGATGTAAATTAATGTAGAATGTATGATGTAAAATGTGTGATGGGTGAATGGACACTGTGTGTGTAGTGACTATTGTGTAATGTGTGGTTCGTGTGTGTAGATATCCCTCAACAAAGCGAGTGTGAATGAAGCACAAGAGTGTGTCATCAAGGTAATCACGATATACTGTATAAGGGTGATCAAATGTGCAATGTGATGAGGATGTGATATGTGTATGTTATAAGTATGTTATGTTGTGATGGACGATGCTACTAGGTTAGGGTTAGATGTTATGCCCCCAAGTGTGCGTGAATGAATGAACTATCCAATGAAGTTGAATGAAGTCTATGTGCATGCGATGGATGAATATATGATGAAGACCGTGGCGGAGAAAAATGTGTTGGTGATGGAGATCTATGTGATGCCGAGCGCGAAGGTGATGGACACCCACGTGGAATAAACCAAGGTGGTGATCTACGTCGAGATGTAATAATTGTCCTAGGAATGGGCCTATATGTATGTATAGGACCCGGAGCATTGAGGTTGTGTAAACAATGCGTGAGCAGTGAACTAGGAGTAGATTGTGCTTTGAGTAACATAAAGTGTGATGTGTTAGACGATGTAGGTGGTGTGCTAACTAATGTGCGAGGAGATGGCTGCATGGAGTAGATGGAAGGACACCATCAATAGAAATAACATGATTGTTATGGATGAATTCAAGTTGTAAATGATTCATAAAGATGATAGATTGAGACCGACGAATCCAATTGAGACCGAGAAGCATGTCGCACCCATCAACTGTGTTTCCAACGAGGAAAGGCACAAGCATAGTAAGAGGACCAACCGTAACATGTAGTTTGACGACACCAAAGGGTTTGTTCATAGGGTATTCAATTTGCGATAGAGGGTAACCGATAGCCTTAAGAAGTGGAATGGAACATGCACTAATGGGCCATGATGGGTCAACCTTAGTATTATTGATGGGGACCGAATCGACAGATGCCTTAATATGTAAGTGATTAGATGTGAAATTCGCATGATAATCGTGGTTAGAGAAAGAGATGATCGGTGGCGAAGCGTCAATATGTGCAACTAAGAAATCAAGAACCCCGATGCAAGAGGAGGCATTGCGTGATATGTATGATTAACAGAAGAGTCGATGCTTTCTTGTCACATGTTGTTGGGATTGATTATTAAATAATTTGAGTTTACCCTTGTCATTGACTAGTGTAGAGTTTGTGGGTTCTAGAAATTCAAGCTTGTTATTATCAATAAGATCTTGAATGATTGTGCGGAGCTTGAAACATCGATTTGTAGAATGTCCCACACATCTATGATAATCACATCGAAAGTTTTCATTGTAATTCCTACCTTTTGGTCGCGATGGATCTAATTCGAGTGGTGGAGGGAGTGTGATAAGATTGCTCTTGAGAAGTTGTTGTAATATGAGATGTGGGGCCATAAGAAAGTTAGTAAACGCTCGCCTAGGTGGTGGTGATTGAACCTCTTTAGGAGTAGTGACTGCATTGACAATAACTTTGGCGTCGACAAGCTTAGTTGTAGATGGTTTGAATGGTGCCTTATTTTGAAACGAGTGGACGAGGAAGCTTGCTACGATACTTAAGTTTGCCTATGGATAAGAGTTTAGTTTCACGAAGCTTAAGAATGTGACAAAGTTGGTCGAATGATGGAGAGGTCTCAAAGAGAACACTTTCTTGGAGTGGCGGTAAGAGACTCTAAATAAACAAATCCTAAAGTTTGGAGTCCGCTAGCACATTAGACATCTTAGCTAGATTATTTTTGTATCTCAAAACATAGTTGGCTAGGTGTTCATTGGGTCCCTGTTTTAGTTGTGCTAATTGAGCATAAGAAATCTTGGAGCCGATATTGATAGAAAAATGAGTAAGAAAAGCATTAGCTAGATGCGTAAATGAAGTTACCGAGTGAACAGGTAGGTCGTAAAACCAACGCATCACATAATCATGGAGACTACGGGGAAATATTTTAGCCAAAAGAACATGATCATCAACAAAATCAAGACAAGCAACATGAAATGCTCTAAGATGTTCCTATGCAGGTCACCATGCCCATTGAAAATGGGAAGCTTAGGGGTGACAAAACTAGGAGGAAGCGAGATAAGTGGAGATGGTAGGTGCGAACGGAGTATGCAATAACAAGGTGGAATCTAAAGATGACGACGCATGCAAAGTGGCTTGTTGCAACTTACGAATTTGAGCTTGAAGGTCCTGATAAAGAGAAGTTAAGTCTTGAGTACCAATGGATGAAACTTGTCGTATATGAGAAACTAAAGGTGGTGTAAAGTGATTGGTAGGAGTAGTGACAAAAACAAGAATGGTAGAAATAGGTGGAAGAGTAGAAGCGAGCGATTGAGTAGCAACATAGGTTGGTATGGTCGTGGAAGCAGTGAGCTCCACCAAATTAGTAGCTTCCTCACGAGCAACATGTAAAAGTAAATCTAGATCTTGTGGATGTTCAAAGAATATGATCATTAATGGCCTTAAGATGAGCTTCAGTAAAATCTTCATGAGATTGAGCCATGACAAAAGGAGAACAAACCCTAGACAGAAGTGGATTCGAATGTGGGTTCACCAAAATGATTAACTAAAATGGGGATTTTAAATAGTTAATCTAACTAGGAATAACAATAAATAATAGCTAAATAAATAAAGAACATGACCCAAGCAACTAAGTAAATGAAAATATGAAACCCTAATTAATGAGTAGGGTTAGCAAGAGCTTAGTTAATTCGACGAGCTTGTTGGACAGTTGTCGCAGAGATGGCTGGAGAAATAGAAGGAGGAAGCGACTATGCTGAGGTCCAGAAAAGTACAAATCTAAGCAATCTGGGTGGACTGAGGCGCCTGGGAGAGGATCAGGGCGCCTATGGCGCCCTAGTCTACGCACGATTTCCAAAACCAAACTTGCAGTAATCACTAGATTATCTCAAGCCTTCGTCGCCTATCACATTAATGTCTCCGAACTACGCTAGATGTCGCTAGTAATCGGTGATAAAGGGAAGACTAATCGAGTGATGCACTACATCTCGACCGATGTAGTTCTATGTGCTTGTGTGTGCAATCATGTCTTAGGTGCTCGTGCTAGCCGCCGCACTTTGTGAAAGTAGCGAGCAATGACTGTGTATAGAAAAGTAATAGAATGGTGGATGGAATAGAATAAACTTCCCTCCTATGCAGTGTGATGCAAATGACCCAGCCTTGTGCCTTGTGATGGAGCTAGATGGATGCAAATGGAACCTTTGATGGATGCAACATTAGGTGATGATTGTAGTGATTGGTGTTTGGTCCCTCATTATGGTCTCATAACTTTATAATTATACGGTTCTCTTGCTCTAATTTCGTAATTAACCCCGAAAAAACCAACCACAAGAACTATGAAATTTTCAAATGGCTAAAAAGTGCCCAAAAAGTGGCAGGAAAGTGGGAAAAAGATCAAGGCGCCCCGACTAGGACCAACGCCCGTGGGCGCCCCAATACAAGCATGAGCACCCCAATTAAGGCTAAAATGATGCAAAACGACAAAAACAGACTAGGCATACATGTGCGGGAGGTCGGCAATGATGACAAAAAGCAAAATAAAATGGCCAAAAGACAGGGGTTAATTAGTACTTTCTTCTCTCAAAAACCATATGAATAGTAGTATAAGATTGAGACTAAATAATGCCTAAAGTGCATGATTTTGTGACTACACTCCACAAAAAGATTGAGCAAGTCGATTCGTGGTGGATCATCCAATGGTGGAAGCACGGACTATCTCACAAGAGTAAGTGTATTGCTACATCTTGACAACCCCGACTAAGTATGTCCTTTTGAGATCATTATTATTTGACTATGACAATTTGTCAAACTACCTACCTCACCCTTCAATAAAACGATATTTTTCTTTTTGGATGTGTGCTTACATGTAATTTCCCGTGTTTCTTCCGTCTACTTTCCCCCTTTCCTCGGACTTGCATTTTCTTCTATAGATTTGTCTTGTCAAAAAGTTTGTGATCAAGCTCTCCGAAGTCCTTACAACTGACATTATTTGTTATATCCTCGAATGTACTTTGGATTGAGGCACCCGCAAGTCCCAAGCAACAATGGCAAAAATAAATAGCTCGAATCATGTCATCTAAGATAAAAGATGATTGTGGAAGCATCCCCACCAAAAGCAAAAAGAAATGTTGCAAAATGAAAGAATGCTCCATGGTATTTTCAATTACTCACATCCACATACGATCACTCATGTCAACATGAGTAGAGTGCATTCATTTTGGAATCCTTTTCTTCACGTAAGGAAACAAGGATCTAATCAGAATAACCATGTTTTTGTATCACGATGTTGTCAAAATCAAATATTTTACGTCATTCACCATTTAATTCACTATCTAATAGAATCTAAATATTTGATATCTTTCTATGAAAGCGAAGCATACCCAACTAAAAATGAAAAGGGAAAGAATAGCGTACCATGGTCACAATCAAGTTTCTTGCATCAAACAAGTCAATTGTTCTTACCTCAAAGAAAAAGATCTAATATACAAGTGTGTGAATTTATGAGCGTGTTTTCGTTTGATCATTTGAAACTGCAAATGAGTTTGGCCAACCTTGTGGCTAAAAACTAAAAAGCAATAGATGTACTTTGAAATGCTCTTATTCTTTACTGCTTATTAAATAGAGTTGCATGTGCCATGAACAAATTACTGTCATCACCTCAATATCAAAGCATTACAAATCGTAACACTGTTTATAGTTGCATTATGTCAATGAATGAAGAGATCCATGATCTTAGAATGGAGCAAAGCGGGACTGCAAGATTTTCAAGCCACATTATCTGAGACATAGGATTTGATGCAAAAGCACTAAAATTAATAATTCTTAAATGGCATGCTGAAGGACAATTTAGATATGAAATAAATGCAAGAGTAGGTCGAACGGATGCATAGAACAACTGGAGGAGAGCGTAATAGCAATTAAAATAAAACAGCATTTCTCAAACAACCATTACTATTTACTTGTTAATGGCTAGTGTATGGATGTAAAAATTCATAAATCTCATATGACATCCGAAGTCTTGGTAAAAATTAAAACAGAGAAAAATAACCATAGTCAACAATGCTTTGATAAAAAGACATGAACTGGCATCCTGAGGATGAACTTGCAATGTACGAAAACACAGGAAGTGCATGGATAAGAAACCACCCCTGCTTCATTGTCCAAAAATACATGAATTTGATGCCAATTCCAGGAAACGGTGCTTAATAAATACAGAAGACAGGGAAGATGCAGTATAACAACATAATAGAAATTGTAAGGCAGAGAAAGAACAGTAATTTCTGATCTCACCAAAATTTGTAAGCCCACAATAGTCTAGTATGAGTGGAAATGAAATTACCTTAGTTCATCACAACAGTCATTTTTCACAAGTCACATTTGGATTTGTGCTGCTAGAAAAGTGTTTGCTGCCTTCCTTTGGTTGAACTCATTTGCATTAACAAAGTTCTAACTTCTAAATGAAAAGGGTTTGCTCCACTATGCTTGGAGTCCTGGTTATATGACATACTTTAAATTTGAAAACCACATCCACCAAAATTTCTGCCCCTGACTGCCTGAAGGTTGAAAGCAACGAAAAATCTCATTTTTTCAATACGAGTCCAAACTTAACCTTTAGGATTTTAGTGGATCTCAGATTGTCTGTGGTTTCCTCAATCTGTTATTAGCCTGCCACATTTCCCACCAACTTCACATTTTCTCTAGAAGTGCTCGTTGTCGCCAATGTCCTCCCTTCTTCAGCTTCAATATCACTTCTTCAACAATAATTTTTTATTGACTTATTAGACAAAGTTGACTTATAAGGCATCACATGCTCCAAAAGAATGGGAAAAGAGGCTAGAGGCCAAGAAGCCCAAAGTGGTGGATTACATTGAGTGTTCCTTAAGGAGCTTTAAGGAGCCTGTGTTAAGCAGGTCCCCTTGTATTGTGATTATTACCATAATACATGAGGAAATATGGCATTAGTGTAATGACTACTCATGGAGGTCAGCTTGAAATGACTGAAACACACACATGGGTCATATCTCACAAAAGAAAAAAAAACAATCTTTGACTAAAAATGCCCATGGAAGCCTTTGGTTACTTGAAAAAATAAATCCTTGTTCTGGTTCAGGTGGGGTTGCTTCTTGAGCATGTACAGCATCTTCTGCTAGAGCCCATTAGATTTTGACTCTTGTCTCTTTCATTTTCCAGTTCAGTGCATTCAAATGCACGATGCTTGGGTTGTTCATACTTGTAGTCATTTCCTCTCTATTATCCTATTCCATAGCCTCAGCCTCTTCCTCCAAGTCCTCTTCCTCTACGACGGTATGGTTCATTCCTTTGCTCTCCCTAAGAAGAACTGACTTATCTTCTTGCTGTTGCCATTTTCTTCTACCAACAGTGCATTTTCATCAACCTCTACTTGCGTCGCCTCTACCTTTAAGACCTTCTCGTTCGAATCTCCATGACAACTTCTCTTCCAGTATCAAGTCCAACTAATAGGGCTCCTCCATTAAGTGTATTCTATACAAGCAACTTGTATGAATTTGAATCAAACACGATAATCTAACGTGACTGGAAGTGATATTGATCTCATTGCATCACACCAGTTGGCATTCAGCATGCCACAATTTGATTTGTCCCGCTAAACAATTTATTCTTTCTAAGTAGACCAGCTTTACTTTGAATGAACCTGCATTACAAAAGTTTTGAACAACAAGGGTTCGCTACACAATTCTCGGTTATATGGCATACTTGAATATTAAAATCATTTTTACTACCATTTCTTAACGACAAAATAAATTCTTATTTTAATTTACTATAGAACTCCAAATTTCAACCATTCTAATTGTGTTATATTGCAAACCTGCAGACATTGTGATCGGCAAATTTGTTGTTCCAATAATATTGAAAAATGCCTTTTGCTCGTATGGTTTGACCATTTCTATTATTTCCTCAATTAATTGGATAAGCAAAACATAAATTCAAAGAATTATAATATTATTTGCGTGAGAAGCTAACCATATATTTGAGAATCATAAAGAACCTAAGAAAATAGAGATAGAATTTTCAAGTGACTAGTGACACAAATAGAACTTTCTGATTACAGCAAAGTTAGACTGTGGAAACTCCGCAAACTAAAAAAATGAAAGAGATGGGGATGTCTGAAATGAATGTTTCATAAGGCACAATGCTTGCTAAAGTTCTGCAAATGAGGTAGCAAATCAAGAGGGCTTTACTATGAGGAAAACTCCATGGTAAACTTTCAAGAAGACCCAGTTAACAGATGCAAGTCTTAGTGGAGGCAATTGATGTTGTACAATGATAATTTAACTAGCTTCAATCCCATCCCTTCATCTCTTTGAGCATCCCAGATGCAATGAATCCCAAGTGCCATTAAACTCCTGAAGAATGAGTTAATGTGAATCACTATTCATGAGGAGTAGGTCATTGAGAATGAGCGGAGTATTAAACACTCCATGCATTCAATGCTGAAAAAGATATTTGATACCCAACATGCTTGGAGAGAGAGAGAGAAATAGTCGAAAGTTCTTCAAACAGTATAATACAAAAAACAAAAACTCAAAAGCAGTGAAATTTTGCCACCTTACAAGCACACTTGGATGGTGCAGGAGTGTATGGGTCGATGAGCAATCTTACATCAACCAAAAAATAGAGTACGTGTTTGCCTGTGTTCAAGACTTGTCAACATCATTACACATGTCAAAGATAATAAGCATCATCCCAAGAAGCATCCAAGACTCCAACACTCCAAGGATATTATGTACAGGAGGTTCCATTCATCTGACAAGGGTCAAATTGAGGTACATGACAAAACTGGTAGTTTACATAGGCGGCAGTTTCATAACCACCAGTCTGCATTAACTGGTTCTTTTGCAACAGTTGGTTTGCAGAAACGGCGACTTTTCCTACATGGAAAGTAAGAGTAAAGTAATGGCTCAAACTGATAAATTGTCAATGCCGAGCATTTTCAAGATGTTTGGGAGTTCGAAGACGCACTCCAGGTTGTCAGAGGTGGTCAGAAAGATCCGAATTACATCAGATTGGGAAAAAGCTTCTGTTTGGAGAGAGAAGGAATTTCGCTAGGGAGTGTGTCCCCAAGAACATAACAAACAATATAATCAAGTCCATTGGGGGCTTTACAGGTGTTGTAGTCATCTTCATGGAGTAATTTAATAAAGCATGTTTTTGTGACTTATCTCTATAATACGGTCAATAAAGTCATATAGACTGATTTTGGGTTCCAAGTCGGAGTATGTTGTGTTCAGTGTGTCCATTGGAGTGAGTAGGCTGCAGGGAAAGGCTTTCATTAACTTGCCCCCGCCCACCCATCCGACCTACATCATTTGATATCGAAGCAGGTCATTCCCGATTGGTTGAGTGTGTGAGGCTGCAGTGTGTTTGCTGTAGGTGTGAAAGAGTCTTGCTTTGTTGAGAGTTGTGAGTAGTAGAAATGGCACAGAGGAGTACCTCCTGGAAGAGGAATTAGAGCATGCATAGTTGCAGACTTGGTAGAGATGATTAGAGCAAACTAAATTAGATTGGATGCTATAGAGATTGCACAACGTAGAGGAACTATAGCAGACACAAGTGAAGAGGAAGAGGAAGCACCAGAGGTTCAGCTTGAAGAATTAGTTGATGAACCAGAGGATAGATTCTTGAAAGACATTACTAAGACTCTATAGAGACTGCACAATGTAGAGAATCTGTAGCGAACGCAAGTGAAGATGAAGAGGAAGTAACAGAGGTTCAGCTTGAAAAGTTGGTTGATGAACTAGAGGATAGATTCTTGAAAGCCAATGCCAAGATTGGAGGCAAGCTGAGATTGGACACCCATAGCTACTGAGGAAGTTTATGCCCGAGTATCTCATTGATTGAATCACAGAGCTGAAAAATATTTTGACTATGAGCAAATAGAAGACCCCAAAAGAGTGAAGTTTGCTTCCACAAAGTTGAACAGACATGCATCCTTGTAGTGGGATCATGTGCAGCTGGAAAGGGTTAGAATAAATAAGCACAAAATCAAGACTCGGGATAGGATGGTTGCAACTTGCAAAGATGAAAGGTAAGTATTTACCTTCTCATTATCAGCTGAGCTTGTTCAAAGCAATTGTAGAACTTGAGACAAAAAAAATGAGTGTAATATATTACACAAAAGAATTATACAAGCTCACAATTTGGGCATGTCACATTGAAGATGAAGAGGAGAAGATCTCAAGGTATGTGAATGGTCTTTGTATTTCCATACAAGATGAGATTGGAATGATAAGGTTGCGTTCAGTAAAATAAGTCTATCAATGTGCTTTGAAGGGTGAAGATAAGTTCTCAAGAAAATATCAAACTGCCAGAAGAGGAAGATGTAGATTTTAGCAAGAAAGAGGTCAAGCAAACACCGGAAGAGGACAACATACTCGTGAAGGTGAAACAATCACTTCTCATTATCACAATCATACATCAAGATGAAGAGGATACTATGGTAGAGGATTCATGGGTACATGCTTTACATGTTGGGCATAGAGCTTTTGAATGCCCACAAGCAGGACAAAAGAGCAATAAGGGAAATGAGGCTAGCAATCACATTGTACAAGTGAATGAAGAGAGTGTTGCATCACCCAAATCACACGGAGGAACTGGAACATAGAGAAGCACTCGGGATGACGAGAGTGTAGTTAAAAACAGCGAAAGAAGAGAATGAACCAGTGCAAAGGAATAATCTTTTCCAAACCATTTGCAGAGCTAGCACAGATAAATTGGCGTCTAATTAGATGGTAGAAAAGCTTGAGTCAAAGAAGACCACATACCCAAACCCACATAAGATGTCTTGGTTACAAAGAGGACATTAAACCTTGGTGAGTGAGCAATGTTTAGTTAATTTTCAGATTGCATCATATAGAGATGAAGTTTTGTGTAACATTACCCCCATGGATGTATGCTAGCAAATTGATAGGAAGGCTATACATGATGATAGAGCATAAACTTACACTCTTGTACAGGATGGACACAGATATACATTGAACCTGTTTAAGGATAAAAGGGGAAGAAGAGGACGGAAGCCCTAAACTGCTAATTATTTTCAGAAAACAAAAGAGGTGAAGGAGAATGCATGTTTTGTTTTCATTCCCAAACTCATGTAAGTTGGGACAGCAGATAAGGTGAGTGAATTCCTCATTAAATGAAGAAATTGCTGGGAGAATATGCTGAAATTATCTCCATGCACTTTCTAGATGGGTTGCCCTCTATGGGAAGCATTAGCCATCACATGGATCTGATTTTCGGATCTAGCTTGCCAAATAAGGCAGCATAAAGTTGACACCTATGGAGAATGAGGTGAAGAGACAAGTACAAGAGCTGTTAGAGAAGGGTTTGATTAGAAAAATTTTAAGTCCATGTGCAGTTCCAATGGCACTAGCACTAAAGAAAGGTGGAGAGTGGCACTTGTGCTGAATTCATGAGCTATTGACAAAGTTACAATCAACTATAGGTTTTGATTGCCTCAAATGGATGACTTGATGGATTGCTCGAGTAAAGTAAGGTACTTCACAAAGATTGACTTGAAGAGTACTTCACAAAGATTGACTTGAAGAGTGAGTATCATCAAATTTGAAAGACTACATTCAAGACAAATGATGGATTGTATGAGTGGCTAGTTATGCCACTCGGGTTGACAAATGGATCAAGCACATTCATAAGACTCGTGAACGAAGTGTTGAGACCTAAGTCATAAGATTTGAATTTGATTTCAACTTTGACAAAGATAAAGTTCAGTTCATGTTCGCCAATGGATAAAGTTCGGGAAAAAAATGCCATTAAATTCAAACAATAGAATTGTTTTTTCAAATAGCTTTAAAAATCAGAAGCTTGTCAAGAACATTTAAGCATATAAAAGTATGTGAAATCACAATATGAAAGAAAATCTTTCAAAAACTAAAAGTCTCAAAACCAAAAATATAACACTTTGGGTTCTTAAACTCCATACAAACTACACCTTATAGCCTTAAAGGCTACTTTTACATAAAAAAGTTTCATATCATCAAGAGCACATGGTTCATCAACACCATCATCGTCACTATATTCATCACAAAGGAAGTCAAAACCCCGTGTGACCTCCAACTCTGCTGCAACGGGTTGTAGTTGTGGAGAAGAAGATGTGTTTGCCATTTTGCTCATGCACATTTGCAAATAATTACAAATATAAACAAGATCTCCCAACTTCTCTAACAATAACTTATTTCTTTTCTTAGATTGAATGTGGTCAAAATAGCTCAAATTACTTTCACACATTGATGTAGTTGCTCCTTGACTCGATATTTGAAAAGCATGACAATGCAGTTCCTATGTCTTTGGATCCATAACATTTCCACCATTTGTATCTTTCACGACACGGTTTGTCATTCTTGGCTCTTGATTTTGTAAATATTCTTTCTTGTGCTTCAAATGCACTTGTTTGGCCCTTAATTGTATTTGCAACCTCGGGATCTGGAACAACTCATCAATGGCTTCATAAAGTCCAATCATGACTACGCAATTGTTGTCTCTATCAATATGAAAGAGCCTAGGCTCTAGATAATAAGTCGATGCGTACAAGGTGTGTGCATCATTTCACATCTTACATCAATCATATCCCATATTCCTTTGTAGATAACTTCCACATTATTGAACGCCTTTTGAATAGATTCCTTACAACAGTCCACAACCTCATAAAGCATAACAAGACAAGGGGTGTTGCCATCAACCGTGTGAAGCACATTGATGATAGGTCCACACATCTTTAGAACTTTGTTTACACTTTCCAAAAAGTTGTTCAAAATGGCCCGTTTTGCATGCTTTCCATTAAAGTTTGTTGAAAGAGCAAGTTTTACCCGCTCATTGCAAAAATCATTTACCTTATTGCTTCTTTCGCTTAAACCACTCTTTTCAACATGATACAAAAAGAGGCCGATCTTTCACATGGCCTCAACAACTCCTTAAATGCATGTTGTCCATAAATGCTCAATGTGAGGCAAGCATTCCTTATGAAGTTTTCAATTATCCCACCCCATTGAAATGTTTCATACACACGTGGAAATTTGGCCAAGTCCTAAAGTAGGTTTTCAATTATCCTACCCCATTAAATTGTTTCATACACACATGGAAATTTGGCCAAGTCCTAAAGTAACAAGTTAAGGCAATGTGTTGCACAATGGCTCCAATAAATTTGTGGATACTTGTCCACAATCATTTTTTCAATAACTATACAATTTGTGGCATTATCAATGTAACAACCTGAAATACATTTTCTTCGCCCAATTCAAGAATTGCTTCAAACATTTTGAAAAAAATACTCGAGAGTCTTCTTGTGGTTATGGTGTCAATCAATTCCGAGAAATATATGCCTTGGGGGCAATGCACCAAGACGTTAATTAATGGTGACACATACCGGACCAGCCATCACTCAATATACAATAATTTGTTACGCTTCAAGAGGCCTTGATGTCTGCCATGTTTTTGTCACCCTCTCTTTTGACCTTTCAAAAAGAGTAGCCCTAAACTTCTCAAAACTAGGAGTGTATGCTTTGCCAAATCCACATTATTTTAACTAGATTTTTAGATACAAACACCTAGGCATGTTGAATGAAATGGCAGTAAATAAAACAAATCCACCAATGCATCATACACATATTGCTTCCATACCGGCTTCCAAATGTTGAGCATTGTTCCGGTTCCACAAGTGTTTAATTACCGACATGATGATGACATGTTTATAGAAGAATCCTTTGATGTGTTACTGAAACTTTTCTCTTGAATTTTTTTACGCTGCCATATGTTGTCCAGCTAGTGCTTGTTCCTCTTCTCTCTCCAATCTCTCTAATTTGTAAAGTAATTTTAAGGCATGGACTAAGACCACCCAATCTGCCAAGTAAGTGGTTCATTGCCCTAGTTACACTCCCATAAAATAATTTCACTCTCTAATCTTGTCCATGAGCAAAACTTTCATCCCTCAACTTTTGATTTTGAGGACCCGTGGAATTTTCTACAAAATGTAAATGAATTTATTTGGTCAAACTATGTTTAAAATAAATAATAATAAATAAATAAACAAATACTAAAACATAAAAACTAAAAATTAAACAATTGAAAAAATACATTTAAACATAGAGAAAATATATCGATATAACAAAAATTATATATATACTTGAAAAGAAGAAAATTAACAATAAAAATAAATATATTTTATACATAAACTAAAGCGCACTTTAAATGTAAAATATTAAAATACATTTAAAACTGAAAGTAAATTTTATTATTTTTAAAATAAGGTAAATTTATTTTACATGTTATACTTATAAATTCTAAAGCACTTTATAATATACTAAAAACATATAAAGTATTTTATAATATTAAAACCTTTGCAATACTATAAAGATTTTCAAGTTTTATTTTAAATTATAAATATTAACTTAAAATATTTTAATAATAAATGACAAACTAAAATTAAAAAAACTAATTATTTTTTAATTGTATAATGTAAATTAAAAAGGTAAAAATAAATAAATTAAAAAATTAAAAAACCATAAAACGAAACATAAAAATTGTGACCTACATGTTCATTGCTTGGCTCCTCCGGCAACCATCCGCTCATCTTGTGCATCAATTTGCAATCATGTCTTGGTCCATAACAATAGCATGCATGCAGTCACATCCACCCATAAACAATTAACAAGCACGCACTCACAAAACAATCAGTAATCACATAAAAATCTACCCAACTCCATCATTCACGTCTGTCATTCTATTATTTTGTGCACACAGCCACACTCAGAAGGATTCAAGCAACTCTTCCATGCACAAGCCCTCCACTCAGAGTAGTCGTGTGCCCTCATCTGGCAATGCAATGTATTTTGCAGAGGAAATGAGGTGTTAGGAAGAGACAAGGAGGGTTTTTTTGCCACCTCCTATGCAAAAGTTTGTAATCAAGTCCTAGTCTAGAACAATCAACATGCATGCAATCACATCCACCTAGAGACAATCAGCAATCACATCCACCTAGAGACAATCAGCAATCACGTCCGCCCAAAACAATTAATAATCACATAGAACTTTTCCTAGCTATCCGCCCAGCTCCATCGTTCACATCCGTCATGCACACATGACCACACTGAGAAGGATTCAAGCGAGTCTTCCATGCACAGGCCCTCCAATCAAAGTAGTCATTTGTCCTCATTTAGCAGTGTAGTGTATTTTGTAGAGGAAAAGAGGTGTTATAAAGAGATGAGGGTTTTTTTGCCACATTTTTCTGCCAAACATTCATGAATATATCAAAACTTTCCACCGCATCAGAAATTCAGTGACTTCGAACTTCGTACAAAAACTAGCAAACCTTGTGACTTAAGCTGAAACCATATCTTGATAAGTTTGTTATTTTGTATTTGGATGACATCTTTTTTTAGCGAAACAAAGGAGGAACACATACTACATTTGAGGCTAGTGTTGCAAAGGTTGAAAGAAGAGAATTGTTGGTCAGCTTGAAGTAATGCAATTTTATGAAGGAAGAGTTGATTTACTTGGGATTTGTGATTTCACATGACGGATTGAGGATGGATCAGAAAAAGGTAAAAGCCATTGTTGAGTGTACATTTCCAAATAGCATGGTTGAAGCAAGAAGTTGTCATGAGTTAACATGGTTTTACCGGAAATTCATCTGACATTTCAGTGAGATATGTGCACCAATCATGGATTTCACATGGGCAGTTGCAGCAGAGCATATATTTCAGATTCTAAAGAAAAAGATGACCGAAGAGCCAGTGCTAGTATTACCATATTTCAACAAGGTGTTCCAAGTTGATTGTGATGCTAGTGGGACAGCAGTAGGTGTTGTTTTGAGTCAAGAAGGCAAGCCCATTGCATATTTCAACAAGAAATTTAATGATGCTAAGAAGAAATATTCAGTTCACTTTATAATCAAAAGTTTTATTCAATTGTACAAGCACTCAAGTAGTGGAGACACTACTTACTACTGAAGAACTTTATTCCATACTTGAATCATCAAACATTGCGGTTCATAAACAACCTAGGTAAGTTGAACCAAAAGCACGTGAAGTGGGTTGAGGTTTTTCAAAGTTATTAATTTCTTTTGCAGCATAGAAGTGGGAAGTCAAACAGATTTGGTGATGCATTGAGTAGGAGATGTCTTTTGTTGAATGAAATGAGAATAGAGGTAGCTGGGTTTGACGCTATAAAAGATGTGTATGAAGAAGATTTAGGTTTCAAAATTGTATGGGCAGCACGTAAGATCCCAACTGGCACGAATAACTACGTGGTTGGATTTCTTTCTACAATATAAATTATTGTTTACAGGACAGTGGTTATGTATACATCAAGGAGCAATGAGGGAGAATTTGATAAGAGAAAAGCATGTTGGACTACCTGGTCACTTTGGTATGGATAAAACATTGGTGCAGCTAAATAAAAGTTACCCTTGGCCTAAGATGAACATGGATGTGAAGAAGTTTCTGCAAAATTGTAGAGTTTTCCAACATTCTAAAGGTAAACGTCAAAATACAGGCTTGTATCAACCATTGCTAATACAAGAAAGACCATGGAAAGTTGTGAGTATGGACTTTGTTCCTGATTGCCAAGAACACAAAAAGGTATTGATTCTATCTATGTTGTTAATACATTCTCAAAGATGGCACCCTCCATAGAATGCAAGAATACTAATGATGCCACGAGCATTGCCAATTTGTTTTTCAAGTTAGTAGTAAGGTTGCACAAATTACCTAAAAGCATTGTTTCAAATAGGGATACCAAATTTGTTGGTCATTTTTGGAGAACTTTGTGGAAAAATGTTAGGCACAAGGTTGAGTTTCAATTCATCCTACCATCCACAAATGGATGGGCAAACGGAGGTCATGTATAGAGGCCCTGGAAATTTGTTGAGATGCTTGGTAGGGAACAAGTCCAAACAATGGGACATGATTCTAGCACAAGCTCAGTTTGCTTACAACTCAGTCAGTTGAAATACAGTCAAGTCCATTTCAAATTGCGTACAATTGGGGCCCTAGAGGTGTTACCAAGTCGAGAGACAGTGTGGATTTGAATAGAAGTGCTCAAGTTTAAGATTATAAAAGTATATGCATGAGATACATCAGCAAGTGAAAGCGAAGTTGGAGAAAAATGCCATAAGATACAAGCAACATGCTCATCTCAAGCGTAGGGAACACAAATTCCATGTGGGAGACTTGATTGTGGCTCATTTGAGAAAATAACAGTTCTCAAGAAGGACGCGTGAAAAGCTCAAGTGGAAGAAGATTGGACCATGTACAATTTTTAGGACATTTGTAGTGAATCCCTTTAAGATAGAGCTCTTGGATGGGATTGATATCTCGCCTATCTTAAATGAAGTGGATTTGTACCCTTACTATGAGGGACAAGCAAGTGATAGAAATGTAAGTTCAAGTTCTTCAATTTCAGATTGGAAATAGCAATTTCCTAATAAGGCAAGAGGAGAGATAGAGATGGTGATTGATTCAAGAATCATCGAGAGAGCAAGAGATAGCGAGTACAAGGAATCTTTCGTCGAGTTGAAGGAGCCCAAGATTGCCAAATATGGAAGAACATTGGAAGAGCTCATGAAAGATTAATGAGCAAGAGCTCATGGATCATTTTATTCACCTAGGGTGTATGATGCAGGAGCATCTGGGTCCCCAAGCAATCTTGCATCAACCAAAAACATGAATAGGCATTTGTGAGTGTGTTCATGACCTCTCAACATCATTTTATGTGTTGAAGGGGATCAGCATCAGCCCAAGAAACATCACTAAGACTCCCAACATTCCAAGGATATCATGCATAAAAGGTTTCATTCATCTTACCAAGGTCAAATTGATCTTTTCTTAGTTAGATGATGAAACCACCAGTTTACACAGATGGCGGTTTTGCAACAGTGGACCTGCAAAAAGCTGCGGTGATTCCCACGTTGAAAGTAATTGTAGAGTAACGGTTAAAGATATCATGTATGAGAGCCTAGAGGTTTCATTCATCTAAATGGGGTCAAATCGACCTTTTCTTAGTTAAATGACAAAACCATCAATTTACACTGACGGTGATTTTGCAATCACCGAATTGCAAAATGGGGCGATTGCTCCCACGTGGAAACTAATTGTGGAGTAATGGCCCAAACTGGTAAAATTGATTCATTTGTTGGGCAATTTCAAGATGCTTGGGAGTCTGAAGAGGCACTCCAGATTGATAGAGGTGGTCAATAAGGTCTGAATTCCATCAATTTGGAAAAGAAACTTCAATTTAGAGAGCAAGAGAGAGTGGGAGTTTTGTTAGGAGTGTGTCCAAGAATAGAACAGAGAATAGAATCAAGTCCATTGAGGGACCTTGTAGGTGTTGTAGTCATCTTCATGAGGTAATTCAATGAAGTAAATGTTTTTGTGTGTAATCTCTATAATATAGCCAGAAATGCAATAAAAACTGAATTTGGGTTTCAAGTCAGAGTATGTTGTGTTTAACGTGTCCATTGGAGCAAATCCAGGCTATGAGGAAAGGCTATCATTGATTTGGGCCCCTCTTACCCGACCCACAGCATTACACTACCTATAAGGTTGTGTATTCCTTGCAAAAAATCTTACTTGGCTAAAAATATTGGCAGCAACATTCCATGTGTTAAACTGTGCCCAAAAAAAGGAAGTAAAAGCTAAAATTAAATCATTTGAGTGTTGACTGCTTCAACTCCACAAGAATTAATTATCACATGTAAATCCAAAATTAAAAAAACAAGCATATTCATGTCTCAATGATTCGTATGTTGGTGCCAAGGACTAGTTGTGTGGTGGGCAATGACACACTAAGAGATAAGCAGTGCATTGTAGAATGCACAACAAAGATTAACTAGACAAGTCACAAAACTACCCACACACATTCCAGATAAGCGAATGACTGATATGAACGAATACAACTTCTATTCCATATACAGAATAGGAAAGTACGAAGGTATACAATAGAGTAGCAAGGTTAAGCGTGCAAGCTCTTAGGATCAGAAGGAAATACGTCCTTACTAATTTACCTAGACCAGTGTAAATGAATCCAAAACTACAACTGTGTTTGATGTTAGATACCTAGGGCATGCCAACTATCTCTTTTCTAGCCAATGCGTGTATATTCTCTTGGCTTTATGGGTGCATAGATGTCCACAGTGTGGGGTTACAATGTATGATTACATGATGGCAGTTACAAATGACAATGGTTGTAAGAGAAATGGTTACGAGGCTCTTCATCTTCCCTAGCCGAGTAATGGTTGTGACCTGATGTGCGGCATGCTAACAAGGCATTCTGACATGGCGTGACACGAGGAGAATGCCGTGTGGCAACAAAGTGTTGACAAGAAAACATGGAGTGTAGGACTCCTGAGTAAGTACGCAACAACATTTGGCATGGGGAGAAACAAGTGCAAGTATGATAAGGTGCAGCAAGGCTACAAGATTGTGTGCAGTATCGCAGGAGTTGCGAGTTGGTTTGGTGCAAGACTACAAAAGTTGTGAGCCTTGGTAGTAAAGGATAAAAAGACTGTAGAAGTAGCAAGAGTTGCATGAAGCTAGTGCAGGGCTGCAGAAGTTGTGAGGGCTGCAAAGTGCAAAGCAATTATGCAGTATGCTTGTGATTATGTGGAGCAATGTGTCAAGGTACTGCGGCAATTAGCGGAAGGCGCCAAGTATTGGGCAAGTTGTGGAACAAGTGAGAGCTACACGGTGGACAACAAAGGTTGGTGCCAATGTTGCTAGATGCCGCAAAGGATTATGCTTGTTGTGAGATGCTGCATGGGTGAGGAAATCAATACTTTCAAAAGAGAATTGAGGAGGCCTGTGCAGATGTGAGTCATCGCGAGGCAGGCTGCACACAGATCATTCACCCTTTCTTGAGGTGCAATGGTCCCCATTGCACCTTTGGTTAGCTACAAGAATTGACCTTGAAGTTGTTTAAGGCTGTACTTTGCTTGATTAACATATTGCCCGTACTTGACCACTTGGAACAATGGATGCATGCCACGACAAGTGCGTGTGTCCATCACTTTGAAAATTTGATCCAAGTGTTAGAGATCCAAATCAAAAGGATGTTGTGTCACTACTAGGTCAAGAAGTAAAGAAAGTAAGGCTAAGGAGCTCCACACCTGAATGCTCGGTGCATGCCCAAGTACGGGCGGAGATCAAGAGCAAAAGCATTCTCATCAACTGCTTGGAGAATGGTGTAAAGACCATAGTGCAAAGGCTTGATCTTTCGGTGTGGATCCTTGAACCGTTCCTTCTAAAGATGCAATTAGACTTTATCACCAACTCGGAATGCATGGGGTGTGCAATGCGAGTCGTGGCACTATTTGTACTTCGTTGAGCACAAAAGAATATGTTGAACTTGTTGATGATTAGATTGTATGTATTGTAGAAACTTTAGTGTTTTGTATGCTTTGTTTTCCGTGTGTGACTCAATGTTGGTTGGTGCACGATAGGAGATGTCTAGGGGTGCACGACAGCCCAAAACATCTCTAGAATGGACTATGCTCTATAGAACTCGTGAATGGCTCTATTGTAGTCGGGTTGGATGTAAAGCAAGTTATCATCCCAAGTGCGAGCATACACACAATTATACATATACAAAGATGAACTAGAGTGTGGTTGACAACTTTTGTTTGTCCATTTGTCTAAGGAGGAAATGTCGTCAATGCTGTTCACCTACATATTAATCAATTACCATTGTATTTGCCAAAAATGACCAACAAAACAACATCAGTTGAATAACATGGATGTTGGAAGTCCAAAGTGAACCCAACCATGGGTTAAGAATGCTCACGCAATGCCAACTGTGTTGATGTCTTTCTCACAAGGAACCATGATGGCCATCTTCATAAAACTATCCACTACAATAAATACCACATTGTGTTGGCATTTTGTAATAGCTAGTCCAATCATGTAATCCACGCTAATGGATTCCCATGGTCTAGATGAAACTAGTAGAGGTGTGTAAAGTCCTAGCTTCTCGTTCATGGGCGTTGCCATGCAACAAAGAATGCAAGACTTAATGTGTAGCTCTACATCGTGTGCATGTGTGGCCAATAGAGATGTGACTATAATGCGGCTAGAGTCTTTGTAACGCTAAAGTGGACTAATGTCTAGGCATAGTGTGCCTCCCAAATGAGTCTTTGGCGGGGTGGACCATTAGGAACACATAGATGGCCATGCCTATAGAGAAGCTTGTCACCTAGGTAGAACCCCCAAACCTTTTCACCCTATGATAGATTGGTATAGGCTTCTACAAAGTCCTTAATAATTAGGTAGAGAGATACGTAATCTAAAAAGTTGTCGCCACACGTGTCCAACATTATGATGAGCACATGTACCAAACACTAAGGCAATTCGCGACCTTTTTATCCTTTCCCTTCTTGTGCTTGTTCACAAGATGGAACAGCAAGTAAGTCATCCACTTCATGTGCCGCACATTCTCCAGCTTGTTTTGAATTCGCAAGAAATGAAGCACTTTTGATCGAATGAATAATTGACTCCTTACCCAAGATGTACTACCACCATTGTTTACTTGCTTGTACAATAACATACATTTCTTTTTTATAAGTGCGGTACCTTTGAACTATGTTGTTGAACGTCTCTCGAGTGGTATGTGACCAAACCTAGTCGGATGCATCAATATGAAGTTTCAAGAGTGAACAATGTTGGGCATTGAGCGAACGAGCACCGCACAAAGACATTATTAGAGAACCTCAAAACCACATGATTACCTTGGCCCGCATGATCTAATTAAAAGGCCATGCAATGTGAGAGAACTCAAGAAAGAACCTTTTGTAGAAGTCGGAAAGTCCAAGAAACTCCTCAATTCAATAAGATTGTGCGGCGTAGGCCAATCTCGAATTACTTTAATCTTCCTAGGGTCTACATGAATTTCGTTGAGGTCGATGATGTAGCCCAAGAATTGGATGTTTGTGACGCCGAATGAACACTTAGCTAAGTTGGCTTACAACTCATGCTTGTACAGGTGTCAAGAACGTGCAAGATGTGCTCCAGGTGCTCCTTTTAAGTCTTGTTGAAGATGAGGATGTCATCCAAGTAGACAATGGGGAAAGAGTTGAGAAACACTAAAATATGTCTTCCAACAAGCATATGAATGTTACGGGTGGATAGGTCAAGCTGAACAACACAAACAACCATTCACACAATCCTTCCCATGTCTAGAAAGTTGTCTTTTAGACTTCATCGAGACGAACTAAAACCTAATGGTAACCCCACTTCAGTCGATCCTGGTTAAGTATTAAGCAACTCATAACTTGTCCAAGAGGTCTTCGATGTGTGGCAATGGATTTTGATTCTTAACCATGATTTTTTTAGTACACAATAGTCTATGGAGAGGCACCAAATCCCATCTTTCTTGGGAGCGAGGAGTATTGTACTCCCTTAAGGAGAATAAGCAAGGCATGATCTTGCCTTGATCGTGGAGCTCTCGTATTTGGCATTCAACTTTGTCCTTCCAAATTGATCTGTGGTACAAAAGGTTGTTTGGAAGAGCGGATCTAGGAACCAAATCTAAGCAAAGTGCTTAAATGTGCAATGTGTTGGAAGGCTGTTCAAATTTGTAAAGATTTCATTGTCTTGCTTCAATAACTTGTCAAGTTGTTGCTGCTTGCTAGAATAATGATTGTGCGGTGCAAACAAGTGTCTCAAGACGGACCATAAGTAGCACAAACTCCTACGTGTGCAAGATGAGTTTGTGACATTATTCGACAAAGACCAAAGTGACTTTGGTCATTGGAGATGACTCAAAGAGGTCAAGAATTGGTCTTTGACGCGTGAAGCAGTCCATATCTGCGACTTGGTTTGATATGTAGCTTCGCAATCATACAAGTATGGTCTTCCCAATAGCATGCCATAGACCATCGCAGCTGCAAACTCGCAAGTGACATTATCCTCCATTGGCTTGACTTTATATTGAAAAGTACGTTGTTGTTGGATATGTATATTTTTCTTGACTGAGGCCATCCAAGCGAGTGTGGGTGAGGATGTGCGAAAGTAGAAAATACAAGGCAATAGTTGCGTCTTGAGAAGTGATGTTCTTTTGACTCCCATTGTCAATGATGACATGGAGAAGTTGTCCTTTGACCCAAAGCTTCATGTGAAAAAGATGTCTACATTCCTCTAAAACATTGGTGGCAATGGCGTTGGTGCTCAAGTAAGACCTATATGTATCAATGTCATCCATGGCTATGAGACATACTTTAGATTACGCAAGTAGCGATTGTTGCATGTAGCATTCAAAATCATTGTGAGTGTGCGAGCAATGTTGGTGGCACCACTTGTCCCATGATTTTTTCTTACCTTTGTCTAAGCTAGAAGGCACAAGAGCCTTCGATGTTGTGCAACCTTCTTAGGCTTCTCTCCTTGCAATGTGCATTTTGCTATCATGCGAAAGGTGTTCAGGATAGTGTGTTGTGCACGAGTTGGCTCTGCACACAAGTGTTTGATGAAGAAGCAAAGCAATCGCTTCACCTTTGCCTTGGCTTCTAACTTTGTAGCATTGCAGTATGTTTCACCCAAAGATTCTAAAGTTAAGAAATCCATCTTCACATGAATGTCATGTGAAAGTTTGTTGATGTACTTCAACACCTATAATGTCCTTTTTTGGGACATAAACCGAAGTTATGGGTTTGGCCACAAACCCCAAGGATCAGATCTGAAAATACACCATACCACAAATGAAAATAATATGATTTTTATGATAGCAGTTCCCAAGATAATATAAACCCTAGCAGCGAACTGAAAAGGGGTTTAAATGCACCATAAAAACCATGCACAATAGCTGAAAACACTTCTAAATAATTTCTTCATGCACGACAACACTTATCCATTCAATTTGCAATAAACAAATGGAGAAAACCCAAGATAACACACTGTTGTAATTAAATTTAGGACAGCAGCAGGGCTGCCACAAACCAAGGTTAAAAATGATAGATAAACTTCACCAAAAATCATGAAATTATAGATTCCGGCCTTATAAATTATGCCGAATCAGAATATCAAATAAAATCTGATTTTCATGCCCTAGAGGGCACCTAGATGCTATCAAACCCTAGTCGCTCCAATTAGAAAGGCTCATAAATGCCTGCAAATATTTGTAGATGTCTTCCTTTATCCTTCAAGGCCCAAATCTGCAAAAAGGTCTTCAATATGACTTCACTTCTACCAAGGATGGAGGGTTTCCGTCCTCCAACCAGCCACAAGAAGGGTTTTCATCCTTCTTGGAAAAACCACACAATTGGATTTTCACCCAAGCTTGGCACCAAAGCCAAAACATGCATGACCGACCTCCTTAGGCTTGTTTAAATCTTTTATTGGCCCCTTTAATTAACTCCAAGCCAACCGACCTATATAAAATAAGAAAATAATAAAAATTAGAAAAGAAAGATGCGATGAGAGTTCAATTCCTCCCCCAACTCATTCCACTTTGTTGCCATGGAAAGGGAATGGCAAGAAGTCCAAAAGAGGCTCTCAAGTTGGAAAAGGGGACATTACAATTATGTTGCTTCGTGCGCCCTCACGCAAACATAGTTGTGTGTTGGCTAGATTTTTCGCATAGCATCAAACCCAAGGCGGATCATGAGATAAATCTCCCTCATTTAACCGGTGAGGCTCCCGTGTCAGATTTGTCAATATAAATGTGTTTTTATCTATCAGGGGTTTTACTTTAACAACTTAGTTCATGAACCATAACTAAGAAGTTCTGCAGCAAGTAAGCAGCTGTTTAAGAAAGGAAAATTACAGAAGAAGGAAGTAAAGGAATTACAGAGAAGAAATGAGGAAGATGTGCATCCCAATTAGTAGATTGCAGAGCTAATTGCATGCACATAGAAGAAACTCAAATAGATTTGAACACACAGAATTATAAAGCAAAGGCGGCTCTAGATCTAGATCTAAAAATAACACAAAGTCTATTAAGAGATCTAAGATTTAGAAGCAAGAAACAAAATACACCGTGACACAAAGTTCTCCTAAACCTCGCTTCTTTGTATTCCTCGCAACAAGTGGCTCTCAGGGGTTCAACACAAAGTCTAGAACACAAGATTGCTTCTTACAAATTCTGATCGATGATTAACCCGTAGGTTCTTCTCCTACTTATAGAATGTAGGAGGGAAAGTACAAATAGAAGACTCAAACCGAACTAAAGTATGAACAACAAGTAAAGATGACATTTGGCAATCATCCTCAACTAACTTCTTCTTAAGTGACACATGTATCACTTAACTAATAGAAAGGTTCCACATGACTTCGAGTAATGGTCATGAAACCAATAACTTAGAAGTTTACAATTCCATCAGGAACATAGAAAATAGAAGAAGAAAGAAATAGAAGAAGTCATGCCATTGTAACATCTACATCTTCTTCTTGTTCGATATTCGATATACTTGTCAAACATATAGTTCAAAGATCTTTCCATCTGTTTTAGCTACTACTTCCTTTTTCGTCCCGAATTGCAGAAGAATCCTTCATTCAACACTTTCTTCACGCATGCTTCCACTTCTTCCAAACTTGGCCCAAATCTCGCAATGTATCCTGCTGCAGTGTCACCACCCCTCTACCGATAGAGTTCATCGTGAAAGGCTTGGTGGCTTTATCAATCCTCTTTCGCACCATCGAAGAGAACCCTCCAGAGAATCATGCACCTCGTTAGAAACAATCCGCACGTATGAAGTAATACCTCCATCCACTCTTTCCTCAGTGAAAGAAATAACACTATCCGGCAAATCTGATGTTCTGCTCTCAAGTGCCTGCATCCTCTTCAGCAAAACTCTGCAGATCTCCAAACGGAAAGATACTGCAAACTCTAGCTGCTTCCCCTTCTCGACTGATCCATCCGGCACAATTTGCTCTGCAACCAATACATCTCCCGGCAGCTTGTTGATCTCGGCCAAAACACTCAGGTTACTCTCTGCAACTGTATTTATTCCTTTTATGCTTTCTATCGATTTGCTTTAGTTGATTTTCTCGCATCGTTCATAACCTTTAAAGGCGGGTGGCACTTCCCAAGTTCGCACGAAGCTTGACGAATAATCAGATCCTTCCATTCGTCAATAGCCTTTACTTGATTGCTTGCATCTTCCATTTCCTGCATAAGATGATCACTCACCTGCGCTGAAATGGGCTGAACGGAAGGTTTAGCAACCTTGGCTATGATCTCACATAATTGAGATATTTGCTTCTGCAGCTCTTCTTTCTCCGCCTTTTCACTGTCAAGCCTAAGGAACAAAGCATCCAGCAACGTCTGCGTGTCCTGCTTCAATCCTTCAGTGGTAGCTTGACCGAGTGGTATTTTGGTCACCGTCACATCTTCTGCCGTGAGTTCCTCTTCTACCTTTCCTTCCGCCGGGATTAATATCTCAGCAAACTTCTCTCCCGAATCCTCGATGATCAACCTAGAAGTTGCTTTAGCAACTTTAGGCCTTCTGTCTCTTCTGCTCAGATCCTGAAGTAGCTGCAAGTCATGTTCCTCTAAGTTCATCTCTATTCTTGCTTCCGGAACCAACTGCAAAGCTAACCATTCCGAGAAATTACTTCTCGGAGAATGAGAAGTTGCTGAGTGCGCTACTATTTCCCGCTCTGCATCCTCTCCATCAGAAAGTGCCACAGTATCATGGCTGCCATCCTCTGAAACATCCAAGGACAAAGCTCTTTCGAACTCCGTCATCTGCAGCTTCAACATCTCCTGAACGGCGGGAACGGAGCGAAGTGGTCATGCTGGAGAGAAGATGAACGTTCTTTGGTTTCAATGAAGGCATGGAAACATCCCGCCGCCGTGGTGCAATAGTTGGTGATCCACTAGGTACCGGAGAAGTCTGAGTCAAAGCTATGGTCGTAGAAGTGGTCTCCTCTTCTCTTGAGATCTTCGTTGCTCTCTCCTTCATGCTTTCGCTGAGGGAATCTCTGCGCGCCGAAGTTGCCCGTGATTTGATTCATCAATACTTCATCAAGGCAAGATCCCTTCGTTAGCGCCATTTCAAGTACTCACCAACACAGCCTCCAGATCTTTCTTCTATTGTCTTGAAATTGCCATCGCTATCCCGTAGTAGAGCTTTATCTCCTCCCATTTGATGGTAAGTGTCAAGTACCACGTTCCCATCATCTTTAAGATCCGCAGTATCCGCGCTAGTCCAAAGTCAAATACTTGCTTTCATTGACACCGCTGAAATCTTTCTTTTCGACCTCGTACTCACTTCGCACTTCATCCAAATCTTCTAGCAAGGTACATGTGCGTACTCCTGGGAGATTGTCTTCCGGCTATTCCAAATGGATCAAAATTAAGCCGTGCAAGGTGGAAGAACTCTCGCTCATACTCGAGACAACATTTGTGCTTCCATTCTTCGAGCTCGTGAATGCCGATGCAATCGTAATATCCACAAAGTGAGTGGGAAGTAGCCCGTAGACTTGTGCCGCTCGATCAAGGTCGTGTAACTCCACAAGTCACTCGCTTAGCTCCATGGCAATCAATCACACGGGTACCTTGGCATCTTTGTTGGTTCACCGAAAAGCTCGTAACCCCGAGGTATGTGAAATCGCAACCTGGATGAATACACCGCCAATCTTGGACACTCGCTTCCCATGCTTCCTCGCTTACCCCGTGAGTCTTCAAGTCTTTATCTAACTGCGCAGATGAAATCGTAGAAGAAACCATCGTTGATCACTTTGAAGTCCTTCTCACACGCAGTGCGAAAGTAGTGGGTAGCACTCGAAAATGGGATCCTTGGAAAGAATACCACATCTATCCAAACTTGAAAAGACACCTGTGAAGCTGCAGATATACCAAGTATGAAGTCATCTTGAAGTCGAAGGTACGCTTTACGCCCGCATTGCTCACCGATGTTCGCTGCTAATAATTTCGACCAATCGATTATAGAATCAACCTTGTTGATTTCAATGGTCCCTGATGAAAGCATACATCCATGTCCAGGAAAGTGTAGGCATTCGCTTCACCATTCAACCCGCATAGCAATTTGACAATATCATCCGCCTCCGCACCAAATTGGATCGTGGAAGAGTTCTCGGGAACCTCGGAAGGGGATCTAGGCTTCTTCATGAACCGGCTATTCATGATGCTCACACAATCGCCTCTATGCTTTTCCCACTCTACCTGTCAAGATCCCGAATGCTAATAGAAGTCACCACCTTTCGTGACTGGAATCTTCAAACAATAATCGAAGAATTCGCATCCAAACGAATTATTGTCTTTCCGCAACATCACGCATCGATCCTGGATGAAGAATGGTAAGATCTAGCACACTCCATCACAAACTCGCAATTGGGTCAGCATACACGGAAAGCAGGAAAGGCTCGAATAATTCCACTACTTTTGACCGCACGCATGAGTGAAGTCTTTCCGGCTGGATCTGCCAATCAAATCGAAAGAGGTTCGGGCCTAGATCCGTGTCTCCTATGTCCGAAAGTTTAGAAGCAATGCATGAATCCATCGTGCTCTCTTTTTCATCTCCTTTCGCCATAGCTTTATCAATCTTTGTCCGAATAATTCTTTTCTTCTAATTTGGCTCGCTTTCTTCAATCTTGAGTGCAGATCTGGACAATTCTTGATTCGGAGGATATTTGCAATGTATGGACATTGATAAATACTCCTTTTCTTTTATAAAGCACACCTGTAATGAGTTCCCGCAATTTATTCAGACAAAAATGGCCACCGGAGTATGAATAGTGAATTAAATTATAAAAATCTGCACTTTTCAAGCCTCTGCTGCCCCAAAAATGGTGTTTAATTTGCACATAAAGAGATCATGAATCCTTTTAATCAACACTGAGCTCCTTTAACACTGTGAAAACAATTGTGCACGAAGATGAACCTTTTCCAAAGCATGCGCCAAATCGGAAGCTTTTAGCCTTTGTTAGCACTTTGTCTCAGTGCAAAATCCTTCCTCTAATGGGGCGCACTTTTTCTCCTTGCTGCAATTCTTTACCTGTGTGTTGAATAATAAATCCATATGGCTGCCCATGCTTATATAACCTTCATAATTCTATAATTAATAATTGCCCTAACAATTAAAGGCAATTAATTAATTAAAAATCATGCTTTTCTCTTTTAAAAATTGCATGTTTAAGGACAGCCATCCAATAAATTAAATTAATCCAATTTAATCCTCCACACAGCACTTAACTTTAGCCTCACAGTGTGCTTTGACCATAGCCACTGAAAATAGAAATTAATTCAATGATTTAATGCCTTAAAAATCATTAAATAATGCCCAAATGGGGCGCACTTTTTCCAAGGAGAGGGGCAGCCACTAAATAAATTAAATTTAATTAATTTAATCCCTTTCTTTTATTCTTCCTTTGACTTTTCAACCTCCTCAAGCTTGGGCGCACTTTTTCCAAGGATAGAATTTAATAAAAATAATCAATTTAATTATTTTTATCCATCACCAAAGGGGGCGCACTTTTTTGCACATGTAATTCTATTTTTAAGAATTTTCACCATAATGGGATTCTTTACCCTGCAAGGTAGGCACCACAATCCCATGATCCACTTAAGTGATTTGACTTTTGCAATGGGATTCTTTACCCTGCAAGGTAGGCACTAAAATCCCATGATTTCACTTAAGTCACTTTCCTTTTATTATATCATGGGAATTTTCACCCTGCAAGGTAGGCAATAAATTCCCACCTGCCTACAGCCTCTATTTTTCCCACTGCAGCTTAAGTGACTTTTATAACACGGGAAAAAGTACCCTGCAAGGTAGGTATACAATTCCCATCCTACCTGCGGCTTATATTTTTCCCATCGCAGCTCAAATCCTTTGTTTTCCAAAAATGCGCCCATCCCCGCAGGGGCTTTCCTGTGCACGACTTCGCTTTTTCCCAGTGATCCAGACCTCTGATGATGACTTCCTCCGGGCAAAATGTGCGTGTATGTTTTCCAGCTGCTCCAGGCCAAAAATCGGGCTTACCCGGCGAAGGAGTTGTTCCAGAGAAATTTCACAGAAAACAGAACGGGACACCACAAAAACACGAAAAATTGCCAAAAGTTACAAATAAAGCCCAAAACTTAAAATAAGTTAAAATCCTTCTGGTATATAGGAATAATAACATATTCGCTCATAATAGAGTTAAAACAGAGCGCAAACAGCCTCATACGGGGCTCAAAATAATTAAATACAAATTTCCCGCAGACAAATCCCGACGACATAATAAAACAATTTTGGGCATCTGGGTATTTGGCGAAAAGGGCTAATATGGCTCTTCAGGATTATCTTGACGCAATACAGGAACTTTCAGGCAATAAAAACAACAAATGACCCACTATTTTAAAAGTACGAAATTTTTTCAAATTGGGTAGTCACAGATTTCGGGGTGAAATCTGAGTGACACCAGTTGGCTCCGTCTGTGGACATCTTTTTCTCCTGACAGAATGGAAAAGGGAAAAGATGAGATCCCAGCATCTCTGGTTTCGTATCTTGTCTTTTGGGCACGGGGTCAGGCTGGCAAACACAACACAACACAACACCAAAACAAGACAAAACAAAAAAAACAAACAAAGGTTTTATTTATGTACATACAGGTTTTACCCTGCTTCTCATGTTCGGAACAGCTTCAAGTGTTGCCCATTGAAAGGCAACGGCAATTCAACTCCATCCTGATGAGCAAGAATGAAGCTATCTGCTCCGGCGATCTTTTTGATTACAAAAGGCCCTTTCCATAGTGAATCGAACTTTCCATGCATGCCTTTTGTTTCTCTTCTTTTGTCCCATGAAGGACCCAGTCATTAACTTCAAACTTTCTTTCCTGGCATTTTGGTGAAGATGACTTTCACCTTCCTCCTCGATGCTCACAACCTATCTCGCATGACTTGAGTTTGTACTTCCTCAATTGATCAGTACATGATTCTTTTATCAATAGCATCCGTGAACGTGGAATCTTCCAGGGCTTTAGAAAGTCGTAGGGCTGGCAATTCCAAGGTAAGAGGCAGCTCTGTGTCTCTACCATATAACAGCTGAAATGGGGACATGCCTATCGCCCTTTTTGGTGTGATTCTATCTGCCCACAATGCATCAAACAACTTTTTATGCCAAGTCCTTTGATTTTCTGTTACAAGCTTGCGCATGATAGTCACCAAATTTTTATTGCTAGATTCAGCTTGACCATTCCCTTGTGGATAGTAGTTTGAGGAATGAACTAGTTGAATCCCATAAGTGTAGCAGAATTCCACCAACTCCTCAGAAGAAAGATTCGGAGCGTTGTCTGCTACAATTTTGCTGGGCACGCCAAACCTGACAATAATATTTTCTTTTATAAAATTGCACACCTCGGCGGAAGTGGCATTCTTCACAGGAATAGCTTCTACCCACTTACTGAAATAATCAGTAGCTGTTAGAATGTAATGATGACCGGCGCTGGAAGCCGGGTTAAGCATTCCAATAAAATCCATACCCCACTGTTGAAAAGGTTCTTCAATCACAATGGGTTTTAGGGGTAATGCAGTAATTTCACACGCCCAACAAAATGTTGGCATGCTTCGACACTTAGCTACCCATTCTCGCAAAGATCTTGAAAAAGGGTGGGCCAGTAATACCTTGCTCTAAGGATCTTGTGTGCAGTGACTCGGGCTGAGAAATGACCACCACAAGCCATGTCATGAAACTGTTGTAGTAGTTGATCCTGTTGAGCTTTATCCACGCATCTGAGAAATACACCATCAATTCCCCTTTTGTACAAACCATTATCCCAAAGCACAAAATCTTTTGACTTCAATTTAATAGTTCGTTTCTCTTTTCTGGAAAGTTGATCTGGGCATTCTCCATACGTTAGAAAGTAAGCAATGTTACTGTACCATTCCTCTACCAGATCTATAAAAAGTACTGCAGGTAAATCTTCATCTATCCCATCCTGATCTGCTTCAGGTACTGATGATTTCATCTCCGTCATTAGTTCACACAGACCTCTTCCTCGAACCAGCTTTGTTGGTTTAATATCCAAATCATATTCTTGAACTTTTGTCACCCATGTGCCTCTCAACAATCCTAACTCTTGCTGAGTAAGGATAGATTTAACTGCAGTATCTGGAACCAAAACCACAGTATGTGAGGAAAGAATATAGTACCTGAATGCTTTGCACGCCTTCACCACCGCATATGCGTGCTTTTCCATTGGAGTGTATTTCAACTCATAGGCTTTGAGTGGCGTGCTCATGAAAGCAATAGGAGTTTCTGCGTCCTCTTGATTTTTCTGCATCAATATTGCTGACATAGTATGTTCAGAAGAATAACAATAAAGAATAAATTCTTTATTGAAGTCAGGTGAGACCAAGACTGGGGCTTTCGACAGGGCCTCTTTGATTTTCTCGAAAGCTTCCTTCCCTTCGCTGCTCCATTTAAAATCTTGTGTCTTCTTCATCATATTTGAAATATGACGGGTTAGCTCAGCAAAGTCAGGAATGAATCTCCTGAGAAAATTCACTTTTCCAAAGAAAGAGTGAACTCCCTTTTTGGATGTGGGCAAAGGCAATGTCTGAATAGATTTGACACGCTCTGGATCTATCTTTGTTCCTTCTTTGGAAACAATGTGCCCAAGCAGCTTTCCTTCAGTTACAGCAAAGATAGATTTCTTAGGATTCAAAGAAATACCATGCTTGCGGCATTGTATGAAAACCTCTTCCAAGTTTGAAATGTGTGTGCTTCTATCTTTAGAAAAGACTGTCAAATCATCCAGGTACACAACTATGCTTATATCTTTGAGATGAGCAAAGGCTAGATCCATAGCTCTTTGAAATGTAGCACCAAAGCATTGATCAAGCCGAACGGCATCTTCTGGTATGCGAAGGTTCCCCAAGGTGTGATGAACGCCGTTTTGTATTGATCTTCCTCAGCCACCTTGACTTGATTGTATCCTGAGAAGCCGTCAAGCATGGAAAGCATCTCAGATCCAGTGACCACCTGCAGAGTGTGATCCATGATGGGGATGGGGTAGTTGTCTTTCAGTGAAGCTTGATTAAGGTTGCGGAAATCCACGCACAACCTAATCTCACCACTTTTCTTTCTTACAGGGACTATGTTGGCCAACCACTCCGAATGGTGTATGGGATAGATAATCTTCGCATCTAACAACTTTTGGATTTCTGCAAAGATGGTTCCTGAAATGGTTGGATTGTGCCGCCGCAGCTTCTGCTTGAAAGGCTTCTGTTCTGATTTAAGTGGGATGTAATGTTGAACTTCCGCAGGCTGATATGTTTTTAGATCCTGATAGGACCAGGCAAAAATATCCATGTATTTCTTAAGAAGCTTAGTAAAAGCTTCCTTTTCAGCTTCCGAACAACACTTTCCCAGATTTACTAATTTGGGATCATTGCTGGCCCCCAAATTTAGTAATTGTGTGTCGGAGGAAGAGCCTTCCTCATTTTCTTCATTTTTCTTAAGCATCTGATCATGCTTATCAAACATTTCCTCAAGAGATACCAAGCCTTTGGGAATTTTATTTCCCTTTAGTTGGATAATCTCCTGACCTCCTGAGACGTCAGCATCCATTTCTCCGACAGTGGTCTGCCTAGAGGTGAATTGCTTCCCTCATAGTAGATTTCTTCAAAGTTATCTTTCTGTTGGAGAAATGCAGCAATCTGTGTATCATCGTTGAAAACCTGCCATTGCTGGACGTTGTCAGGAACCTTTGGGCGAAAAACCATTTCCACCTTGTAGTCTCCCTGTCTAAAGAATGCAGGGGGCTGATCCGGATTCAACAAGGCTGCAGTAACTGCAAGCGAATCAGCTCTTGAATTTTGTTCTCTCGGAATGTAAGATACCGAGAAAGCTGAAAAATCCAGGATAGCAGAGTAGACCCGATCTCTATAGTGCCGCAGTTTGTCTTTTTTGACTTGGTAGAGGCCTCTTATCTGCTTTACAATCAGCTCAGCGTCTCCTCTTGCGTGTAATAATTTGATTCCCATTGTTCTTGCCTGCTCCATGCCTAACAACAATGCTTCATACTCAGCCGTATTGTTAGTATTTTCGAACATCAATTTGAAGGAGTGCGCATGCACCTTCCCTTCAGGAGAGATAAGAACAACACCTGCACCGGATCCAAATGAACAGCAGCTACCATCAAATTCCAGAGTCCAAATCTTGTTATCAATTTGATGTGATTCTCGAATCACCGGTTGAATTTCTTCTTTATCCATTTCTAGGTAATAGACTCCGTGATCCGATTCTTGAAACAAGATCTGAGATCTAGGATCTTCAGATTTTGATACTGTGTACTTAGATTTCTTCTCAGGTTCCAGCTTCTGATTTATTCCTCTGATTGGTATGTGCGCACAAGACCAATCCATCTTCACTTCTCCACCCAGCCTCCTTGCAAAATTTCTACTCAATAGCATGCCATAGAGACCTGGAATGTCTGCTACAAGGATAGTCATTTTCAGCCTTTTGTCTGGGAAGGAAGCAAGTACTGCCTGCGCATCTTTGATTTGCCCCACAAGAGGGACTTGCCTTTCCATGGAATAACATCTTCCAATGGTTTTTGTCAATGTAAGACCCAAGGCATCAGCAACTTTGGCAGGCATGACGTTGTCGGAAGCTCCAGAATCCAGGATGCAATTGCTTAGCTTATGTCCGTTGATGAGCAAAGACACATAGAATGGCTCAATCCTTTCCGATGTAGCAGGAGAAGGGGTGGAAGAAGAACTTGCAGCAGCATTATTTGAAGGTGGAGTAATCTTTGGACTTGACAAGATACCCCGTGGATTATTGTTCGTTGGGCTAGGACCATTGCTTTGCACATATTTGACCAATCTATTCAACTGATCAGGAAATGCCCTCAAATACTCAGCTTCTGACATTTGGACCTTATTTCTCTTGATGTGATCAATTATGTCAAAAGCTTGACTTGCTTCAGCAGGATGTGCGTTGGTTCTTTGCTGCGGATTGAAAGAATATTTCTCCTTGGGTGCTAATGAAGAAGGAAGAATGCTACCTCTTTTCAAGATAGTAACATCCGGGCCAGGATCTTCTCTCTCTTTCCGGCCACTTGTGGATGCTTCGGCATTTTGGCGTGTCTGAGACCTTGTAAACACCGCAAAAGTGTGACCATCAGAATCTTCAAAAGATTCATAATAGCCCTCATCAGATTCGTAGTCCAGGTAACCAATATTGGAGTCGCCAGAGGGATCTATAAAGTCTTCATCATCAAATGATTCATCAATTTCGAGATCCTCTTCATTAGTTTCCAAGTTATTCCTTCGAGCAGCCTTCTATTGCCAAACGCGTGTGGTGCAAAGAAGCAAGTCATTCGATTTTGATTTTGATTTTGACCATATCAAGGTCCGGATAGGAGCTATTCTTGAGGGGGTGCATTCCCGTTTGAGAGATCTCGCTTCTTGATCGCAGCATGTCATTAGCCAATCTCTCTGCAACAAAGGATCAAGTACTTAAGAAGCACCATCACCTTTATGAGATAGTTGTTTGAGTTTTCCAGCCATGATCAAGTCGTCCTCAACTTCCACGGCAGCATTTTGTGCATCCAACAAATTTGCAGGTCTTGCCCTTCTTAGCTGATATCCAACTTCAGGCAATAGAGCGTTTATAAAAAACGTCTTTTGATTTTCATCGCTCAATGCAGCAGAAGTGGGGATTTTATACAAAATCCTTTGGAACTTTGCAATAAAGTCCCGCATGTTCTCGTTTGGCTCTTTCTTCAACTGCGTCAGTTGGGTGATCATCGTGCTCGTGTCCTCTGCAGGCTTGAATCTTTTGATAAATTGTTCACGCATAGTCGCCCAACTGGTTATGGTGCCAGGAGCCAGCCGATAGAACCATTCTCCAGCCAAGTCATGTAAGGTCTCAATGAATAGCCTGACTGAGACATCTTCATGCTCTACTGCAAGCACACCACAAGATATGAAGAAGGCCGCCAAATGATCATCCGGGTTTTGCTTTCCATCTCCAAAGAATTTCGGAAAATTCTTTCTGGATCCCTTTGGCAGATCGTGCATAGGTGGAGCCAAGTTGAGAGGTCCAAAAGCCGCCCCCCATGGAACAGGTACAATTTGGTGCGCCATGTTAGCTTGAGCACGTCTCCTCCTTGTGTAGACTTGATAGACTTGTTGGATAATTCCAGCCGCCGGATTATGCTGAATACGATCCGGATCTGGATGGGTGTGTACTCTCCTACCTGGTGAAAGACTAGATCTGCGGTTTAACTTCGAGGAGGATGATTGAAATTGAATTGCTCCGCAGATCGGAAGAAATGATCGGTCCTTCCTTGCGCCTTCACGGATCGTCGATCTTCATAGAAAAGCTTTGATCTGCAGCTAGTTGTTCTCAAATGAGTCGCAAAATGTTGGCTAGATTTTTCTGCGACAAGATCAAACCTAGGCAGTCATGAGATAAATCTCCCTCATTTAACCGGTGAGGCTCCCGTGTCAGATTTGTCAATATAAATGTGTTTTTATCTATCAGGGGTTTTACTTTAACAACTTAGTTCATGAACCATAACTAAGAAGTTCTGCAAAAGTAAGTTGTTTGTTTAAGAAAGGAAAATTACAGAAGAAGGAAGTAAAGGAATTACAGAGAAGAAATGAGGAAGATGTGCATCCCAATTAGTAGATTGCAGAGCTAATTGCATGCACATAGAAGAAACTCAAATAGATTTGAACACACAGAATTATAAAGCAAAGGCAGCTCTAGATCTAGATCTAAAATAACACAAAGTCTATTAAGAGATCTAAGATTTAGAAGCAAGAAACAAAATACACCGTGACACAAAGTTCTCCGGAAACCTGCTTCTTTGTATTCCTCTGCAACAAGTGGCTCTCAGGGGTTCAGCACAAAGTCTAGAACACAAGATTGCTTCTTACAAATTCTGATCGATGATTAACCCGTAGGTTCTTCTCCTACTTATAGAATGTAGGAGGGAAAGTACAAATAGAAGACTCAAACCGAACTAAAGTATGAACAACAAGTAAAGATGACATTTTGGCAATCATCCTCAACTAACTTCTTCTTAAGTGACACATGTATCACTTAACTAATAGAAAGGTTCCACATGACTTGAGTAATGGTTGAAACCAATAACTTAGAAGTTTACAATTCCATCCGGGAACATAGAAAATAGAAGAAGAAAGAAATAGAAGAAGTCATGCCACCGTGTAACATCTACATCTTCTTCTTGTTTCGATATCTCGATATACTTGTCAAACATATAGTTCAAAGATCTTTCCATCTGTTTTAGCTACTCGCTTCCTTTTCTCGTCCGAATTGCAGCAATCCTTCATTCAACACTTTCTTCACGCATGCTTCCACTTCTTCCAAACTTGGCCCAAATCTCGCAATGATATGCACTGCAAAGGTGTCACCACCCTACTGATAGAGTTCATCGTGAAAGGCTTGGTGGCTTTATCAATCCTCTTTTGCACCATCAGAAGAGAACCCTCCAGAGAATCATGCACCTCGTTAGAAACAATCCGCACGTATGAAGTAATACCTCCATCCACTCTTTCCTCGGTGAAAGAAATAACACTATCCAAGCAAATCGATGTTCCGCTGCTCTCAAGTGCCTCGCATCCTCTTCAAGAAACTCGCAGATCTCCAAACGGAAAGATACCGCAAACTCTACCGCTTCCCCTTCTCGACCGATCCATCCTAAGCACAATTTGCTCTCTGCAACCAATACATCTCCCAGTAGCTTGTTGATCTCGGCCAAAACACTCAGGTTACTCTCTGCAACTGTATTTATTCCTTTTATGCTTTCTATCAGTTGCTTTAGTTGATTTTCTGCATCGTTCATAACCTTTAGGGGGTCGTGGCACTTCCCAAGTGCACGTGAAGCTTGACGAATAATCGATCCTTCCATTCGTCAATAGCCTTTACTTGATTGCTTGCATCTTCCATTTCCTGCATAAGATGATCACTCACCTGCGCTGAAATGGGCTGAACGGAAGGTTTAGCAACCTTGGCTATGATCTCACATAATTGAGATATTTGCTTCTGCAGCTCTTCTTTCTCCGCCTTTTCACTGTCAAGCCTAAGGAACAAAGCATCCAGCAACGTCTGCGTGTCCTGCTTCAATCCTTCAGTGGTAGCTTGACCGAGTGGTATTTTGGTCACCGTCACATCTTCTGCCGTGAGTTCCTCTTCTACCTTTCCTTCCGCCGGGATTAATATCTCAGCAAACTTCTCTCCCGAATCCTCGATGATCAACCTAGAAGTTGCTTTAGCAACTTTAGGCCTTCGTCTCTTCTGCTCAGATCCTGAAGTAGCTGCAAGTCATGTTCCTCTAAGTTCATCTCTATTCTTGCTTCCGGAACCAACTGCAAAGCTAACCATTCCGAGAAATTACTTCTCGGAGAATGAGAAGTTGCTGAGTGCGCTACTATTTCCCGCTCTGCATCCTCTCCATCAGAAAGTGCCACAGTATCATGGCTGCCATCCTCTGAAACATCCAAGGACAAAGCTCTTTCGAACTCCGTCATCTGCAGCTTCAACATCTCCTCTGGAACGGGTGCTGAACGAAGTGGCTGCGGAGAGAAGATGAACGTTGCTGGTTTCAATGAAGGCATGGAAACATCCTGCTGCTGTGGTGCAATAGTTGGTGATCCACTAGGTACTGGAGAAGTCGGAGTCAAAGCTATGGTCGTAGAAGTGGTCTCCTCTTTCTCTTGAGATCTTCTGTTGCTCTCTCCTTCATGCTTTCGCTTGAGGGAATCTCCTGCGCCGAAGTTGCCCGTGATTTGATTCATCAATACTTCATCAAGGCAAGATCCCTTCAAGTTAGCACCCACCAAGTACTCACCAACACAGCTCCAGATCTTTCTTCTATTGTGCTGCAGCTGCCATTGCTATCCTGTAGTAGAGCTTTATCTCCTCCCATTTGATGGTAAGTGTCAAGTACCACGTTCCCATCATCTTTAAGATCCGCAGGTATCCGCGCTAGTCCAAAGTCAAATACTTGCTTTGCCGACAGCCTGCTGAAATCTTTCTTTCTGACCTCGTACTCACTTCTGCACTTCATCCAGAAATCTTCTAGCGAAGGTACATGTGCGTACTCCTGGGAGATTGTCTTCCTGGCTATTCCAAATGGATCAAAATTAAGCCGTGCAGGGAAGAACTCTTGCTCATACTCAGACAACATTTGTGCTTCCATTCTTCGAGCTCGTGAATGCCGATGCAACCGTAATATCCACGTGAGAGGGAAGTAGCCCGTAGACTTGTGCCGCTTCGACTGAAGGTCGTGTAACTCCACAAGTTGCCTGCTTAGCTCCATGGCAATCAATCTGTCACTCGGGTACCTTGGCATCTTTGTTGGTTCACCTGAAAAGCTCGTAACCCTGAGGTATGTGAAATCTGCAAACTGGATGAATACATCGCCAATCTTGGACACTCGCTTCCCATGCTTCCTCGCTTACCCGTGAGTCTTCAAGTCTTTATCTAACCCGCAGATGAAATCGTAGAAGAAACCATCGTTGATCACTTTGAAGTCCTTCTCACGCAGTGCGAGTCGTGGGTAGCACTCGAAAAATGGGATCCTTCGAAAGAATACCACATCTATCCAAACTTGGAAAAGACACCTGTGAAGCCGCAAAGATATACCAAGTATGAAGTCATCTGTCAAGGTACGCTTTACGCCCGCGATTGCTCACCGATGTTGGCCGCTAATAATTTCGACTAATCGATTATAGAATCAACCTTGTTGATTTCAATGGTCCTGATGAAAGCATACATCCATGTATGGAAAGTGTAGGCATTCGCTTCACCATTCAACCCTCGCATAGAATTTGACAATATCATCCGCCTCCCGCACCAAATGGATCGTGGAAGAGTTCTCGGGAACTGGAAGGGGATCTAGGCTTCTTCATGAACCGGCTATTCATGATGCTCACACAATCGCCTCTATGCTTTTCCCACCTACCGTCAAAGCATCCCGAATGCTAATAGAAGTCACCACCTTTCGATCTGGAATCTTCTTCAAACAATAATCGAAGAATTCCGCATCCAAACGAATTATTGTCTTTCCCGCAACATCACGCATCGATCTGGATGAAGGATGGTAAGATCTAGCACACTCCATCACAAACTCGCAATTGGGGCAGCATACGGAAAGCCGCAGCTCGAATAATTCCACTACTTTTGACCGCACGCACGCAGTGAAGTCTTTCCACCTCCGGATCTCATCAATCAAATCAGAAGAGGTTTCGGGGCCTAGATCCGTGTCTCCTATGTCCGAAAGTTTAGAAGCAATGCATGAATCCATCGTGCTCTCTTTTTCATCTCCTTTCGCCATAGCTTTATCAATCTTTGTCCGAATAATTCTTTTTCTTCTAATTTGGCTCGCTTTCTTCAATACTTCAAAGTGCAGATCTGGACAATTCTTCGATTCGGAGGATATTTGCAATGTATTGGACATGATAAATACTCCTTTTCTTTTATAAAGCACTGTAATGAGTTCCCGCAATTTATTCAGACAAAAATGGCCACCGGAGCATGAATAGTGAATTAAATTATAAAAATCTGCACTTTTCAAGCCTGCTGCCCCAAAAATGGTGTTTAATTTGCACATAAAGAGATCATGAATCCTTTTAATCAACACCGAGCTCCTTTAACACTGTGAAAACAATTGTGTGCATTTAAGATGAACCTTTTCCAAAGCATGCGCCAAACTGGAAGCTTTTAGCCTTTGTTAGCACTTTGTGCAAAATCCTTCCTCTAATGGGGGCGCACTTTTTCTCCTTGCTGCAATTCTTTACCTGTGTGTTGAATAATAAATCCATATGGCTGCCCATGCTTATATAACCTTCATAATTCTATAATTAATAATTGCCCTAACAATTAAAGGCAATTAATTAATTAAAAATCATGCTTTTCTCTTTTAAAATTGCATGTTTAAGGACAGCCATCCAATAAATTAAATTAATCCAATTTAATCCTCCACACAGCACTTAACTTTAGCCTCACAGTGTGCTTTGACCATAGCCACTGAAAATAGAAATTAATTCAATGATTTAATGCCTTAAAAATCATTAAATAATGCCCAAATGGGGCGCACTTTTTCCAAGGAGAGGGGCAGCCACTAAATAAATTAAATTTAATTAATTTAATCCCTTTCTTTTATTCTTCCTTTGACTTTTCAACCTCCTCAAGCTTGGGCGCACTTTTTCCAAGGATAGAATTTAATAAAAATAATCAATTTAATTATTTTTATCCATCACCAAAGGGGGCGCACTTTTTTGCACATGTAATTCTATTTTTAAGAATTTTCACCATAATGGGATTCTTTACCCTGCAAGGTAGGCACCACAATCCCATGATCCACTTAAGTGATTTGACTTTTGCAATGGGATTCTTTACCCTGCAAGGTAGGCACTAAAATCCCATGATTTCACTTAAGTCACTTTCCTTTTATTATATCATGGGAATTTTCACCCTGCAAGGTAGGCAATAAATTCCCACCTGCCTACTCTGACCTCTATTTTTCCCACTGCAGCTTAAGTGACTTTTATAACACGGGAAAAAGTACCCTGCCAGGCAGGTATACAATTCCCATCCTACCTGCGGCTTATATTTTTCCCATCGCAGCTCAAATCCTTTGTTTTCCAAAAATGCGCCCATCCCCGCAGGGGCTTTCCTGTGCACGACTTCGCTTTTTCCCAGTGATCCAGACTCGATGATGACTTCCTCCGGGCAAAATGTGCGTGTATGTTTTCCAGTTGCTCCAGGCCAAAAATCGGGCTTACCCGGCGAAGGAGTTGTTCCAGAGAAATTTCACAGAAAACAGAACGGGACACCACAAAAACACGAAAAATTGCCAAAAGTTACAAATAAAGCCCAAAACTTAAAATAAGTTAAAATCCTTCTAGTATATAGGAATAATAACATATTCGCTCATAATAGAGTTAAAACAGAGCGCAAAACAAATTTCATACGGGGCTCAAAATAATTAAATACAAATTTCCCGCAGACAAATCCCGACGACATAATAAAACAATTTTGGGCATCTGGGTATTTGGCGAAAAGGGCTAATATGGCTCTTCAGGATTATCTTGACGCAATACAGGAACTTTCAGGCAATAAAAACAACAAATGACCCACTATTTTAAAAGTACGAAATTTTTTCAAATTGGGTAGTCACAGATTTCGGGTGAAATGAGTGACACCATGTGGAACTCAATGGTGTAGTCTTCCACCGATCGCTCCTTACATTGCATGCAATTGTTGAAACTTCGTGTCCTCGTCCTTTTGAGGGGCTAAAACTCCTTTGAAGCAAAGAGCTAACAAAATCCTCCCAAGTTTGGATAGGCTTGAAGGCCTTCTCACATTGTGCCATGTATGTTTCCCACCAATGGGACATCGAAATAGACATCTTTGAAGATGCGAAGGTGATCTTCTCTTCATCATTGAAACAATTAACGAGAAAAGTAGGCCTCGATTAGGCGAAATCCCCTTATCCAATGCCACAAAGATCAATCTTGCCTTTGAACACTAAGATGTTGAGATTAACTTGGATGTTAAAAGGGGTTTGATGTTGAAACCGTGTGCGAGATGGCTATGAGAAAGATGGCGTGCTTGTCAAGTTGAGATGAAACATCAACTCCGAAACAAACCAAATAGTTTGGTGTGTTGTGCTTACAAGGCATCCCTAATGACCTTTTGGAAGTATAGGACTACCTCAACTTGCTTTTGGGCACCAACCATCTTGTTCTCGCTATGGCATTCCTCCAAGTAAATAGAAACATAACCATCTTCTTGTCCTTCTTCTCGCGCCGCACTCGCATATTTACATGCATAAGTTATACTTATGCTCTAAAAGCAATGATCTACATGGTGGTGCCCAAGACACGCTTAGAGATAAGTAACGTGGTGTCGAATGCGTAGGAAATATTAACTAGACTAATCTACCCAAGCACATTCGAGGTAAGCGAAAGGCCAATATGTAGGAAAGCGACTTCTATTCAATATGCAAAATAGGGAAAGTATAAAGGCATACACAATAGTGTAATGTCCCCTATTTGGGACAAGATGGAAAATGCCACAAATCGATAGAAATCAATTCAAGGAGTAAATCCTTTTCAATCAACCACAAATAACCCAATGTCAGCTAATTACAACCCAAAATAGGTTGGAAGTAGCCACGATTGTGGGTTAGATGGGTGGATCAATTGGAAATTAAATCCTCTTTACTTTTGATTCTTATGACAACAAAAATTAAATAAATCAGGCTTGCAGACAACTGAAAACTTCTAATATCCGTAACTTCACCAATACTTCTCCTTTTCAAGTGAAATAAATTGCATCAAAAACTAGATTTTCATCTCTTTCAAATGAACCAACAATCAGATTTTTCTGAGCACTAAAACCCGACCAAAATAGCACTTAAAATCCCGGATATGGGCACTAGGGTTAGAAGAAATTCAATAAATTAATAACTAAGCACTTCCCTTAACCGGTGTTTTGATGCACAAAAATACCAAGGACATGTCCGAACTAAAATCACAATATTTAAGCATCAAAATGTGTCACAAACCCCTCTTTCCCAAGTCGATATGCCTAGGAATAACCAACAGTGACCAGCGAAAAGAAAAGGAGCATAACCAATGACTTTCACCCTCTAAACTTGGCGCCAAAGACTGAAATAAATCAAGCAACAATGGCAGATCTAAAATTCACTTGTTTAACCCTCAAAACATGCAAACAAATTCAGATTTCCCTCAACAATCAATTCGTTAAGGTTAGGAATCCTT
Source organism: Taxus wallichiana var. yunnanensis (assembly GCA_018340775.1). Classification (NCBI taxonomy): domain Eukaryota; kingdom Viridiplantae; phylum Streptophyta; class Pinopsida; order Cupressales; family Taxaceae; genus Taxus; species Taxus wallichiana. Next base: position 727,895,943 of record CM031242.1, on the reverse strand, counting down.
TCCCAAGCAATTCACCACACAACAAATGCAACACAACACTAATGGATCCTCAAATTTGAATTCAATTTCACTCTAATAGTTTTGCAAGAGAGAGAAAGCAACATCAACAACCTAGGGCATACATCCCATTTCTCCAAGCATGGAGTAATATCAAATGATCAAATCAACATCCCCCATGATGGCCACGCAACCTCCATTTATAAGATAAGGGGTGCAACATTCAAATGGCCAGCCTTTTCCCTTTGGAGGGAAAACTAATAAAACTTAATAAAAATATTAAAAGACTAACTTTATGTGCACTTTATTTGATCCATAGGGATCCAAATGACTCTTCTTCATCGATCACCAAGACGAAGAAGGAAAATAAATACACAGAGGTTCTGTCTTTATAGTAACATGACCGCCGCTCTGTGTAGAGCAAGCGGCGGTTAGAAAACCGCCACCCAACCAGTGGCGGCGGTCCTGGCTCTTTCGGACAGAAAATAAAAACATGAAATGAACAGCCTCAGAATTTGAAAGGTTGTTCGTGTCTCTTCTCCTCCATGACCTTTCCCATTCTCCAATGCACAGGAGGACATGAGAAAGGCTATAAATACATGTTTGTAGAAGTGAATAACATCGTTGGAGCATGAAAGCAAGTGAGCAAGAAGTTCTTAGTGCTGGAATTGTGTTTTGTAGAAGAAAGGAGTGTTGAGACAAAGCAAGTAATTAGGAGGAAGTGTGAGATATTATCTACTTCTCTTTCATACTTATTGTAAATTCTGTACTTATTGTTTTGAATTGGCCAATAAAAGTGGGAAGAAAGAGCAATTGCCCTTCCCGACTGGTTTTTCCTCCTCTGGAGGTTTCCAGGATAAAACTTGTTGGTGTTTATGAGTTTATATTCTTTCCTTTCCTACAATTGTGGATTCTAAGCATAAGCAAAAATTCATTCACTAGCTATCTCTGTCATTTTCTAATAGAAAGTAGAACAACAACGTTAATTTGTGATTCTGTGGATAATTCCAAAGTTGAAGAGTTTACAGATCATTATTATTTCCCAATTAAATAATAAAAAGTAACTAATCTATGTGCACAATTTTAAACTAACTAGAGACTCCCCCTTGTAGCACAAGGCATGCCAAGGGGCAACAATGCAGACAACAGACACCTTAAAACAATCCCCAAGCTTTATCCTTGAACCCATGGGGAAAGAAAATGGGTTGAGGGTCTTCAGTTCTTTATTTTCAAAAATGTCCAGAAAAGGGGACATTACAATCCTCCCTTCCCAAGATTGTTTGCCCTCAAGCAATAACAAGCTCATAGATCCATGTATCATGCCCCAAAGAGAAGATGTGGGGTGGTGCATCCATAATCTCGATCCAATGCCTATCAGGTGGCGAAGAGTTGGGAAGAACATGTTTCCTTCCCTCATGTCAATCCAAGTAGGTGGGTCATCAACTCCGTAATATGCGCTCCAAGTAATGGTGTCTTCATCATAGGACCGGGAGTCATCAACTAGATGAGCCTTGCTAAGTTCCAAGGTTGCCCACTCAATAATGCCCTCATGAAGTGAATAGGACAGCAGTCTTTCTTCACATGTCTTCAATCCTGCACATGAAGAAAACACATTAGAAAAATCATAAGTGTTGAGAAACACTTTTTCAGCTTCTTCTCCATGTCTCCAAGGCATGAATAGATCACAACTCTTCCCCATACATGGGTTGTTCCCAAATGTTGTTATGTTACCCCAAACGTTGTTGTAGTCATGCATTTTCCTCTCAAAAATCAGGATCAAAGTGGCTGGGATCCACCCCAAAGTAACCATGCATAAGCCAACAACAATCATCAACAACAAACTCTTCAACTGCATGGTTAAAAACACATCTGTAGAAGTAATAAGGGGGCTGGAAATATTTATGACAACAATGAAAATGATAGGACAGCAGCTGTCATACTTCAGAAATTTCACCCAATCATGAAAGAACAACAATCTAGGGGAGGAAAATGACCTCAACATGACTGAAACTTCACCCCCAACTTTAGCAAACTGAAAAATACTCAAATGCATGGCCAAATGGATAGAAAAAATTGCATCTTGGTGAGTGTGAATCATGCAATGAGGAGTAATCAATCTGAAACACATCTTGCCCTTGTCCATGCCAAGCGTACCTTTATTGCCCTCATCATCAAAGCATGTAAAAGACTCTCTTGTCCATTGAATGACAAGATCCTTAGTGGCTGCCATAACAAGTCTTTTAATCTGAAAGTCATCATTAGCACTCAGAAAAACACCTTTCCCACTTATTTCCGGATCTCCTAAGGTCAAGTCATGCTTGCCAATACTTGTGTTAGCCATATACAATTCTGAAATTTCACTTAACCCCATGAAATCAAATGTAAAAATCAGAAAATCAGAACTGATATCCTTTGGAAAAACACTTGGTTCCCATACCTTAGAGTGCCCAACATGGTGGTTTTGAACCGGGAAGTCTCCTTGCTCAAAAACTTCATTTATTTTGCTTGTAGATCTCTCATAATGATGACTAAACTTCATACTTGGAGGATGCATGTATGAGATATCCTCATGATCCTCTTCAAGGCCTTGAATGTCATTTGTTTGCTTCACTACCTTGGCTGTTCCGGAATGGACAGCGAGCTCATCATGATAATATCCATGCCTTGGCTTGCTTGCCATGACCGTGTAATACCCACCCATGCATGAAACAACCTTGGACTCCTCTTCATAGTAGAAAGGGCCCTTCTTTTGCTCACTAATGTCCGTTGTCATAAACAGACCAGCAAGCGGACTGTCCTTGTTTTTATTTGAGTAAGGGACTTTGATCACCCTTTCCTCTTCCTCTTCTTGCTTAGCACACATCCCTACATCCTTGCATTCATTACCAACCCAAGTAGCATTAGTAACAACCAAATAATGATCATTGATTACCTCTTGGCTGCCCTCATTTTGCTTGTCCATGCAAACTTGCAAATCAAGCTTCTCTTTCCTCTTTGACTCATCTCCCATGATCACTTTATCATCATGCATGCAATCATTAAAAGGCAAAGAAACCTCTTCAATCAACAAAGAATCTTTACCTTGCTTATTTTCATCCGGTGGCTCTTCTTCCTTCACTTCCTCTTGAATCAAATCTGATTTTTCTGTGCAATCACCAAGTTGGATGCAAGCATTAGATATCAATAATTTATCACCAAACACCAAATGACTCATACCTTGTACATTGATCCAAAACACCTTTGGCTAAAGTATGAGCAATACATGACTCCTCTTGTCTCAAACCTTCCTCAAGCATGGATAGCAATGGTTGTGGGGGATCCTCATATTCATTCAACACTAAGGACAAGATGGTTTGCATTGCAACCATTATTTTTTGTGAGTGATTATCATGTAGGACAACAAAGAATACTTCAAACATGTGGAGAATGAGATCATCACAATCAAGATCTAACATTGGTATACAAGATCTTACCTTTGCCATATTCTCCAAGATCTTAACCCTCTTATCAAAGTAAGGGTTTGTGGTGTCCCAAAGCTTTTGAAAACTTCCCTATCATGAGCTCAAAGACCTCTTCCATGGTGGTGTCATTGTATGGCAAACTTGGGGTTGTTATCCTTGTAACCTCGCTAATGCAAGTGATGACCATGAGCCTCACCTCCACCTCATCATGCCTCAACAGTTCAGATCTAGCCAAATGGGTCACCAAAGAGTCCATCGCTGAAAACATGGAGCCATAATCCGATTGTTCTATCATAGACAAACAACTTGCCGCTTCTTCTAGAGTGTTGAGCAACACACTCTTCACATGTGGAGGATACTCGAACCATCTCCCAAGTCTGTAGAGCTTGGTCCTCAATTCCCCATCACTTGCTAGTTCCATTATTCAAAAGACTTTGAAAACAACACCCACAAGAGTAGAGGAAAGTTGTTTTGATACCACTGTAATGTCCCCTTTTTGGGACAAGATGGAAAATGCCACAAATCGATAGAAATCAATTCAAGGAGTAAATCCTTTTCAATCAACCACAAATAACCCAATGTCACCAATTACAACCCAAAATAGGTTGGAAATAGCCACGGTTGTGGGTTAGATGGGTGGATCAATTGGAAATTGAATCCTCTTTACTTTTGATTCTTATGACAGCAAAAATTAAATAAATCAGGCTTGCAGACAACTGAAAACTTCTAATATCCGTAACTTCACCAATACTTCTCCTTTTCAAGTGAAATAAATTGCACAAAAACAAGATTTTCATCTCTTTCAAATAATCCAACAATCAGACTTTTTTTCGAGCACCAAAACCCGTTTAAAATAGCACTTAAAATCTCAGATGGGCGCTAAGGCTAGAAGAAATTCAACAAATTAATAACCAGCACTTCCCTTAACTGTTTTCATCCTCCTAGAGCTTGTTTTGATGCACAAAAATACCAAGGACAGATCTGAACTGAAATCACAATATTTAAGCATCAAAATGTGTCACAAACCCCTCTTTCCCAAGTCGCTATGGCTGGGAATAACCAACAATGACCAACAAAGAGAAAATGAGCATAACCAATGACTTTCACCCTCTAAACTTGGTGCAAAAGACTGAAATAAATCAAGCAACAATGGCAGATCTGAAATTCACTTGTTTAACCCTCAAAACATGCAAACAAATTCAGATTTCCCTCAACAATCAATTCGCTAGGGTTAGGAATTCTTTCCCAAGCAATTCGCCACACAACAAATGCAACACAACACTAATGGATCCTCAAATCTGAATTCAATTCCACTCTAATAGTTTTGTAAGAGACAGAAAGCAAAATCAACAACCTAGGGCATACATCCCATTTCTCCAAGCATGGAGTGATATCAAATGATCAAATCAACATCTCCCATGATGGCCATGCAACCTCCTTTTATAAGATGAGGGCTGCAACATTCAAATGGCTGACCTTTTCCCTTTTGGAGGAAAATTAATAAAACTTAATAAAAATATTATAAAAGACTAACTTTATGTGCACTTCATTATTTTCTAATTAAATAATAAAAAGTAACTAACCTATGTGCACATTTTTAAACTAACTAAAGACTCCCCCTTGTAGCGCAAGGCATGCCAAGGGGCAACAATGCAGACAACAGACACCTCAGAACAATCCCCAAGCTTTATCCTTGAACCCACAGGGAGAGAAAATGGGTTGAGGGTCTTCAGTTCTTTATTTTCAAAAATGTCCAGAAAAGGGGACATTACAAATAGACCAGCAAGGTTTAGAGTGCAATTTATTGTGATTAGAAGGGGAACGTGTCCTTACCGATTTACGTAGACTAGTGTGAAAGAATACAAAATAACATGTGTTTGATGTTAGATACTCAAGGCATGCTATCTCCTTTTGGTTTGTGTGTCTCGTATTCTCTCGGCTTTATGGGTGCATAGACATTTGGAGTGAGTGGTTACAATACATATTAATTATATATAAAACGAATGATCACATGATGGCAATTACAACCGACAATACTTGTAGGCTCTTCATCTTCTCGGACAAAGTAACTTGATTTGCCAGAATTCGATGCTTGTCATGCTGACAAGATGTTCTAACATGGCATGATGCATGGAGAGTGCCACCCGACATGACCCATAGCTACAAAGTGTTGACAAGTGAATGATGAGTGTAGGAGTTCTAGCGGGTGCACGACAACATTTGGCATGCAGAGAAGCAATGCGCAAGTGTGTTGAGGTGTCACAAGGCTACAAAGATGTGCTATGTATCGCAAGATCTAAAGGCGTTGCACATAGGTTCGCACAATACTATAGAAGGTATGAGTGATGGCGGTTAAGAATGAAAGATTACGAAAGCAATGAGAGTTACATAGAGCTAGCCGAGTGGTCAGTAGAAGTCACCAAGGCTCAAAACAATGGTACGCTATGCTCATGCATCGCACAGAACAATGCACCAAGGTATTGCAGCACTTTACGGATGGTGCCAAGTGTTGGGCAAGCTACAGAGCAACTAAGAGTTGTGTGGTGGGAGACAACGGTTGGCACCAATATTATGCGATGATGCAAGGCCTTATGCTTGCTACATGATACCGCAAGGGTGAGAAACTCAATACTTTCAAGAGAAGTGAGGAAGCTTGCACGGTTGTGAGCTATAACAAGGCAGGATGTGCAACCGTGCATGGTTCGCTCAACCTTAAAAGTCTCCCATTACACCATTCTATAAAAAAACAAAGAAACAGTAAATCATAAGAACAAACAAAAAAACCTTGCTATTGTACATATAACATTGGTATGGAAATTTGACATTATGAAGTAATTTGATGATTGCACCCATTACAGTGGCAATGAATCCTCAAGTACTTCACACAAAAAGGAATGCGTAACTATATATACCTTGAAATTGTCAAGTATATTAAACGACGACTTTGAATGAATTTATAGAAGCATAAATTTCTCTTAATGCAAAGACAAGAAGATCTTTGATGATAGGGAGAGACATGGGAAAAAGCTCATCCAACATAAGCAAAAGGTAGGCCTTTGGCATAAATCTAGTCTACAACTTTACTATTCTAGAGAACTACTTTTTAGGAATAATCAAGATGAATATATAGCTCAAACAAGATTTTGCATATGATATAGAGACCAAAGAAAGAAGAAATGAAATATCTCAACAAGCTGCGTTCATGGGGACACGTCCCCCTAAAATATGATGATTCTAGGGACAGAACAAACCGAAGACTTGGGGACGCCTAGGAAATGTCCCCCACCATACCACCACCTCCACTACGAGACAAAGGCCATCCTCGAGACGTTTCGATGAAGAGGGGGCGTTTCTCTTAGAAAGGGCGCCTTTGGGGGTCTTTGGGACATTCCTGAAACTTTGAAGAAACTCACCCAAGTCCTTCAACGGCCCCGAAACCTGCAGCTTTCCTATGCCAAAAACACCAAAAAGTGGTTTTTTACCTTTAAAACTATCTTTTTTTGGATGATTGTGCCCCCAACCCTAATCCTAATAGTTTATGGTCCCCACCCACTCTTTGAGCACTCAAAAATTTTATAAATGAACCTCTCACCCTAACTTCAATTACTATCAAAGCTTGAAAACATTGAGCAAGGCTACTAGTGCAAGAATGAGAGCAAGCAAGGTTGCAAGAGTGAGAGGGCAAGAGCATTAGCAAGAGGGAGAACAACAAAAAGAGGAAGAGCAAGAGCTCTTCATTGATCAATTGTTCAATTTTCAACACATTCATCAAGCCGGAAGTCCTCAAGCTTAGAGGCATTGGGCCATTGGCCAATTGTATTTGAATTTTGAATGTAATCATCATTTTGAATATAAATTATGATATAAATATATATGGTAAAACTATTGATATATTGATATTCAGCATTTTCATTGTTCGATACAATGTGTTTAGTATTTCAAAGTTTCATTTGTTATTCCTCACATTTTTTCATAACTTTTCAAGTACTATATATATTTGGACTACACGCCCCCACCACCCCCAAACCTAGGCCCTTGGTCCCCCATCCCCAAGAACCGTCCCCACATCCCCCATTCTAAGACTCCGTGGAACTATGATCTCAACTAAAAAAATGTCACAAAATGTTTGAGCTTGAATCATTCTCATGAGTTTCGAAATTTATGTGAAACTGAGGACGCAAAATTCTCAGCTTCAAGATACCATATTTTTCTTTGCAAGAAAGCAAATAAATTGAGGTTTTGATCATTGGTTGACCCTCTGCAATTTTAGGCCAAAAATGTCAGCACTGTGTGTCTTGAGCCATCGCTTGGTCACCTGAACATTCATGGAATTGTGCTGAATCTGGAGCACAAGACAAGAAGAGCTTATGGAAGTGTACAATAACCTCATCCAGCAAGAGGTTGTTGGATGAGCTTATTGTACATGCAATTCATGGCAATTTCACAATGCAACATAGCTCCCAACAGCATATGTAACATCAGGGCACATTATTTGCAGCACTTGGCTAACTGTGGTTTGTTTTTATTCTACATATAATAACTTTATTTCTTATAGTTTCATCTAATTCTTTTGCATATATAAATAGTCTTGTCAAAATGTAATGTGAGTCCATCCAAAGTCAAATTCAACTATATGAATTTGGCGGAATGGATACCCCTCAGTCCTTGGCACTAAGCCGACAAAGGTCGATAATTCACGCACCTGATACCAACGGATGCTACAAAATACTCCAAAGGATCTAACTGTTTATCCTTCAATCGGAAAAAAAAATCGACTATATATTCTTTCCTCTTCAATATCTGATATGCAATTTAATAGTGCCTTTAAGTTTGACTGTGGTTTGTTTTTATTCTACATATAATAACTTTATTTCTTATAGTTTCATCTAATTCTTTTGCATATGTAAATAGTCTTGTCAAAATGTAATGTGTGTCCATCCAAAGTCAAATTCAACCATATGAATTTGGCGGAATGGATACCCCTCAGTCCTTGGCACTAAGCCGACAAAGGTCGATACACGCACCTGATACCAACGGATGCTACAAAATACTCCAAAGGATCTAGCTGTTTATCCTTCAACCAGAAAAAAAAAAAATCGGCTATATATTCTTTCCTCTTCAATATCTGATATGCAATTTAATAGTGCCTTTAAGTTTGATTTGGATTGAACATGCACCATTACTTGTCTTCTGTATTAATCCAGTCTGTAATTGCAATTTACCATTACCTTTAAGTTTGTTTTAGATTGAGCATGCACCATTATTTGTCTTCTATGTCAATCCAAAGTATAAATTGCAAATTACTAGTCTTTTGAGTTTTTATTGGATTTGAGTATGCACCACTACTTGTCTTCCATTTCAATACAGTACAGAATGTTCAATTTACAATCGTCTTTAAGTTTGTTTTTGGATTGAGCATGCACTATTATAGGTCTTTTGCATGAATCTCCTCATCTAATATTTTATTACATTAATAAAAACGTTATGGTATTAAAAGAAAATCATCATCCCTAAACTAGAACATCCCATCTACTTACATGCTTCAAATATCATAATTGTAAACCTAAAAATCGTATCACACAAACAACACAGCGAAACTGTGGATGGACCAAAAGAACATTGAATTTGTAAAGGGTGTAAAATCAATTATGAAACACACTATCTTTTAACTTGGGTGTACTCAGCAGACTACAACATATTTGCAAGCAAATCTGATACGTAAAATGTTAAATCAAGACAAGAACAGAAAAACCTGATGTTCTGTTCGGTTTTGTAGGAACCGAGCATCAATAGAAGCAATTAGCTAAACAAAAAGTTACATTTTGATAGATTTTACTGCCCAAGTTAATCCATAAAAGTCATCTCATCTCAGTAGCATCATCCTGAAAAAGGAACAAATACTGTACATAACAGAGAAAAACACACCCGTATACTTAACCTAACTACGTATAAACACAAAGTCCTATTTTAATGGAATCTTGATTTGTAAGAGCAATCCCCTACATTTAATCAAGCTTGTGATTCAGCCTCCTGATCCTTCTTAGCAGGGCTCCCCTCCCAGGGAAAAGCTTGTCATCTCCTGGCTGCTCCTCCAACAGGGTCTTCACGCGGGGCTTCATGGGACCTCTTTTCAATTTCTGCCGCTCTCTCCGTGCCTCCCTCCTCATATCAACCTCTGACTTCAACCCACTAGAACCATCGTCATTATCCTTATAATCAAGCTTGACTTCAGTATTATCAGATACCAAACTTTCACTTACAGATGAGCGCATCAGTCCCTTTTTCTTCATCAGCAAATTCAACTTATGCTGATTTTTTGGGGTTGTCTGTAATCCTAGGAATCCTTTTACCCTTGGAAGTACCCAAAAGATTATAATCAATCTCAACCAGCTACCCCAAGGATCCCAACCAAATCTAGCAGAGAATCTAATTAAGTCTGGGATATTGGGAACAGAGGAGATTTTAGTAAGATTTTTCCACTCCCCCTTATTGCCTCGTCAAACTTCTCCCATTCCATCCTGTCCCTGTAAACTGGGTCTTCCAGCACCTCTTCTGCCATGGTAGACCATCTTCCATCTGGTCGTATATTCTTCACCATCCACCTAAGGTACTTAGAGGGCAAGGTTCGAGCATTCTTCCCTTGTATCTTCCACAGTCTATTTTAACGTCCCTTGCAGGTATACCATCGAAGTAGCACGCCATAATGTGTTTCTGATTCTGTTTCACCCTCCTATTCTTAAGCCCCCACGAACCATGATTTGAGATGGGAATGCATTCCTCCAAGAAATCGACATGGATGTTGGGGAATATGAATGAGAATATGAAAAGTGAAAGGCCCGAGCCCGTGGCTGGGGTAGGACATTATCCATAACTGATCATCACTAGTCACTGGATGAATGAGAATGCCCTTCCGTGTCTTGATACCTGTAATATGCAAATAAAGTTAATTCAACCCTATCATCCTTAACGTGGCTTAAAGAAGAAGAGAACAAGTTTTGGGAAAGATTATCTCAGGATGGCAGTGGAGGGGTGTCACATTTTGGAGTTGAGCTTCTAGGCCTATGTAGCTTATACAACATGGTCATTTGCAATGGCATGAGAGCTTGGCCCAGGTCAGGCAACATCACTTGTAAAACATACAATGGACAAAGTGTAGTAGACTATGTAATTTGTTCTCAAAGTTTTATCCCCACGCTTCTCGAGTTTGAAATTGGAGATTGTCCTATCGAATTAAAGTCAGATCATAGTCCTCTCTTGGTAAAGCTTGGGACCGTCTTCAATCAGCAACAAAGGAATCAAGCTCATCACACGCAAAAGGCATCTCAAAAACAGGGAAAAATCATTCTTAGTAAAGAGAATCAGGGAATATTTGTTGCAGCCCTTAAACAACAATTGCAAATAATGAGGAAAGACACAGAGAACACGGCGTCCAAGGGACCGAGTGGTTATATGTGTAGTAGTCTGCTGATATCTTTAATTAAAAAGGCTCTAACTGTATGTGAGAGATCTAAGCCTAGAAAGAGAGCGGCAAATACTTTTCCAACAAATCCGTGGTATGATGAAGAGTGTAAAGCTGCCAAGAGAGCTTTGAAAGAAAATGGGATGAACAAAGAAAATAAAAAGGTTTATGAGAGAGATCGGGTACAACACAAAAAAGAAAGCTATGTGTGCAAGAGAAGGACAGAGCTAATTTCTCTTGGAAAACACAATCCCAAAGGTTTTTGGAAGGAGCTACAACAAAAGAAAAAATACATAGAAAATAATATCACAGGTGCGCATTGGTTAGAATACGCGAAGACCCTTTATGAGCGTCCTCAACAAAAAGATGTCCCTCCCATAATTGAGACTACGATTGAGCTTTTCTCGGTAGAAGATATCAAGCAGGGCATAAAGAATCTGGCAAGTGGTAAAGCTCAAGACATCGATGGTCTGCAAGCTGAATTTTTAAAATGGGGGGTTGAGGTCCTCACGCCGCACATCAGAAAAATATTCAATGATGTCAACCAGAATGGCTTTCCAACAGAGTGGACGACTAGCGTTGTTATTCCTCTATTTAAAAGTGGTGACGTTAATAACCCGTCCAATTATCGCACCATTATGATCAACCCTCTTCTTGGAAAATTATTTGGAGGCATGATAGAACGGAGAATCAGCAGTTGGGCCGAAAGAGAGGGTAAAAGAGCAAAAGGGCAAGCGGGTTTTCGACCTAAGCACTCAACAATTGATCATTGTATCACTCTTAGGCATTTGATTGAAAAAGTTTGGGACACCCAAGGAGAAGAAGCTTTTTGTTGTTTTGTTGATTTCAAGAAGGCTTTTGACACTGTGCCCAGAAAGAAGCTTTGGGATAGGATGGAGGAACTTGGGATTCCAGATGAGTTTAGAGCAGCAGTTCATAAATTGTATGAGCAGGTCAGAGCTAAAATTAGAACCAGAGAAGGTATGTCCGAGTGTTTCGGCAGCAACATAGGTGTCAAGCAAGGATGCCCTCTTTCTCCCACGTTATTTGGTTTATACATTGACAAGCTTGAAGATTGGTTAAACAAAACTGAGGGAGGAGGTATTCAGTTAGCAAGTTATGTGGTGAAGTTACTTCTTTATGCTGACGACCTTATCCTAATTTCAAAAACAGCCCAAGGTTTGAGGGAACAGTTAAAAGCGCTAGAGCTCTTTTGTCAAGAAGTCGGGATGCAAGTGAACACCAGCAAAACAAAAATCATGATTTTCACCTTGAAAAGGAATGAGAGACAAAACGTCTTCCTTTTTGAGGGGAGCCCTTTAGAAATAGTCAATGAATACAAGTATCTTGGGATTGACTTTCACCACAAACTTAGCTGGGAGACTTGTAAAGCAAAAAGGATTCAGGGAGGTTGGAAAGCTTCTTTCCTACTTCAAAACAGGTGCAGGGAAGCTGAACTTTGGGACTGGAAAACTAAAAAAACCCTTTTTGGTTTGTTGGTCACCCCGGTTGTTCTATATGGCTGCGAAGTTTGGGGAAGTAGCATGTCAAATCATGGGTGGAGACAGATAGAAAGAATCCAGAAACATCTAATCACAAGCTCGCTTAAAGTCAAATCAACTGTTCCTTATGAGATCTTGTTGGCGGAAGCGGGTTCTTTCTCGCTGGAAGCATCGGCAATAACTCGGATGATAAGCTATCTGAAAAAAGTTGAAAACATGGACAACCTTCGCTGGCCCAAAATGGTTGTAAACGACACTTTGGAACGCAGAAAGAAAACATGGATGAATCAGAATAATAAATGGATGTACAAATGGGGCATCAACATGCAGGAGTGTCCTAACAGCAACAAGGAAATAAAAAATTATGTGATAGAAAAGTTCAGGACTGCCATGTGGACAGGTCAGATTGGTCGGAAGAAAGCGCATTATATTAGAGAATTCAATCTCACTGGGGAACATGATGAAAAAGCTTATCTAGGGACGGTTATCAAGGGTAAAGCAAAAATTCTAGTGGCGCAGTTAAGAACTGGATCACATCATCTTCGATGTGGCGGTAGATGGACTATTCCAAAGGAAGATTGGGAAAGGAGAATTTGTCTCTTCTCGCAAAGAAAGGGGTCGTTGAGAGACAGAATGGCATTTTGTCATGGAATGTTCTGCATATGATGATATCCGTATTCAGTATAAAAACAATCTAAAGGTGGACAGACTAGAGGAACTCTTCGAAGGAACAAAGCTTCCAGCGACAGCAGGCTTTATCTTCAAGATTCACAACCAAGAGCGGATATTGAAAAGAGTTTGAAATCGATTAAATTATCTTGTTTCGTGGTCCCATAGACTCTTTAGTCTCGTGGACGTCATTAAAATCTTTCATTTCATTTCATTTCTAGGCTGAAACTGAAAAACAAGTAATTAGCACAAACCCCAATCGCTTTTATCCGATTTTGGACCAATAAAGTGAAAATTAAATCAATACTCAACACTATGAAAAACACAAGTTTTCATCCAAATATCATCATTCATAAACCCTTATGGAATATTTTAGAACAATTTGTTTCCACCCAAATATCACTCTTGAATTCATTCATAATATTTATAGACCCTTTTGGCATATTTTAGAACAATTTCCATCACAAAAATCAAGATACTAGTTGGAAAATTATTTAATAACAAAAATACAATGAAGAGAAATAATTAAAATGAGGGTTTCCAAATGTGGGGGAAGAATAAATGGTGGAGATTGATCCATGTAAAATGTGGATCAATGGTGGAGAATTGGTGTGAAGGATGGAGAATTCTAGAAATTTAAAGAAGCCTCCATTAAATTAAAAAATTCAATGGAGGGGGAGGAAAATATATCTAAATTTTTGAATAAAAGGAGGGAAGTTAAGTTTGGAGATGTTTCTAGAAATAAGCCTCTAGTTTTAGAGGTGGAGCATTTGATTAGGCTAGGATTAGGTGAGATTAATTGTGATTAGGGAAGTGATTTGATGGAGAAGCTAGGTGTAAGATAGGTGTAGAGTAGGTGGGTCGGATAATGGGGATTAGTGATAGGATAATAAGATATTAATAATGGATTAAACGATTAAAGGATGAGATGGGATTATTGGGTGAACAAATAAGAATATTTGAGATAATGATGTATATGATGATAGGGATTAATAATAATTAATCTCATGATTAATTATTATATGGTTAGTGATGGGGGATTAATAATGTATAATAAGTGTTTTATTTATTGGTTAAGTATGTTGACATTTTATATGTCTACATTTTGCCCCTTTTCAAGGGTTATTACGTAGAAGAATGACCGTTTAAAGAAAGAAGGATGACTTATGATAGATTGTAAGGGTGATGCCCCCTCGAGGGGTTGGCCAAAGAGGAAACAAGTTGGGTGACCGCTCGAAAGAAAGGGAAGATCATGTGAATGAGGGTGTAGAAAGTGATGATATTAGGAGGAATATGATGCCCCAACCAAGGTGGCCAAATAATAAGATGCCCTGGTGAAGGGGGGTTAGATTGATTGGATGGCCAAGCCAAGAGGATGAAACCAAATGGATTGATTAAGTTGATTAGAGGAATAGGATAGAGAGAATTAGAGGATTATTAGATTGATTCAAGGGGTTGGATTATAGGATGCCCCTGCAAGGGGTGAGATTAAGGATATTGGTTTTAAGAGTCAAGGATTGTTGAAGTTGATTAGATGCCCCGATCACGATATATGAAAGGGGTTAGGGTTGATTGTCTAACGAATCGGAGGATTACCCAAACGTAGACATCGGGATTCGAACTTGGCTCGGTGGACCATAGATGGATTTAATTGATTTTAGTGCCATCAACCACGCACCTCTTACGCTCCGGGCTTAGATATGTAGATTAATTGGATGTTGGTTTGGGGTAGTTAGGTGGTGAATAATGCTTAAGAGGATGGATGGATGATCAAATGGGAAAAGGAGGGTGTTAGACAAGTAAGAGAGGATAATGAAAGGGGGTTAATGTTGTCAAAATTTGTCCACATTGTCATCATTAGCAGTTAGGGTAATGTGGCATAGAAGGCATAGAGCCAGGTGCAATAGGGTATAAAGAACATGACGCTTAAGTGGCTAAATGTCGTTGTCCTCATATCATTGGACCATGCAAAATAGAAAGAAACCAAAGGGGCCTCATATCATCAAACAAGAGAAAAAATAATCATTAAACAAACATCCACAAGCATACATGCAGAAAGAGGGATGGAATGGATTTGGGATGTGAGTATGAAAATTGATCAATTTGTGCGAGGTTTCTACGATTTTTATTTTTTTGGATGTTTATGATTTTTTTAGTTTTTTGGATTATTAAAAATTTAATTTTTTTGGATTTTTACGAATTGTTTAATTTTTATGGTTTTTTATGATTTTTAAAATTTTTTTAGATTTTTATGATTTTTTTAGATTGGATTTTATTATTTGTTAATTTTTTTGGAGTTTTACGATTTTTTAATTTTTTTGGATTTTTATGATTTTTTAATTTTTCAAAATTTTACAATTTGTGGGTGATGATTGAGGAAATTTGGGCGGGGTGGGAGGAAACTAGAGGAAAAATGAGCAAATGGGGTGGGAGAACGGGTGTTAGAAGTGTTTTAGGGCATTGTGGTGGGTATAAAAGGGCTTCGAGGACCACTTAATGAGTCATTTTCACTACACATAAGTAGAGAACACGATGGCCTATGCGAAGATTGCAAATCACCGAGTGAACCGAGTGAGGAGTTACCATTAGTGATAGTTGATAAACCTGCGGTAGTACCTTGTGGTTTTTTTATTTTTCATTTTGTGTGTTTTTAAGTTTTTTTAGGGTTTAGGATGATTTTGAGGCGCAAGGGGGTAGGAAGAGGCTCCTATGTGCCAAAAATGGTGTCTATGCGTTAGAAATGGCGCATATGCATCGCTGTGGGAGGGTAGGATAAAGTTTGGAGCCTATGCCCCTAGGAGGGGACAGTTTTGCGCGCTCATGAACCTGGATGGGGTGAGGTTCTGGGGCCTATGTTGAACTTGTGGCGCCTATGCTTTAGGGTTTTGGCGCATATGCGCCCGAGAGAGTTAGGTTGTGGCACCTATGCACCGTGGTGGCACACATGCATGCACCGTGGTGGCACCTATCATGCTAGAGTTTTGGCACATATGTCGTGAATAGTAGCACCTAGGAAGGCAAGTAGGAGAAATGTAGTTTAGTGGCGCCTTATGTTGGACTTGTGTTTTAGGGTGTTTAGGGGTAGAATAGTGATGGGTGGGGCTAATATGTGTGGGTGGATGTGTGCGGGTGGTTTTAGATATCGTGCAAGTTAGACATCGTGCAATC
The DNA here is from genome assembly GCA_018340775.1 of Taxus wallichiana var. yunnanensis. Classification (NCBI taxonomy): domain Eukaryota; kingdom Viridiplantae; phylum Streptophyta; class Pinopsida; order Cupressales; family Taxaceae; genus Taxus; species Taxus wallichiana. The sequence goes on along the minus strand of CM031242.1, from coordinate 727,879,687 downwards.
GATGACATTGAGGAGGTTATTTGGGGATTTGATGAGGAGTTGGAGGAGGAGGAGGCTTCACTATTACACATGCTCGGGTTATTGCATGTAACGAGGATGCTCGGATACAAGCAGCATCGAGGGTTAGTGATTGCGTCGGTGGAGAGATGGCATTTAGAGACCAACACCTTCTAAATGCAAGACAAGGGAGATGATGGTGACCACTGAGAGCATTTGCAGTATATACTAGATCCCGGTGGAGGGGGAGCGGGTGGTGGCGCGCATGAGCAGAGCCCAAGCGCGATGGGGTTGTTGATAGATGTAGAGGACACACTCCGTCGAGGACCGAGGATCGACTTGGGCTTGTATTTTAGAGGGGATTCGATGGAGCAAATTCGAAGTTGTTGTGTTCTTTGATTAGCTACATTTTGTTGCCCGATGGAGGAGACTATTATTTTAACATTGGTTTTTGGATGTGGTTTACTCAATGTGGTCATTTTTGAGACTGTGTATGTATGGACACCCGCAGATTAATGTGTTTATATCATGATTTACACAAAGCAATTTATCGAGGAGGCAAAGTAGTATTGGAGAAGGAATCATATTTCAGATTTGGAGTTATAACCATATAGTTGTAGGTAGGTCGATTGACATCCAAAGATTAAGATCGGGATGGTGAGCCTTCAAAAGATATACATATGACACATACACATGGGCAAGAGAGAGCATCTAAGAGAGATGGATCGGCATAGCAGAGAGGATATATGAGTTCGCAGTAGGGGCATTACATAAGCAACCATATCGGCAAAGATGAGGCATAGGCGGGACACCAAGTTTAGTTGAGTAGGATCCCGACACCATATTACTTGACAGAGGGCCATCCATACATGGTATAAGCGATATCGACTAGATCACATTTTGCGAAGTTTGGCATCTGGGACATTCTTATAGATGGCCATGTGTTCGCACGAAATACACGGGAGTTTGAGGATTGGGGTGTTTCTATTCTGAGATGTAGCCAAATTCAGTTTTGATGATGTACATGTTATTCGATGGGTACCTTTACCATTGTAATGGATCAGGTACAAGACATGGGTACGATGAGTGGTGGCATAGGGATCAAGTTGCTGCACCGACACGACCGCCAGAGGGATGAAATTTGTACATGGTCGCAGAGATAAGTGTATGAGGGTGCCACATGGACATGCATTAGTAGTTCATGTGTCCCAAGTTAGGCATGAGGAGGAGGAGCTACAACGAGCACCACCGGTGATTATTTTGGGTGTCAACCAATTGATCAACAGAAGTGATTCATTCACCCATACAGGATGCACCTGCCAGAGTTCGGATAGACAGGAGGTGGATGTGATGGAGGTTGATGATTCTATGGGGTCGCATTACTAGCTGTTATGCCACCATGGGGTGATATGGCAGACCATATGGGACAAGTGTTATAGGTACAAGACCCTCGGGATCATCAGGGCAGTCAATTGGGATCGGATGATACAGGTGTTGAGTTACTGAGTGCTCAAATTGATAGATAGGAGGCTAAGGCCCATGTGCAAGCAATGGAGATAATGGGGTAGAGGAGTAGAGGGGCGGCATGAATGATAGAGATACGGGATTTGAGGAGGACGGGGAATATGTTGTCAATTTTGGTGAGTGGGGTGATGACATGGGGGAGAGGATGGCAACAAATATAATTCACTTAGAGGGAGAACGAGATAGGATACAACAAACATTTGATGGTCTAAGACAGGAGATATATCATGTTATACGGCAAGGACCCTGGACAGATACCATCGTCGGTGGGATACTATAGGGATAGTCATGGTCCATTGGATACAATAGCGAAGGCGAGTGACAGTGTGTCACAAAGTGCTACACAAGGAGTTACACAGGGGGCTACACATATGGGACCACCGAGGACGGTGACATGGGGTCATTACTAGGCCCTAAGCATAGAGATGCACTATTATGAGTGCATTGTGACACATCGCTACCAGAGGAGCGTTGTTATGCGAGTATTTGGTGGAGAGGAGATCGGCACATCGACGACATGGTGCACTTCCAAAGTGTATTACAACCGAGACCGATGGAGCAAGAGATGATATGGGCAGCTCGGCACAAAGATGAGTGTCGATATATATATATTAATCGCAATGTATATGTATTATTTTTGTATATGATGATCATGAGGATCACGAGTTTTTGATGTATACGTGTATTTTGATGATACATATGTATTATTGGATTATGCGGATGACATGTATTATTTTGTGATGAGCCATTGGATATGAGGATTATGATTATGATGATATGATGATTATGATGTTGTTGATGAGATGATGATGTACTTTTATTTTTATTTGTGATGGGATATGCTTACGGTATTATTTGTGGTCTTTATGATGATGATGGCATGAGTTAATACTTTTATTGTTGATGAGTTTAGATGTGATTTTTATAGTGATGTGATGACGTATTATTTTGGATGGTTTAGACATTTGATATGGCTATTTAGATGATGTGGTGGTATAGTTTGTATTATGATGATGATGTTATTTGATTATTTTGATGGTTGTATGATGAGACATATGCATTATGGTGATGATGGTATTTGATTATTTTGACAATCATGTGTGATGTTTGATAGATGAGTTGATATGGATGACATGATGACATGTTTTATATTAATTATTGTTTATATGATGTATCGATAACTAAATGATGGTGGTTTTTATATCATGATGGCTATTTAATTGTGCACTAGTTTAGTTGTGAGTGTATGGTGATGTGATGAAATTAGATGATGTGTGGATATGATTCAATTTTGATGTAATAATGTTGGATGATGTGTTTATGGAATTATAGTTAGATGAGTAGATTAGGCAATGATGATGTTTTTAGATGATGAATTAACGAAGTTTTGATTGTGTTAGGTGATGATGTGATGATTATGGGATATGTATAATGATGATGATGGTTTTTTAGGTTTTTATGTATTGTTTATGGATGATGATGTTGATTATGTTAGATGATTAGATGTGATGATGTTTATTTATTATTATGGTTATGTTGTGAAGTTTGTTAGGTATATGGATGGATGTCATGATTTATTATGAGATGTACTATTGTGGATAGTAATTTGTGGTATTTTAATATTTATGTGGATAATGTGATGATTTATTTACATATGGTAAATGTGATGGATACTTACAATGTTATTAAAGAAAAATTTAAAATGTAATTTGAATTGTACAAATATTTACAACATAACCGCCACACGAAACATGTGGGATAAAGCAGAGAGAAAGGGAACCCGATTGCAAAGGGAATAAATAGCGATAGTGGGTGGATGGGGGATGAAGAGAAATGAAGGCCTCGTGATCTTACGAGGGTTGCATTTCTTGGCATCGACTTGGATTCTTCTTAAGCCTACGGTTCCCAAAATATTATGTAGATGGTGCGACCTTGGATAGGATTATGATGGTGTTCCAGTCATGACAGATCCATTGCTTCATAGTGAGGATCATAAGAAGTCTAAATTTTAGAGCGTAGGAAATGAATGTGGATAAGGATGGAAATATGAGTATGGATGAAGGTATTTGCCCCCTAGAGTGATGATTGCATTTGTAGGGTACTAGTGGACATAAGATCTAGTTTACCATGACACTAGAAACCAGTTTTCATCGTGGTACTTGCCTAAAGTGCCACCGAAGTGGTTTTTACCATTGGACAAATTATTTTTATTTTTATTCATTTTTTTTTTTTTTATTTTTAGGCTTTGGGCATTTTTGGTATTCAAACATGCACCGTGTCTCGTATCTAAAAGAACCCGGTTGTTTGAGACAACAATGGAACCGTATCCAAGTTGTGGGACCTTGCACGCTTGAGACGGATCTCGGAGAAGGTTGGTTCCTCTACCTATCTCTAATGCTATTGTTACTCCTAATGCTGAAAGCAAATCCTAGACTAAACATGCCAAGGGACCAGGGATAGAAGGATGTGCAGAAAGGGGAAATCCTAAGCTAAGGAAGGCGATAGCACTAAAAAGAAAGGGTTGATCTCTCTCCACGCGGTGAAGGAAACAAAGAGGGTGTGGGAGAAGAGGGCGGACAACGCGCACCACAAATCAACACGCGGGCTCGGCCTTCCAGGTGAATGCAACACATGAACATGGGGAATGCAAGTGGAATACGCACAACATGCCATAAAATGCAAACAGAGAGGTGAGATGCAATGAAAATGAGAAAGGGAAGACAAGAGTTCCACAAAACATGATTTTATTACTTAAGGGACGTATAATCATTTACATTCACAGTAGGAGGTGAAAACACACCGCAAATACCACGTCAAGTGCGAAACCCATGGGAAGTCGGCCACCATTTTGGCATGGTGCCATTACAACAAAGAGGGATCCTTTTTACAAAGTAAAACTTTGTTATTTATAGAAGAAGGAGAGAAAAGAAGGAGAAAAAGAGGGAAACTCATATTCAAATCTACAACCACCAACAATAAGTGATAAATGTCTACAAATCGACTATAAGGTTGTCGATGCGCTTCCCGTGTCTATTTGGCATGTGGAAGAAGGAAGAAAGCAAGATCTGATTGAAATTTGGTGGTTGAGGTTGATTAGATGTATGCATTGATGATCAGAAAGACGTTTCCCTATTTTCCACCTACCAAATCCCGCCTAGATTTAAATTTGAATAGTCCAACGTGTAGCTTGTGTCGCCACTCTCGACAAGCCAGTGTGCAACCGATATGAGTGTTGTAGTAGAAGTTATGGTTGTTAGAAGTCTACAGGTTGCTCTGACACGCAATGACACATGGCGCACACTGATTGACTGAGGAAATCGGCCAATTGTTCATCTGTTTTGTCTTTTCTACCACGTGTCATGCACTAGTTGGTTGTCTAAATTTAGTGCCCTATGGCGCGCTTTGATAGGTTACATGTAGCACACTCAAGTCTGATAGATACATGGCGCAATGACTAGCGCAGAAGACTCAAGGCGTGAAAGCAAGAGGTGCAAAGGTGCACGTGTGAAAGATAGGCACGCGAACGTAACACACATGATAGGAAAGAAGGCATACTTGCAGAAGGCAAGTATGGAAGCAAGGCGTGAGCATCCAACTGCGAAGACAAGAAGAAAATGGGCACGTGGGAGTTTAGTGTATGTAAGTGTGCAAGAGGAATGTCAGGGACTTAGCCATTTTGGAAGGCAAGTTTGTAGAGGTGCGCACAGGGAGTGCACAGAAGATAGAAGAATGAATGAAGGGGAGGCGTAAAGCAAGAATGTGAGGAGATAGAAGAATGAAGGGGAAAGGAAGTAGGAAGAAGGAAACAGTGGTGTATATGGGTACAGAAGAACTGCAGCCAACAAAATGTGCCAAAGAAGCAAACTTGAGTGCACGTAACTTGACATGTGAAATGTTAGAGTCATAATAACATATAAGTTATCCAAATAACTAGGAGAGATATTTGGATAACAGCACTTAGGCGCATAAGCGCTTGAGATGCATAATGTTCATGGGCTCATCCAACTCATACCCATCCTAAGTAGCAAGCTTATAAGCACTCGATCTGAACTTGGAGATGACGATGTAAGGTCCGAGCCAATTAGATTCGAACTTGCCTTTCTTTTCATGGTCGACATTAGTGTTACGCTGATTTTCCTCGAGGACTAGATGACCAAATTTAGATTTGCGGGTTTTGATGCGCTTGTTATAATGTCTGCAGAGACGATTTGGATAAGCTTTGAGATTTTCCAGGCATGGAGGCATTTCTTGTCTAGAAACTCAAGTTCTTGTAGGTGATGCACTTGATATTCCTCATCATCAATGAGGTGTTGGAGAGAAATGTAGAGGGAAGGGGGCTTGATCTCAACATGTAGGATTACTTCAAAGTGTTGAATATCGTAGACACAAAATCATGCACTCTAGGCATTATTTAATCTCGGTCTCATACTACTATTTATACAATTTTTGAGTGAAGAAAATACTAATTAACCCGTGTGCTTTTGCCATTTTACTCTTTTGTTGTCATCACATTGTCGACCTCCCACATGTAATTGCGCCACTCTATTTTTTCATTTTGCATCATTCTACCTCTAACTAGGCGCCCTGTGCGCCCGGTCCCATTTGGTGTGCTTTGAGCCTTTTACACTTTCTCACCACTTTTTGGGCACTTTTTAACTTTTTGAGCTTTTTATCTTTTAGTGTTCGGCCTTTTCAGAGTTAATTACGAAATTAGAAAAAGAGAACCATATAAATATAAAGTTATGAGACCATAATGAGGGACCAAACACTAAGCACTAATATCATCACCTAAGGTTACATCCATCAAAGGCTCCATTTACATCCATCTAGCTCTATCACAAGGCACAAGGTGGTTCATCTGCATCACACTGCATAGGAGGGAAGTTTATTCTATTCCATCCACCATTTTATTACATTTCTACACATAGTTATTGCTCATTACTTTCACAAAGTGCAACTGGCACAAGAGCACCTAGGGCATGATTGCACACACACACACACATAAAACTACATCGTTATGAGATGTAGTGTAGTGCTTAGTTAGTAAGTCCACCATTGTGGCCGTTGAGGATAGTCTGACCCCTTCATATGCATCTTTCTTTTTTAGGGATTTGATGCTCGTCTTTTGCATGTGATTCCTTATTACAGGTATTATAGCGACATCTGATGAAGTTCAACAAAGTTAGTGCGATAAGAAGATAACACATGAAAAGATCCAGTGACATCTCAAAGGAGGGTTTCAGCTATTTCTTGCACCAGGGTGTCCACGGCGCCCTGTCCCTCTCCATGCACCCCCAAAGTGTAGCCAGAGAGCTTGGGTTTATGCCAACACCTTCATTGAATCAACTAAGCTCTTTCTAATCCTCTTTGCACTTTAGGGTTTCATATTTTCATAGCTTAGATTATTCTAGTCACTTTCTTTATACATTTATCTATTATCCATTGTTGTTCTTAATATTATATTAAGCGATAATAGTTCCACATTTTACTTAATCAAAGACGAGAGAATATTGGGTGGAGCTAGTGAGGGTGTGGATGGATTTGTGATAATCCCATAAGGTAGGATATATTTATGTATGCCAATCCCGTCCTGCTTGACAGGCAATTTTACCAAGGATGTGTTTTAGTGTTTTATTGGATGCTTCATATTAGCCATTTCCTTGCGGGTAATATGGGGTGAAAAATTTAAGTTTGATGTTGAAATGGTCACAAAGTTCATAAACTTCTCAATTTTCAATGGATTTTCCATTGTCCGTGATAAGAGTAGATGGAATACCATAACAACAAATGATGTGATTAAGGATGAACTTAGAGATTTGTTTTCCAATAACATAGGTAAGTGGGATAACACCGAGAAAAAGGGGGTATGGCCACTTCAAAATGCATGAAATGGGATAAAATGGAGATGAAGAGGGTGGACAAAGCACCACATGCTACACAACACTCAATACACCATTTCCATAAGCACAACATCATGTAAGTTTACAATGAGAACAAAAGAATGCACAAAATACCTGTAAGCATGAAGAAACATCAGCTATATGTCAAGCCTTTGAAGTGTTCTTTTGGGGTATAGGAAGTGGAATACTTGGGCCATATTATCTCTCATGATGGTGTTAAGGTGGATCCTCACGAGATCCAAGCCATGGTGGAATGGGAAGTCCCAAGAACCCTTAATAATTTACAAAGTTTCTTAGGTCTCACAGTACTATCGCATATTTACAAAAAAACTATGGTAGTATAGTAGCACCACTCACAAAATTATTGAAGAAATACTCTTTTCATTGGAATGACGAATCTTCTAGGGCATTTGAAAAATTAAAGGTGATAATGTGCACCACTCAGATTGGAAACCCTGATTTCTCCAAGACCTTCATAGTTGAATGTGATGCTTTAGGAAATGGGATAGGGGTAGTATTTATGCAAGAAGGACATCCCATAACATTTGAGAACCGATAACTAAAAGGAAATAATTTTTAAAGCCCACCTACGATAAGGAAATGATGGCAATATTACATGCAGTCAAATAATGGAGGTCATACTTGATGGGTAGACACTTTAAGGTAAAAACTGATCATGATAGTTTGAAATACTTCTTAGAACAATGACTATCTTCAAATAAGCAAAAAAATGGGTCGTCGCAAAATATGTTGGGTTATGAATTTGAGATTATTTATAAGAAAGGGAAGGAAACTATGGTCGCGGATGCTCTATCTAGGAGGACTAGTCCACAAAGCATTTTTATGTGCCATCTCTATACTAAAGGAAGATTGGGTAGATCAAACAAGGGAATAATGGTAGAAAGATGAAGCAACCCATACTCTCATTCAAAATCTCCAGAAAGATCCAACCATATCTGAACATTTTATATGGAAGGGGGATACATTGTGGTATAAATATAGTTTATATTTTTGTAATAACTCTACACTTAAACATCATGTTATTTTAGAGCTCCATTCTTCTCCACTAGGTGGTCATTCTAGGTTCTTGAAAACTTATCATAGAGTTAAGAAAGATTTCTTTTGGGAGGGGTTGAAAGGAGATGTTAAGAAATTTGTGGCAGAATTTTTGGTGTGTCAACGTAATAAGGTAAAGACCATTAAGACACCAGGTCTCCTCCAACCATTTTCTATTCTTAGCGAGAGATGGGAAGAGGTATTGTTGGATCACGGGATTGCCTAAATTAGAAGGAAAAGCGTCATCATGGTCGTGGTGGATAGACTTACCAAGTATGCTCATTTTGTGCCCGACTCATCCTTTAACAACTAATACATGTGCCATCTCATTTATGGACACGATTAAAAATCTCCATGTACACGACCAAAATTGTAGTAATTGATTGTGATTTGATATTTACAAGTAATTTTTGGACTGGTTTGATGTCTTGTTTGGGTACCCAATTGGCCCAAAGTTCATCTTATCATCCTCAATCGGATGGGCAAACCGAGGTGGTAAATAAATGTTTGGAGGATACCTTGATGTTTTACTTGAGATAAACAAGAATGTTGGGTGTAATGGTTGCCACTCGTAGAATGGTGGTATAATACTTTCCTATTGGGCGATGAAATCCCAATAGTTCCACCGGAGGAAGATGTTTAAGATGTGTAGTTTTTATCTATTTGTTTTGGATGTGTGTGGAAGATGTGAATGCAAAGTATTAACCTCCTAGTTAGACTATGTTATCAAGCAATATGAGAAGGATTTTTTTAGTCCTAAAATCGAAATGTGAAATTTGATGAGGTTAAACAAACAAGAAAAGATATACAATGCAAAAGGAGTAAATATGGACAAACGAGGAATACGGATAACATTATTTTCCTTTTTATTTTCAAGCAATCAAATATATTATTGATCCATGCAAGAACTCCACCAAATGAGCAAGCAAAGGGAATCTACTAGCTACAAGGTTAGTAGAAAAGGTATAGAAGAAAATGGAAATGAAAAATAATGAAAAGACTCACCAAAGAAGGGTGGTCCCACTGGGTGTGCCAGAATCTTGAACCGATCTTCTCATCCTTGTTTCAAATTAGTGAAATGGTAACAAGAAAACAAACAACTCTAATATGAGAGGGTTTAAGGTACCTCTAGATGAGATGACTATAAATACGAGTGCAACAAAGAGATCCTCCTTGCAGTGAGCTTAGTAACCTACACAACAAAGAGAGAATCAACAAAAAAGGATTAGTAGATTGGATAGTGGGTTTCCCAACAATGTTGGTCTGAGAAGTGAAAACTTCCTAGGATGGATGCCAACCCACTTTTAGATAAAATAAAGTAATGATGGATCTGATATGATGCAATAGAATCTGAGATAAAACAGAAAGCTAAAATGCAACAGATAAAGTAAAATGTAGATCTAATCTAAGTAAATGCAAACCAAATCAAACCTGATTGGGTGAAAACAATTACCTAAGGCTCACATAACACAATCGATAGTGATCGGGAAAGTGTGAGAAGGAAAATGCATAAAAGTAGATCCGAAAGACTTCTTGAAGCTTGACTTGGAGTTGATCTAAACTGGGGATGATGTTGAGATGTTGTGAGAAGACTTGATCTGATGAAAATAGAAAGGATGAAAGATAAGAATTGTTTGACATGGTCGACGGTGGACCGGTCCAGATTGGCGTTTAATCTGATCCCGAAAGGATCTGGAGCTATAGGTGTTCGAGAATGGCAATATTGGAAGGTCTAAAAGGCTATAGGCTAAAAAATTAGGGTCCAAAATGGAAAGGTGGCATATAATGAGATGGAAAAACACCGAGTTGATGGTGACCGAGTAAGATTTATGGTAATCGGGGAAGTAATAAGGGTTTGATGAAGGGAAATGGGTTGGAAATAGAAGATGAAATAGGCTAAATAAATGGTAGGTGAATGACACGGTTGGGACAACTTATAACCTATAAAGAAACTAATGTAAAGATGATGAGATGGATAAAAGACTTCAACAAGATTCAACTCTCCAATATCTCTAATGGAAACAATGCAATATTTCCAAAGTAACTTGAAGATGATAGAACGGTTCCAAAGAAGACAGAGAATCACAATGAAATTTGTAAGATAGTTTCAGCTCTCAAAGTTGTATCCTTGAAGAAGGAGGGGTGAGGGGGTACTTATAGGGTCGACAGAGACCCGGATAGGTCATTGGCGATTGGGGAGGACCCTTATTCGGGTGGTGGAATGATGGCCAACTCGATAGAAATGTGCCTAAAGAGGGTGGATTACGGCTTTAAGGTGTTTAGGTAGGTTAGGATTGTCTAGGGATGATAAAAAGGTAGGTGAGAGATATGAAAATATTAAATAAAGGAAAAGGAGAGGTAAATTTATTAAATTAAGGTGATTGTATGCTTAGTGATAATAAGAGGAGTGCTTAGGGAGGATAAATGGATCATGGGATGATTTAGGGATAACTAAGATTAATTAATGGATTAGGGGATGATTTAGGGATGATGTTTGGGGAAGATACATTAAGAATGAGATTAGGATAAGATTAAGATGAGAAATGATAATTAAAATCAAATTTAGGAGGGAAAGGGGATTTAAATGGGAAGGTAGGTATATATGTTATAATGATGACAAATAAAGAGAACGTGGGGGAGGGACTAGCGATACCAAAAATTGGTGTCTATGGCATTCACAATGTTCGCTATCAAAACACCGGAAGGAAATCCTCGTCATGGTTGTCACCGCAAACGACTTCTTTGATCAAAAGGTATGGGTCCTATAGCTTTCCACTTTCTCCTACATCCGAGTATCTAGTTTCAATCTTACACCATGAAGGTTACCACGGTATCCGGGGACAAGATTGTATTGTTTGAGTAAGCTCAAGAACCGGAAGAGGAAGAACATCCTTTTCCCATCTCCCTTGGAATCTTCTCTTATAAGAGTTTCAAAGTGATGCCACACACCGGAAGTTACTTTCACACCTCCGAGATTATACCATACACCGGAAGTTACTTGAAGTTACTTCGACATCCGAAGTGATCCAGATACTTTTCACCTTCCTTAATCATATCATGTTCCACAGATTGAAGACTACTAGGTGAATTACATAGATGAATTTGAAGTCAAGGAAAGAGACCACATACGAGATGACCATCAGTTGCAGATGAAGAAATTCAAGTTTGATTGGTATGAGGACAATATTCAAGATGACGGCACATATTTATATGATCCATAATATCAGCAGTAAAGGCCTCACCTCTTCCACAAGTGACATGGAGTGTCTGCAAGTCGGGAGACATATATGAGAAGACCAAGGTTGTCATTAAAAGGTCAAAGGAATGGTTCAGAAAAGAATATGGAAACCTCCATCGCATCGGGATATTTCCCCACTCTTCAAAGACAGAGACATCTCATCACTCCTCTTCAAAGGTCATCAAGAATTCTTCAACTCGGTTCATTCTAAAGAGAGTTCAAAGTGCAATGCGGTGGAATTAGAATCCGGGCTTACTACAAAAGGTTGCACAAGAAGGTTAGAAAAACATATGATCTTGTGGTAGAAATGGAGCTTGGGAGAACAATCTAGTACATCCTCTAGTCCCTCGGCATCCCCAGAGCTTCCCACCTTTCATCGTCATTCTTGTTCCTCTTACAAAAGATGTATATTCTCAACCCGAGCAAGAAATAACAATCATGTTAGTTGTTGAGCCCGAGACAAATGAAATGTTCCCTTCGATGGGACAAATGATCACAAAAGAGACTGTTATCACAAAAAGTAGCAGCACGATATTTGGCTATGTATATCTCTACTTTTTCCTAACATGGGACCTTTATCAAGTTGTGGGACTTGCAGACTTGAGATGAACCTTCGAGAGAAGGTTGACTTCCTCTTCCTAATCTAATGCTAAACTACTCCTACTCCTATAAAGGAAAATGCACATAACTAGTCCTAAAATAGCCATGTTAAGGGACCAAGGAGAGAGAGAGAGAGAGAGAGAGAGAGAGAGAGAGAGAGAGAGAGATGCATGGAAGGTAAATCCTAAGCTAAAAGGCGGTGATAACACCAGAAAAGGGGTGAGAGACACTCTAGTGAGGGAGAAAGAGAAGTAAATGGAGAAGGGAGAGGCCATACATAAGTGACATAGACCCAAAGCTTCATTTACCATATGTTCTCACATGAAACACAACATAATGAACTTGCAAGGAGAAATACATGCACAACACAATGCAATAAGTAAAAGAGAGGAAAGGTTGTAGCTAAAATGAGCAAGGATAGACAAATGTGTCACAAAACAAGATTTATTGCAATAAAAGTATGCACAGACCATTATAGTTGTAGAGGAAGGCACAAGAACACATTGCAAGCCCAAAATGAAGGTTTGATGGCTCACAACTGCTTTGGAACAAATTTTACAGAGTTCCATTACAGTTTTTAAATGTCCATCCTTTCAAAATGAAATATTTTTACAATATATAGCTCAAATGAAAGAGAAGGGAGAAAGAGAAGAGAGAAGAGAGAAGGGGAATAACTTTTTGTACTTCAACCACCAAAATTTTGCATTAAAATCCTCTACAAAGCACATGGGCACTTTACAAAGCCATCATTTAGTCTATTTCATCTTACGAAGCAAATGAAGACATGTTTCATCAATTCAGGTGGTTGAACTACCTGATTTGATCATTTGTGTGCCCAAACAATCTTCTTCTACCTCCAAAATCCATGTATGCCATTTTTACCAATAAATGACACCAAAATCATATTCGATGATGTCAAATTGAAGGGCTTGATGAGAGCTTTCCAACGATATAAGATTTGTCTGATTTGGAGCTTGGGATCAAAAGATATGGCCATTTAAAGATTTGCCTATGGGAGGCACATAAATATGACATGTGATAGCCTTTAATTGGTTTGGGGATTGGCCTCTGCCAAGTGTGCTTGCTTTTCCTTTTTCCAAGTGTTAGTCTCCCAATGGTTCACAATATCGGGCTTTATTTCCCTTCTCGCCATCTGTCCTTGTCCTTCACCTTTTCGGGTTGCCTTTATGAAAATACGGGCCAATAAAACTCTACCACATTCCTTCGGATGTCAGACTATCCTTTTCCTTTATCAGTCCATGTGACATGAGGACCAATGAAAAGGATCCATACTCCTTCGCATTCAGAACCTTGTCAAACCCCTAGAAACATGAGCCAATAAGAAACGACCATGTTTCTTCGTAATTTGCCCCTCGACTAACCATTGGGAAATGTGAGCAACCAAAAAGGCTCCACTCACTTCACATGTCAGTCCTTTTAATATTTAGCCTCTGACATCCATGAAAGATTAGCCAATGAGGAAGCTCCACACCTTGAAACCTTTTATAATCTTGTTAGACCTTTCTTAAAAACTTACGCACGACAATCATGCGAAAATACGAGCAAATGAGGAAGCTCCACATTTCCATAGTGTCAGAACCTGTCAGTATGTCTTCTTTGTGTTTTGATCTGATTGGATGGGCCTTCGCATTTGTTAGAATGTGAAAGGAGAGCTAATGATATGGTGCCATGTAGCCCTTCGTAGTGTATTTTCTAAGTCCGGGGGACTTAGAAACTTTTTGGCTTTTAGTTAGCTGTTAGTTGTCGCATGGGCCTGGACCATGGAGCTTTTGCCATGTGTCCCCGCTGATGCCGACGCTGAACTTAATAGGCATTTGAATGACGGTCGGATTTTATAACCAACCCGCCAATGTTTTAAACTACGCTCCCATGAGTTTTTGAATACCAATGGCCAATGCATTTGGGAAGTGCAAATTGATGGTCGTTTGATCGTCACAGACTTGTAAAAATGGCTAAGTCCATTTTTAAAGTTGTTAAAGCCAAAATAACCCTAGGGGGTAATTTTGGATAACAATTTGGTGACCTCTCGGGGTAATCTACCTACTAGATTAGATCAATAGCCTTATGCATCCATTGGGCATGGATTCAAGCCAAAAACTTAAAAATTGATCTACAACATTGAAATTTCTTACCTTGGGGCCGTATGAAGCATGAAATGAACTTAGGAAGGTTTGGAAGCTTGAATTTGATCTGTGGAGCTCCAAATGAAGCTTTAAAACTACTCCAACTATCTGATTTCACCATTAACACTGCTCAAACCTAACTAGGGCTACCTTGGTATGATCTTTAAAGTTTATTACTCGAGTATTTTGATTTAAAAGATTACAAACTATCCCAAAACATTGTATTTTGACCAAGGAAGAGATACGAGAATTATGATTGAAATTGATCCTTGGGGTTGAATGATTTAGCATTTAAGCTTACCTCATATCTGATTTGGCCAAGAAAGACTACTCGTTTCGAACTCGAATTGTGCAACATGTAAAAACTATATACAGAGTATGAAAAAACATACATGTTCCAAGAGGAAACATGCAGAGTGTGCATAAGCACTTATTCTTCAAAACAAACCTACCTACCCTACTCTAACCAAAACAAGGAAAAGCTAAACAAAGTCTGCAATAGGCTAGGAGAAATAACTTCCCTTCTTTACAAAGTGTGGCCATGTAATTAATTTTACAATGGACATGGCCTGTGATAAGAGTGGAAAACTATTTTCCACCCTTCCTATAGTATCAACAACAAATAAGATGAATGCCTCCTCGAGATGCTCATTATTTGGGTTCTTGAGGCTTTAGTGCCGACCTTTGGTACATCAAGATCATCCTCATGCTCTAAAGTGAGAATGATTGGTTGCAACTCTCCTTTTGGCTCCAAGCTAGCCAAATACCTGATTGGGCATGAGGCCTTGGGAACCAATGGGCTACTCCTTATGATTTTCACATTCCTTTGAAACTCATCCCCATGAATGGGGACATCTTGTAGACTTTCCTGAAGGTGGTTGTTTACATTGGATGGTGCTCTATTCTACCTCTACAAATGACTCTACCAAAGATTTTGCCTTTTCCAAAACTACCCTTTTCATGATGACTGATTTGGACTTGTTGTCATCATCTTCCTCCTCATCCATGACAAGTTCATCAATGACATCGATTGAACGAAAGAAAACAAGAAGATCTCAATAATATCTTCTTTATCCGTAACTCTCGAATCGATTTGTTCTCCTCCATGTGCTCCTCGATTCTCGATATTGGAGTTGATTGCTTCTCCACCTCTCGATCGACTCTACGGTTGGGGATGATCAACAACCTTTGCAAGGATAGTGTCATCATGCACACTACACTCGGAGCACAAAGACCGATGGTCATCACTTCCTTCTTCTTGATTTGTTGCTACTATAGAATCAACCTTCACCTCTTGTTCTTGGATCTCAACCTTCACTGGAGGCTTAACCATTAAGGACATTTGCTTGATATCAAACTTGGCATACCACTCTTTCAAGTTTCCTACCAATTATTCCCTTTTAAGCTCTCTTCATGTTCTTCTTCTCCTTTATTGATTTTATGATTTTGTTCTAGAAAAGATTTGGGACTACGAAAAGAGGGGTGGGTTGGGATTCAATATGGGTTTAGATATTACTTGAGGTGGTGGAGGAGGTCTTACAACTTCTTACTTTTAAGGAGGAGATGGTTTATTGGAAGGGAAAAGGGTAGAAAAATTGAGATGAGATGGAAGACTAGAAGATGGGGAAGTGGATTCCACAATGGGGGTAGTAGGTGGGAAGCTTGGAAATTGAAACTCGGGATGAGATGATGTTGCTTGGGGAATGGGGAGAGGGTTGTGGGATGGAAATGTAGTGTTTCTCCCATTGACAGGATGGACCAACATTGGATTCATAAGCCTCTATCTCGAGACCCATCTTTGAAGTTGAGGCAACATCTCAACTATGAAACCAAGCTTCTGTTGCGGGCTATAGTGCATTGACATGGGACCAACCCATAGACAAGGTGCCATGAAGTTGATCTGAATGCTTTGATTTGAGATGTGGCCCTTGTTTGCACCATAGTTTCCTCCATATTTTGAACCTCCAACTACAAATCAACATCGTTAGGTGTGAGATAACCTCCAAAATTTGCATACCCCTGCTCTTCAACAATGTCATAGTTTGGTGGATGACCAAACTGATTTGCATCTTGCTCATGTGGGTATGCATACTGTTGATCTTCATTGTAGTATGGACTTGGAGGTGTGTGATAGTAACTTGGAGATGAACCTTGCAAATTTGGAGGTGGATTGAACGGGTATGGTTGTTATTGCAAGTGTGAAGTGATGCAGGGAATGAAGTTGTGATTGCAAAACTTCATGGAATGAAAGAAAGTGGAAATACGTGGAAAGAAAGATGAATGGAAAATGGATGAAAGAAAGGTATCGTAATTCAAATAAAATGGGTTGTTTTGATCAGTGGAGTCACCAGTTGTACTTGAACATGCCTCCAAAGGTTGATATTTCACCAAGAGCACAAAACTTGATGAAATGAAGATGTAAAGCTCTTCAATATTGTCCCACCAATGTGCGTGCCAAAACTACTATCACAAAAAGTAGCACCTTGAGATTTGGCTATGTAGATCTCTACTTTTTGCTAACATGGGACCATCTCTCAAGTTGTGGGACTTATAGACTTAAGATGGACCTCTAGAGAAGGTCGGCTTCCTCTTCCTAATCTAATGCTAAACTACTCCTACTCCTATAAAGGAAAATGCAGTAACTAATCCTAAACTAACCATGACAAGGGACCAGAGAGAGAGAGAGAGAGAGAGAGAGAGAGAGGGTTAGAAATATGCATGAAAGGGAAATCCTAAGCTAAAAGGCGGTGATAGCACTAGAAAAGGGGGTGAGAGGCACTCTAATGAGGGAGAAAAAGAAGTAATTAGAGAAGGAGAGGCCAGGACATAAGTGATATTGACCCACAACTTCATTTACTATGTGTTCTCGTATGAAACACAACATAATGAACTTGACAAGGATAAATACATGCACAACACAATGCAATAAGTAAAAAAGAGGCAAGGTTGCAGCTAAAATGAGAAAGGACAGACAAATGTGTCACAAAACAAGCTTTATCGCAATAAAAATATGCACAGATCATTACCATTGCAGAGGAAGGGACAAGAACACATTGCTAAACCCAAAATGAAGATTTGACGGCTCACATTTACTCTAGAACAAATTTTACAGAGTTCCATTACAGTTTTTGAATGTCCATCCTTTCAAAATGAAATATTTTTACAATATATAGCTCGAATGAAAGAGAAGGAAGAAAGATAAGAGGGAAAAGAGAAGGGGCATGACTTTTCTAGAATTCAACCACCAATAGTCTACATTAAAATCCTCTACAAAGCACATGGGCACCTTACAAAGCCATCATTCAGTCTATTTCATCCTGCAGAAGCAAATG
Organism: Taxus wallichiana var. yunnanensis; assembly: GCA_018340775.1. Classification (NCBI taxonomy): domain Eukaryota; kingdom Viridiplantae; phylum Streptophyta; class Pinopsida; order Cupressales; family Taxaceae; genus Taxus; species Taxus wallichiana. Next base: position 727,861,896 of record CM031242.1, on the reverse strand, counting down.
AAGCCATGCTTCATCAATTCTGGTGGTTGAGCTACCTGATTTGATCGTTTGCGTTCCTAAAACAATCTTCTTCTACCTCCAAAAGCCGTGTTTTCCATTTTGACCCACTAAACGTGTTGGTCGTAGAATTTGATCTTGAAAACAAGCAACAATCAGGGGACAACAATCCCTCCTCTTTATGGGAGAGGTTCCTTATTGAACACAAAAGAGAAAAATCAAAACACTTATTTACAATATAAACATTTGTTCAATATTTTGGTAAAATATTTTGATATTTCAGATGCCTTCATTCAAATATTTTCAATACAGAAGAAAGGAGAATAGAGGAACCTGGTGTTCAGGAACTGATGAGAGGAGATCACTTTAGACACATAGATTGTAGAATGATATCTTACTGATGCTTGATAAAATAACAAGATTTAAACTACGCATATAAAAACACAGGACATCATGTATTAGACACAAAGTTCTAAGCATAATATCAACTGAAAGACACAAATTTCTTGCTTAAATACACATAGCTTCATATGAATCAGAAAAGGAATAGAAAGGGATAGAGCATGAGAGAGAATGAAACTTCTTTTGTATTGATTAACAGTTCAATGTTCTTTTACATCCAAGATATCAAAATCGATCCTTTACAATGACAAGAAAAGTTCTTTAAATAACCCAAAAACGGTTACAAAGAGCCTTTTCAGTTTCCTTTCTTTTAACCCCAAAAGCTAGTATCTAATTAAATATTATAATCCCACTTTATCTCTTGTTTACATAACATATGACTAAAGAGATAAAATCCACCTTAATTAGATACTTAAAATAAGAAAGGAAATTATGAACTAGGATGCCAAGATGCTGGAAGAAGTGCTTATAATCCCCTTTGTCTTGAGCACTTGATTTCTGAATCTTTTCAATGCCTCAGCTATGTCCATCCCCTAGGGTATTGTTGTATTGGTAGTGGGATGAGTCCAACTGCCCAAACACTTTTCCATTTCTTTTCCAAACTCTACATTTTCTAAGAACTCTTTATTGGCATTTGTGATAGCCACTGTAGTGTGCAAATCTCTTTCATCTTCTCCTTGGATATAGTGTCCTGCTTGAACAAATCCTCTTTAACAAATGTTTTGAATTGAGACTTGATTTCTTGAATAGTGAATTTATCATTTGAACTCTCCTTGAAGATTTGACAAAGTGAATATCCTAGAAGGTTGACATGACACAAGCTTTAAAAGCTTCTCCTTTTTGTAACATATTTCTGAGTTATCCAATGGCTTCTTCAAGAACTTTTATCTTCCACTCAATGCTGAAAACCCACTACTTAGATAGATTCAACTTTGCATCATCAAATACCTTATTTTCCAAGAGGATTTGTACATCTGTTTCACTCATTAGTCTAAGATCCTGAATACATTCACTCCATAATTTCAGTTCCCTATCCAAACCACTGAGTGTGGTGGTGAATTTTAACTGAATCTTAGCAATTTTTTCATATGCCTTGAATGCTTCCTCAATGAAATTCAAACCTGTGATTATCAAGTCATCAACCATGGCTTTCATTGCCTTCCCATAAGTGATATGCTTATGAATATCTTTAATGGATTGAACTTCATCATTAGACAAAATGCGGTGGGGAATGGAAGTTAGGGGAGTTGGGTCAAGTACCTTATCTTCTGCCAATAAGGATTTGATGAAACTTGACAAAATTTGATTATGCTCCTCCAATTTCTCCTGTGTCTACTTCCCTTTTTCAACTCTTTCAATCACTTTAGACATTGTTTCCCTCAGGTTATGCACCTCACTTTCAGGTGTTGATTCACCAAGAGAAATTCTTATTAATTCCAAATCACCCATTGATAGGTCCTTTTCATCCTTGTCAAGCTTGGGTCTTGTAATCTCCATGAATTGCTGGCCTTGGGAGTCTGAAACCAATCTAGAGGTGACCTTAGCCTTTTTAGCTGGAGGGGGAGGAGTAGTACCCAGAAGTGTTGCCACTGCATCAAACTTAGGAGCAACAATACTTGAAGTGGCCTTCCTTTTCTTGCTTTCCAGTAATGGTTGTACCTAGGAAAATGAAGAACTAGAAGTGGAAGGAGCAATGGGCCCAAGTGTAGATGCACTCATTGCACTTAGAGTTTGTACAACAATCACTTCTAACACAAAGGTCTCGGCTTGGGTGATGAGATCTTCCTCAGTAGATGTTTCCATGATTCTGAAACTGGTTTCTTTGATTGATCCTCCTTTACACTGCTTTCTTCAGGGATATTCTCCTATGGATTTTCTTGCTCTTTTCCTTCACTGTCATCATCACCAAGGTCCATAATTTCTTCCTCATCAAGTATTGTTTCAGATTTTCTTAGGAGAGGGTAGCCTCTCACTCTCTTAAATAACCTCCTCTGCCTTATCATCCTTCTTAGCTTTTCCTTCTTTGTGTACACCAGAGTTGAAGATTGGTGGAGAAGGAATATATTGTTCATGTGCTTCAGGAGCTGATGAAGGTATTTATTTCTAAGGGGTAGAAATATCTTGAGAAGTAGACCTGGATTTCCTTTCCTAATCATCTTAACTTTCCTGTCGAACCAAAGCCTAGTTCTCACCAAGACAGGGTTGTTGAGCTCCTTTAAATCATCTCTCTCCTTAACAAACCAATCAATGGTTTCAATAGGAGTGTGCTTGATTGATCTCTCATACTTTAGAAATTTCAGTTCTTCATCATCATCCTCAAACCCTTCAGGAACATTATATATATCAAAATCCTCAATTTGTTACAGAGAAAATATTCCATAAGTATCTTCTATTAGCCTCATAATCGTCGAACAATTGGTCCAATAGTCTTTAATATCGCAAGGTCTTGATAATCCATTCTCGAAATTGGTGGAAATGAACTCCTTAATATCAAAGAAAGTTTTGGGTTTATAAAAGTGAAGGTTAAGGGGAACAATTGTTCAATCAATGTTCGAGCATCCAAAGCGAGTTTTGTAAGTGTAGTTAGCCAATGTGATTGAGAACTGAATACCGCGCAATCTTCTTATCCCACCGTGTTCTCTCGCAACTTATCCAACTATCTGCATATCTCAACCTAAGCCATCTTATCACTAAGACATAGAGATTTTTAGGGGTTGTCCCTCAAATCCAACCAACCATATATATGAGAATTTCTGAATTGAGTGAAAAAACTACCATAGATGATGGGTGTTGTTATTCCCTTCATTTAATCAACTCTTTGTTGATGTCATATTCAAACCAGGGGTGTGTTTGAAGCTATATGCAACAAGAAAATCCTAGTGATCTAGTAATTATCTGTAGGTATTTGTTATTTTATTTTCTTGGGGTTTTTTGCAGTGTCCTTAGGATTCCATGGCCAAAGCCTTATTATCTCTATGTTGTAAGAAACTTGCTGAAATAAACACTCATTGCTGGAAATAAACACACATACAGAAGTAAATATATTGCTGGAAATAAACACACAATGCAAAAGTAAACACACTTTGCTTGGAAATAGACACACGGTTGAAAATGCTGTGAAAATATTGCAAGGAAATAAAAATCTAGTCTATAACACCTATAGGGACAATCATACAATGAGTTCAACTTAAAGAAACAAAAGCATTTACATAATTAACAGATATACACTATTTACATTAGAAATATAAATACCAATAAAATGAGGATCCTGGTTCTTGGAGGAGTGGGCCCTTGCTCCACCTTGAATCACGATTTGACAAAGTAATATTCTCTCAAAACGAAGTGGCTATTTTATTGTTGAAATGTTCTATCTTACAAAAACATACTGTATCTTCCTATATGTCTATCTCTATGTATCTGTATGTATATATCTTCTATCCTAAATCTATCTATAGGTCTTTATAAATATATTTCATTCAAAGATGTATTTACGGCCATAGTTGTTCTACCAATTCAGATGGAACCGAATAGTGACCAAAATAGATGTTAAATTTGGAACCTTCTTTGGACGTACAACTATCTCGATAAGTTATCCCTAGATATTCAAGTATGAAGAATCAAAAATCTCATGATCTTCTCCTGATTGAAAGGCTCATTGATTGCTTTATCATTGAACGTCATCAAAATAAACAGATTCCCATTGGTTTGAGAACTTTGGAGAAGTTTAACTAAAGGGGATTGTTCTAAATCTAACCATGAGAGTTCCAGAATTAAGTGTTGGAGTTCGGAAATAATTCTCGAAAGTTCCGAGAAATAAGTAATAGAGCTCATAAAATGTGTGATGGAGTTTGAACTAAGTTTGGAAGTTCTGTAACTAAGCCGTATTGAAGCCAATACTCCCAAAAACATGCTAATTTTTTCATACTTCATTCTCTTGACTGATTGTGACTTGTTTTATTACAAAATCTGAAATTCCACACACTTTGTTAGGAATTACAGAGTTTTTAGATGTTAGAATTAAATTCAAAAAAAGATGGACAATTACATCCTAATTTATATTAGATCAAACAAAAGCCACAAAATGCGGTCAAGCTTTGTAAAAAGGAGAGTAAAATAAGATCATTTATTACACATTAACGAGACATATTTTGGGCTTATCATCTCCCCGTACTTACTTGTTTATAAGTCCCCTTACAAAATTTACTCTTCAAATCTTAGGTTGTGGATTATGCATTCCAATTGATTGCTCGAGTCAAATGGCTAAAACCGAATATCCAGTGTTTAGTTCGAATACTATATCCCGATCCTACTTCTACCTTCGTCTGCCATTCATCAAATTGAGTGGGATCTTGAGGCTCTCTCTTTTGCTATGGCAACATGGGGGTGAGAAGGAGAGGAAGCCTTGTTCTCATTCCCATCCATATACCCCTACGTTTTCATTGACTGAGGGATTAGTGTACATAAGGCTTTAGCTCTTTCTAAGCTCCATATTAAGTTTGTGGGAGATATCACTTCTCTTCTTCTCAATGAAACTGTGAGAAACTCCCATTTTTTCAAACATCCTTCATAAATCTCTTCAAAATTTTCTTCCTCATAAGAGGTGAAGGCATCAATACTTTTCTCGTAAACTCCTTTGGAGATAATGTGCCTTAAACCGGCTATTAAAGGCATGGGATCTGCATGTATAGCAAAGGCAGATGGTTTACCATAATGAACTCTCATGCATAGACTAGATGAACTAGATTTTAATAGATTCTTAAAATCTCTCTCTTTCCATGCAATTTGATTTTGAAGAACAGAAACAAATGCATTCAACTGGCTTTCCCCTACATACAAATTGATCATGAAGCCTGTTTTCTTTTCCAGCATAAGATTTCGAGGATAAAATTCACAAAGAATATTTTTCTGCTCTACACTAGCTAAGGAATAGGCTGTCATGAACTTAGATTCATCTTTTATTTCATGTGGAAGGCCACATGCAATTCTTGAATTTGCCAAAGTGAATAAATTGTTCCTCAAAAAGACATTGTATGCAGGAGAAGATCTCCTGCATGTGAGTAACTTTTCACTCATTATGCAAACCATTTGTATTTTTACAAGACATTTAAATTTTTCTTCTTCCTCTTTGTAGAATTTTTCTTCCCATTCCTTCCTTCCTTCCTTCTCTTCTTCCATCTTGCTTCTTAGGTCCTTATTGGATGCTTTAAATTCATTAAGTTCCCTGCAGGTATCATCCCACAACTGCTTGAGTGGCCAGTAAGTTAGTTCAGTCTCATGTGAGATATTGTTGACATAGCACTTGGTCTTCTGGTAGATTGACATTCTTCTTCTTTTTCCATTATCTATTGTTTTACCATTGCCAATTCTTGATCTTATTTGTGAGCTAATTTGTTAGTTGCTCAATGAGCATTTCCTTTGTTCTAACTTTGAGGAAGTTTAATTCCTCATCCTTCTCTCTCGATGATGAGTTCGCTCTGGACAAAAACAGAGCCTGTCTTACTTGTTGTTTTTCCTCTTTTCTAAAAGCTCCTTGGGGAATGAGCATTCCTCTTCTACCAAAGGGGATTTCCTTTCTATTTCCAAGATGCCAATTCCTCTTCTTCATGTGACAGTGTTGTTGATTCACCAAACTCTTGAAAAGTATGTGTTAGTGTGAAATCACAAAGACCCTAAATGAGTTATGGATATGCTTTTCTAAGGCAAGGTCATTTGGTGTGATTTGCATAACATTGGATCATTCCCCAAGTTGTGGGACTTGCAAATGGGAATGATCCTCCAGAGAAGGTTGGTTCCTCTTCCTAATCCTAGCACTAAACTACTTCTAAGGAAGGAAATGTGACTATCTACTCCTAATCTAACAATTCCAAGGGACCAAAGAGAGAGAGAGAGAGCATGAAAATAAATAAATCCTACACTACATAGGTGATAGCACCAAGAAAAGGGAACTATTGATCACAAACCCAACTACCTGAAATGGAGAGAGGTGAGCAATGGAGAGGATGGACAGATGCATCATAGACCAAGGATAAAGTTCACACATAACACCATTTCAAACCCCTTAAACACAGCTCCCAAAACCTGCAATGGACATCAGAGATATGCACAGTATACCCTGTAATGGTGAGAGGCGAGAAGAGACAACAAAATGAGCAAAGGATGGACAAAATGCATCATGAAACATATTTTATTGCTCCAGGAGTTCACACAATACACCATTAATGGGAAAGAGGCAAGAAAATGCCATTACAAAGCCAAGGGAGGAGGCTTAAACTCCACATTCAACCCTGGAGAAGAAAGAGAGGGGGGCAGGGAAGAAGAATGAACAACAACCTTTTACAATGAATCCTACCCCCGTATTTATAGATTTGATCAGAGAGAAGAAAGAGAGAGGGAAGTGGGAAAAGCATGTTGAAGCTCAACCACCAGTTGTTAATGCCTCTGATGAAATCCCTCCCAAATCCATCTTTACTACATCAATCCTTGGTTTGATGCCTTGAAGGAAGAGGAAATGGTAAAATAGATCAAATTTGATCTGGTTGTTGAGGCAAGAAGATCCTACATTGAAATCCTAAAGATGTTTCCTCCATTTTTCTTCACCTAACCTCCTCAAAATTAAAGTTTTAGACCTCCATGGTATGGGTGAGGCCGAGATCTTTCCAATGACATCAGATTTGTAATATTTCGAGCCCTGAGTCGAAAGATATGCCCCTTCGAAGTTTGTATCGGTCCGTACAGGAGGGCAGGAAAACAACTTGAAAAATGGGTCCCCTTTTGATATGAGACACATGGCAGCTAGATTGGAACAAAAATCGGGCCTACGGGTCCACAATTTATCTTTTTCCCTTTCATCCAATTCCCCGCTTAGCTTTGACTCGAGCCCAAATGCTGACTTTTTCCTCGGGCGGAGTTACGGGCCATTTTGTAACTTTTACCCTTTTTGTGATAACAAGGGGCAAAGAATCAACTTTTCCCGACACCCCGCTTTCCTCGTGATACGCGTCGTCCGACGTTTTTGGTCTTCCCCTTTTTTGGATTCACCTTTAGAGAAGCGCCATTAGGACACATGGCCTCTTCCGCTACCTCCTCCATACTTAATCATTTCTGGACCCTTTTCTGAATAGTTTCGAGCCCAAGGACCTCAAAACTTCACCATTTCTGGTTCCTCCACAGCATTGCCCCTTCTTGTCTGACCCTGCTATCTCATAGTTGAGTCCGCCTGTAACTTGGAGAACGGATTTAAGACGTGGAAATGACCTAACAAAGTCATTTCTTTTGCAGTGTCATTTAGTCTCTCTTGGCCTTCGTCACTCCATGGTTGAGTCTTTCTGCGACCAATTTGCAGGATTTGAATGAGTCCTCTCAGGTTCCTCTTATGCGGGGTCATGGCCGATCCAATATTTGGAACGCGGGTGAAATATGGATAACATGTATGTTCTTCAAATACTTCATCTTCTTTCTCCATCTCAATTTGGCTTGGTCCAGGAGGAGTCATGGCCATGCTACCCAAAATATCAGTAGCTTCTTTTTCTAACACATCTTGTTCTTCCATCTCCTCTGGAATTTCCCTAGACCTCTTATGAACTCTTCTTCTTTGAGGAGATTCAAAATGTCCGAGAAATGGGTTTCCTCCTAGAGATTCTTCTAACTTTCACTTCATGCTCTAGCTTAGGTGAACTATCACTGTCAGAGACAGATATTAGTTCTCTTGGTATTGTTGTAGAGGAAGGAGTTTCTTTGTAAGCACAATAGGTTCTGCAGCTTTAATCCTTCTTCTAGATCTCCTTCTTTTTGGTACATTACCCCCACCTATTTCCTTCTTTTCCTCTGCAGGGGCATCAATCTCCAAATTACTTATAGGAGAAAAAGGGGTTGGTATTCCCCTCCCGATAATATCGGGTTTTTCTTAAACTTGTTAAGAAACTTTTCCCATATTTCTTCTCCATTTTTATTTGAAAGAAAATGGTGTTGGCATACCAAATGGATTAACCCATGATGTCTGATTGTTCCAACTCCCTAGGAATACCTCCGAGCCATTATGTCAGATGAAGTCAAAAAGGAATCTGGAAGATTTACTATATATTTCGGTTGTGAATTTTCATACCTAAGATATATTAACATCTTAAGGACTTATCTTCCCACAGTCCCAAATTGACCATCGCAAGTTAAATACTTAACTACCCAAAATGCTACCTGTCAAAGGGTTTGGGCAAGCTAGGTCTTCTAACCCCTTTATGATTTTATTGGTGTAATAGATATATTGGGGCTTAGATTCCCCCTCTTGTATCAAGGTTTCCACCATATCTTTAAGGGTTCCCTTGACAGGATTTGGGACATGCAAAATTGGTATTCCAGACACATTACTCATTATATTGATAGTAAAAGGAATTACAATGCTTTTAACTTTAGTTCTAGATTCTTCTAAATTTACAATGAATTCCCTTACCAATTCGTCATTGTACCTCAAGAACTTTTTCAGGAACTCCAACCACCTTGCTCGTCCAAAATGGTTGTCACTTCTTCATCTGCAAGAAGTTGGGTATCATCCTCTGGCTTTGACTTCTTTTTAATCCAAAAGAGGACGATTCAAATTCTTCTTTCTTCAAATTCAAAATTAGCTGCAGAACTACTGGATTTAGTTGTGGAACTATTGTGTTTAGCTGCGGAATTGTTGTGTTTATCTGTGGAATTGATGGGTTTAGCTTCGGAATTCAAATACAATTCTTTTGCTTCTTCTTTGAAATTCTTCGCAAACAGTTTCTCAACTTCGTTTATTTCGCCCAAATGATAGCTGATTATAAATACGTCACCACTTTCTTATTCTATCAACATCACCCTTGTGATTACTTGCTTTTAATCATAATGTGCAATAAATGACTCATCATACCGACTTTTTAAATCAAGTCTAATCACACATGCAAACTTTTAATTTAACCTTTAATAAGTTCAAGACATAATTACCGTCATTTTTGATGTAATCCCTCCTCCTTTATGACTCATCATTCCTAAAAGTGAAAAAGGAAAAATGGTTAGAAAAGATAGATAGAATTCAAACAAATCCTTTTTATTTTGCATTAGCCATTTATCGAGGAGACCAACCGCCATTGCGGGTTTTCAATTGATCTTTGAGAGATTTTTTTGGGAAGAGAACACCATTTCTTGGTTTTCATTCTCTCCATTTTTATTTTTGGAAGAGAACACCATTTTCTGGTTTTCATTCTCTTCCCTTTATTTTGGATCCATGCATCTCGGTTATTTGATCATTTCGGAAGAATTGGGTTCTTTCATATGATCAAATTCTTTGTCTCGCTTCAATCTGCTTCAAGAATTCATCTTTAGTAGGAGGATTCCTATAAAGTTTTAGCCTATTTCCATTGACCAAAAGTGTCCTACGCTGCCATCAATGGGAAGTAGTGAATAGAGCCATTGTCAAATATCCGCTCAATCTAATAGGGTCCTAACCATCCGGTTCTCAACTTGCCCTTGAATCACTTTGGTACTTGGAATCAAACAGTAATGTCCAATCTCCTACTTTGAATTGTCTTTTCTTGATATGTGTGTCATGCCACTGCTTCCTTTGATCTTGGATTATCTCTGTCTATTGAAGTGCTTTCAATCTCAATTCATCCAATTCATTGAGTTGAAGAATTCTTTCCTTTTTGTTGCATCTAACTCAATACCCACTTTAGTTATTGTCCTTAATGTTTGTAGTTCAAATTCAATAAGTAACAAGAGGTTTTTCCCATAGAATAACTCATATGGTGAAAACCCTATTGTAGTCTTCCAAGTTGTATTATAACCCTAGACCACCTCAGGTAGTATCTTTACCTAATCTCTTCGACCTGCTTCAACTATTTTAGTAAGGATAATTTCTAATTCTCTGTTTGTTATTCGCTTGTCCATTTGACTATGGGTGATAGGGAGATGACTTCTTATGATTAATCTGCTAGTACATTGTGAAGGCCTTGATCATATTAGACATGAACTGTGGCCCCTGATCTGAAACTATACTCCTTGGTGCACCAAATTTCATCATAATTTTGTGCCAAAGGAAATCAACAACTGCTTCTTCAGTGGCATTTGTTAAAGCTTGCACCTCTACCCACTTTGTCACATAATCAAGTACACACAAGAATGTGCTCTTTTCCTTGTGAAGGAGGACTAAAGGGACCAACAAAATCTAACCCCCACCTTTCAAATGGTTTAATCACTACTTGAGGTTGCAGAGGCATTTCACTGGTAAAGGTTGGATGTCCCATCCTTTGACACTCATGCGTGTTTTATCTTTTCATGAAACCATTTTCCTAGAATGGGATGATGCTCTCCAACCTCAACATCTTGCATATCTCCTTCAAATCATCCACATCCTTCTATAAGAGTTCATTTTTCTTCGTGTGTTCTCTTTCGTGTGCACAGTACTTTAGGAACTGGATATCCCCTTATAAATATCTAATTACTCGCATGGTTTCTTAATAGACCTCCTTCGATGAGCAATTATTAACCCATGGGTAATGGGTAACCGTTATGGGCTGTTTTTGGGCCCATGGTTTTTCGGTACCCATTGTTTTGTAAAACCACCTCTTCGGCTACCTATTGATGTACTTATAAATAGATGGACATACAATAGGATTTATATGAGTGTGTTTTGTGAAGGTGAATAGTGTGTGCGAATTCAAGTGTGAATTCGGGAGGGTTTGTTGAGCGCAGCTCCAAACAAGATCTGATTATTGTAACTATGAAGACTGTTGGCTTGTAATAAAATCTAAGCAAGTGTTCTTGGTGGATGTAGCCCACATTGGGTGAACCATGTTAAATATTGTCTTCGTGTTGTGCATATTTCATTTATGTAATTCTATGAAGGTGGGAAAGGGAGTGAGAAATGAGGTAGAGAACTAATGTTGCGTAGGTAGAAAATCAGATTCTTGCACACATTAGTTAGAAACTTTAACACATGCATTTATGAGAAGAAACAACCCTGTAAATGGCAACAAGATCGAGATAAGATTGTGAACTCAAAGTTTCTAAAATCTCCTCATCAAAGAGGCTACAAAATCCTTCTTCTTGTATTGATGCTTAAACAGAAGTTGTACATAATGTGGGAATGGAAGAAATTTGAGAATGGAGGAAAGTAGAAGAAAATGGCTATCTCCTTTGCTTTCTCTAAGTACAATGCACTCGTGAGTTTACAAGATCAATTGCCAACCCTTTATAATGGCGTGAAGAAGCCATTAAATATCTTGTAAATGGTTACAACTTCTTCTTTGTTAGCAAGAAACAGTTTACAATCTTTTCAATCATTCGCGTCGTTTAGATTCTTGATTCGTGAAGAAACACCAATGGTGGAAAAACCAGACTTTTCATAATGCAGCCATTACACTCGTTTTGTAACTTTGAATTTGAACCGTTCATCTTGCCTTTGAAACTTTAAACCAGAGTCATCCACGTGGGAGAAATTTATTGGAGCGGGCGTGGAGGATTCCTTTTGCATTTTGTGACTTTATAGAGATTTGGCATTTTGGAACATTTTGGCCCGCTCACCCACTTTTGATATGGTCTTGACATGTGGCCTCACTTGAGTGGAGACAGAGTCGCGGGCCACTTTTATAATTTTACCTTTTTTCAATGTGGGCTCAAAAACACAAATTGCTCCGGCCCACCCACCTGCTTTGACCTTCGATGTGGGCTTAATATTTGACTTTTTCCTATAGCATGATGGGGTTGTGGGTCACTTTATGACTTTTAGCCTTTTTAAAAAAAGGCTCAAAACCTCAAAGTTCTCCGCCGACCCGCTTCCCGCTTTGACTTTCCAATGGTGGGCTCAAGATTTGACTTTTTCCTTTGTGTTTGGCGGGGCTGCGGGTCACTTTTTAACTTTAAGCCCCTTTAATGAAAAAAAGGCTCAAATTCTCAAATCTCTGATGACCGCCTCCCTTTGACTTTGATTCTTTTGATGGGCTCAAGATTTGACTTTTTCCTTTGTGGTGGGGCTGTGGGTCACTTTTTAACTTTAAGCCCCTTTAATGAAAAAGGCTCAAATTCTCAAATCTCCCCAACGATCCACCTCCCCACTTTGACTCTTTTGATGCGGGCTCAACATTTGACTTTTTCCTCATAGCATGATCGGGGTTGCGGGTCACTTTATGACTTTTAGCCCTTTTTACATAAAGGCTCAAAAACACAAATTGCTCTCGATCCGCCTCAATTAGATATGTCCACGTACCCATGGATAATGGGGCCAAAATTTGATGGGGAAGAAAACACCCATCATTCACGACTGTGGAAAAATGCTAGAGAAGAAGAAAACTCCACCATTTCGCACCCGATTTTCAAATTTCTTTCGTGAACCAAGGGATTGAAAACAATACAAGGTTTGATGATCCATGGCCATAGAAAGATTGAAAATTTCATTCAAATGAGGACAACAATAAAATTTTCATGCGTCAGACGAGGAAAATGGAAAATTTATCAAAACACGTGTGAGACTAGAGAGTTTAAACAACTTCAAAGCATGAATTTCTCTATCTTTTTGGACTTCCAACTTTACTTGAACACTTCTGGAGGCGTGAGCTCAAAATTTTGAATTTGACTTAAAAAAATGAGGGGGATTTTGAGGGTGACAACAATTGGCTCTAGCTTGGGGACATGACATGGACTGAGCATAGTGAAGACATGACATGGGAATCAGAATCTCAATCTCTAGACCCTATAATTTGTTGACCAGTGCCTTATCCATTGGGCCTTGTAGAGTCATGTATAACTTAACTTTGAGAAAGAAAGAAGAAGAAGAAAAACACATGCACACACAAGGATGAAAAGGAAACACACACACACAGGAAGGGAAACAAAACACACAATGAAGGAAAGGAAATCACCTATGGTACAAGGGGGGACAACCCACTTTCACTGATGATACAATTTCAAGTATTTCCCACTCTCGAGGAAATTCAGTGGTGTTCCATCCAAATATGAGAGAAGAAAAGTGTTCTCACCCACAAGCTTCATGAATCTGGAATGGGCGAGCCATAATGAATCAAACTTTCCATGGCTGCCTTTTGGTTCTCTTCTCTTGTCCCATAGCGTAGGATGAAGTCTCCAACTTTGAATTCTCTTGCCTTGGCCTTCTTATCAAAAATCTTCTTTACTTTCAATTGGTGCTCCTTAATGTGATCCACCACTTGGAGTCTATTTTCTTCAACTTCTCAAGAAAGAGGATCCTCTTGTCAATGGAATCCTTGTACTGACCATCTTCTATTGCTGTAGCAGCTTGAGAGCTGGCATCTCGATCGTGAGAGGAATTTCTGCTTTGACTCCATACAGTAGTTGGAATGGTGACATACCTATTGCCTTCTTGGGAGTGATCTATCACCCACAATGATGTCGTCTGACCTTTTTGCCAATTCCTTTGATTCTCATTTACAAGCTTGTGGACAATGGTCACAATGTTCTTGTTGCTTGATTGGCCTGTCTGTTTCCTTGTGGATAGTAGTCAGAAGAATGAGATAGGGAGATTTTGTAGCTATAGAAAAACTCGGTCAGCTCTCTTGAAGAGAAATAGGTAGCATTATCTGCTACAATCTTCTGTGGCACTCTCAAAATGGACTATGATATTCTCCTTGATGAAGTTGCATATTGTTTTAGTGTTGGCTTGTTTGGATGGAATGGCTTCCACCCATTTGGTGAAGTAGTCTATTGTTGTGAGTACATAGGTGTGCCTGTGCACTTGAGTGAGGGTTAGAACACCAATGAAGTCCATCCCCCACTATTGAAATGGTTCTTCAATAACCACAGGCTGAGTGGTAATGCAGTGAGTTGTGGTCTTCCAATGAAAACTGTTGGCATGCTTTGCATTTAGAAACCCAATCTTGAGTGTCTGCAAAGATGGTGGGCCAATAATACCTTCCTCGGAGGATCTTGTGTGTAGTGACCATTGCTGAAAAATGTCCACCACATGCTTGGTCATGGTATGCTTTAAAACTTTTCTTGTTGCTCTTTATCTACGCACTTGAGGAAACAACCATCCAGGCCTCTTTTGTAAAGTGCATGATTCAGATTACAAATTTAGCTGCCTTCACTTGAGTGTTCTCCTTTTCTTGTAATCAAGATGGGAGGGAATTCTCCATAAGTTAGGTAATAGGAAATATCAGCATACCACTCATCAGTAGTGGTGACAAAGAGAACTTGTGGGTTGTCTTCTGAACAAGTTGAGCAAGCACAATTTTCTTCGCCATGTTGAACTTTGAGTGTTTCATCTTCAGCAATCAACTTGCACAAGCCATTTCCCCTTACCAGATTGGAGGGTCGAATCTCCAAGTCATATTCTTGAGTCTTTGTAATCCAATTTCCTCTTTTAGCTCTGGGATCTGTTGTGTCAAGATGGACTTGATTGCACTGTCGGGGACCATCACCACCGTATGGGAATTGAGGATGTAAAACCTGAAGTTTTTATAGCCTTGACCATTGCATAGGCATGCTTCTCTAATTGGTTGTATTTTAGCTCATGCTTTTTCAAAGGACAACTCATGAAAGCAATAGGTGCTTCCACGCCTTCATCATTTTTTTGAACGAGAATGGAGAGAGTGTATGTTCTGATGCATAACAATACATGATGAATTCTTTGTTAAAATCTGGAGATACAAGAGTTGGAGCCTTGGAAATGGATTTCTTGATCTCTTGAATGTTTGCCTTCCCTTCATTGTTCCATTTGAATTTTTCTTGTGGTTTCATCATGGAAGTGATGTGCTTCGTCAACTCAAGCAAACTCAAGCAAAAAATGACGAAGAAAGTTCACCTTTCGAAGAATGAATGAACTCCTTTCTTGCTTGTGGGTAGGGCTAATGCTTGAATGGATCTAATCCTCTCAGGATCAATGTGTGCTCCATGTTTGTTCACAATGTGCCCCAATAACTTGCCTTCTGTGACTCCAAAAATGCACTTTTTTGGATTTAGTGATATGCCATGTTTCCTACACCTTACAAGTACATGTTCCAAGTGATAGATATGATCTCCCCTCTTCTTTGAAAATATTGTGAGATCATCAAGATATATGACAATGCAATGCTTCAGATCTTTGAAGGCCAAATCCATCACCCTTTGGAATGTAGCTCCTGCATTGATTAGGCCAAAAGGCATTTTGTTGTAGGAAAAAGTGCCCCAAGGTGTTGTAAAGGTTGTCTTGGTGTGGTCCTCCTCTGCCACTTTGATTTGATTATATCTGAGAATCCATCAAGTAATGAAAGCATTTCAGATCAGTGACTTACTTGTAGGATATGGTCCATGATAGGAAGAGGATAATTGTCCTTTAGTGATGCCTAGTTCAAGTTGCGAAAATCTACACATATCCTTATTTCACCATTCTTCTTTCACTGCATTGGCACAATGTTAGCCACCCACGTTGAATGGTGGATGGGAAAGATGATCCTTGCATTAAGCATCTTCATTACCTCCTCCTTGATGGTATCAACAATCTTTGGGTTGTACGACCTTTGTTTTTACTGAAGGGCTTAACACCCTACTTCAAAGGAATTGAGTGATGCATTTCCTTTGGTTGGAAGGATTTGAGTTCATCATAAGAGTAGGCCAAGACATCTGAGTATTTCTTGAGTAATGCAACAAACCTTCTTTTTTCTTCAGGTGAGCAACATTTTCCAATATTGACCATCCTTGGCTCCTCTGGGGTACCAATGTTTTCTTTATCAAAATCAGTTGGGCACCGAGAAGATTGCTTTTCTTTCTCTTGAATGAATCTGTCATGTTTGTCAAAGAGGTCTTCTAAAGAGACTAGGCCTTTGGGAATTTTGTTCCCTTTCAATTTGATTACTCCCTCATCATCAATCCCTTCAATTCCTTCTTTCTCTTCTTTGGGGACTACTTCTCGGTGTGGATTTTCACCTCCTTTGAAGAAGAGATTATTGAAATTATCCCTTTTCTCTAAAAAGGCTAGAATTTGGTTATCATCATTGAAGACTTGCCAATGATTTGCATTGTCTGGTACACTAGGCCTGAATACCATTTCAATGGTCACTTTGTCTTTACCAAAAGAAGGATGAGGTGTCACTAGGGAAGCTGACACTGCAAGAGAATCAACCTTTTCATTATGTTCCCTTGGAATAGCTTCAATGGAAAATGCATCAAAAGATTCAATGCAGTCCCACACTCTGTTTCTGTAATGCGAGTCTTGGATTCTTCACCTGATATTGTTGGTGGACCTACTTTACTACAACCTCTGCATCACCTCGGCATCTCAGTTTCTTGATTCCCATGTCCTCTGTTGCACTCATGCCTAAGAGTAGTGCTTCATACTCTGCGTAGTGTTATTTGTATTATCAAATTGCAGCTTGTAGGAAAATGGGTACAACTCATTGGAAGGAGAGTACAATACTACACCAGCTCCGAGCCCCACTTTGGAATGACTACCATCAAATTCCATTGTCCAAATTTGATCTTCCTCTTCCTCCATGAGAAGTGGCAAGTTCTCCTCTTTTTTGATGTGAGGAAGTAGTTTCCTAGCCCACAATCTTGAAAGAGAATGTTTGCTTTCGGATCATCAGACTTTTCATATTGTGAACTTCATCTTTCTTACTGTAGTAAACTTCTTCATCTCACCTTTTACTGGGATAGTTGTAGATGACCAATCCATTTTTATCTCTCCACCAGGTCTCTGCAGAAACTCCTACTCAATAGCATACCAAAGGATGTTGGGATGTCTACTACCAGTATGGTTAGGAGCACCTTCTTGTCTGGAAAATCAGCTAGTGCTACTGTGCATCTTTGATTCTTCCTACCAATGGCACTTGTTTGGATTCCATTGAGTAGTAGGTGCCATTTACCCAGGTCAAGGTGAGGCCTAGAGCATTTGCAACTTTGGTTGGCATCACATTTCTATGAGGCTCGGAATCTATGATACAATTATTTAGTTGGAAGCCTTTAATGAGGAGTGATAGGTAGAAAGGTTCAACCCTATTGGTTTTGGAGGCACTGAGGGCTAGCATGTTTTGGGAAGGTGGTGTGGATGGTGTGGGAAGTAAGCCTTTAGAATTAGGACTCGAGGATACAGGGTTACCACCATGAATTGCATTAATGAACTTGTCAAACTGGGTAGGGTGTGTTTGTAGGTATTCTATTTTTGAGAGTTGGACTTTGGTTTTGCTTGCATGTTCCACAAAGTCAAATGGGGTTATGGTGAGTGAGGAAGAGGTTCAGAAATGGAGGAAGATTTACATGGTAGAGGATTTTGCTACTTTGGGTGTTGAATTCTCCTTTTCGGGTGTAGCAATTGGCTTGGAAGGGGGTGAGGGTGTAGCTTTTGATTGAACCTTAGATGTTTTTGTAGGAACAACATTTAAAGGAGAATTGTTCTTAGCAACTTTTGAGCTGGGAGAAGAATTAGATGACTTACTTGGCATAGTAGCATGATCCTGACCAGTGAGTTTGTTTTTCTTTGGCTGACTCCATAGAAGGTGGTAATGGTGATCCTCTACTGATGATTTTATTTTGTGTGACCTCTGGAGGAGAATCTTCTTTATTCTTCTTATCCTTTACCAACCATTGAGGATGAAGCACCTTTCTGGATTGTGTGCAGTGAAAACAACACATGAGAAACTTGGAGCTTCTTCATCATCCTCATCTTCATCATCAACGTACTCAATTAGGCCATTGTGCATATCAACTTCCTCGACCTCAAGATAGTTTTCATAGTCTTCCATATTTTCTTCTTCAGTTTCATCAATTTTTGCTTCCTCCTCGGCTCTTTGGTGTCACAGATGGCATTGACTGGTGGTGCTTCAAGAGCAAGCTGATGAGGAGGTGGAGCAATCCTTGGCCTATCTGGAGGGTTTGGTTTCCTTGAAGCATTCCGCATTGTGATATGAGATAGCTACTTCTTCAAGGCAACCAAGTCATTTGCCATTTTTTGGAACATCGGATCTGTGGTGATAGAGTTTGAATTTTGACCCTTTTGCTTTCCATTGGGGCCTTTCACCTTTCCGGAAAGATTAGATCATCATCGGTTTCTATTGCATAGTCTTGGCTTCCCTTAATGTTCTTGGTTGGGCTCTTCTGAGGAAGAAACCTACTTCTGATGGAAAAGCATTGATGAAAACCTCTTCAAATTATTTTTAGAGAGGCACCACATCTTCAGGGATCCTTCTTATCACTCTATATATCTTGCTACTGAAGTCCCTCATTGACTCGGAGGTTTCTTTCTTCATTTGTACCAATTGGACCAAAAAGATCTGACAATCTTTTGTGCTCTTGAACTGTGTTTGAATGCACTTCTTATATCCTCCCAATAGGTGACGGACCTTGGGGGTAGCATGTAGAACCATTCGGACAACTTTCTCTTGAAGTGACTCCAAAGAGTTGAACTGACACATCTTCATCCTCAACACCCAACACACCACAAGTAGTGATAAATGTTGCTACATGCTCTTCAGGGAGTTGAGAACCATCCCCTCTGAATTTTGGGAAGTTTTTTCTTGAGCCTCTCGGTAGCTCATGGAGTGGTTGAGAAAGAGCAGTGGACTGGTGTTTCCTCCCCATGGTACATTAGGCCTACGGGCCTCACGATCACGTTCATGCTCATGATCATGATCCCCCATTCTATTTCTATTTCTAGCTTCCAACCTTGCTAAGGTTGTGGCTTCTGCTCTTTGCTCTTTCATCTGCCTCGGCTTGAAGTCTCTCGATTTCTTGAGTTGAGCTCTTATTTCTTTCATCGTCTCTCGCCTCTCTTTCTCTAGCTTCTTCTTCGGTCTTCACGTCAGTGAAGTCTACAAGGTTCTCGTTGATGTATGGAAATTCACCATCAAAGGATTGGCAACACTCAGGTTCCCAACGTGACCGGTTTGCTTGAAAAGGAAGCCTCTGGATTCCGAGTAGCTCTTGTCTCCTTTGAAGTTCCTCAAAAATGGGATCAGTTTGTCCTCCTTGTCTCTATTGTTGGGTGTATCTTCTATCCCTGACTTGAAAATCTATGCTCTTCTTTGCGGTGCTGGAATTTGTCTTTGCCTCTCAATTCAGCAGCGCGTTCTTCTTCAAGGTCAAAATTCTCGTGGCAATGAAGTAGTGATTGGCACTTTGTCTATTATGCTAGATAGCTTCCCTCAAATCTAAAGCAACGTCTTCTTGGATGTGGAAGAGAAATTTGGGTCTTTCAATAGGAGGGTTTCCTGGAATAGCCATGATTTGAATCCATGTGGCTCATATAGCCATTCAAATTCTAGAAATTTTCTCTTTTTTGAATTTTGAATTTTCTGACCTTGCGGTCGCATTCAGGTGCAGATCTTTGCTAAATCTACCCCCGGTGGGTGCACAAAAAACTGTTGGCGAGGAAATTTTTGGGTGGAAAAATTTGTGAATTCCTTTCCAATGCTCTGGGAATCTAAGTCCCTCTACTTAAGTGCGGTGTCACTAGTATCGTGTATGCATGTGTGAAAAGTGTGGATTTTTGTGGTGGCCTTTTGGTTGGGGATCAGCAGGGGCACTCCACATTGACCTGCGGAAAATGCTTGCAATTTCTTGCTAGAGGGAATTTTCTATGAAGGTGGGAAAGGGAGTGAGAAAAGAGGTAGGAGAACTAATGTTGTAGGTAGAAAATCAGATTCCTGCACACATTAGTTAGAAACTTTCAACACATGCATTTATGAGAAGAAACAACCCTGTACAAATGGCAACAAGATGAGATAAGATTGTGAACTCAAAGTTTCTAAAATCTCCTCATCAAAGAGGCTACAAAATCCTTCTTCTTGTATTGATGCTTAAACATAAAGTTGTACATAATGTGGGAATGGAAGAAATTTGAGAATGGAGGAAAGTAGAAGAAAATGGCTATCTCCTTTTGCTTTCTCTAAGTACAATGCACTCTGTGAGTTTACAAGATCAATTGCCAACCCTTACAATGGCGTGAAGAAGCCATTAAATATCTTACAAGAAATGAGTTACAACTTCTTCTTTGTTAGCAAGAAATGGTTTACAATCTTTTCAATCATTCGCGTCCATTCAGATTCTTGATTTGAAGAAACACCAATGGCGAGAAAAAACCAGACTTTTCATAATGCAGCCATTACACTCATTTTGTAACTTTGAATTTGAACCATTCATCTTGCCTTTGAAACTTTAAACAGAGTCATCCATGTGGGAGAAATTTCTTTGGAGGGCGTGGAGGATGCCTTTTGCATTTTGTGACTTTATAGAGATTTGGCATTTTGGAACATTTTGGCCCACTCACCCACTTTTGATATGGTCTTGACACGTGGCCTCACTTGAGTGGAGATAGAGTGCGGGCCACTTTTATAATTTTACCTTTTTTCAATGCGGGCTCAAAAACACAAATTGCTCTGGCCGGCCCACCCCCTACTTTGACCTTTGATGCGGGCTTAATATTTGACTTTTTCCTATAGCATGATGGGGTTGCGGGTCACTTTATGACTTTTAGCCCTTTTTACAAAAAGGCTCAAAACCTCAAAGTTCTCCACTGACCCACTTCCCCACTTTGACTTTCCAACGGCGGGCTCAAGATTTGACTTTTTCCTTTGTGTTTGTGTGGGTCACGGGTCTTTTTAAAGCCCCTTTAATGAAAACAAGGCTCAAATTCTCAAATCTCCCTGATGATCCGCCTCCTGCTTTGACTCTTTTGATGCGGGCTCAAGATTTGAATTTTTCCTTTGTGTTTGGTGGGGCTGCGGGTCACTTTTAACTTTAAGCCCCTTTAATGAAAAAAGGCTCAAATTCTCAAATCTCCCTGACGATCCGCCTCCTGCTTTGACTCTTTTGATGCGGGCTCAACATTTGACTTTTCCCTCATAGCATGATCGGGGTTGTGGGTCACTTTATGACTTTTAGCCCTTTTTACATAAAGGCTCAAAAACACAAATTGCTCCATGACCCACCTCTAATTAGATATGTCCACGTACCCATGGATAATGGGCCAAAATTTGATGGGGAAGAAAATGCCCATCATTCACAATTGTGGAAAAATGTAGAGAAGAAGAAAACTCCACCATTTTGCGCTGATTTTCAAATTTCTTTCGTGAACCAAGGGATTGAAAACAATACAAGGTTTGATGATCCATGGCCATAGAAAGATTGACAATTTCATTCAAATGAGGACAACAATAGAATTTTCACGCGTCAGGACGGGAAATGGAAAATTTATCAAACTTGTGCAGATTGGAGAGTTTAAACAACTTCAAAGCATGAATTTCTCTATCTTTTCAAACTTCCAAATTTACTTGTTTCATGCGCTAAATTGGAAGAGAGTTTCTCCAATTGTTTGGCCATTGCTATTATTTTTGCCTCAAGAAAATGGCTCATTCTAGTTTCTACATTCCCAATTGCTTTAACACGCAAAGGTGCTTCCAAATCCTCACACAAATTTGAGTACATCTTTTGTGATAAGGCCCTTTGAAATGGAGTCGAGTAAGCCTCCAACAAACCCTTTGTGCATGTTGACTTGGATGAATGTCATAAGATAGTTTGGACAATAGAGTTTTAAAATGCACATCATACTCCCTTACACTTTCAAATAAGCCTCGCTTGATGTCCTTGAGCGTGCTAATACTCTGTTTTTCAAACTATGTAAAATGGAATTCAGCCAAAAACACAGCGTGCAATGCATCATAGTCCACCGCATTTTTTATGGATCATACTTTATAGACCAACTTTGTGCGTGCCCTTGAAGTTTGGTAGAAAACTGAATTGTCTTTCTATCAGGGGCTATAATCCCCTTTTCTCTCCATATCAATTCACACTTGTGTACATGCTCAGTTATGTCATTTATACCTATATACTCTAGCAAGTGAAGAGACATCTCAAAGTAGACTTGAGGTGTCTATTGTTGTGGTTATTGAGGTGGTGTATGTTGAGGTTGATTCATTGGTGGTTGTTGGGGGTTCTTGTGGTGGTGGACCACCCCAGGTCGAGGACCAAACCCAGATCCTGAGCCTCCACCAAGATTTCCTCCATGTGGTGGTTGACCTAAACCTCCTGAGCCTCCCACCACAATATGTGGTCCAATAGATGAACTCCCTTATGTCCATGTTGTTGTACTAAACTGACACCCACCTTTATGCGTGATGTACTAACAACTATAGGATTGCTTCCAACGGTTTGCATGCCAACAATTTTCCTAATGACATGCCTATAAAACACCTCCAAAGGTACTTGCAAACACTCGCATTTGTTGACTTTGCCATGTGCACATCCCTAATCCACTACGCTTCCTAAGTTGAAACTAAAATATGTCTACATATATCTCCTTGCCAACACAGAGAGATCCTACTTGTTCATCTTCGCTATGGTGTTCTTCAACAACTACCTATAGATTTATAACTCCTTACACAATTGCTAGGTAGCCAAGTTAGGTCAGATGTGTGCCCATTTCCCTAATTCTCTCCTCTAGCATGCTCTCATCGAAGCTTATGGGGACTCTCTACTACGCTTTCTTAATGTTGAGAGGACATGACACTCTGTAAGCTCATCTTCCATGGGATCTTGCCACTTCCACCAGTCATCATTTTCTCGACAACAATGTTACATCAACTACCCTTTGTTGTGTTTCATTATACTTGAGTCATCTTTCTTCCCTCTACCTATCTTCTATCAAGATTGTCGGTATCCTCTCCGAACTGAACTTGCCCCCTGTGCACGGTGGAGATTTAGCTAGCCATAGGTAAGTTCTCCATTCCCGATTACCTGTCACTAAGATCTTGATAGCTAAGGGTATAGCATGTAAATAAGATCCTCTTGGCTCAGACAAAAAATGGAATTTTGCCTCCTTAGGGAAAGAATATGTCAAAATTGTGTACTCAAAGTATAGTTCATGCAAATAAACCTTCCAACCAAATATCTACATCTTAAGTCCACATTTCGGTCGAATAAAAAAGAGTCGGATAATATTCCTACATCAAAACTCTCTTCCTTAGCGAGAGACCTATGTTTTCCACGTAATCCAACAACCATTGGTACAACTCTTGGGAAAGTTAAAGAACGTTTCATACAAACATTCATATAGATTGTCTTCCACCCAATTTCGCGCATTAAAATCAAGTCTAGTGATATATGTTTGTGCAAAAACATCTTATTCATCTTCCATCTAGCTCTCAATACTCTCCAAAGACAATTGATACACCATCTGCATGCAACATCCACGGAATAAAAATTGAAAAGAGGTCCAGAAATCAAACCAAAATGTAGTCTTTGTTTACCCACTTAATATTTATGTGTCTAGCACCCCATCTAAACAGATCGAAGCTCACCGAAGCGCACGCACCACTGGTGCCTCTTCTATTATACTTATCGAATGTTAACATGCACGTTCATCATAACTATAACAATTAGGAAACACATATAATAAGGAAACAAGACCCTTATGAACAATAACACTTAGATTTCCTTGATTTATCAATAACATAGCTGTATTAGATAACAAGGAATTTTGAATACATATCTACAAATTATAATCACTTATCAATTTAAAAACACCATAATCAATTCACAATAAATATTTGATTACACCATAGTTCAATACATCTATGCGTTGGACCATATGTGCACCCATACAGACTTAGATCATACTCCAAACTCCATAAATCCGAACTCTCAAAACCTAGCACTCACTAAGGACTCTATTTGCACTCTCAAAATAATGGTACATCATCAATATTTATAGGGTGGGGACTTTCACTTCATCACTTACATGCTTTCTTTTCTAATAATAGGCACGCATATAAAATCTTGCATTTTTATTACATTCTATGTTCATAATAGACTAAGCTAATTATACTGACATGCTTTAATCCTATTGATCATTCAAACGCACACCCACGTCTTGGATCTGGAATAACCAAGTTGTTTGAAACAACAATGGAACCATCTCCAAGTTGTGGGACCTTGCGCGCTTGAGATAGATCTCTGAAAAAGGTCGGTTCCTCTATCTATTTCTACTGCTATTGTTACTCCTAATGTTGGAAGGGAAAACTAAGCTAACAATACAAAGTGACCAGGGATAGAAGGATAACATAATGGAAAAATAAACTAAGGGAGGTGATAACACAAGAAAAAGAGGGATGAACACTATCCGTTTTGAGTGAAAATGAAAGGAAAAGGCACGAAAGAAAGCTATGCACATGTAGCACAAACTAAAATGCATTTACCAGATCAAATTCATGGAACACAATTGAAAATTGAGTTGCAAGGGATGTAAAGTGACATAAAAAACACACAATGTGAAAGAAAGGCAAGAAGAATGAATATCAACATGCTTAGGACAGAGAATAGTCACAAAATGATGCTTTCATTACTTCCAGAAATGCACATAACTCTTGCAATGGTGAAAGAGGCCAATATCCACATGAGCGAGCAAAATATAGAGGTGCTGACTCGAGAATACGAGAAATATGAAGTCCTTAGAAAAAGTGTAAGGATCCAAAATTTCCAACCTTAACGATGAGCCCAACTCTTACATTTATAGATGAATCGATGGAAGAAGAGGAAGAGAAGGAGGGAAAACCCAAATTTGAAATATAACCACCAACAAGAAGAATTTAATGCCTGCAAATATGTCAAATGCACTTCCCCAAGTCTGTTTGACATGTTAGAGAAGGAAGGAAGGCAAATCAGATCAAATCGAGTGCTTGGAGCACAAATTTTCTCATTAATGCCCATATTGACATTTTCCCATTTCTTACCTACCAGATCCACCAAGAATTTGAATTGAATATCTAGCATTGTAGCTTATGTCAGGAATTATTGAATGAGCAAGGTGCGTAAGGATCTAGAAATTTACATAGAAGTTATGATTGTCAAAAGCATCGAGATCCATCAAGCACACGTAAGACAAATGGCGTGCGCTGATTGGATGAGAACATGGCCACTATGTAAAACATTTTTTCATTTTTACGCCACGTGTCACTCATTGATTTGTTGTAAAAATTCAACACCCTATTGGCGTTCTTTGATTGGTTACATGTGGCACACTCAGGCATGTCAGAGAATGATGTGGCACATAATGGCGCAGAGGAGGGCACAAAAGTATGTGAGCAGAATAATGAGGCACGAGAGAAAGAAAAAAGGAAGGTGTGTGTAATCGCAACACGCACGGAGAAAATGGGATAAATTGGTGAGTGCGAAATGTATGGTCAAAGCACAATTATTACAAAGTGATGTGCGGAGTACATGAGAGGGCCAAGGAATTACTTGATTAAAGCAAATGCAAGGCACACACATAGGATGAATAAGTCTTTGGGAAGAAGGAAAATGTGTAGAAGATGTGTGCGGGGAAGAGTGGGAACAAAGAGGAAAAGGAAAATGGAAGGGAGAGAAGTGTAGAAGTAAAGTGCACTTGACACGCATGGGAATAAGATCATGGAAGATGTAGGTCATGGAACATTGATATGTGTTTCCCTCATTTTTAGGCCAAAAGGTATTACTCTATAACAAAAATCTCCACATGGGGTGATGAAGGATGTCTTGTGTTTATCTTCAAGCGCAATAAGGATTTGATTGTTGTAGACACCCAAAATTGGGATGAAGCCTTCTAGGTCCCCTTTTATTACATCCCCCTTACCATGACCCCTTTCACACATTTTTATTAATCTAATTATCTATATTAGATTAATTATTACCTCACCCCTCCACCTCACCTCTCCACCTCACCTTGGACCCATTCCAAGCCCATTTAATAACTAAGACTAAGTCATCACTCCCCCTAACCAACTGAGACTTCTTCTAAACCTAATATTAATTACCAACTACCTCTCCCACCAATTTACCATGTGATTTAACAAGAATCAAGACTCTTAGCCCATAATCATTTCTTGACTCACAAAGAAAAAGGGAGAGAAAAGGTTGTTTTTAGAAAATAAGACTATTTCTCCCTAACCGACACTTGGTTATTCCTCAGTCGGCGCCGTCACGGAACTTACGTCGGTTCCTTTAAATAAGATTTTTCAACTCTTTTCCCGGGTTCTCCTTTTTGGTTTATATTTTGGTTGGCATTCTTTGGTCTTGCATCTTTTGATTTCGATCGACATCCCGACGATCAACTAAGCACCAAAGTATCATCCACAACTTCATAAGCTTGAACCATTCGCATGAAGAATTATGAAACCTTTCTACTATAGAGTGGATCTCGGCTCTTCTCTCCTATGCACACCCACTAACCACCACCTTCTACCAATCTCCGGATCTCTGATAAGTATTCTTAACTAGGTTATTGATTTCATTAGCTTTGGTTTTAGATCCTTTATCATTTTCTAATCACCTCCTTCCTCTCCTAGATACTTTATGTAGCCACTGGAACCACTCTTCCCTTCCAACCACCCCTTTTTCCCATGTTGATTATTTACCTAATTTCCTACACCCTACCTAAGACCTCCCAATACTTTGTGCAATCAAAGAGATCCTAAACCAACCTCCTATCTACCTTTGAAACCCAATTGCCCCTACCGTGATTGGTTACCCAACCGATCTCGGATATAGCCATTGACTAAGATCGATTACCCAACCAACATCGGTCTCGAGTGCAGTATTTTCTCCTCAAACCAACGAGCTTAGTCCTTCTCCCGAACTCTCCAAAACCTCCCAAGACTTCACCCAAACCTTCTTTCTGCCCTCTATCATACCTATAGACCTTGACAATCGACCATTCTTCTAGATTTAATCTCATATTTGTCATTTAGATTAGATTTAGACTATTGTGTTGTGTGAGATACGCAAATCATATAAATACAATAGGACTTTCCCTTTTATGATATTTTTCAACATTGATTTTTATTAATACATAGATGACAACCTTCTAGGAAGTACCTTGACTCTCGATCTAGCTCACGCTAGGCAATCCACTGACCTATGTTATTAACTCTATTTTGTGGTCTTGTTTTGCTTCTCAGGTAGTCCTTACAAAAAGGAGTTCTCTACAATCGGCTTGGTCTTCAACAATGGTGCGTAACCTCTTCATGACCTCTAGGTATTCCTCACGTACCTTACCCTTACCTTTTTAAATTGTTTTGTCATATAGTACTCCTATGTGGTGAAACAATTGTAACTAGAGAATCCATCCATGAGGGAAAACATCTCATGTCCTATTATAAGATTGATGAGTGAGTCAAAGGATCAACTCACCGAGTAAATCGGAGAGCTACTTGGCAAGCCAAGTTAGATGAGAGCTCGATAACGAGCTCTACAAGCTCATCAAACTCACTATGGGGAATTAGTTGATGCAAGAAATCCCACTCGGGAAAGTTAAGGTGTAAGGGCACGGGCGCGGTAATGGGCCAACTCAGTGAGCTCCATAGCAAGTCGCAGGGGCCAAACATGATTTCGGGGTCGCAAAGAGGAGGAGAGGCCGAGCTCCCCAATCTCGGCCATTATAAATGCATTGCGGAGGTGATGCCAAGGTTTGGACCCGAGCGCCATTAGGTGTGAGTGAGGAGATCATTGAAGGATCGAGCCATGTCACCACATGCAGTAAACACAAGCCAACCAAAACTTGACAAGTGGGGCAAATGTGAAAAAGAGAACTAGCTCATTCACCAAACTAGTAATATGGGAGCTTCACAAAAGAATCACAAGACGTGAAGGCTAAGTTAGGAAAAAGAGAAAACCAAACTAGTTTGGCTCATGTGGGTGGAAAGAATAACTCGGAATGGGAGGAAATGAGCTCGATATTGTGGATTCAAAAGGCGGAGTCGATCTCAAAGCTCACAAAGAAAAAAATAGGTCTCGATATTACAAGGATCTTAGTTGGTACATCGAACTAGACGGCTTGGCCATGGAGTTATAAAGCTAAAAGCGAGCTCAAAATCAAACTTGGAGCAGAGGAGGAAAGTCGAGTCATTGGCAAGAAGGTCGAATATAAGCCGAATGGGCACGAAGGATGAGGAGATAGCGAGATTTGAACTTGTTGGATGTCCAAGAATTCGGGATAGCATACGAGCATGGGAAAATGAAAATGTTGAGTCATTGAGGACCGACTAGAGAATGCCGAGGATGGGCTTGATGAAGAGTTCAAGATGTGTCCACGCGCTAGTAGCTCGTAGAAGAAGGGGAAGCCGACATAGTTTGGCATGGCGTAAAGAAATAGGTGAGCATGTAGCCCACAAATTGAAACAAATGGGGCTTAGTTCATCGAAAAAAGAAGTCTCGTAAGTTCGAGGTTTTGTGGCAAGATTGGCTCTGTGGTCGAGCTTGTAAAAATGATAAGCAGGGGACCACAACAATGGAGAATAGGTTGGCGGAGGAGAATAGCTTGTGCATTTGAGTGAGCCATGGATGATGAATCGGTCGAGTCGTTAGTGTGAACAAAGGCTTGAAACCCAACCCCTTTCGGGCTTTCAAATTTTTGTTGATTCGGAGATCGGCGGTGAAGAATGGCAAGGGCAAGCAAAAATAAATGAAAACCCAAAAGCCGAAGTCCGAAAGGGCTCGGCGTTTCAAGTCAAAACACAAGTTTGAGGTCAACATAGGGCTAACTCCAAAGCAAAGGATGGGTGTTGTGGCAAGTTAGGGCCGTGTGGGTTTTGAGAATGGAGGAGTTCGAGAATTTAAGAGGTAGAAGCGTTCGGAGGTCGAGCGAGTCGGTTTTGGGCTCAAGCAAGCCGGAAGTCCCGAAGTCGGGAGGAGAAAGTTCCCGAAATCAAAAGACTCCAAAATTTGAAAAATTCAAAATTTGGAGGTCATCACTTTGGATTTCGGGTGTGTTGGTCTTCGGGGTTGAGCGGGAAAACTCGAAACACATTGATTGTGAAATCCGAAATAGTAAGGGCCTAAAACCTAAAATACAAGCTCCCACCCAATAAAAATTTAAACACATCGAGATATTCACATGGGTCATCGAGCAAGTCGGAATGGTAGGTGATGAGGTGACATGGTGGGCTTAGTGGTGAGTAGGTGGCACGATACATCAAGCACCAAAATGAAACCAACTTGTGGCTTTGCGTTGAAGGGACAACTCGATTATCTCGTGGAGTGTGTTACATGGTAAGTTGATTTGGGTATAGCGCCGAACTAGTAAGCGGTGTGCCAAATGGAATTTAGTAAGTGGAAAACATGGCTCACCCAATAAAATAACCCACTCGACATGTAAGGTACATGCTTGACGATGTATGAAATAAACGAGCTCGACAGTATGAAGAATAGATCGGTGGAGCCCAAAGGAAACCAAACCAATGATGAAATTCAGATAAGCATATCTTACACATTTTACCCATCTTCAACAAATTTTTGCTTACAAGAAAAAACCCGGTCATGCAACCTTGTAATACATAATGTAACACTCATACCTCTTCATTCAAATGATGATAATTTGAGCCCTAGGCAGCAAAATGTAGAAACATTACATCAATGGAAAGATGAGAGAGAGATATTTGTAATGGAGGAATGATGGAGTTGTAAAAATGGATTTTCAGAGGTTTTTAAACCCTAAAATTGCAGGATCTCTCCAACTCGAAATCGCATATCTTGAGCTCCCGATGTCCGATTCTCACAAACGAATAGTCATTGGAATCATGGGAGCAAGATCTACAACATGGAATAATCAATTTCGGGATTTTCAGGTTCTAGACCTCCTAAATTTGGGGAAATTCTACGGTGAGTGGTAGGTGAAGCCATTAATGAGGTTGGTGAAAAGTATGGTCATCATGAAGCTACAGGAGCTAGACTAAGCGGGAGGTATAATCACAACAGGTTTCTTCAAGCACAAGGTAAGCCATTAATGGATCAAATATTTTGGAGATCTCCAAACACTCATTGCAAGATTAAACAAGGATTTTTATGGGTTTTGGAGCAATTTCGGGATTCTTCTTTCTCTCTCTCCTCTCATCAAATTTCTTCTATAAATATATAAGGGGCTACACATTTAAAGGTTGTTGATCACCTTTCTTCTCCCATGCACCCCATTTCTTCTTGGGGCTTAAAGCCTTCTTCTCAAATCTGTAATGGAATTTCTTTCCTTTCCCCTACTGAAATGTATTGTGTAAATTCATATGGAGTAATGGAACTGTGTTTGTGTTAAATCTTCTAACCTTTCATAGTTTGATTGTTCTTTCTTGCCTTTCATTACTATTGGGTGTTATGTGCAAATTCCATTGTTCATTGCAGGTTTTGGGTGTGATGAGTTTTTTTAGGAATGGATATTATTTTCATTTTGTTGGGGTTAAACAATAAGTATTGCACATATCTACAATCGGATAAAGCATACAAACAATGAATGCGGAAATAAACCAAAAGATAAAATAAACAAGAGAAAGATAACACCAGATTTAACATGGTTCACCCAGTGTGGGCTACGTCCACCAAGAAATGACCAATAATATTATTCATTTCTTTACAGAGGAAATACAATGAAGATCTGCTATCTTCCAACACCTCACAGGATGTTCAATGTTTTTCCCTCACTCAGCTACTCTTTCTTGCTCACCAAGAAAACTTACATGCAAACAATTGTTATTTTCTTCTCTCTTACCCTCATACAATGCATACATGCATATATATCTATTCGGGCAACTAATTATGCTTTTACAATCAATAAATCATCTTTAAAGCAATAGATTTATTCTATTTCTCGTTAAAGAACAAAAGCACTGTCGCATAGGTGACCAATGTCGGTCCCTGCCTGACCGATGTCGTTCATGTCCTAATAGATGCGGTTATACCACGACCGATGTTGGTGAACCCCCGACCGATGTCGGTCCTTCATGTCAAAACCAATAACATGTAAAAGAAAGTTTCTTGTGAAGCAATTAAGCTCCATACTCAACAATATCCCACTTGGAGATCAATTGTTGCACTGAACATTGTGCATCACCATCCTTGGTTCCTTTTCCTTGGCCCATTTCTTCCTCTTCAAGTCTCAAACTTGAAGACCAATAGAAGTGGAGTGAAGCTCCAACTTCTCCTTTACTAATGGCTTCGTTAGCATATCCGCAGGGTTCTCATCCATATGGATTTTCTCTAACTTCAGATTGCCCATCCTCCAACACTGTCGTATGAAGTGATACCTCAACTGAATGTGTTTCATTCTTGAATGAAATGTTGAGTTCTTTTCCAAATGAATCATGCTCTAACTATCATTGTATAATATGCAATCCTCTTGCTCCTTACCCAACTCTTTCATGAACCTGCTCATCCATATCATCTCCTTACTAGCTTTTGTAGTTGCAACATACTCTGCCTCTATAGTAGACAAATCCACAACCTTTTGTAATCTTGAAATCCAGCTAACTGTCATTCCACCTACTATGAAAACATATCCAGTGGTGCTCCTCCTGCCATCCAAATCTCCAGCCATATCTAAATCAACATAGCCACGTAAAGAAGTATCTGACCCTCCATAGCATAAATCCATGCCGGATGTCCCTCTCAAGTACCTGAGAATCCATTGGACTACTTTCCAATGTTATTTACTTGGATTAGCCATAAACCTACTCACAACTCCCACTGCTGTGCAATGTTTGGTCTAGTACAAACCATGGCATACATAAGACTTCCTATTGCTAAAGCATAGGGAACACATGCCATGTACTCAACCTCCTCGTGTGATGAAGGACACTGATCTTTGCTCAATTTGAAGTGTCCATCCATAGGTGTACTAACAGGTTTTGAATTTTACATGTTAAACCTTTCCAACACCTTATTGATATAAGCCTCCTAAGACAAATACAACTTCCTATTTTTCTCATCTCGGTGTATTTGCATGCCAAGTATTTTCTTTGCAACTCCCAAATCCTTCATTGTAAATGTGTGAGCTAACCTTTCTTTGAGTTTACCAATGTCCTGCATATTAGATCTTGCAATCAACATATCATCCACATACAATAACAAAATAACATAGCTCTCATTTTCAAGCTTCTTAAAATAAACACAATGGTCAAATTCACATCTCATATAACCATGCTCAGACATAAAACTATCAAATCTCAAATACCATTGCCTTGGGGCTTGCTTGAGCCCATATAGGCTCTTTTTCAATCTGCACACAAGTTTCTCCTTACCCTTGACTTCATAACCAAGTGGTTGCTGTATATAAATCTCTTCCTCCAAATCACCATGAAGAAAAGTCATCTTAACATCAAGTTATTCTAAATGTAAATATTTTGTTGCAACCAAACTTAGAATAGTACGAATAGAAGTCATCTTAACTACAGGAGAAAAAATATCATCAAAGTCAATACTTGCTTTCTGTGTAAATCCATTCACCACAAGCTTCACTTTGTACCTTTTCAGTCCACCCTCTTTTTCCTTGATTATGTAAACCCATTTTTTCTGTAGAGTTTTCTTACCTGCTGACAACTTGACCAAATCCCATGTTTGATTTTGTTCCAGGATTCCATCTCCTCATCCATGCCATGTTCCCATTGCTCGTGGGTATCTACTTGCATTGCTTCTTCAAAGCTTTTTGGTTCACCACTATCAGTCAATAATAAATAAGAAAATGAAGGTGAAAATCTCTCTGGAGGTCTACTTACCCTTTATGACCTTCTTACTAAGATTTGGGGTGTCTGGGCTCATTTTGTGCTTATTGCACATTCATGTCAATCTCTGTTAGTGATCGATGCAAGTCATTTGTAGAATCGACCACAGTTGCTCTATTTATCGACCGATGCGGTTGCCTTACCGATATCAGTTCTAGAAATACCGGCGTTAATTCCTGTAGCTATCTTCTCTTAACTCGATCGCATCTTCGATGCCGGTTAGCCTAACCAACATCATCTGTTTCGTAGAACTAACATCGGTGACTCGGATGTCTGCTTTAGGTCTGAAAATTGATTTTCCTTCAAAATCTCCTCAACATGTTCATGTTTAGGCACCAAAACCTGATCCATGTACATTATTTTTTCATTCTAATCAATGTCACGACTCCTAACAATATTAGAATCTTCTAAATCCCAAAATCGATATCCGAAATCACCAGAGCCATAACCAATGAAAGTACATCTCTTAGATTTAACATCCAACTTCCTCTTATTTTCTCTATCAACGTACACAAAAGCTTATGAGAAAAAAACTCTGAGAAAAGAAAAATCTACCTCTTTTCCAGACCAATATTCTTCTGGTATTCCACCATCTAGTGTTGTTAAAGGCCCACGGTTGATCAAGTACCACTGCTTTGTATCCTTGCTTCTTCCCAAAAATTCAAAGGCAAGCCGACATGTATCCTCATGCTTCTAAAGCGGGTTCCATGATTGTTCTGTTCATTCTTTCGCAACTCCATTCTCTTGTGGAGTTCTAGAACCGTTATTTATCTTCGTATTCCATTCTCTGAACTATAATCATTAAACTCCTTGCTGCAGTACTCACCACCATTGTCATATCTAAGGCACTTTAATTTTAAGTTTGTTTCATTTTCTACAAGGGATTTCCACCTTTTAAAAGTTTCAAAAACATTAGATTTACGCTTAATACAATAGATCCATACCTTCCTTGTGGCATCATCAATGAAAGTCACATAATATTGGGATCCTCCAATAGAAGCTACCTGAGCTAGTCCCCACACATATGAGTGTACAAGCTCCAATTTATGCTCCTTCTTTGTTGACCCAACCTTGAGAAATCTCACTCTCTTCTGCTTTCCAAATATGCAATGCTCACAAAATTCAAGATCTAATTGTTTCAAATCTGATAGCTTACCCTTAGCCTTTAAGATCTACATTCCTTTTTCACTCATATGACCTATCCGATTATGCCACATGGTTGCATTTGAATCTGTAGTAGATAACATAGAAAAGGAATCAATAACACGAGTAGACGAGATATAAAAATCCTAACTTCTTACCTCTTGCCATAACAAGAGATCCTTAGTAACCTTCCAAGAGTCGGTTGTGAATGTAACCATACATCCAAATTCACTTAGTTGCCCTACAGATATTAGATTTCTCTTGAGGCTTGGCATATGCCTTACATTCTTCAATACTCATGGATTTCCATTCTACAACTTTAGATAAACACCATCTTTACCTAGGTAATATTGTATGGCTCATTATCTCCTAAATAAACTTGTCCAAAATCACCCTAAACATAATTTCGAAATAACCCTTATTAGGGGTAGCATGGAAAGAAGCTCAGAATCTAAAACCCAATATTCTAATTTATCATTCAAGGGAGAATAAGGGCATCTTGCATTACCTTACTTGCAATTTTTACCACTTTACCTTTTTCTTTACCTTTTCGATGTATTCTCTTTGTTTTCTTAGACCAACACTCCTTTACGTGTCCTCTCTTTCCATAATTCCAGCAAAGTAAATCTCTGTACCTGGATCTAGATCTGTCATGTCTTGCCTTTGTTCTCCCATTCTTCTTGCTCTTTGATGATATCTCTTTAGATATTCCCCCGATTTCTACTGATTAAAGCCTTTCTAGATGATTCTTCTCTTGAGCTTTTCCTACGTATTTCCTCATTAAGGATTACACTAACCACATCATCAAATTTCAAACCTTTAGAAGTAGTCATTGTATTACTAACAACCATTACCAAGTTATCCCAACTATCTGGAAAAGAGCATAAGAATAAAATTTCTTTCACTTCATCATCAAATGAAATTTCTACCGATTTTAATTGATTTACAATAGACCGAGAAATCATTCAAATGATTAGATACAGATCCACCTTCTTGCATCTTAGAATTAAACAATTTTTTCATCAAATAAACCTTATTCAAAGCACTAGGAGTTTCATACAAATTTGTTAAAGATTTCATCAACTCTATTGTGGTTTTTGCATCTGTAAAATTTGAAGCCATCGATCTTTGTCGAGCTCAATCTTATAGATCTCAGAGTCTTTCTATTAAGAACCTTCCATTCTTCATCAGTCATCGTGTTTGGTTGTCCATGTGCATCCAACGACAAATAATCCTCTACCGCATCTTCCATAGTTGATAATTACGATTGTCATATTTCTCTACTTGGTATTTGCTATCTTTTGCCATTGCTCTGCTTCCACTCAATCAGAAAACCCTCTATGAGTAAATCCTGTCAACACACAAAACCTCCAAACAAAGCCTTGATACTGTTGTTGGGGTTAAATCATAAGTGTTGCACAAATCTATAATCAAATAAAGCATACAAACAATGAATGTAGAAATAAACCAGAAGATGAAATAAACAAGAGAAAGATAACACCAGATTTAACGTGGTTCACCCAATGTGGGCTACATCCACCAAGAAATGACCAATAATATTATTCAGTGCTTTAAAGAGGAAATACAATGAAGATCTATTATCTTCCAACACCTCATAGGATGTTCAATGTTTTTCCTCACTCAGCTACTCTTTCTTGCTCACCAAGAAAACTTACATGCAAACTTGATTGCTATTTTCTTCTCTCTTACCCTTATGTAATGCATACATACATATATATCTATTATGGGTAACTAAATATGATTTTATAATCAATAAATATTCTTTGAAGTAAGAGATTTATTATATTTCTCGTTAAAGAAAAAAACATAGTCACACAAGTGATCGATGTCGGTCCTTACATAACCGATACGGTCATGTCCCGACCGAAGTCGGTTATACTCGACGACCGATGTCGGTCAACCCATGACCGATGTCAGTCATTGTCAAAACTAGTAACATGTAAAATCAAGTTTCTTGTGAAGCAATTAAGCTCCATAGTCAACACATTTTGGGCCTCTTTTGTAGCTATCTAACCTCCCCCTCAATGCATTGGTGTGATTTTGGTTTGTGTTACATCTTGTCCAACCTCCCAAAATTCACCCTTTCTCTATTTTGCAGGGCTTGGGAAGAGTGATTAGAACTCCTTTCTT
The DNA here is from genome assembly GCA_018340775.1 of Taxus wallichiana var. yunnanensis. Lineage (NCBI taxonomy): Eukaryota > Viridiplantae > Streptophyta > Pinopsida > Cupressales > Taxaceae > Taxus > Taxus wallichiana. The sequence continues at coordinate 727,825,741 of CM031242.1, read as the reverse complement.
GGTGTATCACCGCTTTAGTGTAGGATTTACTTTCATGCATTCCTTCTTTCCATGTCCCTTGGAAGTTTTAGATTAGGGTTAGTGAGTAGTTTTGCCTGCATTAGGAGTAGTTTATGGCAGGTAGGTTAGGAGTAGGAACTTGCCTTCTCTAGAGATCTATCTCGTTTCACAATGTCCCACACTCAGGATAGTTCAATGTTATGTGATCATGCTGAATGCCCCATCTCAAACTGGGAAATTCGGGGGTGTTGTGATTCCACATCAATGATCATGTGATAGGATTTGAAAGGATTTGGATCGGTGGGAATAGTAAAGGTTTTACCTTCACGTTCATACTTTAAACAATGATGTAATGTTGATGGTATACAATGCATAGTGTGTATCTGTCATCACCAATCCGGCAAGACTATGATAATTCTTCACCGGGAACTCCTCGTCTTATGATTATTTACTAATGCACATGACCTTTAGTTTGGTGGATGTAATCTGGAAACAAAACAACAACATAACACAGAATACCATCGACTATGATAAGACGAGAATGATGACAAATGAAATATCAAAATAAATTATAATATTAACATAAAAGCTGTTACAATCTCACCCATGAGGTACTTCAAGTGTTATTGACTTCACTTTCCTTTCACCAAGACTATGGGAGAAACTTTACAATTACACCTCTTAATGGCTTCTTCAACACACCTTTAAACTGATGGCTTCCTTCGCACACTTCCTACAATATTTCTCACTACTTCCTTCTATGCTAAATGAGGGGGGTGGCCTCTCTATTTATAGAACCTCCAAGCTTATCCATCTTATCTCTAAGATAGGATAAGAAATCCACTCTGACGAATCATATTCCATACCTTAACTCTTATCTATACATGTAAGCTTATCTTTTAAGATAAGATAAACCTTATCATTTTACATGGGTTCCACATTTTTAGACTTTTTACAAATAAAATACACAAAATATTTATGACCTCACTCCTTGTCTTTATTACCAATATAATATTTCTAATTCCTAATCATGTAGACCCTACTTCTCTAATTACCCAAACTTTGACATTTTAACATTACCGAACCACTTACGACAAATATTTACTTTTTACAACATTCCTATTGTACTTTGATTCTACCGTACTCCACATTATTGGTGGCACCGCATCTTGATGGTGCCGTTATCTTCTATCAGACGCTACTACTAATTATACTTAACAACATCCTATTCCTAATACATACATTAATGAAATAAAAATTACGGAGGAAAATTTTAGTGTCGACATATCCAAGGAATCCTAACATCATGTTATACTATAAGTCTCCTTAAACGAGACTTTGATGAGTAAAATGACCATGCCTAATGTAGGGGAAATGGTGTCGTTAAAGGTGTGTAACACAACAGGTGATTCGGGAAATTATGGTTTTGGTTAAGTGAAGTTTCTTAAAGGCATGAGATGATATGATGTTGATATTGGCATCATTGTCGATCATAACTCTCTTGAAAAGAGTGTCGTTGATTTGGGTGGTAACGAAGAGGGAAGATCATAGTCTTCGGTCAGTTGTAAGGATGGGATTTTAGAATCATCAAAGGCAATAGCAACAAACATTTTGAGAGTGTCGGGAAGGTTGGTAAATGGTTAGGGGTAATCTAATGTCACTTTGAGATGGATTAAAAGTCTCAAATCATTGTTTGTCGGTGTCATGCGGATAATTTTAAACAAGCTCATAGAGAAACATCTTAATAGGAGCTTAGTGTCGTTGTTTGATGAAATTTTTGTATGAATGAAGTAGAGTGAGTGTGTGGGGAGGTAAAGATAGACACCTTGGCCTTGGAAGATGACAAGTTGGGTGACTCGGGGAATAAGGGAGATAGAGACTTTGGGTCGGTTTTGATTTGGGGCCTTCAATTCTTGTAAATGTGCTATTGTGGTTATACGAACAATATCTATCTAATGGAGTGAGGTTTTGTTGGAGGAAGCCTCACTCTTGTTATATTTCAAAGTGGTGTTGGGTGATGGTTTGAAAGTAGAGGATTTAAGGATTTGACAAGTTGGTTTGATTTGATGGCTAGGTGTGATTACATTTGGACATTTTGGATATGCGGGAAGAAGTCTTTTGCTATCAAGGCTTCCAATCGTAGCATGGAGAGCTTAATTATCCTTAGTGGAGTGTCTCGGTATTCGATGGTATGTATAAAACACTTCATAATCATACCAAGAGGGCTTCAACCCTCAAGAGTCGAGATGACATAGTAGGGGGTAATGTTATGAGAGATGATTGGATAATATTTTCAAGGATTCTAGTATAATATCCTGTCATTGTTGTCTCGAGATGATGATAAGGGTGAAGGGAATTTTATATCGTTTGATGATTTATATGTTTGGGATAATGGGGTCATCTTTTGTGTGGCACATTCGGATGTTAGTTGAGGAATGACCCTAGATTCTATAATGGTAATCGTGAACTTAGATGAGGGATGAGGCCCTAAGATGGAAGGCGAGGGCTTCATATTTTTAAGATAAGGTTGTTCGACGATCTTGTGGTATAATTTTTATTTTTCCGGAGGAATGATTTTTAGATTGTTTAGTGAGATTTTGAAATTCCTAATGTGGTTTTGGGTGACGTGGTCTTTGAAAGAGCTTTTTAAAATTTCCTTGACATGTTTCTTTTCCGGGGCTCTTGGAGACACGATGGGGAAGCTTAAAGGGGATGTGATAGATTATATGTGTTGTGATATCGATGAACTCATGGGCTTGACGGTGATAATCTTTGGAAGAGTCGATGATTTGGAGAGTCCCTATCATAGAAACATTGGGTGTTGAGGGTGTAAGAGAGAGATATTTAACAATATTGATAGTATGACGGGATTTGATGGTGTTGGATTAGGGTTGGTAGTAGACAAGGGATGATTCAAGAAGGTTGTTTAAACACATCCAAGTTTTGATTTGGAGGCACATTCGGATTGTAAAGTTACAATTCACCTCGATCAATGAGATCGTCTAGGACATTTTTGAATGAATGACACCTTTCAATGTCATGGCCTCAAAATTGATGGTACTTACAATAATCATTATCTTGATACCATGAGGGTTTAGTTGTAGATATGTCAATAGGTCGATGAGAGGGAGTTTGATCATGCAAGTAACTAGAATTTTGTCAACGACAACACTATAAGACTCCCTTATAGGTGTGTAGTTATGTTGACGTCGAGTTCATTCAGAATCCGATCAATTTTTAGATGTAGATTTCACCACGACCGCGTTAGCTGATCCTTTATATTTGTCATTGCTAGAAGAAGTTTTAAATGAAGACTTAGGTTTGGGTTTTTAGACTAGAGTTTAACCTTACCATCTTCAAGGGCACGATGTTCTAGTTTCCGGCCATGATAAAGGCTTTGTCAAATATATGGAAGGATTGGATATGGAGGATTGATGAAATGTGCTTGACACAACATCGAGAAAATAATTCGATCAACTTAGTTTGTAGAAGAGAGAAGGATAATTGATTGATAATCCCCCACCATCTCGGTGATGAAATCTTCAAATGTAATCGTCTTTAAATTGTTTAATAGTGTAGATATCACCGATGGAGATATTACGAGCAATGCCGATGGAGAAATGTTCTAAGAAAAATTAAACAAGTTATGCGAAAGAGAAGAGGGAATATTATGGGATGTTGTTGTAATAATCAAGGGCGGGCCCTGCTAAGGACATGGGAAATGTCCTCAACATGAGATCTTGGTCATGGGCGATGAGATAACATCATGATGAAAGGCCTTAATGTGTTGTTGTGGGTCCTCCTTACTATAGAATTTAATTAATTTCGGGTGTTACCTATGTGTGGTTAGGCCTTAAAATGTATTGACGAGTGGATGGGTTTGTTGCAAATTTATTCGTATAAAAGGATATCTTAGGAAACATAGTGTCGGTTTCAAGGCTTGTAATCCTATTCATTAGTGCTTCGTAAGGGATTGTTTTGGGATAGTTGTTGAATGATTGAAGATGATGAGCTAAGTTGATTATAGATATGTGGGTTGGACGACCGATAGGGTCAAATGTAGTGTTGAAAAGGAGGGAGCATCCCTTGGATGTTGCGATCATGTTGAGAGATCAACGACTGTGAATAGGATTAAACATATTGATAAGGAGGAGGAATAGATGTTTAGATGAAATATTGTGTTGAATGTGGTATATATTGAGAAGTAAGGGTGCTATATTGTAAGATAGGTGTAGTAGATGGTGGTTGCAAAAGTGGATGGGCAATGGAGATGGCACTCATATTGATCAATGGTGTGGATGTGGGTATGGACATAGCTAGGCTCGAATAACAAAGCGTAGGTTATTGTGACCAAACAGGTTGTGGTGTAATCAAGGGACTAGTACGAGAGAGGGATAGTAGTTGAGATGGTCTAAGGGGGAAGAGTTGTATAGGTCACATGAGTGGACGTAGGTTATGAGGTAGTGGTGTGGATATGTGTGATTTGTAGACTAGATGAGGAAGCTAGTGGTTGAGGTAGTTGTTGACTACTTATGTTTTGTGATGAAATGATGTTAAGGTCAAAACTTCGATAGGAGTGTATGAAGTGGGGACTGATGTTATTGATTCATTTGAAGTGGAATAGGGGTTGATTTTTTGATGGATGTGCTCATGATTGGGGTTAATGACTCGGGAAGGATCGAAGATGAAAGTAGTAATGGGAGGTCCATGTTCTAGATTTGGACATCGAAAGAGGACACCTCGAGAGGCAAGGTAACCATTAAGGGATACTAGGTTAGAGTCTAGAAGTTATGTAAAGACTGGGTCACCACTATTGGAGAACCATGCACTAGGTGGATCTGGAATCTTTGATGTATCCGATCGATTGAGTACTAGGAGAATGCAAGGGTTCGGATCGGTCTCAAAGGTCGTCGAAATTGATCTATTATACTTTGAATATTTTGAACATGGGACTAGAGAGATTCCAGGGATTGGTGAAGAGGGTTTTTCATATCATTGGTGTTTAGAAGATGAGATTATTGTCTAGTTAAAACCATGAACTGATCAAACAATCAACGAAGAAAAATAAAAATGGTTGTTAATGACTTAGGAAGGATCGAAGATGGTAGTAGTAATGGGAGGTCTATGTTATGGATTTGGACATTGGAAGAGGACACCTCGGGAGGTAAGGTAACCATTAAGGTCCATCGGGTTAGAGTCTAGAAGTTATGTAAAGACTCGCATCACCACTATTGGAGAACCATGCACTAGGTGGATCTGGAATCTTTGATGTATCCGATCGAGTACTAGGAGAATGCAAGGGTTCTGGATCGGTCTCTAAAGGTCATCGAAATTGATCTATTATGCTTGGAATATTTTGAATATGGGACTTGAGAGAGTCCAAGGATTGTTGAAGAGGGTTTGTCATATCATTGGTGTTTGAAGACGAGATTGTTGTCTAGTTAAAACCATGAACTAATAAAAAAATAAATGAAGAAAAGAAAAATGGTTGTTTAAAATAATTGAAAGCAAGACACACAAAGAATTTGATTATCTTGATTAATTTAAGAAAAGTGTGAAATGAGAAAATGGTTGAAAAGGGACTAAGGAAAGGTTAGTTAAGGTTGGTTTTAGGTGAGTTTAAGGTTAGAGTCCTTGATATACCCAAAGGTGCGTGAGGCCCAAATCTATGTCGGTGTCGGTATGAGGCATGATATTAGGGCCTACCCCTTAGTTAACGGTCCCACAAAAATAAGGGTGTCGTGTACTTAGTCTATATACCACCCACTAGATTATTTATATTTGGCCAAACACTCTGAGTCAAATTTTCATCTGGTGATGAAATCCAAGTAGGTCTGCCTCGAAGGATTATTTAAATGTGAATTTGATGTGATACATGGTTTGGTTGTGTTTGAAGGGAGTTTTGTGAATGTAATTTGTTTAACTCCTAATTAGACTATGTGAATGACAGATATAAAAGTTAGTTTTAAGATCCAAAAGGAAATGTTTAGTTCGATGCAAACAAGCTAAACAAAATGCAATCTGAAAGAAAGAACAAAATAAAAAGGGCATATATGTGTTCGTTATTTCCTTTTTTATTTTTACTTATGTTACGAGTTTTGAAGAAGTGAAAGAAAAAGAACTCCAAGCTACAACGTTAGAGAATTAGATAAGAAAAAGAAAACAAGAAGATATGGAATCTAATCAAAAGGGGAATAAAGGGTCCCATCGGGCATGCCAGAATGTTTGAGGTGAATTTTGGTTCGTAAGTATTATAATGAAATACCAAAAACTCTAAAAGTAACAATGTTTAATGATGTTTGCACAAAAAAATGCAATGTCAAGGTGAGTGGGTGCATGAACAATGTGGAAGGATCTTTGTTCCAATGAGTAAGAGGACTGTATGTAATGACATCTAAACAAGGTAAATATTAGATAACAATTAAATGAGTTGCTCGGGAACAACCGATCTCAAGAAAAAATGGGATTCCTTGAGGGATGTTAACTCGTGTTGACAATAAAATGATATGATATGAAATAACACAATGAAAATATGATTAGAATTAGAGAGGGATGGAAAGATCATGTTCTACTTGATAGGTGTTTGAGGTAAGGGCTATGATGAGCTTGAAGTCCAAGAAGTAATCAAACTAGGCTTGTTCTATTGCATCCTATATTTCACATATTACTTCAAGTTTGTCTTCGATGTCTTCAATCTCGGGATTCAAAGTGATGGTGCACAAGTTTGAGTTCATGTGTGATGTTGAAGCGCTCCTACATGAAGGGTTGTTACATGATTGAGAGGTCGCAAATACTTGTAATTGAGTGTGAATCACTTGACATTGTCATCTACAACAAAACACATCTTGGAACAAATAGATTAGACAAAGACATAATGATGAAATGACTGAAAGTATGTAAATGTGGTAGAATGATAGAATAATCGGGATCGTTAACGATTCAAGAAGTCTCGTTGGCGATTCGGACAAAATGACTAGTGATTTAGATAAAATCATGGCGACTACCGATTTTTTTATTTCTTTGATAATAAGATAATTGGATGTAAAAAGATGAATATGATGATTTGGACAGGATAATAGATGATGCATAAAGAACTTGGGATATAATTAAGATAAAGATACATACCTTGATAGCGTAAACAAAAGGACAGAGCTTGAGGGAGCCTTATAGAGGTTCGTAAACATTCATGGGGCTTGATTGAGATGATAACTATTCCTAGATGATGGTATTGGTGTCATCTTGATGGTGAACATAATGAGCCTCGCTGAAAGTGATCAAGATCCCCAAACAAGGAGTTTGGTTGTCAATTTATAATCGTTGGTAATTCTATTAAATTCGCTGAATCGATAAATGTAGGAAAAATGGGTTGGAAGTGGTTTTAACCACTTCTAAATGAGGTTTTTTGGGTTTGGGTGCGAGTGGAAGAGGTTAGGAAGAGGTTAAGGGGACTTAGGGGTTAGGATAAAAATGGGTTAGGATGGGTAGTAGATGGTTATGGCGGTTTAGGGTGAGTAAATAGGATAGGTAGATATGTTTTATGGAATGTAAATGTGATTTTATGAGGGTAATTCATGATTTAGGCTAATAAGATAGGTTTTTGGATTTTTGAATGAGAGTGTGAGGGGTGTGACCAGGAAATAAGTGTCCACAATTTATTTTATTGAATTGAGAAAAAAATTATTTGTCTTTGGCCAAGGAAACCTACATGCAAGGTATTAGTAGTTTGTTACTTGCTTTTGGTGATAAAATTTTCCAACTTTGCAATGGTCCTACACATAAATGATTAGAAACTTGCCTTCAATCACACTATAAGAGAAAAACTGAAAATTGATCATGGCCATTTTTAATTATCAAGATCACTCAAGAACACAAGATAAGAGCATAACAAATGAATAGAGATTTAAAATATTTGCATTTTTTTAACCAATTAAAATGCAGATTAGAGTTTGAAATACACATAAAACAACAAAAATTGGAAATGAAGATCTATAAATTTGAGAAAATAAGGTGAAATTTTACCAGAATGCTAACATAGCCAAGAGAATGGTAGCAGAATACAAAGACCATAGCGCATCTACAATGATGATAATGCTTGCAAGGAGACAATAGTGTAAGTACAATGACACTAACACACCTATAGTGACATTAACACATGCAAAGAGATGGTAGAATAAGTAAAATGACACTAGCGCACTGTTAGGTTTCAAATTTACACTTGGAATGAAACCACAGTCAGGGGACAAGCAAGTCCCTCCTCTTTAACGGGAGAGGTTCCCTTATTGAAAGTAGGGGCAAAACCTATGTACAAATATACAATCTTTCATTCAATGGTGGTTTCCGATATCTTGAAATGTGTTTTATGCCTGGAAAGTTATCAATACACGAGGATAAAATACATTGAAGAGAGGAGGGAGGCAAAAGAAGACAATACTTTCAGGGAAAAGAGATGGCAGAGAAAACCCTTATATGTATTGAACAAATGAGATATAGAGTAGAACCATTCACGTTTATAACGGGCACAATCTACAGACTCAAAGTTCTTGAGATTGTATAAACTAGAACACAAAGTTTTTAAGCACGCAAGGATTAAATAATTCGCGAGATCGAGCAAAAAGGGGAAAACCTTTGTACCGATTTCTTCCAATTAGAAATTACAGTTTGAATATCAAAATTATAACCCATACAATGTCTTTGAAAGCCCATGATACATCTTGCAAGAGATGGTTACAACTTCCTCGAGCAAGCAAGAAACCATTATAGCTTATTCCAATCATTCACACCCTCTCAAATTCTTGATTTGCAAAGAAACGTTAGTGGCGGAAAAACCAATTTTTTAAATATACAACCATTACATTATTTCGCCAGTTAAAACATGGGCCATTTGATTTTCTTCTACAAATTTGAATTTGGGCCACCCACGTGGAAGGAATTGATTGGAGCAGGCCTACGGATGCCTTTTGCATTTTTACCTTTGAAGCTTCGTCAGGATGACACGTGGAGAGCTCCTCCAGTTCCTTTATACTTTGTTGATTCAGTCTATTTATTGCTTGACTTATGTTGACCCCTAGACACGTGGAGGGCTGGTGCTCATTTGAGTTTCTATTTTGGAAATGCCTCTTGAAATTGTTGAGCTAACGCATGTCTCCTTACGCGCGATCTTGGACTTTTCAACGGCTAACTCTGTTTCCCCACCGACTTTAACCACGTGGCGAGCTAACACTACTTGGAGAGTGACCCTTTGATTTCACTTCTGAAATTATGCCATTAGGGCACATGGAGACTTCGCCAACCCACCCATACTTAGTCAATTTTAACGATCGACTCTCTCTCTTTTTGGACTTGGGACATGTGGAGGACTGGCGCAAGTTTGAGAATTTCCCCAACTTTGACTCTTGAAGTTGCGCCGATGAGGCACATGACGTCGTCCATTGAACCTTCCATACTTAGCTGATTTGAGCTTGTTTTACCTTCATTTTGAACCTGGGACACATGGAAAGCCTGCGCTTATTTGAGGATTGTCCCTTGATCCCGCCCGGAGTGCGCTCGTTTGACGGATGGAGGCTTCCACTGACACTTGAAACATGGCCAAACCGCATCCAATTAGAGATGCCCACGTACTACTCGTGGATTCTAGGGAAAAAAATAACGGGAAGATACGCCTGTCATTCCCGACTATGGGAAGAAAAATAAAAAGAAGGAAAGAAACTTCACCATTACACGACTTTCAAATTGTTCTCCATGAATGGGAAAACTGCAAACAATGCCAGGCTTGACGTGATCCAATACTCCAAGGAACAAACTCAAAATTTTGAAACTTGACTTCAAAAGAGGGGAATTTTGAGGACGACAACACACACCTAGTAGAATGATAGTGTGTGGAAGGAAACAATAACGCAAGTTTAGCGACGCTAGCACACCAAAGAGAATGGTAGTACATGTAAGAAGACAATAGCACAAGTTTAGCGACGCTATCACACCCAATAGAATGGTGGCACGTGTAAGGTGACAATAACACAAGTATAGTTGATGATAACACATATAGAGTGATGGTAGCGCACCTAACTTGTACTTGCACAAAAAATGTCAAAAATGGCCAAAAATAGAAAAAAACCTGGATTTTTTCTATTAAGATTCAATTTCCATAGCACTTCACCTCCTTTATACTTGTAAAGAAGACTCAACACAACCAAATACCATCATACATGCTCAAAAACATAGAAATTTCAACAAATTAAAAGAACTTGCATGTAAAAATGGTAAAATGAAGCTAAACTAAAAACAATAAATGAATGTGCATGAGACAAAGGGGAGTCCCATCGGGCATGCCATATGTATGCATGCTAAATGTAACTAAGCTAATTGAATGGACCTAACACTAAGTAGGTCCTTAACTAAGTTCATTTAAACAAATACATCATGATTGAGCATAAAAGGGAAAGCTAACTAAATTGCACAAAACATGAATCTAACATTAAATGCAAACCTCCCTTTTGATGTTTAGATGTGCTTCGATATGTAGATGTTCCTAGTAGTGTAGGATTTATTTTCCTCGCTTTATTTGTATTATCCTACTCGGGATATTCCACCTCACTTGGAGTTTCCCTACACTTATGGGATATGTTTGCTTAGGTGTACATTTGACTACACTATTCTAGGTGTTGGTTACTACTTGACTACACTCTTCTAGGTGTGATTCATGACTACACCATTCTAGCTGTTAGTTACCACTATTCTAGGTAGATATTTCCTTGATTCTAGGAGGAGGTTACACATTCACCTCTTATATGTACATCTCTTGCATTATTCTATTTGATCATATTGAGTTGGAGCTATTTTTGTGTTATTGCAATTATCTCTCTTGCATTTTTCATATTTTGCAGTCTTGTATGCTTGCATTATTTTGTCTTAGAACAATTTACGTCTCGCATCATTCACCTATGCAATCTTTGAACCAGTAGATCCTGAGCGCTTCTCCAATAGTTCCCTTATGTGAACCAAACATAAGTTACGTGCAATCAAATGGTTTTTAATAAAGTGGAAGAGATCTTATCAATATGGCTTAAGTGTCATTTTTGATCTTTTCCTAATAACTTTATTAAAGAGGTTTCTTAATTTGTGCAAGCTTACTTGTGAGGGAAATGCTCTCTTCAGATGTATGATGTCTTACAAAGACAAGGTATAAGGTTTGACAAGGTGTACTAGGTTTCTTATATAGCTTTTCAATTTGGGAGAAGCTTGTAATCTAGTGAATATGGGATAAAGTGAATGTAGAATTAAAAAAGGATAAGCATGATTAGAAGAGATTAATTAGATATTAGTAACTCATGGGAGTTTGGGAAGGTTTAATTAATCAATTGGGATTAATTAATAGGCCAAGTTTAGCTTATAGAATCCATTTGGAGATGATTTAGAGGGAAATTAGTAGAATTTGAAGGGTTTGAGAGGGGATTTAACTAATAAGAGGGTTTATTAATTAAATATAAGATTTTGAAGGGTAATTAATTAATAATGGTTAATTAATTAATTAAAAGAGGATTTTAACTAATGAAGTGACGTTAATTGGCATCCAAGATGAGGGAAAAAGCTAGTTAATTAACGAAATGTTGTTAATTGACCAAGAAGATGGGGTATTAGCTAATTAGTGAAAAATCACTAATTATAACGAAATGACAAGAAAGAAGACAATTAGTGCAATTTTAATATTAAAATTGTGTGGTCAAAATTAGGTGCATACAAGAAGTAAGAGTTAATTAGGATGATCAAATCAAATGTCTAGTTAATCGCATTTTGTGATAAGTAATGCATTATGCGCCCTTTACCTTCTCCTCTTTCCTTACCTCCTTCGAATCTTTCATCCATGGGTGGTTTTGATAATGCTATTAATACTCCTACTCTTAATCTTGATGCATCTATCTCCTTAAAATACTATGGCTTTTGAACTTGTCTCTAAATAATTAGATATCTATTTTTTCCTATAACAACGCGTTCTCTATTTCTATTCCTAACACTAGTGTTGATTTCACTCCTCCCCTATAATATTCAAACACATCTTCCTCTCTAATATCTCCACATGTGGAGGTCCCCGCACTTACCACCTCTTCGTTGGCTTTTCCTTCAAATAATTATCTTACACATTGTCCCTCTTCCATTAGTTTAAGTTACCCATCCTCTTCTCAAGTTTGCTCTTATCTTTCTAAGAAAAATAAAAATTTAGGTAATGTTATCAATCTTTCCGATCAGAACCTTGACCCTCCTACCTTAAAATTGCTAAATAGAGGCCTAGGTTTTTCTATCACCCAAAATTTCATTCCCACTAAATATATTATTGTTAACCTTTAACAAGCCTTATATGGGCTCCCGATTCCTCGGTTGAAGAAATTAGACAAGATTGTGCCATCCTTCTTCATAAAGATAGACCCCCTAAAATTAATATAACTAAAGTAGAGCACATTTCTTTAAATAACCTTAAGAATAATAAAAACCTTGCCATCATTAAAGCTGATAAAGGCAATGTTATTGTTGTGCTTAATCGTGTCGACTACATTTGTAAAATGATTGAACACCTAAATTGTGGTAGTTATAGAAAATTAAATAAGAATCCTATCAATAAAATTTTAAGATCTGTATCTAATGCTATTAAAATTTCATCACTAGATGATAATATTAAGAAAAATCTTACTTTGTCCTTGGATATAACCCCAAGAATTTATAGCCAACCAAAAATCCAATAGCTTGGTGCTCCTATCCGACCTATTGTTAATACCATAAACTCCCCAACTTATAAGCCCACTTCCTATCTTGCTATGAAGCTCAAACCTTTAGTAGGGAAGTCCTCTTCATTTATTAAGGACTTGAATTCTTTGTTGATTTTATTAAAAATAAAAATTTAGATAAAAATGGCTCTATTGTTAGCTTTGATGTTATTTCTCTTTTATAGAAATCCCCTTGAAGAATCCATTAATATCATAAAGCAAATCACTGATGTTGAAACTTCTAATCTTGTTGAAATTTTTTTATGCTCCACCTTATTTAGCTTCAATGGAGAAATTTATAAGAATATTGAAGGCATCGCTACGGACTCCCCTCTCTTACCCGTTATTGCCAATTTATTCATGGAAAATTTTGAGCAAAAAGCTATTTCATCTTACCCTTTAAAACCAAATTGGTGGAAAATATTTGTTGATGACACCAATGTATTTTGGGCTCACGGCATGGAAAACCTTAATAATTTTCTCCAACACCTAAACAACATCTCTCCCCACATCCAATTCACCATGGAAACTGAAATTGATAATGTGGTTCCGTTCCTTGACATCCTTTTAAAAAGAAATGAAATGGATCTTTATCTAACCAAGTTTATAGAAAGAAAACTCACATAGATTTCTACCTCATAGCCAAATCCCATCATCACCCCTCTTAGAAAGTTGGTGTCTTAAAAACTCTAGCCTCTAGGGTTGTTAGAATTGTTGATCACGAACACCTCAATCTTGAATTAAATCACCTTTCTAAAGTTTTTAAAAGCAATGGCTATAACAATAATTTAATAAAAAGCACTATTCAAAATGCTATTTGTCCTCTTCCTAAAAATGTAAAACAAATTGATACTAGTAGGAAAATCATCCTCCCTTATATAAAAAACACTATTGATAAAATAACAAAAATTCCGAGCAAAAAGGTATTGTTACTTCTTTCAAACCTATTAACACCCTACAAAATAATCTTTATTCCCTTAAAGATAAGGTTAATGCTAACCTCAATAGTGGTGTTTATATGATAAGTTTCTCATGTGGTAAACCATATATTGGAGATCTGGTAGATCGATTAAAACTAGGATTAACGAGCATGATAGAGACATCGAGCATGATCAGATTGATCGATCGACATTACCGAGCATTCCCTTAAGACTAAATATTCAATTTGTCTTGATTCTTCCAAAGTCATTTCTTTCAAGACAATTATGTTAAACGAAACTCGAGGAAGCCATTGAGATCATGCATTTTGAAAATAATATAAATAGGGACAAAGGTTGGTTCATCAACGACACTTGGAAACCTGTTATTTATAACTCCGCCCTATTGATTGTTTGTTTCCCCATTAAATTGGTGGTTTTAATTAGTCCTTTAATTTTCAATTTTATAATTATAATATTATTTTATAAAATCTTATAATTAATATTAATAGAGTCTAAACTTTGACCATTATAATGATATTATTTAAATCCTAAATAATTTAATTTCTTCTTATTAATGTACCTTTTACTTTCTTTGTAGTTAGTTTTAACCTTTTTATTTTTCCTTCTTCTTATTATTTAATTTCTCTCTTTGCCAACCTTAGTAAATTTCAATTGTAGCTTTTGTTTTATTATACAAACTTAAAGATCAACAATATTATTTTCATTTATATCTTTCCTCCCTAAAGATGGGTCTAGTTTTTTGACCCCAAATGTCGGATTTTTAAACTATCATACAATATTCCAAATAATTATCTAAATGATGAACTGTGAAAATATCATAAATTCAAGTAATTTTTGTGTCGAGGGGTCGGAGAAGGTGAAGGGGGTGGGTGATAACTATCATGACACGAATGGTGTAATTGCGTAGGTAAGGAACATGCTCATTCTCAAGAATGGTGTATGAAAACTAGGAGTACATATGTGGAATAGAGGTATGATAAGAAGTCGGAGGATGCATATGAAAATGGTAGACATAGAAAATTATAGCCATAATCAATCAATATAGGAGACAATACGACTAAGTCGACTAGAAGGAAAATCAATTGTAAATGGTAATATGACCAAGTAGTAATGAAGATATGCAACCAAGATTGAGTGATTGTGACTATGTGGTACAAAGGATGCCAATGTAGTATTATATGCCTCTTAAGGATAGAAATAGAGACAAAGTAGTTATGGTGGAAATTATTTTGTGAAGAAAGGAGCTAGATGTGTGCAAATAATCTATAAACATAACAATATGGTGAGTGTGCTTAGTAAAATATTGAATGAAGACCCAAGTAGCAAATGAACCTCAAGAAGTAACATATAAAATAGTATAGGGTGTAGGATAAATTAACCATGTACAAATATCGTGTGGGCTAGGACATGGATTGAGACTAGGGGAGTGACCAACAACCTAGTAAGGCACGAGAATCATACTAGGTGATTCAACTAAATAAGCATGTGAGTAAGTGACATGGTGTGTGAGTGTAGGAGGATCATAAGGTATTTTATTAGTAACTTAGCGGGGCCATATAAGTAAAGGTGGATCAAATGGGATATATTTGATTATAATCATTTTTTTATGAATGAACTTGATATATTGATACAAAATATAGGTGATAACAAAAAGAGAATGTAGCCAAGGAACTCTTAAGCACGTATTACGAAGGAATCAAATTAGTGACCAAAAACAAGGTAACAATGGTAACATGACCAATCATAAGAGGTAAAGTAATATGCCCCAAGTGTGTAATATCATCAAAGGTTAATTGTTTTTTCACCCAAGAGAGTGCAACAATATAAGAGTGCACAAGTTTTGTGAAACTACTTCTTTGATTACCACACTATGGACGATCCACCGATTCAAAAATATGTGAATGCATAGTGTGTTGGAAGTAAATTCACGAGCCATATAAGTGTCGCCAAGGGTAATAATTGGTTATGGTAGTAAGGGAACATCCATTAATGGATTATAAGAATATGGAGGGGGACACATGATAATTAGGAGACCCATCATAGGATGGTGTATAAAAGTAATGATCAAGGTCGTGTGGTCGAGTCTCATTGTGAGTATTCGATTCGAGGTATTTGGAATTCAATAACACCAACATTAAGGAGATCTTGTATAATGTGGTGGATCTTAATATAATGACTAGTAAGATGGCCACAACACTAATGATAGTTGCAATGTGTGTCAACATAAAATTGCCTACTTTTGGGAGGTGTACTAATATCAAGCTAAGTGGTGGGGAAAATATGAAAGGTTATGCATAAGCAAGAATGTTGAAGCAACATGTGAGGCAAACAAGGCATATGAGTGAACTTATAACGATGAAAGGTGTAAGATAAACAAGGATGCTTACAAGAGTGAGAAAACTAATTACCGATGTGTGGCGAGTTAGCGAAGTGGATCTTGTTTCACCAAATGAGGTAAAGTGTGAACTGATTAGAGGGATGGTGGATTTAACCAAGGCAAGTTAGGGACAATTAGACAAACATTATAAATGTTGATAATAACGTATGAGATTTAACATCATAATATATAATAGCTAATCAAGAGATATCATAATAAAAACCCTAAGGCCACTAGAGTTTTAATAATCGGTTCAATTCTCACTTCATGTTCACAAATGGTTACACCCTAATTAATTTTTATTGGTATTATTGTATAAAAACTAACAAGGGTATAAGGGATATCAACAAGTAGACTATTAAGATCTAATTAACCTCTAACATCAATTATACATGACTAAAATAATGTATTCAAACTTAAAATGAGAAAAATGATTGATAAACGATAAGTAATTTACTCAAAACAGAGAGGAGAGATAAAAATTTGTTGTTCAAGATGATTATGGAGTGATTTGCATATGTAGAGGAGCGTAATAGGAAGATTTGGAGCTATATATTTTACATAAAATATATTTGGTGAGGGTCGTCAATCCTCAACATTAATAATGTCAATCCAGGTTGGTTTCGAAAGGCAATATGCATAGGAGAAAGAGATATTTGTGCAATGGTCCTGTATGCCCGAGAATCAACACATGATTTCTAGATGCATGCGACTTCCCGAGGTCGTGTCGGGACATCCGGATTATACAAGATTAAGGGAATACTGATGGGAAACTATAAGAGAATTAGGGACTAAGATCGGGTAGTGTGAGTTTCTAGTAGTTGAATTGGCCAAAGGGGAATTAGAGGCTATGTACGGGTAGCGTAAGTTCCCTATTGTTTAATTGTTTGATTTGATTTGTTTGCTAAACTACGTTGAAAGTTCATTTTAAATAAATAAATAAAATAAATTCAACATAAATAAAAGACATGTGTGTTTTAATCTTTTAATTAGCTAAGTTCGTTCTTGATTAATTAAATAAAACCAAATGAAATACCATCTATTTTATTTGTCTGAGAAAGAAATGATTTGAAAGAAACTATTTAAACAACTAACATCTTTCTATATTTTTAGAATTTAGATAAAACAAATAAATAAACTATTCTATAGACACAAGAAATTAATTAAAATAAAATACTACTACTTCTAATAAAATAAACTAAAAATAGAGAATAGTCGGATGTGGCTATTCCTCTGTTGTAGGGTTGTCTGACAATTCTATTCTAAAAGAATGTACTAAAAATTATTAATCTAAATAAAATAAAATAAACTTTCTTCGAAAAGTCATTGTCTCAAGTTTTACGGAAAGGAAAGCTTATTAGAAGCAATTTCCTCTTCACGCATGAACTTTTCTGAAAGAAGTAAATCTAAACTAATTAAAAGAAATAAAAGACGTGCGAGAATTTCTTCACTTCTTCCTCCAACTAATTTCCCGAGCATATCCATAGGGATAAGATAGGAAGAAGTTATCCACGGAAGATGTATGCAATATTTTTTTGAAAGGAATACTAGAAATAAAATAAATACATTTGGCAAGTGAGGAAATCTTCCTCTTCTACAATTCTACCAACTCAAATGCATTATTTATATTCTAAAAATACAAATTAATTAAAGCCTCAAAGAATTCAAGTACAACCCCAACCTAGTTACTACTGTAATGGGGTAGCTTGCTAAAGATGAGATGTGTTTTTTGTCTCCTCATCTTTGTATCCTCTTCCAAATATGAAGTCCAATTAATCTTGGAATGCATAGACGTTGGCTGGTAGAAAAGAAAAGAAAATATTGGTTGTGGCTGGCTTGGTGCAAGAAACGACTAAAAGTAAATGTTAGGAAAGAACAAAGCAAAGAGCTGGTTGTCTGTGTGGTTCCTCTAAAAAATTTAGCAACATAACTTAACCTCAAGAATATTAAAAATCCAACCTCTTCTCATATGGATAAAAGTTTGGATTTTTATAAAATCTGGGAAAGAAGAAGTCAATTACATGTGTCGATAAAGAAGTGAAAAATCAGCAAAAGGAGAGGTATTCAACATTCTAAACATAGCCAAAGAGGAATATAAAATCAACATGATTCCAACAAGTCCAAAAATAGGAAAAACGGTTGAGAAACGAGTGAGAAAATCACTCCCAAAATCCAAACATGCATCGAAAATACGCGTTTTAAGTCTCGATTTTAAGTGATAGGATCGTCGTCAATGCAAAGGGGAGGTTGCGTAGCTGTTGGGGCGATTCTTGTGCAACCACCGCTCAGATAAAGAAACAACTAAAAACGGTTTTACAAAAATAAAAGTTTGTAGACAGAACATAGGGGTTGATTTGAGTCAGAGGAGGGATGCAAAGAATAGGGGAAAGGATTTGGACCTCATTTTTACCTTGGAAGAAGTTTTTATCATCATTTGAGATTTTTACTGCTCCAAAATATAACACGTGTAATTTTGGGTGTGTACAATCCCTTCTACCCAAAATCCATCCTTCATGGGAATGTAAAAGCACACTTGCAAAAATATAAAAACAAACTTGCAGAAATGTAAAAAAATAATTGTAGAAATTGAAACACACTTGCATGAAATTAAAACACACTTGGATGAAATTAAATGTCACACTTATAGGAAATTAAATAACATACTTGCGGGAAAGGAAATTGTTGAATTGAAAATAAATAATAAACACATAAAACACTTGCACGTTCACAATAAATTGTACAACAAGAGAATAAATACACGTACAAATAAAATAATAATTAAAATACAATTCGTAGACACTAAATCACACACTTTGGGTATATTTCTAGTCCTAATCACATACCACTATTCATATGATTCCTAAGCGAGAAAAGTACTAATTGATCATTGTCTTTGGCCTCTTTGCTTGCTTTCTATTTTCCTTCTTGGTCTTACACTCCTTCTTGCCCAGTCTGTCTTTTGATACTTCATCGATTCGACTTTGGACACCAAAGTGCCAGTGCCCCGACCACTTTGTACTTTTGCTCACATCTTTCTAGCCATTTGGGCATCTTTTTTTTTTACTAGTCAGCCTTTTAGTGGTTAATTACAAAATTCAAACAAGGGAATCATATAAATATAAAGCTATGTGATCATAATAAATGACCAAACACTAAGCATTATCTATCACCACCTAAGGTTGCATTCAAAGAGCATTAAAGCATCCATCTAGATCGACACAAGGGATAAGGGACTGCATTCTTCTGCATACACTTCATAGGAGGGAAAGTTCATTTTTCCATGCACACATCTATCTGCATTCTCTACATCTAGCTATTTCGCTATCAAGTGCAACTTGCACAAGAGCCACCTAGGGCACAATTTTGCACACACACATGTAGAAATACATGGAATCTAAAATTTAGTGCAACACTCGGATCGTAAGCTCACTTAGTTAGGTAACACCAGGGTTAGTCTGACTCCCCATTTGCATATTTTTTTTAGGATTTGATGTGTTTGGGGTTTTACAAGTGCTCTTTCTTCTTGTAGGTTTTAAGCAAACAACAATGAAGTATATACGATCAAAGACAAACATTAGTGAACATCTTGCGACCCTGCGAAGATCATTTGTAGAGATTCGAGCGATACCAACACCTAGAGAGGTCTGCGAGTGCCCTAGGTGCCCCTGACCTAGTATAGGCACTCTAGTCCCAACATTTCTAGCACTTGCACAATTTTCTGGGCTCGGTTGTGACACTTCGTTCTCCTATTCCATCAATTTTCTAGCTCGATATAACTTCAACATAATTGCGAATTAGCTAAATATTTCATCCCTTCATTTGTAACTAGGGTTTCCTATTTTCTAGATTACTTGCTTGGGTCAAAATATGTACTTTTATTGTCTATATTCTGTGATGTTACATATTTAAATTTAACATCTATTTATTTCAATATTTGTTTAATCAATTATAGAACGAAGAAACAAACATAAAAAAATAAATCCATCTTCCTTGGAATGAGTGGCTAGCCCATTCCTCATAAGAGGATTTTAATCAAGACTTATTTTCAAATTGGATGCAACAGAACCTCATAATGAATTTATCAAAATAATAGAGGTTTCATTTTTTGGTGTGGGAGGTTGCATTTATAATTTTATGCTTCCAATCCACTCCTTATTTTAAGGCATACATATATATCAAATCTTATCAAATAAGATTTGAATATATCCATAAAGCATCAATCTCCACAAAATGCAGAGAGAGCTTGTCTAATTCTAACTAACAATCTGACTCTTTTATTTTATTGTTGAGAATCAAAATGAATATTGATTCTTCTTTATTTTACAAATAATAAAACACTTATGGAAATAACTATTTTTGGAAATACTATGAATAAAAATTTGTAAATGGTTTCCAAAAACAATTATTCAATCTTCTTGTACTCATATGTTGGACTTGGAAGGACTCTAGAGTTGATTCTGACCTTCTGGAGCTGTTATATACTTCAAGAGTTGACTTTGTGACTCTAACTCTACTAAATTCCATTTTTCTTGAAAATGATGAATGTTGTAGCAAAACTGAATGAGATTTTTGTTCAACTCATTATTATGAGCAAAAACCTCTCTCATATTTTCCTTTTGACTTTTCTTCTCTGATTATGCAACTTTTTGTGCTAACTGATATGCATTTTCTTGGACTGCCACTTGTTAAAAGTCAGATTTCTTCCAAATGGTAAAACTGTAGAAAAAATGAAGAATTATTTTGTTTAACTCATTGTTATAACCAAAAACCTCTCTCAAATTTTCCATTTGAATGTTCTTTCTCTGATTATGTAACTTTTTGTGCTAACCTGATATGCATTTTCTTGGACATCCATCTATTAAAAGCTATATTTCTTCCAAATGGTGAAACCTGTAGAAAAAATGAATGAGGTTTTTGTTTAACTCATTATTATGACCAAAAACCTCTCTCATATTTTCCATTTTTCTTTTTGTAAACTTCCGAGATCCATTTTAGGAGCCGAGTGGTCATTTCTAAAGCTAGATTGATAGACTTTAAAGCTAGATTGATAGACTCCAAAGCTAGATTGATATACTCCAAAGTGGATTGATATACTCCAAAGCTAGACCGATAGACTTTGAAGCCGAGACCAAAATGACTATAACGTTTTTATATGAACTTGAATCAAGATGATTTTTTTTTGAACTTACATAATTTTTCAAGAGGAATATGAATATGCAATTAGATTTAGGTTTGGGTATATTCTTGATAACTATTTTTCACTTTTCCCCAAACTTGTACTAAGGAGCCACTCATAGAACTACTAAACATTTTCAAACTAGTATGATATGGAACTCCAAAGCTTTGAATCTTCTCCATAATTGTTCTTATATGTGTACTCTTCATGGTCATAGTCCTTTATAGCTTAGTATGGACTACATATGCACAAATTGACATCTTTTTCCCAATAATAATTAGAAATAACTAACAAAGAGATAACAATAAAGTCTAAAGAAACAACCATGATATATACTCTTTATTTCATTATAAATAAACCATAAGTTTAGAAACTACACTTAGATCCACTTGTATGTCATTTATGTAAGGAAAAAGGAATGCCATATTTTGTATACAATGGGTTGTGTTTTTGGGCTCATCAATTTCGAACTAGAGAATGTGTAGGTGTAAGACCATACAAAAGTTGTATGATCTGGGTAGGAATTATATGGTCTAGGACAAGGACTGTATAATTTCAAACTAGGAGACATTCAAGTTATGAAACTTTATGAGTGTTTTGCTTGTATAGAAATCATGCTCGTCATGTGTTTGTTTTGTTCACAAAACCTAGGGATGACATGTGATGACTTGCCACAAATTAGAAATCCTAACAAAGACATATAAAACCCTTCATAAAAGTATTAGTACACAAAAGGAGAAAAGAATGTGTGTGCATTTGAGTTTGGATTGCCCTAGGTAGTAAAAATCATAGTTGTTGATCCAATCCCAATGTTACACTACATATCCTCATTGCAGAAATCAAGCCTCATGTAGTTATCCTAAGTTCTTGGGCAAATGTGTATTACTAACTAACCCCCAAAGGTTCCCTCATGTCTCTTAATAGCAATATAATGGGCTAACTATGTAGTATATAATGTACCCAATGTGGTAGTAATGAGATATACCGCACCTCGGCCTATGTGACCTAAACCCTTGCATTGATTGAAATCCTAGTGCAATGCTTAAAGTGACTCTCCTCTTGCTTAGAGCATGACATTATGATCTTTACATCCTTCGCAAATGATGAATCTATAACCTTTGACCTAGTTGAGTGCTTTATACTTGTAGTGGGGACTTAGCTAGATGACGACAACTAATTTGAGTAGATTTAGGAATCCTTTGAGTGATTTTGGAATGATGCTTTCAAATAGGAACTAGTAAGAATGTTAGGTGAGTTATAAGGTGATAATTACTTGCTTATATAGTCTTTTGTAGGTGATATATTATGATAAGACCAACCTTAAGAAGATGAAATGACCCAAAAAAAGATTTAGAATTGAAAATAGAGTTGGTGATTGTGAAGGGGTGGGACTATACAGGTCAGATAGAACCAAACCCCACATCCTAACACTTATGTATGATTTTAGACAGGAGAGCAAAACATCTAAATTGAAATTTGTATCATGAATATAAGATGTTTTATACCACTTCGATTGAATAACATTTACAACATTGATGACAAAGCATGGTGTAAAGATAAACAAGTTGTAGAAATTCTCAAGAAATGAGGATATTGGATTTTGAATGTGAGCATTTATATTAGTGTGTTCATGTATAAGTTGAAAAGCTATGGAAATGAGGGTAGAAAACTTCAAAGCTTAACTAACTCATATATGGACCATAAGATAAGAGATCAACAAGGGAAACTAACATGTAAACATTATAACTTCGATAAAAACATCAAAAACTAACATGTATATTACCCTCTACACTTTGAATGCTAATTTAAATGAACCTAGAAGATCATAGCAATCAATTGTGTTGTTTACTCCATGAGGGTGAATGACTCTCACTAAATGGCTACATGGCCAAGTTTAGCATATTCCATTACTAACCTATCATGGATGCAAGATGAAGTTATTTTAATGGTGGATAGCTCAAGATCAAATGACTTATTAGCTCGGCTAATGCAAATGAGCTCTTAAGCTATGTCAAGATGATATATGATATTGAGATCAAGATGTCAATAAGGTGTGTCTTTTTGAAAGGGAGGGGTGACCCTTATATTTATAGTTTCCACTTGGGAGAGTTTGGAATTTGGGTGCATATGGGACTAAATGTAAGCCAAAAACCACTTTTAGATTAGATTAGGATAAACATGTTTTAGGCTTGGTTAAGCTAGGTTTAGGCTAGTTAAGCGTGATTAATGAATGATTAAAGACTCATTTAGAGTTGGGAAGAGTCTGATTAACCATTTGTGACTGATAGATAGCCTAGGAAGCCAATAAAAGTGATCTAGAGAGAACTAAGGAGGTTCTGAATGGTTGAAATGAGGAATGTTTAGCTAATAAGAGAGATATTAGCCCAATTAGATGATTATAGGAGGAATACGACCGAAAGAGTGTCGTGAATGGGCATCCAAGAATGGAGCAAAGAATGGGGAATTAACGAAGTGTCGTTAATCGGTTGAATTGGAGGAAATGCTAAGTGTAAGCATATTTTAGGTGTCTACAATTAGCAAGGATATAAGGTCAAACTTGACATTGTACAAGGGCAAGTTGCCAAATTTTAGTGCTTACAACTCCTTAATTTATGGTAATTCACCCTCATACTCTCCTTGTGGGATAAAATTACACATTTACAACATCATATTGATATACTAGACTTACCTTCTCCCGATCCTAGTCTACCTTCAATCAATGCTCCACCTATTGAACATGATTTTTCACTACCTAACCATGATCATGGTACTCTTGTCAATGCACTTTATGCTACTATATTTCTTGCTCCTATTTTTTCATATTTTACTAATCCCATTTCAAATCCATCTGTTTAATTCTTTTAAAAATATACAATTGTCTTCAAATATGGAATAATCCATCTTGATAGAGATATTGTTAAAAATTCATAAGGAATTGTTACTTCTATCCAACTTGATAACTAGATCGTCACAACGACATTGGTTATGAATCAAGTGGTTCATATTTCTTGGGATAAATTGACGTCAACTCAACTCTAATTTTTGTTCACTCAACTCTTTAAGAGAATATTGAGTAACACAAGATTTTTGTTGCACCTTCATTCGAGCCTAAAAACCTTAAAATTTAATTTGTTGGGCATGATTTTCGTAACACTCTTACATATGTTTCATTGCGCATACACATGTTGTATACACGATACTAAATCATATGCAATAATATTATTCTACCTCCAATATTCAACCGAGATGGATTTCGATTAGGCACAAGTGGAATCACAAGAATTATTTACAAGATATACATTGGCATGGTACCTAAAATATTCAACTTCTTACTCTACACACTAGTCCTCCTACTTTTGATGATCCTTTTTATTAGTGCAATTATTTTCTCGGTAGTTTTCCTTGGAGAAACTCTCATTAATGGCATTCTTTGATAAATTAACCAAGTTCTATAGTCCTCGACATCTTTTTGTCTTCATTTGGTGGTTTTACTTTATGGATGTATTATGATGTGGCATTAAATTAAAGTTTTTTTGTTCTAATCCATTATACCTTCATGCGCATGTGCTCTATTTTTAGCATTTTTTCTCTATTTCGATTACTTGACTCTTACATTACCACTAAGGCCATCTTATATCTTAAGAGATCTTTTAATTGTATCTTTGATACTTTTATGACAGATTGAAAGTCTCCTTTTAAAGAGATATTCTAGTGAGTACAATGCCATCTTGTCTTCTTCTATGTTTAAGTAGTGGGATTCTTCCACTCATATTTTGTTTTCAACCACTCCACCTAGTAAAAATTATGGGGGTGTGGGTACGTACCCTAATTTTTTAGTTGTTGATTTTATTGTTAACCCTTTAAGACATAAAAATGTCTATATCAAGTAATTGATCACATTCAGATTGGTGAAATCTTTTACACTTTCGACACCTCATTTGACAAATTAATAGTCTCCTTGTATGGATCTATTCTACGATGAAGACAATGTCATCTTGTATTGTTCGGTGACCGAGTAGTGGATACCAAACCAATCATGTGGGATTGAGTTCCTTGGTGAATTCTAGTCCACCATGCATAATCTTCAACATTGTGTTGGAGTATTGTGTTTTACTTCCTAAGATGCCCTGCAACATATGTCAAAACCTCCATACACTCTTTGTTATTTTCTTGGTTTTAGAAACCTTGTAGGCAAATCATTTTTCCTTTTTTAGATCAGTATTTTTCTTGAGTGAGCTTCGTATAAAGAAAAAAATTCCTTTGACTTGGCCTCATTTTGATGATTGATAGTCTCCTTATATGGAGCTATTATGGTGAATACTATGTCATTTTGTATTCTTTAGTGATTAAGTGGTGGATAAAAACCAATGAGTTACTTAGTGACTTTCAGTCCACCATGCAAATTATTCAACATTGTGTCGAAGTATTGTGTTTTACTTACTAGCATGCCTTGCAACACGTGTCAACACCTCCATACACTCTTTTTTTTACTTTTTTTTGAAAAACTTTGCAATAAATTGTGTTTCTTTTTTTACATCATTATTTCTCCTTAGTGAGCTTTGTATAAAGCATTGATTCCTTTGATTTGGTGGTTACAATGAATTGAAATACATGTATTTTGATAAAATGGATTGACGTCCATAGAGACACTTATTATTGCACTATATATTTATACAGGGATACCGATCACATATACTTACTAAGACCCATATATGAGGATTTGTTTATTTATTTTTCTATCTTCTAGCTCTCCCTAATTCTACATTTAAGGGAGCATGTTGGTGTGTTCACACTAGTCTAGAAGTTGTCTTTAGCTATCTAGCTTGGTTTTGTCTAGGTTCACACTAGAATAAGGTTAAGCTTGACTTAGCTCAAGTTGTTATTTAGTTGGAGAGATATTCATGGCTTGTTATTATCTTGCGCGTAAGGGTTTATCCTCTAGTGTATATTTAGATAACTCCTCTAGCCATTTGCGGTTGTGTAACAAACTCATCTTGGCTATTTATTCCAAGATGCCTCTTGTATTATACATGATGTGAAGTGAGGAAGATATTTTGAATTTATTTTTGTGCATGACGACTTAGTTAATTGTGGTAATGGTTCGTAAATTGATCTTGGAGGAGAGTGTCCTACACTCCTATAAATGTAATGGGAACATTGCTTCTTAAGGGGGACGGATGATCATGATACTAGCGTAAGACCATTGTATAAAAATAATAGTTTACTTTCAAAATAATACAATTTTCTAATAATTTTTAGCATGACATAAATTGTGTTTTAGATACCTTCAAAGCATTTTTAGAGATGTAAGAGCCTCACCATTAAGCTTTAATTAGGCGAACATGCGTTTGGAAAGCCAAAATTTCTTGGAAGGTATTACAATTGATAATTGAATAATACCCAAAAAATTATATGCTACAAGATGCCCCCATTTGGTCAGGTATTATTTTCAATTCTTCTTCTAGTAGATCTATTATTCTTAGGGTTTATCTCATTTGCATGAATATGCATTTTAAAGGATAAAGGTGTACCTTATTGTAACTCGGAGTGGATATTTGAAATCTATTCTACAAAGATTACTTTCTTTATATAATCTCTCTTATTATGTTGCAATAATTAGAAAGTATCTTAATCTCTTAAAACAAAGATTTGTTTTTACTCTGCAAATCTGTATCAATTCAATATAGAATAGTTTGGATTTATTATAACACACCAATCCCTAAAATTGGCGTGTTTTCCCTAGATTTAATCCTCAATTTTGATCATGGTGTCAATAGAGTCTCACCGAGGTTACATTCATGTTCGGTGTAGTGATCAAAACACCAACAAAGAATTAGGGAGGGTGTGAATCAAGAATTTTCATTATAGTGCATTTATACTTGAAGAAGTCTAAAACAAGAAAAAGATACATTCATCTTAATTATATAAATAAGTGTCCCATGATGGTTAATGGGGTGGTGGTTATGGACTAGAATGTCCACAAGTTGTTAAAAACTAATGTCCTACCTTAAAATTTGATGTCCATTCAATAGTCACTGGAAGTTTTTCTTTTTTGATTAGTGAAGTCAATAAAAATCTTAATATCTTTGTTATAAGACATTGTTTGGAGTAACCTTTTTCCCCAAAAAATGTTTTGTTTTGAACAAGACATTGGTATAATTAGATTGATGTTATTTTCACCAACCAATAAGAAACTTGTAGAAGTGTAATTAATGTGATGTGAAAATTTGGAGATAAAAACCTTGAAATTAATCTCTCTTAAGATGGGAAACCAACAATTTTACATATATATTGACATTTTTTCCCCATGTTAGAATAGAGATTACATATAGTTGACGCACACTTATTGAGTAAGAATATATCTATATTGAAGCCTTACTTTATCTAAGCAATGACGACTAGGAGACATCTAATCCATCAAAGTCACCCGAGGCACTGAGAACCAACCCTATCCATGAGGCATCTAATCCATCAAAGTCACCGGGGCATAGTCCCAACCCTATCCATTTTGACTCTTCGTGTCGGGTATCAAGAGGGACTTGTACCCTAGTGGATGGCTTAACAAGCCATCATCCTCACCATTGGACTACAACCCTTTCGATTATTATAATAGGTTATAATTGTTGAGTAAAATCGAGCCTTTATTGACTAAACACCGATGAGTAGTTGTCTATAATTGGTCGATAGGCCTTTATAAGTCGACATTCTTGAAAATGTTGTCTTTTTCATAACATTATTTTTTAATATTTGCAATTCATGTCATTCGATAACAACCCTTTGCTTCATATTTTGTTGTTCATATTTAAAGTTCTTGCAGTAACCCTTCGCTTCATATCTTCCAAAGCAAACCACACTCACGGAATTCATTACTATATTGGAATTGATAACATAAATAGTGGAATAAGCTTCTTATATTCTCAAGATATGCATGAGAAAATAACTATGGGGTGCACTCAAAAGGATACATACTCGGCATAAGTTGTAATAAATAAATTATTTGCACATTATAAGTAGTTGATTCTATTTTCAAAAATAAAAAAGAAAGCATATATCATATTTTAAATATGTCTATTCATATTGTTGTAGAAAGTAGTGAATAGTGAAGTAATTGGTTTATTCATCCTGGCATTAGTAAATGAAAGAGGAACATAGTGAAGTAATAAGATTGTTTCATGTTTTTCTAACATTGTTTTTGGTATGTTGATTTTGGATTTTTTTCGTAATGGAAGCATTTTGTGGATATAAGAAAGATATTTTTGATGTACATTACATTTGAGAAAGTTATTTGGCACTTTTCTTAGTAAATGTCACTTATTTATTTATTTTTAGTATTATAATTGGAGAGTGAATCCATATACAATGATAACAACATTTTAATTCTCATTTAAGAGTTTTTGAAAATCAAATATTTTGAGAAGTTTTAATAGCTTTCTTATTCTATATTTTTCTTTCTTGAAAAATGTGGATCATTCACATATTAAATTGTATTTTTAAATTTTTTTGTAATTTTAAATCTCTGTTTATGTCATAATCTAATAGAGGTTAAAATAATAATAATCAAATTTTGAAAGTGTTTATTTGTTATCATACTCACCAATGTAAAAATCCATAACTTACATTAAACAAGTCAAGAGAATCGTTCTCTACCACAGCCACATAACTAATTTGTAACATAATAAGTTTACAATGCTCATCACAAAGTGGTTATTTTAACTTATTCATAAAACAATTAAATTCTATTTAATTGTTCATTCCTCCTCCAAAAAGAAAACAATTATCTAACATGGAAGGGGACGTTTCCTCTGTATTGGGGTATGTCTCTAACCGTATATACTCACTCTCCATTCTGAAATGGACAATTTGCCACTTGTTTGTCTACAATTTGCAATGTTTCTATCTTATTTTGCTTTTGATATATGAATATGTTGGAATACGATCCGGTTCAGTCTAACAAGTGTGTAAAAATATGATTGACAATTATTTTTGTGAGGCAATCAATATAAAATGGCTCCATTTGTGTTTCTCCAACATTTGTAGATGAATTAATCATCACATCATTCTAAATCTTGAGAAAGTGGAATTGAAATTCGGAATGTTCTCAACAGCTTGCCAGAACAACATGCTTGAGATTTTTATAGGCCTTACATATTACCATATGATGATAATTGTTTGAAAAAAACTCCAAAAATTGTAAAAATGGCATCTAAAGTTAACAAGTCCACACAAGGTTTTGCGTAAGTTACATTATTCTCATTTGCAATAGTCTCCATTCTATTTTATCTTCCTCCATTCCATGTTAAATTATAACATTTACACCAACTCGTAAAAGTTGATATTAATAGAGCATTTCCCCTTTCAAGCAGGGTTGAACACAATTCACGCCCTCACTTAGTGGAGATCTTGTAGATGTGGAATTTGATGTTGGAGGATATTTTCGCTTATTTTAAATTTCGAAATTTTATTATTTTTAATATGGTTTATTAGACATTATTTTTAATAGTTTATTTTAAATAATATTTTATATTTACATTTATGATTTGTCATAAAATATAATCAATTAAATCAGATTTTAAATTTAATGGCTACATATATATGTCAAACAATTTTTCTCAAAGAACTACAAACTTTCAAAAGTATTGTCCTTCAAGTTTTGCCAAGGGTACTAACTTAAAACACTTAACAAACTTAAAAAAGTAATATTTATTTTGGTTTAAGATACTTTAATATTTATGCATGCTTAAATTATATAAAGAAAACGAGACAAGTATATAGTAAATTTGTAAGTTAAAAGACATTGTATTGTCAAAATATGGAATATTTTATAATTAAAAACATGAAAAATGTGTAAACTAATGTTCATCGAAGTATTCTACATTGAGTAATGAATCCATCCACACTTAGTCACATTCTCCATAAATTTTGTAGTGCGAGAAAACTTAAATTTATTTATGTATTCTAATCAAGTTGTGATTTTACACATAATATATGCCTATTGACTTTCACAAGCAACTATGCATGAGGGATGATATTGGTATTTAATTAGAATATTAAAAATTATGAAGCTTACATTTTTATGGTGTACAATATAAAAAAGTATAGTGCAAAAACAAAAAATTAATAATCCATTAAGTTTTTCTACCAAGGTTTAAACCCCACTCTATCAATGCGAGATATGTGAAAGTTAACCTCCAAAATAGAGAGATTGAAGCTCTACCTCCACAAAGAGTGAATTAGAGTGATGGTAGCATCAAAAAGAAAAAAGTTGACTACATACATGGATACCGAGTTTTAATTTTTTTATATACCGCATGATAACACATGTCAATCATGGAGAAATACTTGAATAAAACACTATTAGTAATGTCGGTGCTTACTTGACATAGAGTGGGAGCAATGACACTAGAAATATTTTTACGGTTCACAAATACTAGAAAAAGAATCTCAAGGGCTTCCCGCACATACTAATGTGCATTGAAGTATTTTACATTGAGCAATGAATCCATCCACACTTTGTCACATTTTTCATAAATTTTGTAGTGCGAGAAAGCATAAATTTATTTATGTATTCGAATCAAGTTGTGATTTTACATGTATAAATACGTGCTTGTTGATTTTCACAAGCAACTATACATGATATTGGTAGTTAATTAGAGTATTAAAATTTTTGAACCTTAAATTTTTTATGGTGTATAATCTAAAAAAAAGTATAGTGCAAAAATGAAAAATTAATAATCCATTAAGTTTTTCTACTAAGGTTTAAACCCCACCCTATCAATGTAGATATGTGGAAGTTAGCCTCAAAAGAGAGAGATTGAAGCTAGACCTCCACTATGAGTGAATTAGAGTGATGATAGACTACATTGTAACATCAAAAAGAAAAAAGTCGACTACATACATGGATACGAGTTTTATTTATTTTTATATACCACATGATAACACACGCCAATCATGGAGAAATACCCGAATAAAACACTAGTAATGTTGGCACTTACTAACATAGAGCGGAGCGGCGACACTAGAAATATTTTTATGGTTCACAAATACGAGAAAAAGAATCCGGGCTTCTGCACATACTAATGTGCATTGAAGTATTTTACATTGAGCAATGAACCATCCACATTTTTGTCGTGCATTCTCCATAAATTTTGTAGTGCGAGAAAGCTTAAATTTATTTATGTATTCAAATCAAGTTGTGATTTTACATGTATATATATGTGCCTATTGACTTTCACAAGCACCTATACATGATATTGGTAGTTAATTAGAGTATTAAATTTTTGAACCTTACATTTTTATGACGTATAATCTAAAAAAAAGTATAATGCAAAAGAAGAAGAATCCATTAAGTTTTTCTACTAAGGTTTAAACCCACTCTATCAATGTTGATATGTGGAAGTTAACCTCAAAAGAAAGAGATTTAAGCTCTACCTTCACTATGAGTGAAATAGAGTGATGGTAGACTACACTCTAACATCAAAAAGAAAGAAGTCGACTACATACACGGATACAGAGTTTTATTTTTTTATATACCACATGATAACATGCGTCAATCATGGATAAATATTTGAATAAAACACTAATAGTGATGTCGGCGCTTACTAACATAGAGCGGAGCAACGACAATAGAAATATTTTTACGGTTCACAAATACCAAAAAAAGAATCTCGGGCTTCTGCGCATACTAATGTGCATTGAATTATTTTACATTGAGCAATCAATCCATCCACACTTTGTCACATTCTCCATAATTTTTGTAGTGAGAAAGCTTAAATTTATGCATGTATTCGAATCAAGTTGTGATTATATATATATATATATATATATATATATATAGACTATATATATATATATATATATATATATATATATATATATATATATATTATGCCTATAGACTTTCACAAGCAACTATACATGATATTGGTAGATAATTAGACTATTAAATTTTCGAACCTTACATTTTTTATGGTGTATAATCTAAAAAAGTATAATACAAAAAAACAAATTAATAATCCATTAAGTTTTTCCACTAAGGTTTAAACCCCACTCTATCAATGTGGAAGTTAACCTCCAAAAGAGAGATTGAAGCTAGACCTCCACTACGAGTGAATTAGAGTGATGGTAGACTACACCGTAACATCAAAAAGAAAAAAGTCGACTATATACATGGATACTAAGTTTTAATTTTTTTATATACCACATGATAACACATGTCAATCATGGAGAAATACCGAATAGAACACTAATAATAATGTCGACGCTTACTAACATAGAGCAGAGGCGACACTAAAAATATATTTTTACGGTTCATAAATAACAGAAAAGAATCTCGGAAGCTTCATGCGCATACTAATGTGCATTGAAGTATTTTACATTGAGCAATAAATCCATCCACACTTTGTCACATTCTCCATAAATTTTGTAGTGCCGTAAAGCTTAAATTTATTTATGTATTGGAATCTAGTTATGATTTTACATATACAAATATGTGCCTATTGACTTTCACAAACAACTATCCATGATACTAATAATTAATTAGAATATTAAATTTTTTGAACCTTATATTTTTATAGTGTATAGTTAACAAAATAAAAATAAAAATGAAAAAACAAAAAATTAACAATCTATTAATTGTTTCTACTAAAGTTTAAACCCCACTCTATCAATATAGATATGTGGAAGTTAACTTCAAAAAAAAAAGAGATTCAAGCTCTACCTCCACTACCAATTAGAGTGATTGTAAGTCGATTACATACATGAATACGAGTTTTAATTTTTTTATATACCGGATGATACCACATGTCAATTATGGAGAAATACCCGAAAAGAACACTAATAGTAATGTCGGCGCTTACTAACATAGAGCGGGGTGTGACAACACTAGAAATATTTTTACGGTTCATAAATACCGGGAAAAGAATCTCGGGCTTCTGTGCATACTAATGTGCATTGAAGTATTTTATCTTGAGCAATAAATCCATCCACACTTTGTCACATTCTCCATAAATTTTGTAGTGCCGAGAAAGCTTAAATTTATTTATGTATTGGAATCAAGTTATGATTTTACACATACAAATATGTGCCTATTGACTTTCACAAACAACTATCCTTGATACTAATAATTAATTAGAATATTAAAGTTTTTGAACCTTATATTTTTATAGTGTATAATTAACAAAATAAAAAATAAAATAAAAAACAAAAAATTAATAATCTATTAATTGTTTCTACTAAAGTTTAAACCCCACTCTATCAATATAGATATGTGGAAGTTAACTTCCAAAAAAAGAGATTGAAGTTCTACCTCCACTACCAGTTAGAGTGATGGTAAGTCGATTACATACATGAATACGAGTTAAAATATTTTTATATACTAGATGATACCACATGTCAATCATGGAGAAATACGAATAAAACACTAATTGTAATGTTGGTGCTTACTAACATAGAGCGGGGTGACGACACTATAAATATTTTTATAGTTCATAAATACCAGAAAAGAATCTCTCAAAGCTTCCCATGCATACTAATGTGCATTGAAGTATTTTATACTGAGCAATAAATCCATCCACACTTTGTCACATTCTCCATAAATTTTGTAGTGCCAGAAAGCTTAAATTTATTTATGTATTGGAATCAAGTTATGATTTTACATATACAAATATGTGCCTATTGGCTTTTACAAACAACTATCCATGATACTAATAATTAATTAGAATATTAAAGTTTTTGAACCTTATATTTTTATAGTGTATAATTAACAAAATAAAAATAAAAATAAAAAACAAAAAATTAATAATCTATTAATTGTTTCTACTAAAGTTTAAACCCCACTCTATCAATATAGATATGTGGAAGTTAACTTCAAAAAAAGATATTGAAGCTCTACCTCCACTACCGGTTAGAGTGATGGTAAATCAATTACATACATGAATACGAGTTTTAATTTTTTTATATACCAGATGATACCACACGCCAATCATGGAGAAATCTCTCGAATAAAACACTAATAGTAATGTCGGTGCTTACTAACATAGAGCGGGGTGGCGACACTAGAAATATTTTTACAGTTCATAAATACCAAGAAAAGAATCTCGGGGTTCTGCGCATACTAATGTGCATTGAAGTATTTTATCTTGAGCAATAAATCCATCCATACTTTTTCACATTCTCCATAAATTTTGTAGTGCGAGAAAACTTAAATTTATTTATGTATTGGAATAAAGTTATGATTTTACATATACAAATATGTGCCTATTGACTTTCACAAACAACTATCCATGATACTAATAATTAATTAGAATATTAAGTTTTTTGAACCTTATATTTTTATAGTGTATAATTAACAAAATAAAAAAATAAAAAAATAAAAAAATAAAAGTGAAAAAACAAAAACACAAAAATTAATAATCTATTAATTGTTTCTACTAAAGTTTAAACCCTACTCTACTAATATAGATATGTGGAAGTTAACTTCCAAAAAAAGAGATTGAAGCTCTACCTCCACCGCTAGTTAGAGTGATGGTAAAACGATTACATATATGAATACCGGTTTTAATTTTTTTATATACCAGATGATACCACTTGTCAATCATGGAGAAATACCTTGGTGATGCCCTCTCTTCTTTTCTTTTTATTTTGGTCGATGAGGCTCTTAGTCTAAGTATCAAGTCACCATTTGGATGGACCCCTCGAGAGGCATTCCAATTACCTCCAATCTACCTACCCTTTCACACCAACAATTCTTGGACGATACTTTCCTTTTTGGTCAAGGTTCTATCCCTGAAGCTAGGTGCCTCTCGTCTATTCTTGATTCTTATTCTTCGTGGCGGGACTAAGTTATTAACTTTCACAAATCTGTCATTTTCTTCTTCAATGTTGCTCTTAGATTACAATGCAGGATCAAAGCAATTCTTGGCTTCACTGTGGGAGTCCTCCCACACAAATATTTGGGTATCCCACTTTTTCATGGGAATGGCAGAGCGCATCTCTGGGACGGGCTTATTAACTCCATCTCTACCAGACTACTCTCCTGGAAAGGAAAGTGGTTATCCCTGGCTGGTCGAGCCCTTTTAATTAATTTTGTTCTCCTAGCCATTCCGATTTACATGTTGTCTGTCCTGCAGATCCCTAAATATGTTGTTGAAGATTGAAAAGATTGTTAGAACCTTCTTATGGCAAGGAAATAATGAAGAGCACAAATTTCACCTTGTTAATTGGGATACGGTTAAACTTCCTAAACACCTCGGAGGGATGGGAATTCGAACCTTGCTCTTCAAAATTCTGCCCTCGGAGCAAAACTTGTTTGGAACTTCATCTCCGACGCCAAATGGCTTGCTTTCCAAGTTCTTTCACATAAGTATCTCGGGGGGGGTCGCCCCGAGCTATTGTTATCCAACACAAAGCTCCCCAAAGGATCACACATTTGGAATTTCTTCTGTAAGTCCAAATCCTTGATTGCTGAGATGGTCTCTTGGAACATCAATAACAGTCAGATCACCACCTTCTGGGATGAAAGTTGGAATGGTTCCCCTCCCCTTAATCTCAAGTTGGATCTTAACAGAGTCATGAATTCGACCAAGTTGTCTTGGGGATCTTTGGTTGCAGACTATGGTCGTCAGAATCCCGATGGCTCACCGTCCTGGCTTTGGAAGGATGTCTCCATTATTAGAGCTAATGCACAAGAGTCCAATCTCCTTAAGGATGCCATTCAGGATAGAAATGCACATTTTCTTAATGAGGATGATAGTTTGATTTGGCTTGGGGATGCTACTGGTTCTTACTCTATGAAAGCAGGTTATAATATTCTCATCTCTCATTCTGGCCAAGGGATTCCTTGTTCCTATGGTTGTTGGCATCCCAGTATCTCCCCTAAGGTGGCAATTTTCGGTTGGTTGGTTTTGAAAAAGAAGGTTCTTACTCAGGTAAGGCAGAGATCTTGGGGTTACGCCGGTCCTTCCATGTGTTTGTTGTGTGGTGTTGCGGAGGAAGATCTTGATCACCTCTTTTTATTTTTCCCGTTTGCTTCTAGATGTTGGGAATGGCTCCTGAACAAATTAAATCTAGCTTGGGCACCTTGTAATAATATTGGAGCGACTCTTCTCTCTTGGCCGAACTTTAACATTAACAACACCCTCAGCTCTATTTGGTGCGTTGCCCCTACTTCCTTCTCTAGCACATATGGTGGGAACGCAATCTTCGTCTCTTCAGGGAACAATTTGCTGAGCTACCAACTTTTCTTAACAAATTGGAAGTGGCCATCTCTGAGAGAGTTAGTGCTAATAGTTTATCACATTCTACTTTTTCCTCTAGGGATTTCACTATTATGCACTCTTGGCCACTCATAAAGCAACTCAGACCTGGCTCAATAATTAAAAAGGCCTCTCACAAGTTGAAAAATTCATTCGTAGAAAAAGGGCTAGGTGGCGTCCCCTCCGAAGGGCTCATGGAAACTTAATTTTGATGGCGCCTCTAGAGGGAATCCAGGTAAATCAGGTGCAGGTTGTATTCTCAGGGACGAATTTGGTAATCTTATCAGAGCTGGCTCCTTCCCTCTCAGAGATGGCTCGTGCAATGTTGCCGAAGCCCAAGCTTTCTGGAAGGAGTCAAGATGGCTGCCCAGTTAGGTTTTCCTCATTTATTTATCAAAGGGGATTCCCAAATTATAATTTGTGCAATCTCTAGAGGCTCATCCCCTTTGTGGAAAATTAACATCTTTATCCCCCAAATTTTTTTTGGTTAGATAAAATCGGC
Organism: Taxus wallichiana var. yunnanensis; assembly: GCA_018340775.1. Classification (NCBI taxonomy): domain Eukaryota; kingdom Viridiplantae; phylum Streptophyta; class Pinopsida; order Cupressales; family Taxaceae; genus Taxus; species Taxus wallichiana. Next base: position 727,788,742 of record CM031242.1, on the reverse strand, counting down.
TCCTGGAATATTACACATAACTTTAGAGAAACTAATCATGCGGCTGATTTTCTTGCAAATTTTGCGATCGATCACCCTGCCGCCGTCGTCACTTCAGGTACCGTTCAAGATTGGAATGGGTTGTCTAAATTTATTTCCCACGAGTGGGCCAGCTCGTCTTCGTAGTTGGGATGTGGCCTCTCGCGTGTGCAGAGCTCCTTTTAAGTGTGGCGTTGGATCCCCTGTTACAGTATGTTTCGAGCTCTGTTCTCGAGTGCCTGTTCCTCCGAGTCCTCCATGGCTTTTCTTGGCTTTCCCTTTGTTACCCTTCACAGCTCGGAGCCAGATGTTGCCTCCTCTTTGGAAATCGATTGCGCCCGTTTGTCGGGTGTCTTTCAGTTCTTCTCGAACTAGGAAGCAGAAGCTATTGAGACTATATTGGGCGACCCCTACCTTTTTCATTCCTGTCAGGCTCGCACCAACGCTGATATCGCCGCCACCTTCGTCTCCTTTTGTGTGCTTCTGGAGGAGGATTTAATCGTTGTGGAATTCCTCGGCACCTCTTATGTCCATCCTGCCTTCTGTGTCGGCCTCCACGAAGAAGCGATAGAATTCTCCTTGCTTGGGACCCCCTTCTCTGGTTTGAGGAAGTCGATGAACTCACTATTGGTATGGGGCGGGACATCAAATGGATTTGGCCATTACATGGAGCTTCTCCATCACGCCACAAAGCGTCAACACTCTCTTCTCTTTGGGGTGCCTTGATCACCGTCTGCCACTGTAATTGATATTGATGCCGCTGGATTTCCAGTTTACTCCGCCATTGACCAGTGGAATGCTCTCAGGGATCGGGCTCGGGATGCGTATAGGTTTCTTCTACAAGAAGCCAATCGGGCGTCTTCGTACTAGCCGAGATGATATAGTGAATCCGCGCCTTCTTTTTTGTGCATTGCTTTTGTTTCGCTCGGATCTTTGTCTTCGGATTTCTCGCCTCGTCGTTGGTTTCGATTACGCCTTTCTCTTCCCTTTTTCTTCTTGTCCCCCCTTTTCCTTTCTTCTTCCCCTCTTTCTTCCCTCCCGCTTGTAATTTTGGGGTCCTCCCCAGGTTCATAAGCCGGATAAAAACGTTTAAATATTAAAAAAAAAAATCATGGAGAAATACGAATAGAATAGAACACTAATAGTAATGTCGGCTCTTACTAACATAGAGTGGGGTGACGACACTAAAAATATTTTTACGGTTCATAAATACTATGAAAAGAATCTCGGGCTTCTCGCATACTAATGTGCATTGAAGTATTTTATCTTGAGCAATAAATCCATCCACACTTTGTCACATTCTCCATAAATGTTGTAGTGCGTAAAGCTTAAATTTATTTATGTATTGAAATCAAGTTATGATTTTACATATACAAATATGTTCCTATTGACTTTCACAAACAACTATCCATGATACTAATAATTAATTAGAATATTAAGTTTTTTGAACCTTATATTTTTATAGTGTATAATTAACAAAATAAAAATAAAAATAAAAATAAAAAAATTAAAAAACAAAAAAACAAAAAATTAATAATCTATTAATTGTTTCTACTAAAGTTTAAACCCCACTTTATCAATATAGATATGTGGAAGTTAACTTCTAAAAAAGTGATTGAAGCTGTACCTCCTTTGCCGAGTTAGAGTGATAGTAAGTCGATTACATACATGAATACGAGTTTTAATTTTTTATATACCGAGATGATACCACATGTCAATCATGGAGAAATACCCGAATAGAACACTAATTGTAATGTCGGCGCTTACTAACATAGAGCGGGGTGATGACACTAGAAATATTTTTACGGTTCATAAATACCGGAAAAGAATCTCGGGCTTCCGCGCATACTAATGTGCATTGAAGTATTTTATCTTGAGCAATAAATCCATCCACACTTTGTCACATTCTCCATAAATGTTGTAGTGCGGAAAACTTAAATTTATTTATGTAAATTTATTTATGTATTGGAATAAAGTTATGATTTTACATATACAAATATGTGCCTATTGACTTTCACAAACAACTATCCATGATACTAATAATTAATTAGAATATTAAATTTTTTGAACCTTATATTTTTATAATGTATAGTTAACAAAATAAAAATAAAATGAAAAACAAAAAATTAATAATCTATTAATTGTTTCTACTAAAGTTTAAACCCCACTTTATCAATATAGATATGTGGAAGTTAATTTCAAAAAAGATATTGAAACTCTACCTCCACTACCAGTTAGAATGATGGTAAGTCGATTACATACATGAATACGAGTTTTAATTTTTTTATATACCAGAGGATACCACATGTTAATCATGGAGAAATACCGAATAGAACATTAATTGTAATGTTGGCGCTTACTAACATAGAGTGGGGTGACGACACTAGAAATATTTTTATGGTTCATAATTCTAGGAAAAGAATCTCGGGCTTCCGTGCATATTAATGTGCATTGAAGTATTTTATCTTGAGCAATAAATCCATCCACACTTTGTCATATTCTCCATAAATTTTGTAGTCCCAGAAAGCTTAAATTTATTTATGTATTGGAATCAAGTTATGATTTTTCATATACAAATATGTGCCTATTGACTTTCATAAACAACTATCCATGATACTAATAATTAATTAGAATATTAAATTTTTTGAACCTTATATTTTTTTAGTGTATAATTAACAAAATAAAAATAAAAATAAAATTAAAATTAAAAAAATGAAAAAACAAAAAAGCAAAAAATTAATAATCTATTAATTGTTTCTACTAAAGTTTAAACCCCACTCTATCAATATAAATATGTGGAAGTTAACTTCCAAAAAAAAAGAGATTGAAGCTCTACTTCCACTACCGAGTTAGAGTGATGGTAAGTCGATTACATATATGAATACGGGTTTTAATTTTTATATACAAGATGATACCACATGTCAATCATGGAGAAATTCTGAATAGAACACTAATTGTAATGTCGGCGCTTACTAACATAGGCGTGGTGACGACACTAGAAATATTTTTTTACGGTTCATAAATACAAAGAAAAGAATCTTAGGCTTCCCGCACATACTAATGTTCATTGAAGTACTTTATACTAAGCAATAAATCCATCCACACTTTGTCACATTCTCCATAAATTTTATAGTCCGAGAAAACTTAAATTTATTTATGTATTGAAATTAAGTTATTATTTGATATATACAAATATGTGCCTATTGACTTTCACAAACAACTATCCATGATACTAATAATTAATTAGAATATTAAAGTTTTTGAATCTTATATTTTTATAGTGTATAATTAACAAAAAAAAAAAAAAAAAAAAAAAAAAAAATGAAAAAACAATTTTTTAATTTTTTTAATAGTCTATTAATTGTTTCTACTAAAGTTTAAACCCCACTCTATCAATATAGATATGTGGAAGTTAACTTCAAAAAAAGATATTGAAGCTCTACCTTCACTACCAATTAGAGTGATGGTAAGTCGATTACATATATGAACACGAGTTTTAATTTTTTTATATATCAAATGATACCACACGTCATTCATGGAGAAATCCTGAATAAAACACAAATAGTAATGTCGGTGCTTACTAACATAGAGCGGGCGGCGACACTAGAAATATTTTTACGATTCATAAATACCAGGAAAAGAATCTCGGGCTCCCGCACATACTAATGTGCATTGAAGTATTTTATAACGAACAATAAATCCATCCACACTTTTTCACATTCTCCATAAATTTTGTAGTGCGAGAGAACTTAAATTTATTTATATATTAGAATTAAGTTATGATTTTACATATACAAATATGTCCCTATTGACTTTCACAAACAAACTATCCACGATACTAATAATTAATTAGAATATTAAATTTTTTGAACTTTATATTTTTATAGTGTATAATTAACAAAATAAAAATAAAAAATTAAATTTTTTTGAAAAAACAAAAGACACAAAAATTAATAATCTATTAATTGTTTCTATTAAAGTTTAAACCCTACTCTACAATATAGATATTTGGAAGTTAACTTCCAAAAAAGAGATTGAAACTCTACCTCCACTATCAGTTAGAGTGAGTAAATCGATTACATACATGAATACCAGTGTTTATTTTTTTATATACCAGATGATACCACATGTCGATCATGGAGAAATACCTGAATAAAACACTAATAGTAATGTGGATAGGGCGGATCGACGGCACTAAAAATATTTTTGACGGTTCACAAATACCAGGAAAACAATCTCTGGCTTCCCGCGCATGTGTGGCTCCGTGCGGGGTTTCAATTCTCCGGTGAATACACGCCCCAATAAATACTGTACGGGTCCACAAAATAATATCAGAGGATTCGGAAGAACGAAATGATTGATTGATTGAGAGAGCAAGGGCCATTGGGGGATTCGATCCTGCGACGGAGGGGAACTGGAGGGACACACCAATACAGTTCAGGTAGGTAATTGAAAAAAAAAAGTATTAATCGTAGCCCATTACAGTTGTCAGGCAGGATTGAAGTTTCATTCTCATCGCTCGCACGTTCTTCTTGTCCGCGTGTGCCTTTATAATGTTCCGCCTGAAAGTAATTTTACTTTTGCCAATCAGGGAATCGTTTCTGTTGTTGACGCTGCGGCATCCTTTAATTAAATTCAGCTGAACATTCAAGCTCGTGTTTTGGATGGTCGCGAGTTCGAGTCTGGAACGATGTTGAACGGTGAAGCTTCTATTGTTTCCTCGCCCAGGGTTACAAACTCCTTCGGGGTAGCTACCTTCGATTTCTCTGATTTAAAGGCAGCGGGCACTATTTCTTCTGAAACGATGAGCGAATCGGAGGCTGACACGAATTCCCCGAAGCCGCAGCCGCGGCGGAAGGTGAAATTTCTTTGCAGCTTTGGCGGCAACATTCTGCCCAGGCCTTATGACGGTAAGCTCCGATACGTTGGGGGAGAAACCCGTATTATGCGTGTGAATAGGGATATCTCATTTTCAGAGCTTGTTAGCAAGATGACAGAGTTCTATTGTCAACCTTTTACTATTAAATATCAGTTGCCCGAAGAGGAGGATTTGGATGCTTTGGTTTCTGTTTTAAGTAATGACGATCTTGCAAATATGATGGAGGAGTATGATAGGCTGGAGGCTACAGATGGATTTACTAGGCTTAGAGTGTTTTTGTTTTCGGCCTCCGAGCATTTTGATGTTTCTTCTGTCTGCATCGAAGCTGATGTCGATCAGAGGTTCGTGGATGCTTTGAATGGATTGCATGACTCCAGTAGTAGTAGCGACCTTAGAAAGCAACAAGCTGAATTCCTTGTAAGAAATGAATCTTGTGGTTCCGTCAATTGTGTTGGCCCTGACAATGGATCGAACCCTAGGAGAATTGTGCATACTCGTTTGCCGAACTCACCTGGGCAACAAGACATGATTCATTCTGCGTCTCCGCCCCTTTCTCCTTTGAGGCAGCCCTCATCTCCCTTTGAAGAGTCTAGTGATCATTACCGCCAGGAGTACCAGCCGCCCTGGACATTGGGTAGCCATCTCTGTATACAAGATTTCATGCCTTCTATGGCAGAAGCAGGGTGTCCTTTTCAAGAAGACTCAATGCCTTCTGAGGCGGTATCAAGTCATCATAAATACAAGCATTGTATGAAGGTGTTTCCTTCAAATGAGGGTTACTATGCTGGTTCACCAGAATTTGGGAGTCCCAGGGATGTCAATAGAATGGACGTTGCCAATCATTGGCCTGAAGATAATTATAAGCATCCTGTTCCTCCTGCTGATATTGTGTCTCATCAAGTAAATATTCATCAGCCTCACTTTCCTCAGCAGCAGCCTCAACTCCCTCAGCAACAGCAACAGAACATGCATCTTGTGCAACAGGCTGCTGTTGGGTACTGTCCGTCAGAGTTCTTTCAAAATCCTGATGTGGCTTCGCCACGAAGAAAACTTGCCATGCAACCTGTGAAATACAGTAGACCGTTTGAACCTTTAGAACAACATGAAGCACAACATCTGCTTCCAGAAGTCTATGAAGGCGAGAAATTCCGGCATGTATCCTATCAATCTTCATCTCTTTCAGTGACTCCTGATTATGAATTCGCAAACACAAAACTGCAACAAGTAAAATCTGGCTCACAAACTATGGGAGGGAGTTGTAGAATAGGTGAAGGTTTAGGACGGAATGAAATGCATCATATACCGAGTGCCGGTGAACTTGACAGGTATTCAGAAAGTCAAAAGCACATGCAGGGAGTTTGGGCCCATGATTCTAAGTACGAAAACAGACTTGATTATTCTAGCGCCCAGTCAAGTGTACAAAACCATAGCAACCACCTGCCCTGTGGCAGGAATGTCATCCAGCACCATTGTCAGCCATCAGTTACCGGTGAAAATGTAGGTTTGATAGGACAAAATATAAGCCAAATACATGGAAGGTTTGAGGGGAACTGCGCATTTGAATATCCTTATGGAAGACAATTTGCATATGAGGCAAGGAGTTCGAGTATGCACCTTGAACATCCATCATATAATCAGGACCAACATGCATCAAGCATGCAAGAATTTCAAGCACATAGTCTGCACTCTGTTACAAAAGAAGGGTTGTTGACACAAACTGCTAGTACAAAAGTGGATCATCTGCCATACTCCATAGATACTGTTCAAACTGATATTGGCTATCGAAACAGGGTAGATAAAGCAAGAGCCTGGGTTCTGCAATCTACGAATTATCAGAGAGATGAAATACGCATGCCTTTGGTAGCAGAAGCATCTGGGATTCATGCCGCAGAGGAAGGTATTACCAATGACGCTGGTCAAAGCTCTTATGCACAGCATGACTGTAGATGGTTGAAGCCAGATGCAATGTATTATAACCCTCCATCTGCTGATTTATACAAGCATGCCACCTGCGATCAATTTGAGCCTTCTATACATGTGCCACATAATTTAAAACATGTGATGATAAAAATCCGTTAGACAGTGACTTGGTGGTTCATTTGGGTTCCACAGATGGAGAGAGTAATTGTTGTTATAGTTCGGGAGAGGAGAAGATCCAGGAGTTTGCTTGTGTTCAAAAGAGTGCTGAGAACATAGAAACACTGCAGCGCTTTTGCACATCTTATGAAAAAAGTGCATTTGATGTACATAATTTTCCAGGAGCTTATATATCAGAAGATCATTTGCACAACGAGATTGCAAACATATCAAAATATGAAGGAGACGTGCCAAAAGAATTTCAACAAGATTCAGGCTCTGAGATCACTAAGGAGATTCAAGAGGTTAAGCCTTTGACTGTTTCACCTCATTATCAGACGCATAGTCAGCTTGGAGGGCTTACTGAAGTGGTTTCAGATACCTTTGCTCATTTGGAAAGCAATGTCACTATATCTAACTGTGCTTGTTCTCACACAATGACCTCATCAACAGTGTTTCTTCCTGACAGCCTCACACTTCCGTCATCCCTCGAAGTCTTATCATCTGCATTATCTTCTTCTGGTCCTCCTATATATGATCAGAGTCCAGTTGGTAGCACAAACTTCACAGGACCTAAGGATTTATTGTCTGAGGCTGGAAGAGAAAGACAATTCAATGAATCAGAGAAGCCTTCGTTGAAGACTTTTGGAAGAGGACAGTTGACAGAAAAGATGGTTTCAAGTGTGGAAGTTGCAAAAGATGAAAGTTTGGAGAAGGAGACACTCGAGAATCGTTTGAATGATTGTTTAGAGGCAGATGCTTGCAGAAAATCCGGGAATATGAAATCACTAGGGCAACATCCTATTTTATCAGCTTCAGCCACAAGTTCAACAACAAAGGTAGAGGGGAAAGAGGCTCTCATGGTCAGTGCAGGAGAAGACTGTACGGAGGTAGAACAAGAAGGTTTGACTCTTGGGTCCAACGTAAAAGATGGCCTGCCAGAGGAAAAGCCTCCTGAGGTGAGAGTTATATTCCTTTTGAATATATTACATCTATAGTAAAATTCTTTAACAATGAAAATTGAATGTACAGATAATATTTGGTAATCATGTGCTCAAAAAAATAAAATGATACTGTTGCTATACAGGAGAATACTTTGACATTAGAAGACTTTGGCAATGGTTCTGTGAACAAGGCAAATAACAATGCCTCAGATCCTGAGGCAGACGATCTTGCCCAAGGTCTGCAGGTAAAGTGCTTTCAATTTGTTCATTAGTAGCGACATATCAAAATTTGGATCATACTCTGCAGCTCATGGATTGTTGTAATCTCTTATACCAGACAATTAAAAATGATGACCTGGAAGAAATACGAGAGTTAGGGTCGGGTACATATGGGACCTGTTTATTATGGAAAATGGAAAGGTTCAGATGTTGCTATTAAGAGGATCAAAGCCAGCTGTTTCACAGAAAGGCCAGGAGATGGTAGAGATCTTGATGTTTTGACTCTGCATTATCTTAATTTTTGGCTAGCCTTTTTAATGTTTATAAAATGATTTAGTGGGATATTTAATTTTTTTTTAGTGTACTGACAGTCCTATGAGTTTACATGCTTTTAGTGCTATGATTTTTCAATTGATTATCTTCCCCTACTGTAGGTTTGCATGTATGATAAGAATTTTGATTTTTACATTTAACAAGATTTTGTATTTCCCATATAGATTGCAGACTTCTGGAGAGAGGCATGCATTTTGGGTCAACTACACCATCCCAATGTAGTTGCCTTTTATGGCGTTGTCCGAGATGGACCTGATGGGACCCTAGCAACTGTCACAGAGTATATGGTCAATGGATCTCTCAAACAAGTTCTGCAAAGGAAGGACAGGTAAGCATTCAAGGAAGTTTTTTTGAACTTTTATAAGCGTCTCAAGTGTTTGGTATTGATCCCTCCTCATCAAAAGAAATTGATATGATTGTTTTCTATTCTGTATAGTAGTGATCTTAACTCTCATTTAAGTGTATTTCTATTGCTAATAAATGTGTTAAAAACTGTTTGAGTTCCTTCAGAACAATTGATCGACGCAAAAGACTAATTATAGCCCGTGACGCTGCATTTGGGATGGAATATTTGCATGAAAAGAAAATTGTCCACTTTGATTTGAAGTGTGATAATCTTTTGGTGAATATGAAAGATCCTCATCGACCTATTTGTAAGGTATGCTGCATCATAGGAAAAATAATAAAATTCTATTTATTTTGCCAATGCCCTTTACATAATTGTTTCCAATGTTTATTTTTCTAGGAAATCATCCTGAATTTCCATGATGCTTGGTGCACTGTATTTACAACATTCTGTTTGTTAGTTGTGCCTTAAGTCAATTGTAACCTTCTTATCCCCATGGATTGTTCCGTGTTCTCTGCCATGGAAAATTTGCAATGCATGCATGGTTTTGTAACCCAGATTGCTATGTTCTGTTGAGTGAGTAACTGATGTATTAGCTGGTCTCAGATTGGTGATTTGGGGCTATCCAAAATAAAACATCGAACTTTGGTGTCTGGTGGTGTTCGAGGGACTCTGCCATGGATGGCACCGGAACTTCTAAGTGAAGAAAAGGGCATGGTAACTGAGAAAGTATGTTGCCATTGAAACTCATTTCTATATTCCTGCCAAGAAGTTTTATGGTTGCATTGATTTTTGCGTATCAGCATTTTCATTCTCTAGTCTTCATCATTAACCTGTCGCTTATTGACAGGTTGATGTTTATTCGTTTGGAATAGTGATGTGGGAACTCCTTACTGGAGAAGAGCCTTATGCAAACATGCATTGTGGTGAAATAATAGGTAATGCTGTGTTTTGTACCATAGCTTTAAGAGGCTAGGTTAATTGCGAGGTAAAGCTAACATTATTGTAATTTCATATCGTGCAAAACATGCTTCTGGTAAGACGTATATGGATACATAGGTGAATGATATACAGTCCTGGGAATAAGATGCTTTGTTGATAATTTTTCTTTTTCTTGAAAGTACTCATGAATTTTCCATGGTAAAGAACAAAAATTGAAAAATGCAATTATGTTAGTAAGAATGACATATACTGCTGAAAATACATTGAACCTATCTTGCAAAAAAATGTTTCTGGTAGGACATATATGGATAGATAATTGAATGATATGAAACTGTCTATGGAATAAGATGATTTGTTAATAGTTTTCTGTTTCTTGATAAGTACTATCTATTTTCCATGATCAAGAATAAAAATACAATTATGTTAGTAAGAATGACATATACCCCTGAAAATATGTTGAACCTGGATACAAATAAACAGTATTGGCTGCAACAACATAACTATTTGCTTAACTCATTAACAGCTGAAAAAGGCTAAAAGCATAAGTATCTGCCATACCCAGTAACAGCTCAATGCCCCAATCACAAATAAAGCATTACCCGCTACAAATAAGGGACATTTAAAACAGAAACGAAAAACACAGAGAAGGCCAAGATGTAAAGCAATTAAGCATTAGCTTTGGGATCGCGTTTGTGTCATCACCTTCCAGAGGCCTTTGCTTGCAATTTTGGATGCCACGAATTCCATAGTATCTTTGCTTTACAATTTTTTTTCCTTGGCCTGGGCATAGTGAAAATGAAATGAGATTATTTGAATGTCCACAAATGAGCAAAAATAGGTCAATGAGACTCTAGAATACATCCAATTACAATAGAAAGTGCTAGGGTCAAAGGACCTTAAGATTAATTAGTAACTAAATAAAAAAGAGCAAAATCACTGAAAATAAATGATGAGGGGTAAACACAAAGCCGCAAAACCCCAACGTATGTGGTTAAGGTACCAATAAAAATAGTTATGTGGGAAGCAGAACCCCCAAGGAGCATGCAAAAAGATTGGATGGTAGTCCCATCTAACATCTCTGATGATGCGTGGGATAGAGGAATCGTATGTGTCATTGTCTATCATTGTGAAAGGGCCAATGCACGATTTGATAATTCTCATCTTGGAGTGTTTAGGGCTGAGGGTGCCAGGCTGGGTAACCCTAACTGGAAGTAAAACACTCCCTAAAATCCCTCCTAACATCCAAGGCCAAAGAAACTCCTTATGCAATCAAGCAACTTGTAATGTGTGCCTGACCTTGCAGCTCGAGAAGTAGTTGAGAAGGAATACATCCTCAATGTTGTTGAGCAAATCCATGATGTGATTATCCCTAAATAAATATATAAGTTGTTTGTTTTAAGATTGTTTCTTATTTTTCTAAAGGCGTAAGGTAGTAAAGGTTGTATGTTCTAAATAATTAATAAACCTTAATGCTCAAACCGAAATATAGCTCCTTAAGCAATTTGCAAGATATAACGATAGATACAATTGCTTAAAATGCAAGAGAAGTGTACTTAGCTGATTATAGAAGCAAAGATGTGATTTGGGAGTGTAGAGTGATTGAGAAGACTGGAAATGACCTGTAGGTGTTTTGTCTTTGATACCATGACTGCAAACTGAGCAGGTATGGAACCGTATGGCTTGTTCTGGAGTGTGGTACAGTTCAGTCTTGAGTTGTATGGTTTCAGACAGGGATGTTCTGACACTCTGTAACTTTTGTACAGTTGCAACACTATATGATGACTTTTGCACTGAAACCCTAAGTACCACAAGTGTGGCAAACTCTCTGTGTGATGCAAAACACCCTCAAACCCTAACCGTGGGTAGGAAACCCTGCAGAAAGATTAGTGTTTGGATCGAGGTGCCCTTGTGTCGCCTATGTTAGCACTACTTCGAAAAGGCCTCAAACCACATGTAGTTCGCCACCTAACATGTGATATCTATATGGATACAACTACTTTGGCAACTTGATTTCTAACAATGAGAGACAATGGGTCAGCGCGCTTAAGCTTGGCTTGGCGTGACTTGGGACGTCTATAGAATGAGAAGCATGGCTCTTGAATCTGGTTTCGCTAGCTTGAGGCCTGCGTATATGTGCTACTGCTTTGAAGGAATTTAAGAGAGCTTAGAATGCTTTAGGAATGTATTTTGTAATGAGTGCTCTTGAAAGTGCCGGGCCTTTTCCCAAGTGAAGTAAATAGGTAAGTTAGACTTGCTTTTGTAGGTGTTCGTAAGTGTAATTTCACATTAAGTTTGACCTAGGGGATGCGAACCAACCCATGAAAAGATATCAAATTGGAAAAGTGATTGTTCGGTGGCGGGAGATGTGACCGTTTGGTTTGGGACCAACTAGGATAGATTGGTCCCATCCCCACGGTCTCGTCACGGGCAGCTTGTGGGACTTTGCACCTTTCTAGGACTGATTCTAGTCCACGGTATACTCTTTGTGGACTAATGTGATTGACTATGTGAGTGATTGAGTAGTGTGAATAGATAAGCAAGTCATGAAAGATGAATAAGGATAAGTCACTTAGGCTTGGAATGTGCACACAAGTCATGCTTTAGGTGCAAAACCAATGTTGTCATTGCAAAAGATAAATTGCCAAATTTAGGTGCCTACATGATGTTGAGGAGCATACCCTTATCATTTGAGTGATAGTGTGTTGGGAACATTAGTAATAGTATTGTGTAGAGACGAGCGTCACATCACTAATCTATCCCCCAGTGTTTGAAGCAGAGTATTATCCAAATGGCTCTTAGTGCTTTTGCCAACCTCCGTGACGGGTTAAAAGAATGATGTGATCAACTTGGGGGCTCTAGGGGCTCCTTGCATGACCTATGTTGAAGGGTGACAACCTCTCGAAAAAAGGGCCGGATATGTTGTTGGTTTGGGTATTAATAGGTGGAACGAGAATAGCCTTAGTCTCTGTAAAGATATATGACGGTTTGGACCCATCCACACGGTCGATGCAAGAAACTCGTGGGACTCTACAACTTTATGTCAATGATTCTTGGAGACAATATATTGTTGTGGACTAAGTGATTGGTTCTATGAGTGACTGAGTAGTTTGAATAGATAAGCAAGTCATGGAATAGGAATAAGGATAAGCCACTTAGGTTTGGAATGTGCGCAAAAGTCATGCTTTAGATGCAAAGCCAAAGTTGTCATTGTCAAATGATAAATTGCGAAATTTTGGTGTATACATGATGCTAAGGAGCATACCCCTACCGTTGAGTGATTGCGTCTTTAGGGAACATTAGTAATAGTCTTTGTGCGAGACGAGTGCTTTGCATCACCGACCTATCCCCTAATGTTTGAAGTAGTGGTAACCAAAGGGCTCTTAATGTTGCAACCTCCATGATGGGTTGTAAGAAAGAGGTGATCAACTTGGGGGCTTCGGCGGCTGCCCTGCATGACCTACATTGAAGGGTGATAACCTCTTGAAGAAAAAGGGTCACACATTGTTGTTTTGGGTATCAAAAGAAAGTGGATAGAGAATTGCCTTAGTCTCTATAAAGATATAGGATGGTTTGGTCCCGTCCACACGATCCAAAACAGGAAGCTCGTGGGACTTTGCAACTTTTCGAGAGTCATTCCTTGGATAGTATACAACCGTGGATTTATGTGATTCGTTTTGTGAGTGACCGAGCAATTTGAATAGATAAGCAAGTCATGGAAGAGGGATAAAGATAAGTCACTTAGGTTTGGAATGTGCGCACAAGTCATGCTTTAGATGCAAAGCCAAAGTTGTCATTGCCAAATTTAGGTGTCTACCTGATGTTGAGTAGGAGCATACCCCTACGGCCAAGTGATAGTATGTTGGGGAACATTAGTAATAGTGTTGTGTAGAGTTGAGTGCCACATCACCGACCTATCCCCCTAGTGTTTGAAGTAGTAGTATCCGAATGGCTCTTAATGCTGCCAACCTTTGTGATGGGCTGAAAGAAAGAGGTGATCAGCTTGGGGGCTCTAGGGGCTCCCTACATGACCTACATTGAATGGTGACAACTTCTCGAAGAAAAAGGGCTAGATAGAGAATTGGCTTAGTTTCGTAAAGTTAGTGGGTATTGCCCTCGTATCTCATAATAAACATGGCAAATAAAAATTAAGTGCTTCTTAGTCTCCACCTTTGGGACGGTGCAAATATGATAGATCTGATCCCCACATGGAATATTATGATCAATTTCAATCCACCGTGAGATCATTGGCACTAGAGATATTCAAGACGATGAATTACCCCATCCACCACCCACAAGATATGTTCAATGTAAAGGAAAGCTCGGGGTTGAGAGACAAAGGAGAGGGCCGAACTATTTGGATGTACTGGCTATAGATATCCTTTTTGACAACATTAGTGATGATCTCTGTTACAGGAAGAAGCCGTGAGGGGCATCCAAGGAGTACTTGAAAGGATGTAACTTCTCAATAGAGATGTTGATAGATGGGAGGAGCAAACTAGTCTCAGAATATCGATAATAACATTGTCTATTTGTGGCCTAATGATGCAATTTTCTTTGAAGAACATAGGGCTAAGCTATGTCATAGAGTTTTCAGAATTTCATTTTTTTTTTTGAAATTCTGTGATTTGAAACAAAACAAATAAAAAACATTAAAATTTGGCCAAAAATTTGTATATTGTGTTGGCTAGGTTTAGGGTTTTTATTTTTTATATAAACGGGCTTAAATCTCTGCTATTTTTACACTTGTAATTCTGCAAACAATCATCTACGAGCAGTCATCTAACTTGGAGGCCATTTTGAAATACAGAGAGTGGAAACCGAAGTTTCTTGTTTGCAGCATTGCAGGTAGTCGCTGTTGAAGTTTCTTATTTGAGTGTTTATGTCAGACACATCTGAGTCTTGCTCTGTGTAACAAGCTGCCCATTGATTTGAGTTCCTGATCTGGTTGACCTATGTTCCATCACCACTCTCATCGACCTGCATTTCATCATTGCCACTGTTGCAGCTTGCAGTTTAGGCTTTAGCTTTTAAAGTTTTAGATCAGGGTTTGGCTAGTGATATTTTAAATGAATGTCTTAGATTTAGTTTTAGGTTTTTAATTTTAACCTTAGTTTTAGTTTTAATTTTAGGTTTTTAATGTCTTAATTTTAGCCTTAGGTTTAGGTGTTTAATTTTGTTTTTATTCGCGTATAGTTTCAGGTTAGTTTTAATTTTACCATTTATTTTAGCTATGAAAATTTACTATGCTTACGGTCGTTTTTTTAAAAATTTATTTTCACTTTAAACTTATTTTATTAGGATTATGGTTTAGCTTTTTTGGTTATAAATTTATAATTTATTAATAAATAGATTATTATTTATTTTTAGGTTTTTAGTATATTTTTGAGTCAAAATATATTTTACGGAATGTTTTATGACATGTATTTTGTTTAATAACATTTACGGGAGATATTTATTAATATTTATATATTTTGACATTCTTGTACATTTATTATTTATCTTGAAAGTAAAATGATAAATATAGATCTATATAATTCAAACTATTTGATGTTTTTCCTCGAATTTTACGGCGATGAACTTGTTTCAAATTTTATCCTTGCAAACATGAATATGAACTTGAAGAGAACGTGGTGACTTAGTTGCCCAACTTTATGGTGACAAATTTCAGTGGCCAATACCTCAAACCTCAATGAATTATGATTATGCCGAGAGGCATAACTGCAATGGTGGTAGGGAGTGGAGGGTCTAATGTTGTGCCCGTGAAAGGAAAATCCTTGACCAACATATGAAAAAAAAATTAGTTGTTTGATGTAAGCAACCAACATAATGTTTAAAAATAAAAATATTATACATATATAGACAAGAGATAACAAACAAATGAAAACATAAATACAAACAAAAAAAAAAAGAATAGATAGAAGAGAAGAACATGAGCCAATATATCTATATTATTTTTCCTTATTCATGAAAGTCACAAAAATTAGGGTTAGCATGGAAATTTTATGTAATGTCTCTTTTTCCCACTTGAGAGCTACTTTTGGTCTTCTTGCCATTCCTTCTCCATGGCAAAGAAGCAAAGATGAAGGAGGAGAACATTGAGCATCTATATGATATGTTTTTACTAATATTTTTATATTTTCTTTAGTGTTTTCTTTCTTATACAGGTCGGCCTTTCCTTTTTGTACTTTGGTGCCAATTGAAGGATATAAAAGGAGATCTAAGGCATCATTTGCTATCTAGATTTTGGCGCATTTTATCTTATTGGAGCATTGCGAGCTAGGAGCTCCTTGTTCTTGCATTTGAGGACGAAACCCTCATATGCGACTTGCCTAGAAGGACGAAAACCCTTCTAGAGGTTGAGTGAAGGACAAAAACCCTTCATCTTGACTTGGGGATTGGTGTATAAGGCTGATTTGAGGAGAAAATTGTCATTTTCAGATTGTTGTTGATTTATTTCTAGTAGAGTGACCTACCTTGAGTAGGGTTTTGGACATTTGGTGAACTATATGTGCAATTTTGATTGATAATCTGATTTATCATATTTTCTAAGGCCGGAATCTCTACTTTCGTGATTTTTGGGGGTTTCTAGGTCCTAGATCTACATTTTTATTGTGGCTGCAATTAATAGGTCATAATTAATTTTCAAGTGTTTTTCTTCATTATTTTTATTGATTTTTGTGGTTGCATAAAATATATAGAAAAATTGTGGCAAGTGAATTTGAAGTGTTCATGGTGTTTTGACATATTTTGTGAAGAGTACAATTCGCTGATTTTTGTTTTTTAGTTTGTTCTTTATTAAAAATCAGATCTCGAATATTTTGGGTGTTTGGCTAAATTCCTTTTCTTTGGTCTAAACCCTTTAAAGGGTCATTACAAAGTGGTAAAATAGCTCGGATTCTCAAAAGGCCTAGGGTTTCAATGGATAAATTAATTGCCGACCAAGAAAGACTCATGCAAACACCATGGATTTTCTTGCCCTATCTCTCCAGAGGATGATTGAACCTAGGGTTCAAAATGTTGAAGGTAGCTCGAATGGAGCCAATAATGCCAAGCGACCCATTGGATCAGCCCGAGGATCGAGTTTGAAGCCCACTTTCCTTCCTAGAGAGGAGGCCATTCCGGAAGAAGAAGCAAGACCTATGGGTGGAAGGAATATTGCAACGAGTTATGAGGAATACATGGCCTTACCAAGGGAGATTCGGGAGGCTATTTCACTTGCCGAGTTCATAGGAGTGAACAAAGGAAGAGCTAGGCATGGACCTAGGTCTCAAACACCTCAAAGGGACTTTCAACATGTCGAGAGAAAGGAAGAGGAGAAGAGCTTCCAAATTGAAACGGTGGAGCAAGAAGAAATCAAGGAACAAGAACAAGAGAAGACCAAAATGCAACATGCTGGTAAAAATTCTTTGACAATAAATGATATTTTTATGGTTTCCAATGATTGCATGTGGCAGCAAGTTGATGAAATAAAATCAGATCTACAAGAGGTTCTTGGGGCTAAAAGAATCAGGATGTTACGGTTGAGAGACATGCCCTTCATAAGGAGGTCTCACCGGATACTCATGAGGGTTTGCAATCTGCTAGAATTTACAAATCAACGACAAATGGTAAGCAATTTAATTTATTGCATCACCCTCATAATATGTGTTTGCAAGGGTTTGATCATCATAAGCATTATTCTAACAAAGATGAGAGGATGAAGGGTACTAAAGGGAAAAATAATCTTTTCCAAGAAGCCCCATCCATCTTCAAAGCATTCCAAAGATTGGATCAAGGAAAGAAGAATTATATTTGCATAGTTATGGTAATGAAGAGCTTGCTGGAATTTCCAGAACAACAGTCAATAAAGGGCAATTTAATGGTGTACATGACTCCGGCAAGAACCATGAAGGTGTCCCATGCAAGTATCAACAAAATATTGTTGAAGACAAAGTGGAAAGAACTTCATTTGTTGAATTTGAGGTGAAAAAGAAGGCTGATTCCAACTCAGAAATTTTGAGTCACAAGTTTGGGAGTATAGAGGATGTTTCGATCACTCCTCATCCGACATGGGAAGGTGGATATGTGGTGGACAACCCAAGGTATGATGGAAATCACATTTTTTCTTCTTTTATATCGCTGCCGTACTTATGTCATCATGGGAAAGTTGTTAAAGATCACATGCTAAGTTTTGGTGATGTGAAGAACTTGTGGGTTGACACATGGCATTTAGATATTTCCTTGCAAGGATACATGGTTCCGTTGACTTCTTGCATGGTAGAAAGGAAGTCTTTGATATTCTTATCCCATGCAAATGGTTAGAGGAAATTTTGAAATTGTTATGTATGCAAACAAGGTTATGAAGGATTCTACCTCCAAGAACAAGGAGTCATGGGTTTGATTAATGGTGGAGTCACTCATGATTCCATTAGTGAGTGCTTGGAATTGATTGGATACATGGTGGAGATAATGGGTGGTTACTCTATGCCGTGCTCAAAGGAGTAATTCCAACTCCATGATACATTGGGAAATTATGAGGTATGTGCTGATTTCCATTTCATTAACATAGCTGATATGAATAGCATATTTGGGGTCCAATGGTTGCATCTTTTGGGAAAGCTCACTTTCAAATGTCAAAGCATGGAGATAAGTTTCATAAACCAAGACAAAAAGATGACTTTGCAAGGTATGCTTCGAAACACTCCAAATTAGTTATTTGGTGGAAGATACTATTTCATGGGAGTCACATTTCTGTTCTTTATCTAAAATTACAGTGGATTGGAAATCATTAATTTCAGTTGAGTATGTAAAAAACAAGTTTGCTAATGATGTGTTTGAAGGAGAAATAAGTGAGGAAAAATACAAGGTGATGGATGGGCTTATCCTTTACCAAAACCGAGTCTATTTGGTACTCGAATCAAGGGTGAAGAACAAGATCTTGAGGGCTGCTCATGATACTCCATGGGCTGATCATCCGGACCACTTCATGAGACAAAACAAGGGTGAAGGTAAAATTTCAGTCTCTCTTTGCTTAAGGAATTTGATGAAAGAGAATGCTAGCATGACGTGTTTAAGGAAGCATAAGTTTGAAGGGAATTCTGAATTTTCTCTCTATGGATTGTTAACCCATGGTTCCATGAGAGAACCAAAGGAAGTAAGGGCAAAGGGAAACAATTATGATAAACTTGCAGCTGTTCACATGGTCACCAAAGAGGAGAATGATGGTTCTATCTTTCAATTTCATGATCCCATGATGAGGTATGGATTTTGCTTAGACTACCTTGTTTTCATTTCAGCTGAGTCACACAATGTTTAGGGGTACCTAGAGACCCATAATTTAGAGTAGCTTGCCCTCAAAAGTCACATGGAGTATGAGTTCCACTTGAAAAATGATAAAATCAAAATTTATGGGTATGTTAGGGAGGCTGATTTTCTCAAATTTAAGGCCAAGATGACTGCTGATTTTATTTGTAGGCCTGCTGTTCCTAAGTTTTCAGCATATGTAAATCAAATTTCAGTCCTTGCCTTATTTATGGAGTTGCCTTTCTTTGTTAAAATTCAGTTTGGTAGTTATTATACCATGATTACAATATTGAATCTGCAAAAATCAGAGTTGGGGCTGCCACTAACAGCCATGAACAACATAGTATTGCCATTTTTTGAGTGCATTCCCTCATGGAATGATAAGGAGGGAGATTTCAGTTGAATGAAGGAATAAAATCAGATTATGATGTGTCATTATTAGACTTGTACATTCTGATTTTTGAAAGAGAATTGCATGATTACAATTGTTTTTGGGAGAGCACTATTGGAGTGAAGGAAAGCCTATTATGGTCATGGATACTTTATCATGGGTGCCATCTCCTATTTCATTAGAGGATATGGAACTTCAAAGTAAGGGGAAGGAAGAGTACAGAGAGCAGCAGATACATTAGGTTTCATGAGTGCTTGGTGACAAGTAATTTTGAGAAGGGAGGATTGTAATGTCTCTTTTTCCACTTGAGAGCTACTTTTTGGACTTCTTGCCATTCCTTTTCCATGACAAAGAAGCAAAGATGAAGGAGGAGAACATTGAGAATCTATATGATATGTTTTTACTAATATTTTTATATTTTCTTTCTTATATAGGTTGGCTTTCCAGGAGGCTACTACTCGACGGATCACATCTTTCTTTGATTGGCTCTTGGGTGTGAGGGGCACTAAGCGGGGACATGATCCTAGTGGAGATCTTCTGGCTAGATCTGTCAAGATTAGAGGAGCTTCTTCCTTGACCAGAGATATGCGGATTCATGCACGCCCAAGGCCCCCTCTTTTAGATGATAGACCACTAGGTCCACCCAGAGAGCTCGACATTCCACGGAACATGGGCATCTCAAACAGTTTCCAATCCCTGACACCAGACAACAACACATCACCAATTTCTTTTCAACTGACCTTGGCGACAGTCGTGAGGGTTGGTGTTAAGGCCTTTCCCTCCACCTCCCTCTTTCCTTGTGCTCTCTTTCTTCTTCTTCTTCTTCTTCTTTTGTTGTTTTTGGAGACCCTCTTGGGTTTTCCCTGCTGTCTCTGCTTTGCTTTGTATGGTGCAGCCCCATTGACCTATCTTTGTGGTCACTTGTTGGACATTTAATATAATTATCTTATCTTATTGGAGCTTTGTGAGCTAAGAGCTCCTTGTTTTTGCATTGGAGGATGAAAACCCTCATATGCGACTTGCCTAGAAGGACAATCCTTCTAGAGGTTGAGTGAAGGACAAAAACCCTTCATCTTGACTTGGGAATTGGTGTATAAGGCTGATTTGAGGAGAAAATTGTCATTTTCAGATTGTTGTTGATTTATTTCGAGTGGAACGACTTACCTTGAGTACGGTTATGGACATTTAGTGAACTATATGTGCAATTTTGATTGATAATCTGATTTATCATATTTTCTAAGGCCGGAATTTCAAGTTTCGTGATTTTTGGGGGTTCTAGGCCCTAGATCTACATTTTTCTTGTGGCTGCAATTAACAGGTCATAATTAATTTCCAGTAGTGTATTTCTTTATTATTTTCATTGATTTTGGCTCTTGTGGTTGCATAAAATATATATAAAAATTGTGGCAAGTGAATTTGAAGTGTTTATGGTGTTTTGACATATTTTGTGAAGAGTACAGTTTCGCTGATTTTTGCTTTTTCAGTTTGCTGCAATTAAAAATCAGATCTGAATATTTTGGGTGTTTGGCTAAATTCCTTTTCTTTGGTCTAAACCCTTGAAAGGGTCATTACATTTTAATGTTGGTGAAATATTTAAATTGAATTTTACTTACATTCCTTTTTGGATTCGAGCTCAATTGGAGGTTTAATATTTAGAGTAAAATATAAATTGAAAGATAGAAGCATGTATATTACATGATTGGATTTGATAGACCGAGAAATAGATAAGACAACATATATATCTATAAAACCTTGAGATAGAGTAATGCCTTTATATGTATAGCTCCGTGATCAAATGCATATATTTAGATTTTTAAATAGATTACTTAGAAGACTATATATATGCTAAATCTATGTATTCAATTAGGTTAACCCTAGATTTTTCTAAGAATACCATTGTATGTATTTAATATATTATAGAGATATATGATGTATATGTGGACATTTATGATTATATGATTATCAATTGTTTTTTTGTTATTATGTTAAAATTAAACACTAATAATGCAACACAATTTTTAATTAACTTTTTAATCTTAAGATTATATATACTAGCATACCTATCTTAGATAAATCCATGTAAAAGATATCGAGAGATATTTGTTTACACCTAATTAGGTTTATGTGAAATGAATACACGAAACGGTGTAAAAGTTAGCAATAAGGGTTATTTCGATTAATTAACTTCCAACATTAATTACCAATATCGGAACAACGTATTAATGCTTGCAATTGATGTCTTAAGCAAGATAAGAACTTGAAAACACAAAGGGATGAATGCACTTCGCTGATTATAGATGATTCTAGGAAGTTCTAGGTATGCACATTGCTGAAACAAGAGGATATGAACTTGATAATGCTTCGTTCTGGAGATTGTGATTGAAAATTGACCGGGGCATGACCGTACGCTTCTCGCTAGATTGTTTTCACGGTCTTGAGCTTGACGGTCTTGGACCTGCTTAGGATTCGTGTCTCCGCAACTTTTTGACACTATCGCTTGTTTGGAACCTGCCTATCATTGCCAAACCCTAATTTGCGATCATGCTGTGAAGCTCTCTGAACATCTTGAATGAGATCTCAAACCCTAACAATGGATGGGAACACCTGCAAAACAAACATTAGTTGGGTTTGGGCGCCCTCGTGCACCGTCGACATTGGCACTACTTTGAAGAGGCCTCAAATCGCACATTGTTCTCCACCTAGCATGCGATATCTGAATGAATGCAACTAGATTCGCAACTCTCTTTGACAATGCTTGAATTGAGTTACCTCTGTTAAAATACATGGAAAAGGATGTTTGAGTGCTTGTAGAGGAGATGGGCTGATGTCTTGAGTGGTAGAAAGATTTAGACCTGTAGAGATTGTTGCCCTAAGGACTGTGGGTGTGCTATTGCGAGATTTAGGGAGCATTGGGTGCCTTTTATAAGTGTTGGAAGCGAGTGTATTAATGTAGTGCCATAAATTTCTAGGCTAGTAAATGAGGCATCGTTTACTTGCTTATATAAGGTTCCGTAGATGATTTATCGAAGAAAGGCCGACCCAGAGGGATTATAAGACCCAACAAAGAATATGAAATTGAAAGCAAAGTTGGAGAACGTGTTGGTTCAAGATTGTACAAGACGGTAATGACCATATATAATATCCCGACCAAATTATGCGATGTTGCCTAGGGATGAAAAACATGCAATTTGAAGTTTCCAACTTTTTAACCGATGTTTGTCTATGTATTTTATATATTGTACTCTAAGAATTTGACGACATGTCAGTGTGTAAGGATAAACAAACTAAACAAGAGACCTCATAATATGCTAAGAGGGAATGGGAATATTGTATTTATCTTAGCAAGAGTTCATAGCCAAAACTAGTTGTGTCAAAGAGTAATTGCCAAATTTGAGTGTCTACATTTGCCCCCTTTAAATACGAAATGAAATTACATGCTTAAAGGAAAATATACCCGAGTGTGTAGACACACTTTGTCTTCGCTTGAAGTTTGTTTTACAAAGTCTTGTTGTGCTTGGTGTTAACATGATCCATGATGAAACATGCAACATAGAGTGTAGTCAATGATCATGATAAAGAATTGAACTTCAACATAAATGTAAAGTGTAATACGAAAGATTTACATTTGCATAGAAATGAAATGAAAGAGATGTAAATAAGGAGGGAATACACCGGTTGCCTTGCCTCAACGGGGGAGAGTTTCCCTTGCTTTGCTTGTACTTGAAGATTTGCATTGTTGAATTTGTTGAAGGATTGGGGGTGACCAGTCCTCAATTGTGCCGAGGAGAAACCAAAGTGTTAGGTGCATGCAACCCAATATGGAATGCCGAGGAGAGAAGAAGAAGAATGAAGTGCCAAAGCACCCCATTAAGAAAGAATGGCGATATCAAAGTCATTCAACAACTTTGATATCTTCCTCTTTGAGTGTGGAAAGGAAGTCCGCCTACAAAGAATTGAGCTGTTTTGATACCTTTCATAACCTCACGAACCACACCATTGCAGATAGATTTAGGCCCGATTCTATAAATAAGGACATAGTAGAAAAGAGAACGAGTGCCGCCATGCCCTTCCCACGTGCTACACAATTGAATAGAAATTACAATGTACTAAATTGTAATTGGAGGAAGGAAACTCATGCCCCTGCGATTCCCTGTAACTATAGTGGAATCAATGTTGTGGTAGAGTGAAATACTTCATGCCCCTTGTATTGCTATGAGCTGAGTGTATTGGATATGAAATTGTGCCAAAAACTTGTAGTTGTAGCTGAAAATCTGAAATTGTTTAGAAAGTTGACGAAACTGTCCCTCGGGCAAAAACGTGTGGGAGGGTCAAGATTGTACATATGGTCTTGGCCAAATTGTATGGTTTTGAACTTGTGCATCTTTTTCTAGATTTATGTGTTTCATTGTATTTTTGAGTACTGTACCCTATTTGTACCTGTATGTTACCCCATAATTCTGCCTATGTCTACTATAAGTGTGTAACAGGTTTACCGAATTTCTTCCTTGAAATTTGAAATTCGCTGAACTTCATAAAAACCAGTAAAATTCGTCTAAATTCGCTAGAAAATTCTTACGAGTATGATTTCAAACAAGTTTATTTAAAAGAAAAATACAAAATTGTTTAGAAATGATTTCAGATAAATTTGTTTAAAAGAAAAACCTAAATTCGTTTAGAAATCAAGGACGAAACTACGTTAGGGCTTTTGCAATCATTTCTTTCCTTGACCTTGGATCCGGGATTGCTTTGGGAAGGTTGCCGACTGGGCTGATATGGCTGATTGGGAGGTTGGTAGGGACGGTTATATTGTGACTGTTGCCTATTGAGTGCAACCAATTCATTACCAAAACTCTGAAGTAAGGACTTCACCTCATAAAGGTCATTTGAAGGAGGGGCTAGTTGAGTTGATTAATTGGAAATTGAAGGAAGAGAAGCCATGCTAGGCTGATTGGTGGGAAACTCAGGAAACAGGGGCATTGGTGGCCTTGGAGCTACCTTTACGGCTTGGATAAGCCAATTTTCAGCTTGATAGTGAGCGATCTTGTAAGAGCCAGGAGAGTCGTTCGCCCATTGATTGAATCATGACTGCCACATCGTTGTTCAAGGCCCACAAATAATACAAAAACACATTATTTGGGGAGGGCTTAATTAAAGGTGGGATCCTATCCCACGTCTTGAAAACGGAAATTGAAATCTCCCATGAACTCTTGAGGAGCTCTCTTGATGGTAGTCAATTGTTCCATGAGGGACAAATGATCACTTTTGTCTTCAAATTGTCTGCACAGCTGCTCCCCCAACTCGTCCCAGTTGTGTATGGAATTGGGTTGCAAGCCTCAGTAACATTGGAGCGCTCTCCCTTTGAGAGATGTGGTGAGAAGCCTGACTGCCACATTGTCCTTCGTGATATTATGAACCGAACAAATATTAGCAACATCTTGTATGTGCTCTATCGGGGTAACATTGCTTTTGCAGTGAATAATGGTATGCTTTTAGAGCTGCTACAAGTATGTCATCAATGGTGTCAATTCCTTCATTCCTCATGTCGACCAATTTTTGGGTTGCTTCCTTGAGCATTCGAATACGGAACCCGATGGCCGTATAGTATTCAAAGACCTTAGAAGGGTCATCAATGATCCCTTCGGCCGAGGAGAAGATCTAGATTCATTTTCGTAACTCCTAAGTTTCCAGAGTGAGTTCCCAATTATCACATTCATCTCCCAAAATATTGCACATCTTGGTCACAATATCTTTTTCTATTTCAAGTTCATCGTGCATAACCACCACATCTCTAATTTACTTGCTCCCCTTTCGGATCGGGCCGGTCTATCCAGGCTCCAACCGCTCGCCCTTGTTGATCAATTCTCTCTTGTACAAAAGGAAGTGGCATCAAAGCTTGTTGTGATTGCGAGGGCAGAGGAATGAGTAGGTTGCGTGATCTTGTGTAGGATGGTTGTCAGTTGCTCCACTTTATTTTTGAGCTCGTCCTTGGTGACCTTGTCTTTATCAAATTTCTCCTAGAAGGTTGCCAATGGCAATCTGGACATCCTATTTTGCACCTTCATGTGTAGCTTTCCCAAGGAGACCTGGAGATCTGGTAATCAGCTGCTGTGATATCTTCTTTTGATTTAGCCGCAACAGGTGTCGCAATTTCAACAAACCTCTCCCCAGATTGATCAACCGATAGATGAGAGATGGTTTTCGGCTTCTTTGACCGATGCTGGGAGCAAAATCTAGACTACTAAGATCAAAATCATTAGCAATAGATACCTTCTTCTTCTTAGGGGCTTGACGACAATTAGCCAGGAGTGGAAGAAGAGATCATTTGCTGAGAGGATGACAAGGGCAAGGAAACCATGGGGGTTGAAAGAACAGGTGATGAAGGGACAATTGTTGTAATGGTGACGTAAAGCAGAAGGAAGGAGTAACCAGTGGAGGAGGGATGGACAAGATGGTTGCAGGTATGGATGAAATGGGAAGGGTGATAAGAGGGGAAGTGAGAAGAGAAAGCGGGGAAGAGGAGTCCTTAAGGGAGAACCCAAAGCCAGACTATCTCTAGATGAAAGAGAAGGAAGGGAAGAAAATACTTGGGCCATGGAAGGAGAGGAGGTGGACAAGATGGGAAAAGAGGAAGTGGAAGGAGAAGGAATAGAGGTTGTGAGTGGAGGAAGCATGAGAGGTGGAGGAGGGGAAGGAACTGAAAATGGGGAAGAAGGAAGAGGAGGTGAGAGAGGAGATCTGTAACACTTGGACAATAGAGGATGGAGAAAGTCTCAAATCAATTAATTATGTGGAAGGAGCAGAAGAAGGTCCTGCGCCCTTGCTTACAAATTTGATTCTTGCGAGGCTTGGGAGTGGGTCTTTCTTCTTTTGTAGTAGTAGGATGGCCCACCACTGGTTGTGCTTGTGGATTGCTAGCTAAAGTGTGCTCTAGGTCTTTGGGTGAAATTCCCAAGGAAAGTAACCATTAGTGGGTGCGGTTGAGGATGTTTCTTTGCACGTTCCTGACAACCACACACATCCTGGAGTGACCAATTGATTAAAGGTAGGGGTAGCGCCCTCATGTTCATTTGAGTATATGTGGGGTCCAAGACCTCGTAGTCGTAGATGCCTTTAGGAACATCTACGATACCTGTTGGCTAGATTTTCTGCATAGCATCAAACCTAGGCAGTCATGAGATAAATCTCCCTCATTTAACCGGTGAGGCTCCCGTGTCAGATTTGTCAATAAAAATGTGTTTCTATCTATCAGGGGTTTTACTTTAACAACTTAGTTCATGAACCATAACTAAGAAGTTCGCATGAAAGTAAGTAAAATGTTTAAGAAAGGAAAATTACGTAAGAAGGAAGTAAAGGAATTACAGAGAAGAAATGAGGAAGATGTGCATCCCAATTAGTAGATTGCAGAGCTAATTGCATGCACATAGAAGAAACTCAAATAGATTTGAACACACAGAATTATAAAGCAAAGGCAGCTCTAGATCTAGATCTAAAATAACACAAAGTCTATTAAGAGATCTAAGATTTAGAAGCAAGAAACAAAATACACCGTGACACAAAGTTCTCCGGAAACCTGTTTCTTTGTATTCCTCTGCAACAAGTGGCTCTCAGGGGTTCAGCACAAAGTCTAGAACACAAGATTGCTTCTTACAAATTCTGATCGATGATTAACCCGTAGGTTCTTCTCCTACTTATAGAATGTAGGAGGGAAAGTACAAATAGAAGACTCAAACTGAACTAAAGTATGAACAACAAGTAAAGATGACATTTGGCAATCATCCTCAACTAACTTCTTCTTAAGTGACACATGTATCACTTAACTAATAGAAAGGTTCCACATGACTTTGAGTAATGGTTGCAAAACCAATAACTTAGAAGTTTACAATTCCATCCAGGAACATAGAAAATAGAAGAAGAAAGAAATAGAAGAAGTCATGCAAATTTGTAACATCTACATCTTCTTCTTGTTCTCGATATCGATATACTTGTCGAACATATAGTTCAAGCATCTTTCCATCTGTTTTAGCTCATCGCTTCCTTTTCTGCATCCGAATTACAAGCAATCCTTCATTCAACAACACTTTCGCATGCTTCCACTTCTTCCAAACTTGGCCCAAATCTCATGATATGCACTGCTGCAAAGTGTCACCACCTACCGATAGAGTTCATCGTGAAAGGCTTGGTGGCTTTATCAATCCTCTTTTGCACCATCGAAGAGAACCCTCCAGAGAATCATGCACCTCGTTAGAAAGCAATCCGCACGTATGAAGTAATACCTCCATCCACTCTTTCCTCAGTGAAAGAAATAACACTATCCGGCAAATCTGATGTTCTGCTCTCAAGTGCCTGCATCCTCTTCAGCAAAACTCTGCAGATCTCCAAACGGAAAGATACTGCAAACTCTAGTTGCTTCCCCTTCTCGTGATCCATCCAAGCACAATTTGCTCTGCAACAATACATCTCCGTGACTTGTTGATCTCGGCCAAAACACTCGAGTTACTCTCTGCAACTGTATTTATTCCTTTTATGCTTTCTATCAGTTGCTTTAGTTGATTTTCTGCATCATTCATAACCTTTAAGCGGGTGGCACTTCCCAAGTTGCCTGAAGCTTTGACGAATAATCGATCCTTCCATTCGTCAATAGCCTTTACTTGATTGCTTGCATCTTCCATTTCTGCATAAGATGATCACTCACTGCTTTTGAAATGGGCATTTGAATGGAAGGTTTAGCAACCTTGGCTATGATCTCACATAATTGAGTTATTTGCTTGCTGCAGCTCTTCTTTCTCCGCCTTTTCACCTTTGTCAAGCCTAAGGAACAAAGCATCCAAAGAACGTCTGCGTGTCCCGCTTCAATCCTCGGTGGTAGCTTTGCCAGAGTGGTATTTTGGTCACCGTCACATCTTCTGCCGTGAGTTCCTCTTCTACCTTTCCTTCCGGGATTAATATCTCAAAGCAAACTTCTCTCCCGAATCCTCGATGATCAACCTAGAAGTTGCTTTAGCAACTTTAGGCCTTCTGTCTCTTACGCCCGGATCACGAAGTAGCTGCAAGTCATGTTCCTCTAAGTTCATCTCTATTCTTGCTTAGGAACCAACCTGCCAAAGCTAACCATTCCGAGAAATTACTTCTCGGAGAATGAGAAGTTCTTTGAGTGCGCTACTATTTCCGCTCTGCATCCTCTCCATCGAAAGTGCCAAGATCATGGCTGCCATCCTCGAAACATCCAAGGACAAAGCTCTTTCGAACTCCGTCATCAAGCTTCAACATCTCCTCCGGAACGGGTCTTTGAACGAAGTGGTGCGGAGAGAAGATGAACGTTCTTGGTTTGATGAAGGCATGGAAACATCCTGGCTGCTGTGGTGCGATAGTTGGTGATCCACTAGGTCTTTGGAGAAGTCGGAGTCAAAGCTATGGTCGTAGAAGTGGTCTCCTCTTTCTCTTGAGATTTTCTGCGTACTTTCAACTTCTCGGACCTTCTCTCTGCTCTCTCCTTCATGCTTTGAGGGAATCTCCTGCCGAAGTTGCCGTGATTTGATTCATCAATACTTCATCAAGGCAATATCCCTTCGTTAGAACCAGTTTCGAAGTACTCACCAACACAGCTCCGGATCTTTCTTCTATTGTGCTGCAGCTGCCATTGCTATCCTGTGTAGTAGAGCTTTATCTCCTCCCATTTGATGGTAAGTGTCAAGTACCACGTTCCCATCATCTTTAAGATCCGCAGTATCGCGCTAGTCCAAAGTCAAATACTTGCTTTGCCGACAGCCTGCTGAAATCTTTCTTTCTGACCTCGTACTCACTTCTGCACTTCATCCAGAAATCTTCTAGCGAAGGTACATGTGCGTACTCCTGGGAGATTGTCTTCCTGGCTATTCCAAATGGATCAAAATTAAGCCGTGCAGGGAAGAACTCTTGCTCATACTCGGACAACATTTGTGCTTCCATTCTTCGAGCTCTGTGAATGCTGATGCAACTGTAATATCCCACAGTGAGTGGGAAGTAGCCCGTAGACTTGTGCCGCTTCGACTGAAGGTCGTGTAACTCCACAAGTTGCCTGCTTAGCTCCATGGCAATCAATCTGTCACTCGGGTACCTTGGCATCTTTGTTGGTTCACCTGAAAAGCTCGTAACCCTGAGGTATGTGAAATCTGCAAACTGGATGAATACACTGCCAATCTTGGACACTGCTTCCCATGCTTCCTTGCTTACCCTGTGAGTCTTCAAGTCTTTGTCTAACCTGCAGATGAAATCGTAGAAGAAACCATCGTTGATCACTTTGAAGTCCTTCTCGCACGCAGGTGCAGTAAGCTGTGGGTAGCACTCGAAAATGGGATCCTTGGAAAGAATACCACATCTATCTAGCTTGGAAAAGACACCCTGTGAAGCTGCAGCATATACCAAGTATGAAGTCATTTTGAAGCTGAAGGTACGCTTTACGTTCCGCAGTTGCTCACCGATGTTGCTGCTAATAATTTCAACTGATTATAGAATCAACCTTGTTGATTTCAATGGTCCTGATGAAAGCATACATCCATGTCCGGAAAGTGTAGGCATTCGCTTCACCATTCAACCTGCAAAGCAATTTGACGATATCATCCGCTTCCTGCACCAAATTGGATCGTGGAAGAGTTCTCGGGAACTTGGAAGGGGATCTAGGCTTCTTCATGAACCGGCTATTCATGATGCTCACACAATCAGCTCTATGCTTTTCCCACCTACTGTCAGCATCCTGAATGCTAATAGAAGTCACCACCTTTAAATCTTGGAATCTTCAAACAATAATCGAATAATTCGCATCCAAGCGAATTATTGTCTTTCCCGCTACATCACGCTTGCCGATCGGATGAAGGATGGTAAGATCTAGCACACTCCATCACAAACTCGCAATTGGGTGTGTGTACAGGGAAAGCTGCAGCTCGAATAATTCCACTACTTTTGACCGCACGCATGAGTGAAGTCTTTCCGGCTCTGGATCTCATCAATCAAATCGAGAAAGAGGTTCGGGCCTAGATCAGTGTCTCCTATGTCCGAAAGTTTAGAGGCAATGCATGAATCCATCGTGCTCTCTTTTTCATCTCCTTTCGCCATAGCTTTATCAATCTTTGTCCGAATAATTCTTTTTCTTCTAATTTGGCTGCTTTCTTCAATCTTAAAGTGCGAGATCTGGACAATTCTTGATTCGGAGGATATTTGCAATGTATTGGACATTGATAAATACTCCTTTTCTTTTATAAAGCACCTGTAATGAGTTCCTGCAATTTATTCAGACAAAAATGGCCACCGGAGCATGAATAGTGAATTTAAATTATAAAAATCTGCACTTTTCAAGCCTGCTGCCCCAAAAAATGGTGTTTAATTTGCACATAAAGAGATCATGAATCCTTTTAATCAACACCTGAGCTCCTTTAACACCTGTGAAAACAATTGTGCAGACGAAGATGAACCTTTTCCAAAGCATGCGCCAAATCTGGAAGCTTTTAGCCTTTGTTAGCACTTTGTCTGTGCAAAATCCTTCCTCTAATGGGGGCGCACTTTTTCTCCTTGCTGCAATTCTTTACCTGTGTGTTGAATAATAAATCCATATGGCTGCCCATGCTTATATAACCTTCATAATTCTATAATTAATAATTGCCCTAACAATTAAAGGCAATTAATTAATTAAAAATCATGCTTTTCTCTTTTAAAAATTGCATGTTTAAGGACAACCATCCAATAAATTAAATTAATCCAATTTAATCCTCCACACAGCACTTAACTTTAGCCTCACAGTGTGCTTTGACCATAGCCACTGAAAATAGAAATTAATTCAATGATTTAATGCCTTAAAATCATTAAATAATGCCCAAATGGGCGCACTTTTTCCAAGGAGAGGGGCAGCCACTAAATAAATTAAATTTAATTAATTTAATCCCTTTCTTTTATTCTTCCTTTGACTTTTCAACCTCCTCAAGCTTGGCGCACTTTTTCCAAGGATAGAATTTAATAAAAATAATCAATTTAATTATTTTTATCCATCACCAAAGGGGGCGCACTTTTTGCACATGTAATTCTATTTTTAAGAATTTTCACCATAATGGGATTCTTTACCTGCAAGTAGGCACCACAATCCCATGATCCACTTAAGTGATTTGACTTTTTGCAATGGGATTATTTACCTGCAAGGTAGGCACTAAAATCCCATGATTTCACTTAAGTCACTTTCCTTTTTTATTATATCATGGGAATTTTCACCTGCAAGGTAGGCAATAAATTCCACACCGCCTCTGACCTCTATTTTTCCCACTCGGCCTTAAGTGACTTTTATAACACGGGAAAAAGTACCCTGCAAGGTAGGTATACAATTCCCATCCTACTGCGGCTTATATTTTTCCCATCGCAGCTCAAATCCTTTGTTTTCCAAAAATGCGCCCATCCCCGCAGGGGCTTTCCTGTGCACGACTTCGCTTTTTCCCAGTGATCCAGACCTCCGATGATGACTTCCTCCGGGCAAAATGTGCGTGTATGTTTTCCAGTTGCTCCAGGCCAAAAATCGGGCTTACCCGGCGAAGGAGTTGTTCCAGAGAAATTTCACAGAAAACAGAACGGGACACCACAAAAACACGAAAAATTGCCAAAAGTTACAAATAAAGCCCAAAACTTAAAATAAGTTAAAATCCTTCTGGTATATAGGAATAATAACATATTCGCTCATAATAGAGTTAAACAGAGCAAAATGCCTCATCACGGGGCTCAAAATAATTAAATACAAATTTCCCGCAGACAAATCCCGACGACATAATAAAACAATTTTGGGCATCCGGGTATTTGGCGAAAAGGCTAATATGGCTCTTTGGGATTATCTTGATGCAATACAGAACTTTCGAAGCAATAAAAACAACAAATGACCCATTATTTTAAAAGTACGAAATTTTTTTCAAATTGGGTAGTCGCAGATTTGGGGTGAAATCGAGTGACACCAAATACCGTATGTATTGACCACCTCTTCAAGTGTCAATGAAGCAATAATCTTTTTCTCTTATGGCCACCTCATCTCTGCAATCAATCCATATATATCCTCTAATTGAGGCATAATGAACACTGGCTGGCCCGATTCCGCCGCCAACGCCTTGTAAATCAAAGCTAATTCGTGGGTGGAAGGTCTTGATTTTCATCTGCTACATTTCTCCTTCAACATTCTTGGCCTTGTAAGATGATGCACATGTATATCGCCCATGGTGACATGAAACTAAACCCCTACCTTATGATTGCTCTGTTGATATTTGTGGAGATGGAGTAGTTTTTGACTAATTCCATTAAGACCCATTTGTCAGTAGGGAACCTTGGAAGTTTGTAAGGAGCACCTAAAAATCCTCCTACTTTGAGGTATGTGAAGGTTGGGAACTACAAGAAGATACATCCCCAAATTCTGACTACGTTCCAAGCTTCATTTGTGACCCAAAGGTTGTACAGGTCCTTGTCAAATGTACATATAACAACATAGAAGAAGGCATCATTCACCTTTCTGAAATGTTTTGTCCTTTCATTGTTAATTGGGGATAAAATTCATATATTTGCACTTGGTTTCTTGAACCAACAAATGTCAGCCTTGGATAATTCCTCATCACTGCTGCAGCATACACGAGGTAGGAAGTCATGTAGAAATTTCCCGAGGTCCAAACTTCCAACAATTGTGAGTGCAAGGCATCACTGATATGCTCAGCCCATCAAATGAGGGTAGTATTCTTACGAATAGTAGAGATGTATTGGTACATCCACTCTTGAAAATCCCTTGAAGAAGGAAGGCCCACAACTCTGCTTAGTAAGGTAATCAAGTTGTTAACTTCCTGGATGAAGTCAGAATGGGGAATGGTCTTTGGGAACCTGGAAAAGCCGAGGTTGACAGTAACTAGGGTGAGCAATTGGAGCTTGGATAGACCGTTTGATCCAGGAAGGGGAGCAAGTGATCAGAGATGCGGTGGTTTTGCACGATGAACTTGAAACAGAAAAAGATACCGTGACCAAGATGTGCAATATTTTGGGAGATGAATGTAATAATTGGGAACTCACTCTGGAAACTTGGAGAGAGTTACGGAAAATGAATCCAGATCTTCTCCTCAACGAAGGGATCATTGATGACCCTTCCAAGCTCTTCGAATACTTTGAGGCCATCGAGTTCCGTATTCGAATGCTCAAGGAAGCAACCCCCGGAAATTAAATTAGCCGGTGCAAGGAATGAAGGAATTGATGCCGTTGATGACATCATTGACGAATTTGACAAAATCCATTGCAAATTCTAGGACAATGATCTTAATGCACTCCCAACAGACAACATAGTTGCTGAATTCAAGCACCTGGTTGAGGAGGGTACATGAGTGACCCAGATTTTGATCTTCAATTTGTTGACAAGCTAGTGCTGTATCAGGGCTTTTGGGCCAACTTCAGAAGGTTATGGGTAGAGTCAAGGGACTGCCCAGAAAACTAAGCCGAACAGTTGACTCCGCTGAGATCTTGAACCGCCATGCGTGTGGGCCTGATGATAAAGAAGTACATGAAGTAATCAAATGATTTATTGAGTATCGGTAGAAACAAATTGGAGAAGATATCGAGGAAGCCAATAAAAATAAAGATCAAGGCACACAATCAATGGGTGGCACCAGTTCCAGCTGAGTTTTCCTTTAAGTCGCGGTCATTTTTACACGTTCCTCCAGCCGTATTTCGCTGTTTTTGAGTTACAGGTTTGACCGGTAAAAGCTGCACAACTGTCTGGCTATTTTCAAGGAGGACTTTTTCATAGATATGAATGCATCCTATTTTTAGAATGTAATTGGTTAGGAAGAGCAACTGATATTGCTCAACCTCTTTAGTTATATATACAAAGATGCACAATGTATTAGGGGACTTTTTGATCTATTGTGTAAAGGCTCTGCCTCTTTTGAGTACTTGTACACATGCTCAGGCCTTAATATTATATATAAAACTGATATTTTGCCTTCTTCCACTTGCATGTGTTGTGTATATCGATGGTTGATTATCGTACTTGTGAATCTTTCTTTCTTAGTACTTATATGATCCATTTTACCTTCATATGAAGTTAGTTCTTCTCTTGGTAGGTTGTATGTTGTGACAAACAAATCTTATGTGTGATAATTGTAGAATCACATGTGAATTCCTTTTATTATTATTTAAGTTTCTAACCTTCATGCAAAATACTTATGTTAAGAGGTTAAGATAGGCGTTGTGCATATTATTGTCTTTCTGTCGAATGTTTTGTGCTTAATAAGATGATCATTTTGTTCCTTCACTATTGGTGCATCACCACACTTTACTTTCAGTTATCTTTCTTCCCATTTTCACAAAAAATATTGAATAGCCGTATCTATTTTTTTTCCACTAATCGTAGGTTCTGTAGCTTGATCTTTAATCGGATGCACATAGTTTAGTCGGAAGCTGGCCTATTCCGGAGGTCCATCCCAAGGAGCCAAGGTACCACATCTTGGGGATGTTCCCATATTGACCTTTGGATCACTTGACAATCTAATAAGATTTAAGTAATTAAATCCAAGTGACAACAAGACATAGGAGAACTAGAGTCGTCAGTGAGGAAGTGTGTGCAACCAAAGGCCTTTTAGAAGACTTATGAGAGCTAGATCTGCAAGAAATAGCGGGTAGAACCACAAACCTAGGAAGAAACCTACGAGGGTTAAAGCTGCAAGGGACATTATGTGGAACCAAAGACCTATCCGTAGATGCCCTAGGTGTAGGAATAGAAACTGAAGAAGAATGACTAGGCAAACTAGGAGAAGGAGCCTCAAAGGGAATACCTTTAATAGTGACAACCAATTGGTTATGGATAAACTTGATACATTGGTGGACGACAAAAGAAATATCCCTAAGAGCATGTAGCCAAGTGAGACCTAGATGTAATGCACTAGAACTAAGAGTAGCAACAACCAAGAATGAAGTTAAGTAGTGATAGAACCAACAATGATGGGTAGAGTAATGTGTTAATATCAAAGGGCTAATGTCCAATGCGATATTATTCGTGTAGAAATGCCAAGAGATTGAAGTAGTGTGAGAGTGCAGACCTTATCTTTATTGTGTGGGTCAACCAAAACACTGCATATATGTACTTGATTAATATAGACATGAATACATAAGAGTATTAGATACAAGCATGTCATCTATATCGAAGTCATCAAAAGTAATAAGCGGTGAAAAGATGATGTATGAATGATAGTGCTAATCTAGGTTACCGGAAACGCGCTAGGTTTAGGCGGCCGGAGAGTGGGAGCGGGAGCATCCGAGTGGAGCGGAGCGGGGAGGAGCGGGAGCGGGCGGGGAGCGGCCGAGGGCGGGCGGCACGTGGAAACGCTTCGGTATAGCTTGCGCGCAGCCTCGGGCGTTTCCAGCTCCTGCCCGCTCACAAAAACATGCGTTTTTAATTTTTTTTAAATTTTTTCCATGTTTTTAAAGGCGCACAACAATAAAAAATAATAAATTCTTCTAATCTAAAACCTAAAAGCTACCTCTAAACAATAAAACAAAAGAACAACACACAAACAAAACATAAAGCAAACAAACTCACATTGTGGCTCTCCAAAATTGCATTGTGCTTGTCTAGGGTTTGAGGAGTGTGAGGAGCTATTGCTAAGCTTGGAGGAGTGTGAGGAGCTGCAAAGGAGGATTTGTGAAGGATTTGATTTGTGGTTTACTAAGTGAAGGTAAGTTTTTTTTAATTTCTAGCCTTGTTCCTCTATTTTTTTTTTTATTATTTAATCTTTCACACATTACATTTTTTTGCTTATGTTCATTTTTATTTTGCTCTTTCCATTTAATTTTTTTAATTTTCATTGTTCAATCACAATGCAATTGCATGCCATTGTTTTCTTTGCTTAATTTTTTTTTAAACCTTGTAGGTATTTCTACAATGGCAACAAGTTCTGCTTCTTCTGGGCAATCTTTGGCCAAAGACTTTGACCCAAATTCACCGTTATGGAGGCACGTAACAATAGTTCAACAACTTGCAGGTGGTGGTTGTTTTGAATGGAAATGCAATGAGTGTGATGGAATATTCAAAGGCTCTTACAGTAGGGTGAAAAGCCATTTGTGTGCCATAACGGGTAATGGTATAAGAGTATGTAGGGGGAGGAATAATGCTGGGGTGCCAAAAGAAAATGTTTTGGCATTTATCAAAGAGCAGGAGGATGCAGAGGCTAGAGTGGCTATGAGAGTGGGTCATCCATTGGCCAAAAGAGGAGGTTCATCTCGTTCAGCAAGGCCTCCAGTTGCTCCATCACCTAGTGGATCCCCAATTGTGGCCATGCCACATCCATTTGTGGCTCCTATCTCCACAAATGAGGATGTTTCCCTTGCACGAAAGAAAAGTAAGACAAAAGGGCCATTGGAAAAGGCCTTTCAGAATGAGAACAGGGAGATTGCAGATGAATGCATTGCAAGGTGTGTATATGCTAATGGTCTTTCTTTTAATGTTGTGAGATCACCTTATTGGCATGAGATGGTGAAAGCCATCAATGAGGCACCAAAAGGGTATAAACCACCAGGATATGAGAAGATCCGCACCACCCTTTTGGATAGACAAAAAAAATATGTGGAAACCTCCTTGCAACCAATTAGGGACTCATGGACCAAAACTGGTGTGTCCATTGTTTCTGATGGATGGAAAGATGCAAGAAACCGCCCTTTAATCAATGTGATTGCAGTATGCCCTAAGGGGGCAATGTTTTTGAAAGCGGTTGATTGTGAGGGGCAAGTGAAGGATGCCCAATTCATAGCCAACATTCTCTTTGAGTCCATTGAGGCAGTGGGGCCTGAAAATGTTGTCCAAGTGATAACGGACAATGCCAAAAATTGCAAAGCTGCAGGGATGTTAGTTGAGGCACGGTATGGGCATATTTTTTGGACACCTTGTGCTGTGCATTCATTGAATTTAATGCTAAAGAAAATGGCAAACAAAATAGAGTGGATCCGGCAAGTGTATGCAGAAGCTGAAGAAATCCAAATGTTTGTCACCAACCACCACATGTCACAGGGCATTTTTAGATCATTCTCGCAGTTGGAGCTACTGAAGGTAAGGACAAGCTTTATTTCTTTCTTTCTTTTTAATTTAATATTTAATATAAGTTTTTTAGTATTCTTTTAGCTTTCAATTTTATAATTTAAATTTTATTTTTAATTTTTGTTCCTCGTTCTTATTAGGTTGCTGAGACTCGGTTTGCATCACACACAATCGTCTTGAGACGACTAGTGAAGGTGCGAGAGGCACTCATGAGGATGGTAACATCCAATCTTTGGTCTGTATGGAGGCAATCAAACACTCAAGGGGCTCAAAAAGTGAAGAACTTGATCTTAGAGGACTCTTGGTGGGATAGAGTGGGTTATCTGTTGAGTTTTACGGAGCCCATTATGAGCATGATCCGGTTTACTGACACGGATCAACCATGTCTAGGAGAGATATATGACGGCATCAACTCAATGATTGAGAAGATAAAAGCCGTCATAAATGCAAAAGAACAAGATCCCGAGGAAATATTTTTCAAACAAGTGAAGTCAATCCTCATTGAGCGGTGGAACAAAATGACCACCCCATTACATCTACTAGCTTTTGCATTGACTCCTAGATTTTATAGCACAGAGATCCTTTCCTTGCCAGGGAGGGTAGCACCATACAGGGATGCGGAAGTCAGTGAGGGATATATGGTGGCATTAGCTAGGCTCTTCCCTGATCCTGAGGCCCAAGACCAGGTTATGGTAGAGTTTGGCAATTTCATAGCAGAAACGGGTCATAGCCTTCTCGCTCTTCGGAGCAAATACAAGATGGATGCACATATGTGGTGGTACCTCCATGGTACTTCATCGGTTTACTTGCAACCTCTTGCAATCAAGGTCTTGGCACAGGTAAGTTTTTAATTTTTTTATTCTCTTTTCTTTTAGTTTTTTAAAATTTAAGTTTGAGTGTTTAAATTGAAGTTGAACTTTGCATTGACTTTGAAGTTTGGGTTGCCTTAATAGGTTGCAAGTTCATCTTCCTCTCGAGCGCAACTGGAGTACATATAATTTCATCCACTCACAAAAGCGCAATAAGTTTGGGGGCTAAAAGGGTGAAGATTTGGTATACATACATTCCAACTTGTGCCTTTTATCCCACAAGCAGTTGGAGTACAAGGAAGGGTCAACAAAACATTGGGACATTGATCCAGAGATAGTTGACTTGGATGCTTCCATTTCCCACCATGGAGCATATGATGATGAGGGACGAGTTATGTGGCACCACGAGACCTACATGCACAAGGGGGTGCAACTGGCAGTGGCCCTAGTGCGAGTGGTTCGAGCCCATGTGGTTCTAATGAACCACATAATGATGATGATGTAGCTGGTTTTGATCCTCTTGATGAAGAGGAATATGATGAATATTGACAATGAAAGATAGTTTGAGCTTTGAATATTGATCTATGATTG
Organism: Taxus wallichiana var. yunnanensis; assembly: GCA_018340775.1. Taxonomy (NCBI): domain Eukaryota; kingdom Viridiplantae; phylum Streptophyta; class Pinopsida; order Cupressales; family Taxaceae; genus Taxus; species Taxus wallichiana. The sequence continues at coordinate 727,749,857 of CM031242.1, read as the reverse complement.
AATTTAATATATCATGAGATTCATGACATTCACATTGTGTTTGATTTAAGTATTTTAAATTTTAATTTAACTTTTAAGCTTTTAAGTTTCTAAGTTTTATCGGTATCCTAGCTTGTTTGTTGTGGTTATTCACTTATTTAGCTTATAACTTGTCTTTTATCTTGTCTTTCATATGCATAATATGTGGTTAATAATTAAATTCCTATTTAGAAGGCTGAAATTTATATATTTTTTAATTTTTATATAGTTTTTGTATTGCCGTATCCTATGCCGTATCCGGGGTCAAAAAAAATTTTGCCGTTTCCGCGTATCGGATACCCCGCTCCCGCTCCCGTATCCAAAACGTTTGTACATAACTTAGGTGCTAATCATTGCATCTAAGGGGTGATCATAAGAGGGTGGTGGTGGCACCGCACGATAAGTATTGTGCACTTCGGATGTAGATTTGTCATTGTTATACTTAGGAAGTGGATCGTTGAAGATTTTTAGTTTGGCATTATCATTAGTGGGCTTTGGAGATACCGTGGGCTTTGAAGATTTTGTGGGCTCAATCCATTCAATAACATTGGAGTCTATGAGATCTTGAGTGATATGGCGAAGATTGAGACATCGTGAAGTGAACATCGATGATAGTCGTAGTAAGCATTGACATCAAAACTTTTACTTTGAGGCTTGCTCGCATGAATCTCAAATGGTGGAGGGAGAGACACGAGATTACACTCAAGAAATTGTTTCAATACAATGTGTGGGGCACAAGGTAAGCGGGTAAACTGGAATGTGTGGGTTGGAGTTGAACTTGGAAGCAACAACATTGACAATGTCCTTGGAAACAACTTTAGCATCATTAGTCTTGCCTTTGAATGTGGATTTACTTGGAAATTTGGCATTAGATGTAGGAGTGTTAGCAACGTACTTGAGCTTGTTCATATGTAATAACTTAGCTTCACTCTCTTTGAGTGTATGGCACAGATGGTCAAAAGATCGGAATTTGTCAAATAGTACCAATTCTTCTAAAGGAGGAAGTAAGCTTTGTGTGAATAAATCTTGCAATTCATCAGCTAATATATTGCTCATTTTGGTAAGCATGGTCTTGTATCATAAGACATAATCGTTGATAGGTTTGTTAGATCCTTGTCGCAATTTAGATAATTGTGCATAAGAAACTTTGTCCCCAATGTTAATAGAGAATTGTGCCAAAAATTGATTTTCCAAAGTGGTAAAAGAGCGCACAAAATGTGTGGGGAGATCATAAAACCATTGCAATGCAAAATCCTTAAGACTCCTAGGAAAGAGCTTGGTGAGCAAGATGTCATGAGAGGCATAATCAAAACAAACCATATAAAAGGAACAATGATGCTTTAGCGAACAAAGATGCTTGGCGGGGTCTCCTTTGCCATCGTAAATAGGGAGTTTAGGAGCAACAAAACCATTGGGCAAAGAGTAGAATCCATATCATGAGAAGAAGGATGCACCTTGTTGTAATTGTAAGATTTGAGCTTGTAATGTATAAACAAGGGTTTCAAAGGCTTGTGTGTTAGATGAAGAAGCATGCGAACCTCAAGAGTGGATGTAGGATGTGAAGTAAAGAACAGTGGTTGTAGGAAGGAGCATAGAAACATTGTGCATTGAAAGATTAGGTGCCCCAAGGAGGTAGGCATCATAGAGGTAGGAATAACAAATGTTGCAATATGAGACAATGAAGCATACTTAAGTTGATCTCTTGTAGTATAGAAGAGAAGATCAATATGGGCAAAATTCTCTTGTAGGAAATGTGTAAGGTGTTGTGCCTCATCTTTGGGAAGACCATGAGGATGTGTAGACGATTATTGAAACCTTCACCTTATATAGGATCAACATTGACAATAAAAACAGATTATAAAGATATCAGCAATAGAATAGGAGCCTAAAGTAGGGGTCATGGTGCCACGGTGTCTATCGACATAAGGGGAATAATATCTCCTAGTGGTAGAGGATCGAGAACCCCTAGGTTGAAGGCAAAGATTGTTCAAGAGCTAAGGGTTAATCACGATGGTAGATTGGTAAAGAAATACAACACCAATAATGAAAAGGAAGATCATAAGCAAGCCTGGGGGCAACTAAGGCAAACATTGAGGTCGAATCACGAGTCAGGTTCATTAAAATGTTCACATCCTAATTAGATTTATGTGAAATTTAAGAAATTTAGCGAAATGAATACACTAAAGGATGTAAGGTTAGCAACAAGGGGTTATTATGATTAATTAACTTCCAACATTAATTACCATTATCAAAACAAACATTGATACTTGTAATTGATGTACTAAGCAAGATAGGAACTTGAAAACACAAAGGGATGAGTGCACTTAGCTAATTACAAATGATTCGGGAGGTTTTGGATATGCACACCGCTAAAACTAGAGGATCTCGAACTCGATAATGCTTTGTGTTGGAGACGTGATTGAAAATTGACTTGGGCGGGACCATACAATTTTGCATGGACCATCTGTACGGTCTTGGACCTTTTATGACGGTCTTGGACTTACTTGGATTTCGAGTCTACAACTTTCTAACACCTTGTCGATTGTCATAGCGTCTGTCATGGGTCAAACCCTAATTTGCGATCATGTTGCAAAGCTCTCTCGAACATTCTCTCGAACATCCTAAATGAGATCTCAAACGCTAACAATGGGTGAGAGACCCTGCAAAACAAATATTAGTTGGGTTGTGGGCATCGCCGATGTTGGCACTATTATGAAGAGGCCACAAATTGCACGTCATTCTCCACCTAAGCATGTGATATCTAAATGAATGCAAATAAATTTGGCAACTCTTTGTGACAATGCTCTGATTGAGTTAGCTCTTCCTAAAATACTTAGAGAAGGGATGTTTGAGTGCTTGTAGATGAGATGGGCTGATGTCTTGACTTGGTAGGAAACTTCAAACCTGTAGAGATTACTACCTTAATGATTGTAGGTGTGCTATTGCGAGATTTAGGGAGCTTTGGGTGCCTTTTTGCAAGTGTTGGAAGTGATTATATCAATGTAGTTCCATAAGATTTCCATGTTAACAAATGAGGTAGTGTTTACTTGCTTATATAGGGTTCCGTAGATGATTTATTGGAAAAAGGCCGACCTAAATGGATTAGAAGACCCAACAAAGAATATGAAATTGAAAACAAAGTTGGAGAACATGTAGGTCCAAGATTGTACAAGTCAGCTTGATTGGATATAATATCCTGACCAAATTGTATGGCCTTGCCTATGGATGGAAAACATGCAATCTGAAGTTTGCAACTTGTCAATTGATGTTTGTCTATGGATTTTATGCATTGTTAACGACATGTCAATGTGTAAGGATAAACAAGCTAAATAAGAAACCTCATAATGTACTAAGTAGGAATGGGAAGGTTATATTTATCTTACAAGAGTGCATTGTCAAAACTAGCAATGTCAAAGAGTGAATTTCCAAATTTGAGTGTCTACAATATAATTCTCGAGTTGCATATATTATATTTATGACATAAGTGGAATAAACACCTCGAGAATGATATCTCCCGACATCTTTTACATAGGTTTATCTAAGATAGGTATACTAGTCCAGATACCCAATTGGAGGTTGGAACATTGTTATAGGAAACGAAAGATAAGATTTTCTTTCTCGAGCTCATTAAGTGTGTTGAATAATAATGATACTTAAATAACTATATGTCACTAGTCTCCATACCATTCAATTGAATCCAAGAACGTGAATATTTTCCAAGCCAACAAATACATCACGAGCATCGAGGAACATTAACATTATAATAAAACATGATAATTCCTTCCTATATGTGTTGATTTTTCCCATTGAGATATCAACTCGCATTTTTTGATTGAAATATTTCCGTGTGGATCAATCTCTCGCCAATCATATTTTCGATTGAAATACCGACAAATGAAAGTTCTCTCATGGTTCCCTTTTAGGCCACTGTTTCTTAGATTTAGATTGGGTCTGCTCAACATATTACTAGATTCGTATGAATCTCTATCGAATTCAGTTCAAACTAAACTTTTGAGGATTACGAATTTATTTGGTATATTCGATTTTATAAAAAAATTGATTTGGAAAATCAAAATTAAAAACATGGATAAAGTTAAAATGAAAACATTGAAAAAGTAAAAATGTGAAAGTAAACCGTAACCCTAATCCTAGTGTGTAGCGAGAGGTAGAGAAGCGCAACAAAGGTGAGTGGTGAAAGGAGGAGAGACAAAGGTAAAAGCCAAACCTAAGCGGTTGAGCACTTGTGTGGTTGCCATTAAACACAAGTCATCGAGCACCCTGTGTGGTCGCCATTGAGGCCCAACAAACCGTGAATCTGCAAGTGCAAATTACGACTTGTTTCAAACTTTTGTTGTAGCGTGTGCATCGTGTAGTCGCCACTAAAATTTAATGTTCTATCAGTAGCTTGTCAATCGCCACTCAAGTCACATAAGCCTTTGAATTGAGTAAGTTTCTTTTAACTTAAATGAATAGTTCAATTTTGTTCGATCGGGAGGCATATGATATTATATTAAATATTGCAATGGTTAAATTTTTTAAATAGTTATATAATTAGGTTTATGTTTAGGTTAAATAGTTATATAATTAGATTTATGTTTAGGTTAACATTTTATTAAATAATTAAAATTTGTCCATAATGAACTTAACATAACTACAAACTATTAAATTTTAATATAGTTTGTATTTATGTGAAGATCATATTTAATATTTAGTTTTTATTTTAATTTAAATTTAAAAATGAAAAAATTATGTTGTATTTACTACATTTCATAAGCTATAAAATTTTGAAATTCAATAATTTAAATAATACTAATAGGTTTTATTTTCATTTCTAATCAATATTATAATATTATAAATTATTATTTATTAATTTATTAGTAATATAGTATGTAAAAATATAAAAATTATTATTTATTAATTTGTTAGTATGTTAAAAATTGTTTAACCGTAACATTTATAGGTTCGAAGGAAGTTGGATGATAAAGGGAAAGACAAGTTGGTCAAGATGTCTAACACCAATCGTTCTTTGGAGATGAAATATATCGTCCAAAGAGATGATAATAAACTACATATGAGATGCACCTTGTGCAATGGGAATATTACAGGTAGTGTAACTAGAGTTCGGTACCATTACATTGGAGGACCTTTAAATGTGAAGTGTCCAATAGCAAATGAGAATTTAGAAGAAGCAAAATACAAGAAGTGCTGGATCATTAGCTTAAGAAGCAAAAAGGCCAAAATCCAAACTCTTCGTCTCACAAATGGGCTCCTTCAACAATTCAAGTTTCTCTCCATCACCATTTGCCCAAGGAAAGGGAAGCGCTCGTGAAGTTGGAAAGTCACAAGGTTCATTAAAGTCCATGTGTAGACTACAAGGAAAACATAAGGTAGATAGGTTGGTAGCTGTATTGTTTTGTGCGGGGCCATCCCTTTCACCGTAATCCATTCTCCACATTTCAAATCCCAAATAGATGCAACGATTGAATTTGGGAAGGGTTACAAGTCGCATCAATATCCAGTGAGCTTGATGAAATGAATAAATGTTGAAAAGAACATGTTGCACAATAGTAAGTGATGGATGGTTTGATTGAAGGCGAAGACTCGTGCTAATTTTTTTGGCAATATCTTTGTAAGACGCAATGTTTTAAAATCAAGTGATACAAGTAATGAGCATAAAACTTCTCTTTTCATTTCCAAATGCATGAATCAACTATTTTGGAGATAGGAGAAGAGAATGTTGTTCAAGTTGTTATAGATGATGCAATTAATTGCAAAGGAGTGGGTGATATACTCATGGATAGGTCTCCTCATCTTTTGGACGCCATGTGTAGCCCATGTGTTGGATCTTTGCTTGAAGTCTATCAAAAATAGAATGGGTAAGTAATATCGTGACTGATGGAAAACAAATGTTTAAGTTTATCCTCAATCACCGCTTGACATTGAACTTGTATCTTTCTTTTGCAAAATTGTTTAACCGTAACATTTATAGGTTCAAGGAAGTTGGATGATAAAGGGAAAGACAAGTTGGTCAAGATGACAAACAACAATCGTCCTTTGGAGATGAAATATATTGTCCAAAGAGATGATAACAAAATGAATATGAGATGCACCTTGTGCAATGGAAATATCACGAGGTAGTGTAATTGGAGTTCGGTACCATTACATTGGAGGACCTTTAAATGTGAAGTGTCCAATAAAGAAATGAGAATTTAGAAGAAGCAAAATACAAGAAGTGCTGGATCATTAGCTTAAGAAGCAAAAAGGCCAAAATCCAAACTCTTCGTCTCACAAATGGGCTCCTTCAACAATTCAAGTTTCTCTCCATCACCATTTGCCCAAGGAAAGGGAAGCACTCGTGAAGTTGGAAAGTCACAAGGTTCATTAAAGTCCATGTGTAGACTACAAGGAAAACATAAGGTAGATAGGTGGCATTTGTATTGTTTTGTGCAGGGGCCATCCCTTTCACTCGTAATCCATTCTCCACATTTCAAATCCCACATAGATGCAACGATTGAATTTGGGAAGAGTTACAAGTCGCATCAATATCCAAAGTGAGCTTGATGAAATGAATAAATGTTGGAAAAGAACATGTTGCACAATAGTAAGTGATGGATGGTTTGATTGAAGGCGAAGACTCGTGCTAATTTTTTTGGCAATATCTTTGTAAGACGCAATGTTTTAAAATCAAGTGATACAAGTAATGAGCATAAAACTTCTCTTTTCATTTCCAAATGCATTGAATCAACTATTTTGGAGATAGGAGAAGAGAATGTTGTTCAAGTTGTTATAGATGATGCAATTAATTGCAAAGGAGTGGGTGATATCCTCATGGATAGGTTTCCTCATCTTTGGACGCCATGTGTAGCCCATGTGTTGGATCTTTTGCTTGAAGTTTATCAAAAATAGAATGGGTAAGTAATATTGTGACTGGTGGAAAACAAATGTTTAAGTTTATCCTCAATCACCGCTTGACATTGAACTTGTATCTTTCTTTTGCAAAACGTGAGCTTCTTTCCCGCGTTGACACAAGATTTTCTCCCTTATTCATTACTTTGCAAAGGGAGCTAGAGGAGAGGACAACATTAAGAAAAACAATGGTTACTTAATGAATGGACATGGTCAAAGCTTTCCAAGGAAATCCATTCAAAAGAAATTGAAAAAATTATCTTAGGGGACACATTTTTGGGGGCACCAAGAAGATCATAAATGTGTTTGAGCCACTTGTTCGAATTCTAAGAATCGTTGATGGCAATCAACCTAAGATGGGTTTTCTTAGGATGGCATGGGCAAGAGTAAAGGAAGAAATCCAAAAGATACTAGTAGATGATGTTGAAGAAGTCAATTGTATTTGGTAAATTGTGGACAAACAATAGTTCATGCTACATTGTCCTCTACCTACAACAACTTGTTAGTTAGATCCTAAATTAGCAGGGGTAAATCATGATGTAGATGAGGAGATAAAGAGAGGTACACTTGCAAAAATAGATAGGTTGGTTCCTAATAAAAATGTGAAGGCAAAAACAAGAGAACTTACTATTTTGAAGAACTTACTTAAAATAGTTGGTGACAAGGAAGCAAGGGCAAGCAAGATGAAGTGGGAACCATCTAAATGGTGGTGGGCTTATCGGTCTTCGACTCCAGATTTGTAGAAGCCTGCCGTGCAAATCTTCAACCAAAGTTCTAGTGCTTCTGCATGTGAAAGAAACTGGGGTACACATGATTTAATTCACATAAACAAGAGGAATCAATTTGGGGCTCAAAACTCTTTGATCTCGTGGTTGTGCATAGCAATTTACGATTTCTTAGTCACCCTCTTGCAAATGAAAACAACAATTGGTTCTCTCGAAACATGTTTTGGATATGAAGAAAATGTTGTTTCTGATGATGGGCCTACTTGTGTAGGATTAGATAAAGATGCTAGTAATACTTTTGATATAGAAGCAGGATTTGATATTGCCGATGTTTACAATTGCATTCTTATTTTTGGTTAATGCTCTAAACATTGAAGTTTGAGCAATGGATAGTTTTCATTGCTATACTTTTTATCAATATGTATGAACTATGAAGTTTGAGTTGTAAGTCTTGACTCTTAACACTCTAATGGATTTCACTACGCATTTATTTGTTTTAGACTGTAGTATGCTTTGTATGTTTATTTATTTTTATGTGTGATACTTGTGATATTTGTTTTAGACTTATGTATACTTGTATGTTTTTTTAAAGTAGGTATGGATATATATATATATATATATATATATATATATATATATATATTAAATTTGTAATTTTTGAACCGAACTGAACCAATCCTTTTGCAAAATCCCAAACTTCTGAATTTTTTTCGCCGTCCAAACAACCTGCACTTTTCGAACATGGTAAGTCTGCTGCTCACACAATTGTAATCATAACTTTCTAAAACCTGCTGTTGTGGATGTGTAGATGTCCCAAAAGAGTTCCTTCAAGATTTTGACATCTATACCAGGAAACCGTGACAGCCTAAAAGCGGAAACAACTGACCTCATGTGGCACTGAGACGCTACTCTATCGAGCTCACCAAGGAGGATCGAGCTACTCAAGTAGTCCTAGACTATACCTCTCCACTTTTTCCACACCAACATTCCCATCATCCTCCAACTTCGATGTGCAAGTGAAAGCTTCCAACACCCTTCATGGCCGCCCATGCAAACCACTACTAAAGACACTTCTCTCACTTCATGGCCACCCATACAACCACTACTGAAAAGTTCCCTTCTAGCCTTCCAAGTCCACCTTCGGGAATGCACAACTCCTGCCACCCGACTCATCTTAGATACCAGCTATGCAAACTTCTGCTGGCTGGCTCATTGTCTCGGACACCCAACTGCCCTGCCACAATGCTGCTGAAGAACTTAACAAACCCTAACCATCTTCCACCCGAGTCTGCCTGAGTTGTTGTGCTGGCCACCTACGTGTGCACTAGCCGGGAAGTCCTCCTCATGAGTCCATCCTGTGCGTGAGTCTCCAATTCATTGTGACTCGTCGACACTGACTCTGCCAACCAAGTCACAACACCAACGATCCCTGTGGGGAGCTCACAACAGCTCAACATATTTGTAGACCGCATTCCATGTAGGTGAGATACTCTTCTTCCCTCAGCTTGATCATTGCCCTCTTTAAAAAAATGAACTCCTGCAGAGCTGACAAAAGCAATGACCATTTCTGTTGCGATTTATATTTTACCCTCGCCTGCCCTCCTGAATCCCCCTCGTCCCCCTCCACCCTTGCTCCCCTTGAACCAAGATACTAGCTTCCATGAGATCAAGGAGAGGAATCACTTCTTGCCTGGTTGGAAAGCCACCTTTTTCAAATTTCCAGTAGTTATGTTTAGAGAACATTATATAAGCAATAGGTGGAAGATACTCTTGTAGAATGGTGGCTTCCAAGCATCATGTGTCTCTCTGTTGCTTTCTAAATTTAATTTCGAATTACCAAAGCTTGATTTTAAACAGCGCTTGATTGTCTAAGTAGACCAAAGTACGAAAACAAGCAAGATTTTTCCCTTCCAAAATGCATACAATAAAGTCTTGATGGACTACAAAGGATGTGCTGCACTGGCTTAGACCTGCGAAACCTTTCTTCTGAATCATCCTGGAGACCGCTTGCTTTTAAGCCTTCCACATGCACATACCCAGCCTGCAACTGAATCAAGACAAAGCTTTGAAAAATTGGCTTATTTTTGTTACATTCAATCCAACCCCGACTTCCAAGAAAATGTGTAAAATATTATTTTCTGCTGTCATACAAAGCGGTCTGTGGACAAATAGATAGGGTTGCAATCCTCACATGGCTTTTTTTTTTTGGCGCTGAGAGGAAATCTCTATAGGGTAGCAACTGATTAACATTGTTATGATAGGGGATCCATTTCCAAGTTGGTTTGCAATGAGGCTGGCGAACTAGCACTCAAGCATTAATGTCTGCATGATGCTTTCTAGGTTTGAAACACTAGCATACAAATTTCCATATAAACCGTCTGGTTGTGCAAGTCTGAGTCATGAGATTGAAAGTGCCCTTTCCTGATAGCCTCACAGAGGCTTTGAGCTGCTGATGTAGGAGCATCCCTGGCAGAACAACTTGATCCTACATGTTTAAACTCATTTTTTGAGGTCTTGTGATGACGATACCAACCTGGAGAACGCTTAGTTTCATCTTGGGTGAAAGTTCCATGTGCGAATCATCTCTAGGTGACTGTGTTAGAGATCACTTTCTTTTCTTGCGATGGCACATCATTGAAACTCAAAATTGACTTACATTTTTGATTTCACTTATGTTTTCAAGAGGAATGTAGTGATGCTATTAAAATCCCTATTGTGGCCTTGCGGCAGCAACAGCATGATGATGTCTGCCTTGTGGTCTCATGGCAGCAGAACCTTACAAGGACCATAACTTTGTCATACAGACCCAAATTGAGTGCCATTTATTTATTGCCCATAATTTTTTGAGAGGAAGGCAATGGTGCCATTAGATTCACAAGGTTTTTGATATCACCATGTTGAAGCCAATCTTGTGGTCTTGGGATGACAACTGCAAATAAACCATGCTCCAACTTCTCTGTCATTTTGCTGTCCCTCCAATCACAGTTGGGCTCTATCTTGAGAATATTCTTTAAAGATAAAAATGTCGAAGTGTTGTGGCAGAGATCCTGAGCTTAGCACATGCATGATCAACATGGTACATGGCACAATCCAAAGCATAGCAGATAGATTATTCTGAACTCAACCAAGGAGAAGTAGTCACTTCCTCTTCTCATATATAAGAGCTACTGGTATTTGTAATGTATTTATTAGGTTAAATACTAGGAAAGAGTGTGAAGGTGTTAGTTGGCTGGTGAGCTGGCAAGATCAGATACTAAGGTGGCTAAATTTTTTGATGATAAAGTGGGCGAAGCAGGCCGTGTCTTAGGGGATGTAATTAATAGATTTTGAATAGTATGAAAATATTGGAGTGTTTTCCTATTCAGCTTGTTTCTTAAGTATCCATTTCTGCAGTATTGATAAAGCTGGAAATTGTCTTACAATTGTGCCTGTGCACTCTGACCTGGCTGAGTGGTTGATGGTTGTTCAATTGATCCTCAGCCACGCCTTCTGCTGCAGCCTAAATTATCCTGCCAGCATATGTGCTGATCCATAGAACTTGTAACATTTCCAATAATCTTATGCAAATTGAAGAAGCGAAAGACTTCTCTTTTACAATGATCTTGAAAGGTTTGTCTGAGCCTCTGGAAGCAACCTTCTTCCCACAACGCTAGCTACTGGGGTTCTCTCCATTTAACATTTCAAACATCAAAAACTCTACCAATTTGCTAGTAAGTTTCTTGTAACAGATCCTTTGAAGGGCTGCATAACATATCACAAGCTTCCTTTTGGTTTAGATGCCAGGTCTGATGGATATCTATTCTGCCAAAGTTGCCCTTGTATCGACCTCATCTCTTTTATTCACATCATTAATGCTAATATACCGATACAGCAGGGGGTGGGGGCCTGAAACTGGTACGAAATGTACTGGGTATGGGTACAGCCCGGATACGGGGGTGGGAGCGGGCAGGGTACGGCAGGTACCCTGCGGGTCCATTTTTGCTGTCAATACATGGAGAAACATACAGCAGATAGGATACTTTTGAAGCTATATGTTTCATATAATATCTTTTCAACCGGAATCTTATTACTCCAAGGAATATTATATACATGTAGAATAGGTCCATATGATTTTTTATTAGATTTAAATACGTGGAAGAATATATCAAAATTTATTATAGTAAATGATTTTATATATATTTTAAAATAGCATCTGGAAAATAGTTTATAAAATTTCTAATTATATACAATAATTCTTATATATATATATATATATATAAGGTTATTAAATTGCTTAATATTATATATAATATTTTGTACTATATATAATATAATAGTATTATAGTGTTACGATAGTATTATAATTAATATCCTTATGATGTCATTTTAATATTTATCATGCACTATATTATCCAAAATCAGATATTATTAATAATGTTAGTGAGGCAATATATCTATAGGGATATAATGATATAACGTTATTTATAATGTCGTATAATGTTGTAGCATTATAAGTGTTAGAGCTTTATAAAATGTATAAGATTATTGTATGTATATAATGTAATAGTAATATAAAAAGTATAATGGTTATAAAGTTCACTATTATATCATTTGTAATACTTATAATACTATTATCTAATATATTTTAATTACAACGTTTGACGTTATTATATTTATAACATTCACTTATTTAGCTTATAACTTATAAGTTATCTACTTATCTTGTCTTTCATATGCATAATATGTGGTTAATAACTTAATTCCTATTTAGAAGGCTGAAATTTATATATTTTTAATTTTATATATTTTTGTAATGCCGTATCTGGGGTCAATTTTTTTTTGCCATGTCCGCATAACGGATACTTCGTACCCGTACCCGTATCCAAAACCTATCGGCTACTTAGCATTAATGAGGTGTAGATCACAGCTTGGGTGCACTGTATGAAGGCCTGCCAAATTCAGTAGTGAACCATTGCCTTCTGCTTTGGTAATGGCGCTTCTTGTTGCTGTATCTGATTTAGAAGTTTAAAAACGAAAAATCCTTCAAAAACATAGATACCAAGTCCAGAAATCCGGATCTGTTCGGGAAGGCAAAAAAATCCAAAAATCCGCAGCTCTTGAAAAAGTTTGATGCGGAATATATACATATTATATATGACTATAATTTATAAATATGCAAAAATGACAAATCCAGAGAAAAACATTAATAACATAATATAAAATGTTTAACTTTATATATGTAATATTAAATAATTTTTGAGGGTGTTGGGAGTCTTCTTATTGGAAAAAAAACTGATTTTTTTGTGGAAAAAGACAGGCCTGGCCCGGACTGAATCTATCCAGGCTGGTTGAAAACTCCGGACCAGGCCTGATTTTGTGCAGATCCTGCTGAATTTGGTAACTATGCTCAAAAGGCTAATAAAAAGATGCTAAAAACTGCAAATGACCTTCTATAATGCATTTTAGCAGCAAGAATTGAGGACATGGAGGTGAGAGTGTTGATTCACTCTTTTACTTCAAACTTTCACATTGGCTTTGCTCAACCTGCAATTCTTTTGATCTGTTTCCTTTGGCCTACTCTGCTTCTTTCTTTCATTTCATATATTTTTCATTGGCCTACACAACCTGCAATTTTTTTGTAATCCATAGAATGCCCAACTTCCTTCCTTTTCCATGGTCTGGGGGTGTGTAATTTGGAAAGGTCTGAGAGTTTGTAATTTGCGTGTAATTTTAATCTAATGTATAAATTTGTTTATAATTTAAAATTGATAATTATTATAATATATTTCTTAAAATTTATAATCTAGATTATATATTATATTTTAAATATTGTGTGTGTGTGCACGTATATATACTGTATCCATATCAGGGGGCCTTGAAAACTAGCTGCATAGTATCTGATATCGTATCTGTATCCACATCCACATCCGCATCCATATCCATGCAACTCTGTATTAAACAAATAATGCACTAGATATTTTTGGAATCTGTTTTCTTTGATTGTTCAAGATTGTATGTTTTACTCAAAATACTCTAGGTTGCTCATAAGATATGTTTCTTAGGTTTTGTGTTTGGTGGTTTGATTTACTATTTTCAAGAATTTACCTGCTAATTTTTTCCGTGACTTGCCTCAAATGTATTGTAGGGGGATCATAAATAATACTCTGCGTCCAACAATTCCAGATTGGTGTCGCGAACCTGCTTGGAGGTCTTTGATGGAAAGGTGTTGGTCAATTGATCCAGGACAAAGGCCTTCCTTTTCAGAGATTGCTACAGAACTACGGGCAATGGGTGAAGCAATGAATGTCAAATAATTGGGAGTCACGGCAATATGGTAACGAAAAATGAATATCAGATAATGACGACAATATGCTACCAAGAATAAAAGCAAAGCTTCAAAGTAATAGCTAGCCTAATTCGACACGTTTGACTGCCTGGTAGCTCAGTCCATCCAAAAATGAGATGAAAGCTTTTCTTGTTTCAAGCAATAGAAGAGCAAACTGAAGAATATTTGGCAGGGAACCCCTTTGGATGCACTTGAACGACTTGAAACAAAAGCTTCGCTTCTGAGTTTGTTTTGCATATACCAATACTTAAGGCCATATAATCGTTTTGGAAGCTATATGCTGCATATTCATGCCTAGTTCATATGAGATTTACAAAATTGCGTTAAACATAAATATATCACCTGGTTTTGTTTCGTGGCACTTAGATGAGGTCTGCTCAGGTTTCTGTACAAGATAATAGTTTGTCCTGGTGTACTTTTACAAATGAAATTTACTTTGACACTTATCAGGGAGGAACATAATCGAATTCCCCACTTCAAGAGCATTTGTGGTTGCTGGTACAATTTGAGGTGAATCGGAGATTTATGCGATCTTGGTTTTATGGTTACAGGGGAGAGGAAACATAAATCTCAATTTCTCTGCACCCATAACAATGACGTGAAATGCTCACATATAGTATCTGATTCCTAGCTTAATAGTATTGCTGGATCAGAAGTTTTTGACACTTGATTTTTATGCCATAGTAATGATGTGAAAATTTGTTGAACAAAAAAACCATTGCATATGTATTTTACCAGCTTTAAAGGCAATTAATCTGCCTTGTTATATTAAATCAAGAAATCAAATAAAGCAGGTTAGAAGTTGAAACCAAAATTTTCTTTTACAGTCTTGCTGATGTTTTGTTGTAAAACGGATTTCTGTGATTTCTTAGAGGCTGAATTTGGGCATATTTCTTATTGTGTAGCTTTTCTTTTGAACTTGACGTGACCTTTTCCAAACATTATTCTTATTAAATTATCTTTCGTCAGAAATAGAATGGTGTGGTCTCATCTTAAATACGAATGTAGAGGGAAAGCATGAACTGTTTGATTGGCATACTTTTTGTCAAGCAATCTCTCCTAACATTGCTTTTATTGCATTGACAAACTTGTGGTGTCGTCGGAAAGAAAAATGTCAAAGCATGCCAATATCCAAGTTATTTGCAAGTGCATTCAAGATGACGATAACAGGGGTGGATATAAAGATTTGTTTCTATGATGGAAGTCCTGAATATCAATCACTAACAATTTGAAGTATGACACCAGTGGCAAATTATGTTTTAAAGTTGATTTTATATTCCTTGCAACTGCTTAATAGCTAGGAAGTGCCTAGTTTACGAAATGTATTCTGTCGGATAGGAACTTTAATTTGTCTGCAACACAGTGTATCCTTTGAACAAACACGGTAAGTTCTGCTATAGTATAACATTTTATAGTCTGAAAACATTTTGATCAATAATCATGGTTAACACCCTCCTAGAGGATGAGGATACTAGAACTAATATCAGACATCCTTAATTTGAGCTACTCAAGTGTACCTGCAACATTGGCAAGCACAAACTACACAAGAATAAGATCAATGGGAGCACCTGAAGATTGAAAACATCCAAACTTAAAAATTAGAGATCAATTTTTGTCAATTGAAGTAACTTTGATACCTTTTCATCTTGACACATTTTGGAGTGCTCTTTCTAAAAATAATGTTGAACGTGTGATATGTTTTTTGAACCAAGGCCAAAAATTAATAATTTACTGCATCATTAGAACATTGCACAAAATAAAGCTATTCTACTAGTTGATATGGAGGTCTTCTAGATCACCACTGAACAGTTTAGACAAATAATAAATCTGAGTAACATAGAAACATGGCTACACAAAAATACCGTCATATTGAAAAAGTAGCATCCACAACTAAATTCCAGAAGAAAAGGAAATTAGTTATACATATCAATTGAAAATAACTGTGGCAGTAAACCACCCTAAAACCTCTGGTGAACAGACATTTATTTAAAATTTAATAAACAACATACGAAAGGATAAATCCAATATAGAAATCTAGCACATAAATCCAATAGGCTAAACCAGGATCTGTGTGATCCATCTAGCACATTGACTTAGCTTGCAAGATTCGCATCCTCATGTGAATTGTGGATTGTGAATGTTGAATTAGGGTTCTGTCTACCAAGAGACAACCTCGTAAACAAGTATCCATGCAATTGCTTATTAAAATTGAAAATTGTTTTGTGGGAGATAGTTCCTCTCTCCAATATGTCTTGGATCCACTTGAACAATTGAGGAAATGGAGTTTAGAATTACCTCCTGCACAATCTTACATTCTGATACCATATAAACTTTCATGCAGTTTTGCACATCAGTATTGTGACCTACAATTGTTCTTCAAAGTTTCTGGAACAGTTTCCTTCAAAGTTTTGAGTTTCTGGAATCAGTTCCTATAACACTCAAGACTCCGTTCTTTATGCCATGGGCTTCCATCCCTTTTGGTGGACTCATAGAGGCCTACAAGACTAAGAGAAGCATGCAGGATCGGTTGGGGCTGCTCTCCTTCCCCATGATGGAGTTAAACTAGGCCGAGATGATGGTCAAATAAGACACATTGGGACATGTCCTTAATTTAGTCACCCATAAAACTGACATCATCATTACCGGATGAAAGCTGTGCCCTTCTTCGTGTAGGTTCTGTCTAGCAAGAGAAGGCCTCATAACATTGCTTTTTAAAATTGAAAATGGTTTTGTGCGATATAGTTCCTCTCTCCAATTTGTTTTGAATCCACTTGAACAATTGAGGAAATGGACTCTAGAATTACCTCCTGCACAATCTTATATTCTAATTCCATATAAACTGTCATGCAGTTTTGCACATCAACATCGTGACCTACAACTGACCTTCAAAGTTTGAGTTTCTGGAATAGATTCCTTCAAAGTTTTGAGTTTCTTTCACACTCGGGACTCCTTTCTTCATGCCTTGGGCTTTCAATCCTGTTTGGTGGACTCATAGAGACCTAGAAGACAAAGAGAAGCATGTAGGAAAGGTTGGGGCTGCTCTCCTTCCCCATAATGGAATTAAACTAGGGTGAGATGATGCTCGTGCAAGACCTTATTTTACTTTCCCATTAATTGACATCATCATCTACCGATGAAAGACACACCCTTCTCCTTGTGGGATTGGGGACCTCCAATAGAACTAAGAGCTCTTACTTTGATCACATTACCAATCTTATTCTTTAAACAGGCAATAAACACCAGCCACTATTAGTGTTAACAAAGAGCTTTTCATGACACAAGACATCTTGCAAGGGATTGCAAAGCTAACAATGGATAAAGCTCAAAACAATCTTCATGCAAAACATTTAAGATGGGCAGTAGATATCTTTGCAACCTGAGTCAAAGAAATCTTTAATGAGGTATTCCAAAATGGCTACCCGATAGAGTGGACAACTAGCCTACCAATACATATATTTAAAAGTGAAGATGTAAATAGCCCCTCAAATTACTTGATTGTCATGGTCAATCCTCTTTTGCAAAGCTGATTGGGAGTATGGTAAAGCACAAAATTCACAATTGGGCGAAGAAAAGGAAATAGGGCAAAATGACAAACACGTTTTAGACCCAAGCACTCTACTATCAATCACTGTCACGTGTAGACACCTAGTTGAAAAGGTTTGTGATACAAAAAGGGATGCATATTGTTGTTTTGTAGACTTTAAAAAGGCATTCGACGTAGTTCCTAGGAGCATATTATGGAGCAAAATGGAGGAACTAGGGTTTCCAATGCACTACAAAGCAACAATTTATAGATTTTATGTCCAAGTCAAGGTTGAAATCAAAATGTAGGCAAGGTTGTCTCAATTTTTGGAAGTGATACATGGGTCAAATAAGGCAACGAGGCCATCCCGATTTTTTTGGGTTCTATATTAATAAGCTAGAAGATTGAATAAACGTATTTGGGTGAGAGGGGGTCCACTTGGCCAAGTATGTAGTGAAACTTCACGTAGCACACTCGCGACTTAATTCTAATAGTAGAAATAATACATGATTTGAGAGACCATCTTCAGGTCTAGAGCTCCTTTGTAAAGTAGGGATGTAAGTGCACTTTGAGAAAACCACCATCATGATTTTTTCAACAAAAAGGGAGGTTCAACACCTTGATTTCCCACTTGCAAGTGGGTTTCTTGAAGTGGTGTTAGATTACAAGTATCTTGGCCTTAGTTTTCATTGCAAGCTTAGTAGGGATCTGTGTAGGATGAAAAGAATCATGGTGGTTGGAGAACTCTTTATACACTTCAAAAAGATGTAGGAATGTTGAGTTATGGGATTGGAAGACCACTAGGGTCCCTTTTTGGGCTATTTGTCACTCCGGTGGTATTTTATGTGAATCGTGGATTGTGAATGTTGACTTAGGGATTTCTGTCTAGCAAAAGACGACCTCATAAACAAGTATTCATGCAATTGCTTATTAATATTGAAAATTGCTTTGTGGGAAATAGTTCCTCTCTCCAATATGTCTTGAATCCGCTTGAATAATTGAGGAAATGGAGTATAGAATTGCCTCCCTCACAATCTTAGATTCGATTCCATATAAAATTTCATGCAATTTTGCACATCCATATTGTGACCTACACATGTTCTTCAAAGTTTGAGTTTCTAGAACGGTTTCCTTCAAAGTTTTGAGTTTCGGAATCAATTCCTATAACACTTAGGACTCTTTCTTTATGCCTTGGACTTTTCATCCTTTTGGTGGACTCATATAGGTTTACAAGACTAATAGAAGCATGCGAGAAAGGTTGGGGTTGCTCTCTTTCCCCATGATGGAGTTAAACTAGGCCGAGATGATGGTTAGACAAGACACAATGGGACATGTCCTTAATTTAGTTACCCATAAACCGACATCATCATCTCTCGGATGAAAGCCATGCCCTTCTTCGTGTAGGTTCCGTCTAGCAAGAGAAGGCCTCATAACATTGCTTTTTAAAATTTAAAATTGTTTTTTGGGATATAGTTCCTCTCTCCAATATGTCTTGAATCCACTTGAACAATTGAGGAAATGGAGTCTAGAATTACCTCGTGCACAATCTTATATTCTAATTCCATATAAACTGTCATGTAGTTTTGCACATCAACATTGTGACCTCTACAATTGTCCTTGAAGTTTGAGTTTCTTTCACTCTCGGGACTCCTTTCTTTATGCCACTGTGCTTTCCATCTGTTTGGTGGACCCATAAAGGCCTACAAGACTTAGAAAACACGTAGGAAAGGTTGGGGTTTTCTCCTTCCCCATAATGGAAATAAACTAGGGTGAGATGATGGTTAGACAAGACACCGCGGTTCACACATCCTTATTTTACTTTCCCATTAATTGACATCATCATCTACTTGATGAAAGGCACACCCTTCTCCTTGTGGGACCGAGGACCTCAATAGAACTAAGAGCTTTTACATTGATCACATTACTGTCTTGTTCTTTAAATGAGCAATAAACACCACCCACAATTAGTGTTAATGAAGATCTTTTCATGACATGAGAGGTCTTGCAAGGAATTACAAAGCTAACAATGGGTAAAGCTCGAGACAAACAATCTTCATGTAAAACATTTAAGATAGGGAGCATATATCCTTCGCAACCACGAGTCAAATATATATTTAATGAGGTCATCCAAAATGGCTTCGATAGAGTAGACAATTAGTTGACGATACATATATTTAAAAGTGATGATGTAAATAACCCCTTAAATTACTTAAGCTGTCATGGTCAATCATCTTTTTGCAAGGCTAATTGGGAGTATGATAAAACACAAAATTCAAAGTTGGGCAAAAGAAAAAGGAAAGAGGGCAAAAGGACAAACAATTTTTAGACCCAAGCACTCTATTATCGATCAACGCCATGTGTAGACACACTGGTTGAAAAGGTTTAGGATAAAAAAGGGATGCGTGTTGTTGCTTTGTAGACTTTAAAAGACATTCAACATAGTTCCTAAGAGCAAAGTATGGAGCAAAATGGAGGAATTAGGGGTTCTAATGCACTACAAAGCAACAATTTATAGATTTTATGTCAAGTCAAGGTTGAAATCAAAACATAGGCGGGGTTTGTTTCCCACGACGGACCACCTTCAACCTTGTTTTGTGAGTGCAAGTGGATACTATGGTTTGTTGGTAATTGTTGCTTGACGTGATGGTTGTATTCTGCAATGGAGACTCACAAAAGTTCTAGTTATAGAGGGGTTTGGTGGTTCTACGTAATTACTCTTATTTTGTCGACGATTTGTTGTCTCTTAATGGAGAAGATAAGATGGACGACGAGGACATGATCTTTGTTTTCTAGGTACAATACACCATATTCTTTATTTTTCTCTCTAGTTTTCTACTTTCATTGTTCTCACTCAAGAACTCATTCATGTTTATGGTTGTCTTAACTTTTAATGGTAGGAGGGAAATGATATTTTCGAGAAGTGACAAGACGATCTTTGCTTAGAGGAAGGTGCACGATGAGCTAGAAGGCATGGTGGAAAGAGAAAATATGCAAGGGAGGTTCCTTTCCTCAAAGGGTGGGGAGAATGTGGACATCATGGTCAACAACTTGAGGCTTGCCCCATTCAACACTTGTTTGTCATTCATTTTTTGGGTGGCCAAACTCTTTGTATTGTTTCCATTGGCTTCTATATCATAACATCCTGTGGATTTGCACGAGGTCCTTCAATTTCCTTGTGAGATGGCATCTTTGCTTCATGTTTTCCCCCTCATTATCCTTTATTTTGTGATTTTTAATAATATGCCTAAAGCGATAAAGATAATGTTATTACCATAGTTCCCATCTTTGAAACTATTTTGTGAGTGCATGTAGATACTAGGGCTTGCTTGGATATTGATTCTGATGTGTTGGTCGTATTCTGTGATGAAGAGCCATGGAAGTTAAGGTGGCGAGAGGGGTTTAGTGGCTCTAAGTAATTCCTCCGATTTTGTTGATGTTTTGCTATCTCTTAACAAAGAGGATAAGTTGGATGACAAGGGCATGATCTCTGCTCTCTACGCACAACGCACCATATTCTTTATTTTCTCTCTATTTTTCTACTTTCATTGTTCTCATTTGGGAATTCATTCATGTTTGTGGTTGTGTTGAATTTTAATGCAATATTTTGAGGAACTGACCATATGATGCTGCCCAAAGAAAGGTGCATGATGAGCTAGAAGACATGGCGGGAAAAGGAAAAAGTGCGAGGGATAATGGGAAACAACTTGAGGCTTGCCCCTTTCGACACCTTTCCGCTCAACGCCTTTTGCCATTCAGTTTTAGGTGGCCAAACTCTTTGCATTGTTTCCATTGGATTTTACATTGTAACATCATGTGGGTCTATCTCGAGGTACTCTAAGCTGTCTTGTGAGATGGCGTCTCCGCTTCATCATTCCCCTTATTATCCTTTATTTTTGATTTTTAAACATATGCCTAAAGTGATAAATAGAAGTCTTTTATCGTCATTCCCATATTTATCCCTGTTTTGTGAGTGATGGATACGAGGGTTTGTTGGAAACTCTTGCTTGATGTGCTAGTCATATATTTCAATAGATAGCCACACAAGTTTTGGTGGCCAATTCTCTCGATTTTGTCAACATTCTGTTCTCTCTTAACAAAGAGGATAACATGGCGACGAGGACATGATCTTTATTATCTAGGTACAACATATCATATTCTTTATTTCTCTCTCTAATTTTCTACTTTCATTGTTCTCATTTGGGAATCTATTCATGTTTGTGATTGTTTTGATTTTTAATGGTATGTAAGAAATGATATTTCGAGGAATCGACAAGATGATGATCCCTAGAGGAAGGTGCAAGACGAGTTGGAAGGCATGGTGGGAAAGGAAAAAAACATTTGGAAGCTTCCCTATCTACGGGAAATGGTGAAGGAGACCGTTAATGCCTTCACTTGGTCCCCTGCTATTGTGATCTTTCCTCTCCACCCAAGACATGAACACGACTGATGGAATGTTTTGTGTTTTGGTAGGAAGTGGTGCCACCATTTCGTCAACATGTGGAAGATCTCTATTTTCTAGGTAGAACACAACATATTCATTGTTTTCTCTCTAATTTTATACTTTCATTATTATTAGTCGGGGATTCATTCATGTTTGGCCGTGTAGGATGACGTGGAGAGAATAGTGGGCAACAATAGAAGAGTGAGGGATTCGGACATTGAGAAGCTTCCCTATCCGTAGGTGGTAGTGAAGGAGATGTCGCAAATGCATCCACTTGGTCTCCTCCTTTTGTGGGCTTGCCTCTGCACCCATGATACATGTTTAAAGCTATCTCTGTAGACACTAGTTTTTGTCACCCCTGGGGACCTACCCACACCTCTCATATTCATATTCCCACTATACCCAAGTCTCATCATTCCCTAAATCATATTTTACCCTCGTAATATCTATTTACTCCCGTAAATACTCGGTTACTCTCCCCCAAAACCTCCTAAACCCCCTAAACCCATTTTAGCCTAGTAAGGCCAAACCCTCATAACCTCCCAACTTCCATAATGCATTCTTTCCCATCTATTCTCACCCCTAACCCGAAACTTACTCATTTGGAGGCAAATTCAACCACTTTCAAGTGGGTTTTCCCCACTTTTTCCGGATCACCAACGATTCCCAAAAGTGCTAATGATTCTATTAAAACCCATCATCCTCCTTGAATGGGAATCCTGGGGACACCGTAGCGAAGCTATGACATTTGGAGACCGAGATGACATTATTCATGATATATTAGCACCTGTGGAGCCACACCAAGCGTTTGGAGGACCCCCACTGTCATAAGGCCTCTTGCATCATTCATCGCTCACATTTTGCATTATTGGCAAGTCTTGTTTCCTTCTTCCATCCCCTTTTGTCTACGCACCATTTTTAAGAACAATTTAGTCATTTAATCACATATTCAGAGTATAAATATTCATTTTATTCAAATTAACTAATTATACAACCATCCCCAACGATTCCCCTGAATTGTCGCGACGTCCATCTGAATCACCAACCATTCCTATTTCTAAGCCCTTTAGTCACATATTTCATGTTTTCAATCCATTTTATAATTTGTTTTATGATAATATCTACGTTTCAAGTGTCTTCTTTCTGTAAACGGCCGTTCCAGGGGAAGCACATCCAATCACGAGCATTTACGATCTCCCGATCATCTCCCAACCCTTTGTTTGGGATAAGTTTGACATTGCACACGAATTGAGCCTCTGCGCCATCATCTTGACATCGAATCTAGGCGACATTGAAGATCAAACGAAGATCATATGAGAAGAACAAGACAACTGCCGCCGAGAAGGAGTGGGTCGAGTACTTTGAGGAACTTTATTGTGCCGCATAACTTGCCTAGGCCATCTATTATGCAAAACAAGAACTTCCTATTCCTATGGAAGGTTGATCTACTTTATCATTTTATTATCTACATAACATAACTATGGTTACATTGTATGCTTCATTATTTATCACTTAATTATCTCAAAGTGAATTGACACTGTCAAAGGAACTGTTAGTGCAAAATCACAACACCCTCAAATGAGTTCTAAAAATCTATTTTTCTAAGGCATAATCATCTGGTGTGATTGCATAACATTGAACTTTCCCCAAGGTGTGGGACCTTGTAAAAGTGGGAAAGCTCTCCAGATTAAAGGTTGGTTCCTATTCCTCTATTTAGGTGCATACGTGAGAGCTTGCAGAGGATTTCTCTCTATACCTAATCTAAAACTTGCCAAGGAGACAGGGAAAAAGGGATATAAGAAATAAGAAATAACTAAGCTATAAGGTGATGCACCAAAGGAATGATGAACACTAGTTTTGCCAATAGACACAAACCAACCAAATGCATACGATAACCAAGCACAAATAATCAGATTTATAATGAAAGATCAGATGAAAGCAAAAGGGACAAGAAAGGATCTAAAGTCGATCATAGACGTGTTTTATTGCTCTGCAGATTGATATAATGCATTACAAAGTGGCCAAAGGTAGAAACATATTACAATTTAGTGGAAGGTTTGAAACCCCATGAATTTCTTTGCCAGAAGAAAAGGGGAGCCTACAAAACAAAGAATGTCCAACCCTTTACAATGAATCCCGCCCCTATATTTATAGATTCAATTAGAGAGGAGAAAGAGAGGGAGAAGCGGGAAAAGCAAGTTGAAGCTCAACCCGCTGCTTTGTCAATGCCTTTGACAAAATATGCCCCAAATCTGTCTTTACTACATCAATCTTTGGTTTGGTGCCTTGAAGGAAGAGGAAACGATAATACAGATCGAATCCGATCTGGTTGTTGAGGCAAGGAGATCCTGCATTAAAGGCTTGAAGACGTTTCTCCATTTTTCACCTACTAGGGCCACGATGACACTGACTGGCGCTTGTTTGGGCTTCCCTTTTTGGATTCATCTTTGGAGAAACGTAGTTAGGACACATGGTTATTTCCATTGCCTCCTCCATACTTAATCGATTTAGGACCTTTCCTGAACTGTTTTGAATTCGAGGACTTTGGATCTTCACCGTTTCTTCCCCTTTCTTGCTCCTGGTTCCTCTGCGGCATTGCCCCTTCTTTTCTGACCTTTCTATTCCATTGTTGAGTCCCTCTGTGACCTATTTACAAATCTGAACAAGTTTTCTCAAGTTCTTTCTATGCGGGGTCATAGCTGATCCGATATTTGGCTCGGGGGTGAAATATGGATAAAAATTTGGTGACTCACAGGGGTATCTACCTGCTAGATGAAAAGACCAATTTCCTTGTCATATCCGTTGGGCATGGAGTCATGAGTGATAGCCTGCTACTGATATGAACTTTGAAAACTGACCCCTGGGCCACTTGGAAACCCATTAGAACTGAAACTAATCTTGACCAAATGCCAAGTCCAAACACTACATGAGAGAAACAAAACTCCACAACAACACTATGTACAAAACTGGAAATCATACATGCTCCAAGTAGAACATGCAGAGTGTGCAAAGCACTTCTTCTGCTGAAAGCAAACCTACCTACTTTATGCTAGCTAGGAGCAAAGGTGAGCTAAACAAACCCTGCAACTGGTTGTGCAAAATAACTTCCTTTCCTCAAAATTGGCAGCCATGCAAATGATTTGGAGCTAAACATGGCTATTATTAGGAGTGGAAGGCTAACTGCAAATTGTTTCTCCACTCCCTCCATCAAGGTATCAAATGGAAACAAAATAAATACCTTTTCAATCAGCTGCTCACTTGGTTCCCAGAGGTATTGTAGCTGATCCTTGGTACTTTGATGCTCATTCTCATGCTCAGAAGCAAGCATGACTGGTTGTGGCTTCTCCCTTGGCTCCAATGAAGTCAAGTACCTTATTGGGCAAGGTCTGGTCCTTGAAGTTTTCCCATTGCCTTGAAATTTAACTCCAAAAATGGAGTCTTCCTGCAGACCTTCCTGGATGGATGGGTTGTCTGCAATTTGATTTTTTTCTTCTTGCACATCTACAGACAACTGAAACTCTGCCCTAATGACTGATTTGGAACGGATGTCATCCTTGTTCTCTTTCTCCTCCTTATCCAATATGAAGTTTGGAAGATCAAACTCCTCCAATTCTGATTCAAGAGGATTGTTTTGAGGTGCAAGTTGCTCTTGCACGTTCCCTCCCATGGCAGCAGTCTCTTGTTGTTGAAGGATGAATGATGGAGTAGCAAATGTTGTGATTTCCATGGGTTCTTCTCCATCAAAACACTCTTCTAAGTCTGATAGGCAATCAAACTCTTCAATGTCTGTTGTGCCAAAGCTTCTCTCTCTTGTATGATGACTTTTAAATCTGAAATTTTCTCATCATGTATAACTTCATCATCAAACATGAAGCTTGTCAGCTCGAATTTATCCAAAAAGTCAGATTTTTGGAGAGATGAAGTGGGAAAGAAAACTGCAACTTCTTGTGCAACCTGCTCATGGTTCAGTGCCTCTGAATTTATCTTGTTCACCCCCACAGCTAGAATGCACTCCTCTTTTGGATTTGGAGTAGCTTCTTCTTCCCTCGCCTAGGCTGATTGTGTAGCTTGATTTGGATCAACATTTTCTTCAAATAGAGTGCCAACATGGACACTATACTCAGAACAAACTGTTGGTCTTCTCGCTCCACTGCTGCTACAAAATCAGCCTTGGCCACCATTGGCTCTTCAACTTTGACCTCCTCAGAAGGTTTAACCATCAAGGGAATCTTTGTAATCCCAAATTTAAGAGCCAAGCTCACCAAACCTCTAATTTATTCTTCTCTGTTTGGCTCTACTTCTTGCTGCTCTTGACTGGTTTTTTGATTATTTTCTTCCCAACATGGGTTTGGGAAAGTAGGAGGAAGGATGGGTTGATTTACAATAGACTTTGCAATTGTTTGTGGTGGAGGGGAAGGTGTTGCTTTTGGCTCTTGTAGAGGGGAATTGGATTTGGAAGGGAAAAGGGCAGAGAAACTGAGGTGGGATGGAAGACTAGTAGATGGAGAAGAGGAATTAACATTTGGGGCAGCAGATGGGAAGCTTGGAACTTGATACTGTTGAAATGATATTGGCTGAGAATGAGGAAAAGAAAAACTATGAGGTGGTGTACTTACCCATTGACAAGGTTGTGTAACACTTTGCTCATATATCTCTATCCCCTCGGTCCACTCTGCAAGTTGGGGCAGCATTTCAACAATGAAATCAAACTTCTCTTGAGGGCTATAATGTCTTGGAAAAGGGCCAACCCATGGACAAGGTGCCCTACAACCAATTATGAAAGCCTTCATTTGAGCTGTAGCCCTGGATTGCACCATGTTTACCTCCATTTTTTTGATCTTCTCCAACAGATCTGCATTTTCCATTTGACTGTTGTCATTATATGCGTACCCCTACTCTTGATAAGCTCCATAGCCAAACTAGTTTTGGCATTGTTCATGTGGGCAAGCATAATGATTTTGGATTTGATTAAAATGCTGATCTGGGGGAGTTGAGGAATACATTGGAGGCTGATTGCACTGCTGCTGCTGAAAGTGTGAATTCCATGATGGAAATGAAGTCATGATTGCACAACTTCATGGAATGGGAGAAAATGAAAGAGATGGAAGAAGAAAATGGATAAAAATGAGTGGAAATGGATGGAAAAGGTTTGCAACTCAGAGAATGGGTTTTTGACTAGATGGAGTCGCCAGATGTGCTTGCATGTGCCTCAAAAGGCTGAATCCCACCAAGAACACATCAACTTGATGAAATAAAGTGAAGACCTCTAGTCCCACTGGCGTGCCAAAACTGTTAGTGCAAAATCACAGCACCCCCAAATGAGTTCTAAAAATCTACTTTTCTAAGGTAGAATCATCTAGTGTGATTGCATAACATTGAACTTTCCCCAAGGTGTGGGACCTTGCAAAAGTGGGAAATATCTCCAGATTAAAGGTTGGTTCCTATTCCTTTGTTTAGGTGCATACGTGAGAGAGCTTGCAGAGGATTTCTCTCTATACCTAATCTAAAACTTGCAAGGAGACAGGAAACAGGGGATATAAGAGATAAGAAATAACTAAGCTACAAGGTGATGCACTGAAGGAATGATGAACACTAGTTTTCCAATAGACACAAACCAACCAAATGCATACAATAACCAAGCACAGATAATCAGATTTATAATGAAAGCAAAGGGACAAGAAATGATCTAAATTCGATCACATACATGTTTTATTGCTCTGTGATTGATACAATGCATTACAAAGTGGCCAAAAGGTAGAAACGTATTACAATTTAGTGGAAGGTATGAAACCCCACAAGTTTCTTTGCCAGAAGAAAAGGGGAGCCTATAAAACAAAGAATGTCCAACCCTTTACAATGAATCCCGCCCCTATATTTATAGATTCAATCAGAGAGGAGAAAGAGAGGGAGAAGGAGGAAAAGCAAGTTGAAGCTCAACCACTGCTATTAATGCCTTTGAAAAATCTGCCCCCAAATCTGTCTTTACTGGATCAATCCTTGGTTTGACACCTTGAAGGAAGAGGAAAGCGGCGGAGCAGTTGAATCCGATCGGTTGTTGAGACAAGGGGATCCTGCATTAAAGGCCTCAAGAGGCGTTTCTCCATTTTTCACCTAACAGGGCCACGCTGCACACACCCTAGCGATCGTTTGGGCTTCCTTTTGGATTTATCTTTAGAGAAATGTAGTTATGACACGTGGTTCTTTCCATTTGCCTCCTCCATACTTAGTCGATTTCGGACCTTTCTGAATTGTTTTGAACCCGAGGGACTTGAGATCTTCATTGTTTCTTCCCCTTTCGGCTCTTGGTTCCTGTGGTGGCATTGCCCCTTATTTTTCGACCCTTCTATTCCATTGTTGAGTCCATCTCGTGACCTATTTACTGATTTGAACGATTTTTCTCAGTTCTTTTTATGCGGGGTTGTAGCTGATCCGATATTTGGCCCGAGGGGCAAAATATGGATAATAGGAACCCTTTGGATTCTTGGGATTTTTTTGCCACTTAATTCACCCCATATTTAATTAATCATCCCTTGTTAACTATCTCTTTGTGTGTAGGTTTTCGGTTCACGAGAAGAAAGAATCCCTTGTGCCGATTGTATCTACTTGTTCACATAAACATATACGCAGTATCATTAAACCCCGCCATATATTGAGTTTTTGTTGTTTTATTTCATACGAGTAAAAGTGAACCCTAAAATCCACTAAAACATTTTGAAACGTCCCGATGGGACCCTAGTCCCTTTTCGATCAAATTTTAATTTTCCATAGTAAAATCTATTTCTTGTCACAACAACTAAATTTTTAGTTTGGAGTCCTCTGGTGGATTTCTCAAAAACACATAAAATAATTAAAAGGAGTATTTAGTGAACAAAGGTACACCTTTCCTTTTTCTTTTAGTCTCCTTTCAACATCGCATCTTGTGTGCTTTGTCCTCATCGAAATCAATTTTTCTTTTGGGTCTTAAAAAGAATCTTCATTCTTGCCTACTCATCTAGCTTAAATAGGGGTTAAAACTCTGCATTCACTACTTCCCTTCACACACAACCAAATCACATTACAAATCAAATTTGCATTCTAAACACTTCCTTCCAAGTCTACCTACTTGGATTTCATCACCAAGGGGGAAGTTGACTCGGTGTTCTATTGAGTATAAACAATTGGTGGGTGGTATATCGCTAAGAACCCGACACCCTTATCGCCGCGAGACCGTGAAGTGAGGGGTAGGCCCCAATACCATGCCTCGCATCTTGACATCTACACAGATTTTGGCCTCTCGTACTCTCGAGATATCAAGAAATTTAACCTTAAACACACTTGAAACCAACCCTAACTAGCTTGATTCTTAGTACCCTTTATCAGTGATCTTTTTCTTTTCACACGTTTCAAATTAATCAAGATAATTAAAATCTATTGTTGATTGTGTGACTTGCATCTTAATTAAACATATTTATGTCATTATTTATTTGTTGTTTCATGGTTTTGACTAGACAACAATCTCATATTAGAATACCACAAACATGTCAAACCCATTGCAACAATCCCCTGAGTCAAATCAAGAGCCTCTGCGCTCCCCAATGTACAATTAGATACATCCAAAATTCTTGATGAATCCATTCCAAAACACTTTCATAGTGGAGATCCAAAGATTTGAAGAACTTATGGATACCAACCCGGTTGCCCTTAACAATTATCTTACTTCTCGAGTTATTTACCTTCCTCGTAATAGTACAAATCCTCGAACAACTATCACCACTATCATCTTCGATCACTCCTAGCTTATCGATACCTCTCATCAACCAATTATTGAGAAAATTGCTCCTTAGCCTACCACTAGCAATACGAGAACATTAACACCAATGTCATCCGATCCCATAGCTAGCTTCGAACTCAACACTGCCTTGTCACAAAACATGGCTAGTTAACAAAAACGCTTACCATTCACATCCTTAGCTAGCCCTCTTACGAGATACAACTCCGAAGGCACCCCCATATCTAGATAGGGATCTCAATGGGTATCACGTATATATGTGATGATGATGTGATATAACCAAACATTGTTTGTTCAACATGAAGTGGAGCTTAGGGAAGTGCCGATGGTATCGAATGACGTCGCTCTATCTTTATAGGGGGCAAAGGAATATGAACGAAGGACAACAATCAAGCTCACATGATCACCTCACCACTTATAGTTATTCATACAAATTCCACGACTCTTACTCCGTTGGTCGATTCTTCCAAAGTGTATCTCATTTTATAGCACCGCCGATCACATCTCAACTAGTTGCATCCCAACAATCTACATGCGCGAGTCTAGAATCTAGTTGTATCTATTCCCACCTCTTAACACGAGTGTCATTACTAGTGCTCGTCCACACTCACAAATGACATCTACCTGCCGGTGTCCCACAATACGCTTATATATCCTCTCAATATATCCAAAGAATCATCACAACCTTTCCTCAACACTTCCATCCCTCAACCCTATCAAGTATATTCAATCTTCCTCGCAACCATTAGCCTCTCAACAATTTTACAACATACTGAAAACATTCCTCATTTTCAAAATCCCCTCCTACCATATCACTCATATCATACCAGAAAACATTCCTCCTTTTCAAAATCCCCTCCTACCATATCACCCATATCAATAATCAAACCCCCTCATCTATAATCAAGCTAACCCCTCAAACATCTAACCCCCTCAAAATGATCCCATGCAAGCATTGATAAGTAGAATTACGAGTCTCGAAAAGCTGCCACCATGGGACCTAAAAACACGTTTTCTTATGAGAAAATATGTAATGATCGCATCAACCCATCCATACCTTTTAAACCCTATCCTCCTCATTGGGAACTTCTAAAGTTTATCAAATTCTATAGTAAGGAAGATCCGTAACAACACATTCGGGCCTTTCGTCACACGCTTGCTATCTTATATCTCATGATCAAGATCTTATGCTAAGGACATTCCTGATGTCATTAGCTGGGCCCGCTCTTGACTGATATAACAAAATTCCTCAACATTCCCTTTATTCATTTGCACAACTAGCACAATTGTTCTTGGAACATTTCTCTATCAATATTGCGTGTAAGATATCTATCACCAACTTATACACTATCAAACAATTCGAGGATGAATCTGTTGTTGATTTCATCACCAAATGGTGGGGAATTATTAATCAATTATCCTTTTCTCTACCCCAGACAGATTTGATCAAGTTATTCACTCGATCTTGTGCGAAACATATATCATCCACCCTTTAGATCCAATCATTTCAAACGTTCGATGAGGCCTTTACCATGGCCCAGAAGTTGGAACTCCGAGCCCTTGAGGATGGTAAGGTTAAATTATGATCTAAAAATCCAAACCTAACTCTTCCTTTAAAACCTCTTCCAACAAAGTGACAAATCCAAGGGTTCGGGAATGCAATTGTCTTGAAAACTACGTGTAAGGGTCGCTCAAACTCGAGTGATCCCGACCTCCATGTAAATACACACCTCTAGGGGAGTCTTATAACTCTATTTTTGACAAACTCATGATATCTTGCATGATAAAACTCCCTCTATCCGATCCATTGATGAATCTAACCCTAAACCATCATGGTATAGGGGTGATGACTATTGCAAATACCATCAAGTTCGAGGACATGACATTGAGAGATTCCACTCTTTTAGAAATGTCCTCCAAGATCTCATCGATTGAGGTGAGCTACAACTTGACAATCCGAATGCACCTCCCAATCAAACCATAGATGTGTTCAAACAACCTTTTCCAAACCATCCCCTAACTAATAATCAAACTAATACCGTAGGGGCTCAAAATTCTACCACTCATATCATCAACACCATCAACCAACTCTCACCTACACCTACCATACCATGTGTTTTCACGATGAAACAATGGGTAAACAACAAACTCTTCGAGATATCCTTACTATTGATACCTCAAACATGCCTACGTCACTGACTTCCAAACCCTGCCATATCTACTCACAAAAATATCCGATATTATCCCTTCGAGATTGCAAGAAAAGTGATCCATTACCGAAATCGTAAACAACCCTTCCAAAGATAATATCTCGCAACATCAAATCAAAAACCTTGGTAGTCCTATACAAAAATTAAAAGTATTCCACACAAAAAGATAGAAATATCACAAGACCAAACAAACATACCACGAGGATACAACATCCCTACCATCTATTTTGGGACCACATCCCTCATCAAAACTCACAATCACCATCTTAGAATCTAAATTTTCCCTCAAACCCGCACCTAAATGTGCCACACAAGACATGCTTCAAGTGTCTCATCCTTCTAAACCATCAAACAAGATCTAAATTCCTATGCATTCATTATCATCTTATGAAGCCCCGTTAGGATACTATATCAAAATCCTTGAACAACTCTTACAATCGTTAACCATAATATTACCACCAATCAAGCCCTATGATCCCGGGGTTGGAAACCTTCTTGGTACAACAACAAGGCAATTTGCGCTTATCATTGAATACCGAGAACATTATACAAAGGACTTTAAAGCACTCCATGCCATGATCCAAAATATTTTTAACAAAAGACTCCTCCAAGAAAACAAAAACCATCATTTTCCACCTATCAATTCCAAAGTAACAAGATCAAACCACCAAATCAAACCTGTCATTAAACCTGACAATATTGAGGCATTCTCTCGTAATTTAGCTAACAAAGACATGGCCTCTTCTAGTAAGTCCCCTTTCTTCCAAATCAATCGTATGTAGAGCCACATGATCCTCGCACCCAAGATTTGAAATCCTAGAATCAAAACATGCCTAAAATCTCTATCTCCACCACTCCCCTTGAACCATCCAATCCTTCATCTCCTAAAGCCAAGGTCTCCATCCTTGCGATACCCCACACTCAATCCACGACATCTATACAAAATAATGTTCTCAAACAATTGCATCAAACACCTGTCAAGATGTCCCTTTACGAACTTATCCAAAACTCCCCACAACACCGACAAGCTATGATAGAAGCCCTTCAAGCCATCTCAATACCATTAGATGAGCCCCAACCATTTTCCAACCTTGTTGGTTCCCTAAAAATATCTCGTAGCCATCACATTCAACAATTATGAGATTCCATCACTACAACTTGAGGATCATGACCTCCCCCTCTTCATCACCGCCCAAATCAATGATACTCTAGTTAAAAGAGTTATGATTAACAATTACACTAGTATCAATATAATCTCATCTCATACCTTCAAACAACTCCAAATTACTCGAATATTAGGTCCATGGACATATCATGATCATATGGATACTTCATACATATATTGAATATTTTATCCAACATGTGTATAAAAGAGTTGTGCAATATCCATTAAGAGGTCTCTCATTAGGTTACTATTGGTGTGGGGTAATTTCCTTGTCATCTTAGGGAATTTTCCACATCACTTGGTGAGTCATCTCACTTAGGTGAGATCATAGGTCTTAGGTGTCTTAAGGGGTATGCCATATTGCGTCATATGTGTAAGTGTGCGTCAGTGCGTCATACATGATTTACTTTCCATTTATGGAATGTAAATCCTCTTCTCCCTTATGGAGGTATGATTGGTCTTGCATTGGGAGTTACACAACACTCTTATTTGTACCCTTTTCGATCTATGAGAATGAGTATACCATTTTCTTTTGCATGCACATTTCATGGTTGAATGTTTGCTTACTACATGGAACTCCGTCATGTTGCTGTTCGAGTGCAACTCGATTGATGTGCACACCATCCCGCTTGATCCTCGTTCTCACATTCTCTCACATGGTATCAGAGCACATTGTTGGGATTCACGTCACTCGCCGTCATTTGTTGCCTATCGCTCCCGGTTTCGTGATCTTAGTAGTTTCTTGTGCAAACTTTGTTTTCCATTTTTGTTTAGCGCTTTACTTGCATTATTGGGTTCATCTCAATTTTCTTGGAATCTACTAGGTTGTGTATTGTTTTCGGTGCATGTGAAGGTTGTTTTTGGAGTTTGGAGTTTTAGGTGTTTTCCCTCTAGAATTGGTTGTCTAAATCCAAATTTGGTGGAAAAGCGTCTTTGAGGTATTTATAGTTTTTTTGTTATTGGATTTTTGATTAAAAATTTAGTTCTTTTGAAAATTATAGTTTCGCCTTTTGCCTCCTCTTCCTGCTTTGCCCTGCTCCACCTTGCACCTTTCTTCATCCATATCCACCCGAGCATCTCCTCTCCTAGTTCGGCTGAGCTCGACAGAGCTCGATGAGCTCCCGACGAGTTGTTTATCTTCATTGGCGAGTTGGCTGGTTGCATTGCTTGTGAGTTGGGTTACTTTGTGTGCATACTGGTCATTTTTTGTTTGTGAGTTGGCTTAGGTCTGTATTTTGTTATCTCAATGTGTTAAGTTTTGTGGCGAGTCATTGTTTTTGCATTGTCTACTTGACGGGTTGTGTGCATGTTTGGCTCTACTATCTTTCCACCTTCCACCCATATGTGGATGTACGTTCCTCGACTTGCTTGGTGTTTTGTTTGCTTAATCCCTCGCTTCCTTACTCTCATCATGCCTCGCTTTGTCCCTACTTGGACCCCTCTGCCTTGGCTCGTGTATCCTTACCCAACTCGATGGCTTGTGTTGTTTGCAAGCTACCTTGGGTCATTGATCCCTGTCCCACCTCGATCTACCTGAATCCGCGCTCATCGTACCTGGATCTACTCTGTTTGCTCCCTGAACCCTGCCCGGTACCCCGTCCCCTTGTTCCATGCGTTCCTTGCTTCGCGTTGATCCATTTTTATTTGCCTCTGCCCCTTCTGCCTTAAGAATTTCACTCACCCGTTGCTCGAGCTTATCCACTCTTCTTAGCTTGCCCTCCTCTGACTCGGGTATCGTTCTGACTTCACCCTCCATGCGCAGATCTCTCCCACCTCGCCCGTCAGCCTCCTTGACCCCTTTGACCACCCTTATTCTTTCCCTCCCTTTTTCAAATCAATCCCGACTTTTTATTTCCTTTTATGCTATGTCTTTTTAACCTAAGGTTTTTAATTATTAAACATAGTTTTTAATTAAACCTAGGACTATCTAATAACATAACTTAATTTTTTTATGTTCTTATTTAATTTAAACGAGGGTATTAATTTTAAGGGCAGGTAATTAGTATTTGAAATATGAGATTCATTTTATCGGTGGCTTTTTTTTTTCTAACCCTTTTTTTTTTTTTCGTTTTAGAAATTAAGTAAAATTGCGCAAAAATATTCCGAAACTAGGGTTCTTGGTTTTTTTTCTGCTGATGTTTTGTGGGAGTGTTTAGCTTTTTTGGGAGTGTTCTAGAGGTGAATCCAACATTCGGCATGGTTACATTCTCATGCAGATGATGCGCCTGAAAATGTTCCTCCAAATAACATTGAAGCCGTATGTCCTGCTATTGATGTACTTGCTCTCTGACTTAATCCGGTTCCCCTATTTCCCAAATGCACTTGTTGATTACTTGTCGTACTAGATACTGGAAAACCAAGCGCAAGGGCTAGGTCACCAGGTGGATTAAGATGCGCGCTCGCGACCTAGGTAGTCTTTGCTAGTGCACTTCTGTGTGAGGCCAAGGGGGGATCCCTGTCATGCTTTCCAAGATGGGGGAGTTCCTGATGCTTTGGCTCCACGTCTTCTACGTGAGCTTCAAATCCTTCACGAGCCATCTCTCTCCTCAACGCCATACTTTCTGCAACGGTACGCTGCTTCTCTATCTCCCTCTCGCGTGCCTCATTATACTTAAGTCACCTCTCCTCTCTCTGGCATTTTCTGCCGCTAGGTCTGCCATCTTTCACCAAACTTGTTCCTGCCCTCATGCGTGGTGAGGTTTAGTTAGCCATCGGTTTACTCTACATGTTCAAAGTTACCATCAAGATCTTGATTGCTAGTAGAATACTTTGCGAGATATGTTCCTCAGGATACCGCAAAGCGGAATTCGGCTACCTGCGGGCAAGAATACGTCAAAATTGAATATAACTATTTAGAACACCACAAAACCACGTGTCCACAAACTCGAGACCAAATCGGATCAGCATCATAAAGGGCCTGAAATTCTTCCTGTGTCCAGACAAGTGCGCGATACCTCCAATTCCGCTTAGATGCATAAGCATTCAACCACTTGTATAATTCTACTAAAAAGATGGTGAAAAAGCTCTCATATAAACTGTCATAAAAGTTTTGTTCCACCCATACACGTGTGTTAAACTTAGATCCGATCGTTGAACCACTGTGCATATTCTTCCTCCAGATCGTGTATCCATTCTTCAATACTTGCTAGAGTTAACCGGTACGTCTTCATCGTGAACCATCCTGAAAACAATTGAAAAAGAGGTCCCGACAAACAGAACCAATGATGCAACCTAGAATTCACCAGATAACACCCTAGACGTGTTGGCACATCACTCAACCTAGACTGAGTACTCACCCGAAGCGTGCAAAGGTACCAGGTCCCTCTTTAGGGTTGTTGTAGCAGAATGTTAACATGATGAAGACTTAAAGCATATAGATCCATAACTAATACATCATTATATAGTGCATGACAGATCTAGATCTAGGAAAGAATAGGTTTAAACAATAATCATGATAGAAATAAGAACATGCACTACCCAATTACACACAGGAATGACACTTAGGTTCAATCAATATCTTCCATCTCTTAATTATCACAATAACACAGAAGCTTCTTACAATATTGGCAATCTATGCCGATGCGCGCATGGATCTGATACGGTAATCCAGAAACATGCACATGTCTCTATATACTTATCCCTCACACACACACACACACACACACACTATGTTATCTATCTCTCTATATCCATCGTCTCCCTACCAGGTAATTCACTACATATATATAGGGTGGGGACTTGCCCTTCACCGCTTATCTATCCCAAAAATAGGTCACATGCTATTAATAACCACATGTCGTTTTCATGCATAACCACACATGCAAGTGTGTTATCTATAGACTATTGATAGTTAACTAAGGTGACAATCCTATTCTTAGATTGTCTCCATGCAAAAGCGCTCTGAATCCGATCCTCCAGAAATAGACAATGCATGGCACACACGTCTCTGCATCATTGGTGTGTTCTACACACTATCTTCTAAAAATAGATCTTCATGCCCAAAAATGGCTAAGTCTTGAATGCTGACTTGTCCTGTGCGTGCGGGTTCTTCCTGTCCCTTCGCGCCCTTGAACTTGGCCTGACTTCTTGTGTGAGTTCTCCAAGTTTTCGTGATCAACACCCAAAAGAAAGTCAAAACGGTTCTTATAGACAATGGATTTGGTTTAAACATATGCACTCGAAGCTTGTCAAATAACCGGGACATACATATATAGAGTTGGAGCCTAATGTATTCACTACTAAGGCTTATGATAATACAAAGTGACAATCAACAAGAACAATTACTTTACCTATGGAAGTTGGGTCTGTCACACACAAAACTAGATTCCATGTCATCGACTTGGAACTTCCTTACAATATTCTCCTTGTCCACCCATGGATTCATGCAATGCAAGTTGTTCCCTTCACATTTCATCAATATGCCAAAGTTTGCATTATCAAGGATAGGAGCTCATAATCCTTGGTGACTGCAATCGCTTGCCCATTGCAGAGTGTTAGAAAAACACTATAAAAAAGCTTATGATTGACCTTCTACAAAACTTGTTATTGAACTTGAATTAGAGGCCCTCGCCTCTTGTGTCCATCCCGATACACTTCAAACCAATGCAGTTGGTGCATCCACCTCCACATCCCCTTTTTCCACATGGGAATCTAAATTGAAAATCCTTACTATCGATTGTGGAGAGTACAAACTCCAACATGACTCGCTTTTGTCAAATCACTCTTGTCCCTAGAAACACATGGCAGACCCAACTTTCGGCCATAAAGAACTCAAGAGCCTAACAACCTTGAAAATTTTATGCCTGGTGGCCTCTTAAACCGATGAACATCTGGATGTCACTTACACATCCCAATCACCTAATGAGAAGATGGACTCTTTCTATCAATATACAAACTATGTTATCCTTAACAAGATGATGTATGCCATGGGATAAAAAGGTTATGGGTGTGGATTACATGAATAGGGTGTGTAAGAACCTCTCTCGGCACATGAGAAGATGGATAAATATGATGTTGGTATTAAACCTTGTGGCGTACCACATATAGAAGTTATCGCCACCTCTTCGAGCGTGAAGATAGATCTTCGAATATTACACCAAACCAGCGCTCCCTTATAGTCTCTACGAAGACCTTTCCTCCATGAACCTATTTTTGATACTATCATTTTAACCCTATCCCCTTCCACCATTGAACTTGATCTTATACACCCATCCCTTATTGATTGGGACCAATAATGACACATACCAATCGATTTATTTCAGAATGAGGAAGCAATCAAAAAGTTCACAAGGTGTATGATGACATTCTCACTTTGGGGATCATAAGAAATGATTCCCATTAACCTCAATATATATGCATACTTCGGGAGGATGATATGGTCAACAAAAGGAAAAAGAGGTAAAAATATCTTTAAAAAGGTTAAAAAAATAGAAAATCTAAGTCCCATAATGAAAACCTCTTTGAGGCACTTGGGACAAACAATGTGAAAAATAAAAACGGATTATATAGTGAGCATGATTGTTAATACATTTGGCGGGTATGTCCCATTTGATAACACCAACATCAATAAGGTGTTGTATAATATGGTGAAGCTTAAGACATCAATTAATAATATGACCAATGCATCTATGATAATAGCAATGGGCATTAACAACAAAGTTATTACTACGATGCGTACTTGCATTGATCACAAATAGTGGAGGGAGAGATCAAAGGTTGCACTCAAGTAATTGTTTAAGCACTATATGTGGTGCACAAAGAAAACAAGTAAATTGCCACATAAGTGCTTTGCAACTATAGCTTTGTGGTTTATAGTACAATGTTAACAACATATTTAACATAAGCCATATTCTCATTAGGGTGGCATGTAAGAGGAAATTTTCCTAAGATGTGGAATTTGAAGTGTTCCCTCCCTTACAATGAGTATGAGTATGGACACGATTAAAGGGATGGTAGTTCATATGAGGGTGAAGGTGAGAACCGTGAGGTTTGAGACAAAGATGATGAAAGTGATGACGATTCATGATGATTACAAAAAGAAAAGCCTAGAGCTAGAATGCACTGAAAAGAATGAGAAACCCTAGAGCCACTAGTGTTTAAGTAATAAATTTGATTCAAATGTTAGGTTCACCAACCGTTTACACCCTAATTATATATGAATATAAATGTTATTTACAAAACACCATATATGATGTAAGAGTTCATTACAAAAGATTAAACTAATTTAATTAATTTACAATCAATCATACATAGTTAGAATAATGCATTAACACTTGCAACAATGATAAACGATCGAACAATAGCTCAAATAGACTAGAGAAGATGAAGACTTAGTTGCATAGAGTAGAACATATGACATTTAGATGGGCATATAGGGAAAATATGTTGATACAAGATTGAAGATGCTTCATTTTTAAGACCTGAGGCGAAAAGTGTTCCTTTGCAAGTCCGTATAGTTATTGTACAATCTTTCCCTCCTTTTATACGGTCCTAACAAGTAGTATACAATCTTCGACCTTCTTGTAGTGAGGTTTTGTAACATTTTGTGTCCTTTACTTGTTTAAAAATATTTTTATTGTATGTCACTCTAGTTCACACAACTGTGATGACCTACAACAAGTAAAAACCTCATATACCCGAAATACCATTCATCAAAGCACTAGATAACAAAAGGATAAATCAATGTGGTAAAGCTAGACCACCATTGGAAATCAACCTTTATCAAACCAATCCAAGTGTTGCACTACATACTTATGAGTGGGATCACACCTCATGTCGTTCTATTAGGTGTATGTGATTTAAGCCAACCCCAATGAATGTCCTTATGTCTCTCGAACACAAAAATAGTGGGCTAACTATAGAGTAGAAAAATGTACCCAACACAATAGTAGTGTGATATAGGGTACTTCAGTGGTTAAACTAAACCATTTTTTTTTCATTTGAAGACCTTTGATAATGCTTGGAGTGACTTTTCTCTTGCCAAGACATGGTTGTATGACCGTTGCATGTTTGAAAATGGAGGAAGCTAGACTCTTTGACCTAGTTGAGTGCTTCATACCTGTAATAGTGGTTGCTTCAAATAATGTGCATTTGATTTATGAGCATCTAAGAAAGCCTTTAGTACTTTTGGATTGATATTTGCAAAAGAAGCTTATGAAAGTGTTAGTGAGTAATGTAGTGATATCGACTTGTTTATATAGCCTTCCGTAGGTGAAATATTATGATAAAGCCGACCTTAGAAAGATGAAACAACACACTTAGTATATTCAAATTGAAAGCAAAGTCGAAAGATGAAAGGGAGAAGGATTGGATGAATCAACCTTGACCATAGTCAAGGTTCTAACCCAAACTATACAGATTTTGCCCAGAGTATTTGTGATGTAAAATCAAGAATTTTGAAATGGCACACATAGATAATGTAATTTTTAGTTAATTAATAATTTCTAAATGAACGACAAAGCTAAGTGTGAAAATGAGCAAGTCAAGAATGAGCTAGGAGACGTGTCAATTAGACTTTATAATACAAGCATTAGTCTTAGCAAAAGAACATAACCAAACTTGTCATTGTTAATGGATAAGTTACTAGATTTATCATCATTAGACTTGTTTTCGAAAAATAAATTTGCTTTGAAACTTCATATGAGGTGTTAGGAGTATTAGCAACATATTTAAGCTTGTTTATCTTTGAGGAGCTTAATCTCACACTCTTTCAAATGCTTACACCCTAACCATATATATGTATGCATGCATGCATGTATATATACATGTGTGTGCCGCGTGCGTGTGTGTATAAATATATTCATACATATACATATATGTATGTGTTTACACACACACATATAATGTGCAAAACAATATATAGGCTATAAAGGTTCATTACAAGAGGTTATTCTTATTTAATTAATTTACAATTAACCATGCATAATCAAAACAATGCATTAATACTTGTAACAATAATAAATGATAGAACAATATCTCAAATACACATGTTTTGTTGTATGCCGCTCTTGTTCACACAACTTGTGATGACCTACAACAAGTGGAAACCTTAGAAACATGCAATAGACTTCATCAAAGCATTAAATAGCAAATGGAGAAATCAATGTGTGGTGACACTAGACTACCTTAACGATCAACCATTGTAGAACCAATTCAAGTGTTGCACTATATGCCCTCAAGCAATTAAGTCTCATGTAGTTCTCCTTAGTTTATGTGCATGGTTGAATGTGATCTATGCCAACCCCCTATGAATGGCCCATGTCTCTTGACACAAACATATTGGACTAATTATAAGGTAGAGATATATACTCAACCAATAGTAGTGTAATGTCGTGTGCTACAACCGCTAGACTAAACCCTTTTGTCTCTTGAAAACCTTTAACAACGCTTGGAAATGGATCTTTACATGCTTGGAAATGGAGAAAGTTAGACTCTTTGACATGGTTGAATGCTTGGACTTGTAGTAGCGGTTGTTTTAAATGATGTACAATTCATTTGGGAAGATCTAGAAAAGCCTTAAGTGCTTTTGAATTAATATTTGCAATACGAGCTTATGAAAGTGTCGAGTAAGTAATGGAATTAATATTGACTTGCTTATATTATCTTCGTAGGTGAAATATTATGATAAAGTCGACCCTAGGAAAATGAAACGACACACTTAAGATATTCAAATTGAAAGTCAAAAAAATGAAATGGGGCAAGGTTGTACAAGTTGGCTAAGACCATAGTCCACTTTAACCCAAACTACACAATTTTGCTCAAGGTGTTTGTAATGTAAAATGAAGAGTTTTGAAAAGATGCACATAAATAATTTATTGATTTGGTTGATTATTCTTGAATGCATGACAAAATAGAGCGTGGAGATGAACAAGTTGAGAAAGAGCTAGGGAGATGTGTTGATTGAACTTAGAATATCGGCATTTGTCTTACCAAGGGAACATAGTCAAACTTGTCATTGTTGAATGATAAGTTACCAAATTTGAATGTTTGCATATGCATGCCCTATACTAAACTAACATTTATTGAATTAAATATAACCACTTGGATCAATAGACACAACAATTATGAGG
The DNA here is from genome assembly GCA_018340775.1 of Taxus wallichiana var. yunnanensis. Lineage (NCBI taxonomy): Eukaryota > Viridiplantae > Streptophyta > Pinopsida > Cupressales > Taxaceae > Taxus > Taxus wallichiana. The sequence continues at coordinate 727,707,708 of CM031242.1, read as the reverse complement.
TTTCCACGTGGTCTATTGCTTTAACTTGAGTATCTCCTTTCATTACTAAGCATGCCTTAAACAAATCAATGAATCTGTTTGGTTCATACATGATTAAATTCGGTTGCATCAAATTGCCAACTTGCCCAAGGTAAATCTACAAGCCTTTAGGTTCGATTTTTCATAAATGACATATCCTTCATTGATTCTTTTGTTTTATAATTCATTAATTATGGTTTTGAATCCTTTACAATGATTGCATAATAATCCTTCAATCTTTGTGGCGGCGTTCTCATTCTCGTTGATCATACACCTTCCTCCACTTCCGGTAATAGAGGTACTTATTTTGTAATCGCACTCTTCTCAAAATTTGGCAATGCATATGGGTTTTTAGGTCCACCATCATCATTTGTGTTCTCAACATATTCAAAACTACTATCATTCCTTAAGTTATACATTTGGTGTATCCAATTTCTTGGCAATTAAATTTTCATGTGTCCTACTTGATTCTTCAATAAAATTGCTCCTTAAAAAACTTCCCTACTATTGATAAGTTCTCAAATTATTGGATTATTGATGCGGGAGCATTATATGCTTGTACAAACATGGTTGTCATGTGGTTAGTTGAGTCTAGATGGTCTAGGTCTAGTCATGTAGTTTTCCTCCAAAACAATCGTTCAAATTTGTCAAGATTTGAGTAAGTGTTCTTAAGCTTGTAATAAGGCCTAATATATGGATAATGGCCAAAAATATGTAAAAATGGATAAATGAGACTTGGAATCCTCATTTCTAGGTGGGATTAGAGAAGTTTTATGGATTAATGGTCTTACTTAAGCTAGAAGGGCAATTGAGTCTTCTTAGGGAGTTGTTGAGTTAGTTTAGGAGTCTATACTTAGCCAATATACACCTATTCATAGGTGATTCAAATGTAATGAAAGGAACCCAGAGGTTCTTGAGGTTGGCGAATGGTGAATAAAGCATGTATGATGATTTGAAGAAATAATATACCTCTGTTAGCATGAACTTCACATGTTTCGATGGGTGTGCATGGAGAATCTCTCAAGACAATGAGGTACAAACCACGAGTCCTCACATGAGCAATTTCTCTTGACTATTAATTTGAAAAGATTCCACAGGATGACAAGGAAGGTATTCATGATTTTTATGAGTCTTGAAATTGCATGATTTGATTTTTATAGCCAATTGTAGGCTCTTCGGCTCGATATAGGGCATCCATTATCTATTGAGTCGAACCGATGAAATGAGCCAAAATTCTCAACTTATCTATGTCTCAACATGAATTAGATACCCTCAAATTTTCGTGTTGATTGATGCAATACAATGTAAGTTATTTATAACAATAATTTTGAGTTCACTTTGACCAAACACAAAGTACAAGTCAAGGAGAGGAAAAGACAAAGTTGTTAGTAATGCTTGATAGCCATGGCCCTAGACTAGGTATGAAGGTGATATCAAGTCCAATTGATGTGTTTAAATGATTGTAGGAGAGTTCTATGAAAGAGAATGCCTTCATTTTGAGCAAAGGCCGATTGTACAGGGTTTAACATGCTTGTATTAAGTCACTAGAAAAGGTCACAAGGAAAGAGAGTCGGGCAAATTGCCATAAAACCATTGGATGAAAGTTTGACATCACTTCAAACATGATGAAGAATGTCGGTGAGGACAAGGATCCATGCCATGAAATCCTTCCAATTGCATTTTCAGCCTTGAATTGGGCACATTAGAACCTTGAGAAGCATGAGGGTAGAGTATCAAGAATCCACTTTGAAGACCATGGCAAGAGCACTTGGTAAGGAGCCTAAAGCTTTAGTTTGATGTCTTGAACATGTTCAACCAAGTAGAAAAGGTCTTGTGACTCCTTTTGAAGGACTCCATTGTGAGGTAAAGTATAGCTAAGAGAGCAACAAGAGGTATGTATGCTAATAACCTCATAAATGGATTTTGTAGCATGAAACAGTCTTGTATGTGAGTATAAGAGACTTGAACATTTATAAGGCATTGGTTCAGTGCTTGCATATGATTAGTTGTTATCAAGTAATCTCTCTAATTGTTTGTCTTTCATATATGAGTATGCATTAGGTCTCAATGGACCTCGAGGTGTTTGGGGCATAGTAATGGTGCTATTGAACCTCATGAAGATGATCCTTAGTGCATGGGAGGTATAAATCAGTCTAAGCAAGTTTTAGCTCTTGAGAATTTAGAACAAACATTGTGAATGGTAAACCTTCAATCAAGATGGTTATAGTTCAAGTTCATAACCCTGCATCAATTATTGAGGGGATTAATTCTAGCATCCTCATTATATTTGATCACAATGCATTTAACACTCTTAGCATCCAACTTCCACTTCTCATGTGGCTTACAAATATATGCACAACTAAAAACCTTCAAATGTTGAAAAATTGGCCTTACTCCAAACTATACTTTCCATGTATTCAGTTGCAATGTTATAATAGGACAACAATCTTTTAAGATAATAGTCCCATTGACAATTTTAACCAATGTCTTGTTTTTTCTGAATGTTTGTCTCTCATGTGCTCATACCTGATGTACTATTTGAGTTTTTATAATATGAAATTGGGAAAAAATCATTTGTTGAAGCACTACCACGTTTTGGAACCTTAGATCAAATTAACTCAAAATCAGACTTGGACATTTGTACATTTACCTTGGGAAGAAGGCATTTTTGTTCATTTGCTGAAGAACTACCATGTTTTGGAGCCTTAAACTCAAATGAACAAGTGGGGATTGGGAATATCTTGACTGTCTTTTTGTGATGGGATATTACCGCATGTATGAATTCTTTCAGTTGATTAAGATAATTAATTTTCATCACTCTTTAGGATTTCGACAGCAGGCTTTTTGAAAGCAAAACATTTATTTTATTTTTAGAGCTGTCTTAGTGTCACCCATTTCTGAACATCATTTTCCTAAAACTAGTAAATTACAAAAAGAAGAAATTCAATACTACCAAGAAACAGAACATCCCTAGAATCAAGTAATGTCGCAGCAAGGGCCACATTGAAAGAAGCTATTTACTTTAAATAAGAGAGGAATAAAAATCAGAAACACGAAATTGCAGAATCTAAGAATATTACCACTTTGCAGTTCATGTGGTTAGTTTCAAGGAAGATGCATATGTTTAAAAAAAAAAAGCAGCACCACTAAATTTAACATAAACAGATGACAAACCACACAAAGAAGCATTGGCATTTGCCATCTGAATGCCACTGCAAGTGATGATGATTCTATGCAGTTAAAGAGAAATTTCTCCAAAGTATGTTTCTCCTTAAAATCCGCCTGTACAAGATCAATGCACATTAACTATATCTCAAATCTTACATTGTTGAAAGAATTCTTTACCATCTGTCTATATTTTAAGAGATGTCAGCCATACATATCACATGGATTCTACAGGTGTATCTTCCTTCGCTTCTTCATATTGCCAGTTTTGCAGTTGTGGCATGTGTAACTCAACTCTGTACAAGGTAATGCTTCAGTGAATGAACAAGAAACCCCAATTTCATGTTATAAAAAACTCCACGATTACATCAGGCATGATCACATAAGGGGCAAACCTTGATTCAAATTGTTGCTTTCCAACATCACATGCCGCATGGAAGTTGGATTCACACATGACACAATTAACTGTACACATACAAGAGATTCTCAACATGGTATATATTTTTGTGGTTTGTGCATCACTGATTCTTTTAATAAGTAATACACGAAAATAACTTGCAAAAATTAAAAAAATCTGTTTGCCAAAGTTCAAATAAAGTAGCTAAATTACCATATGACCAGATGGAGGACCATTGCACAAGCATGGTGTTGGTGATGAGCCTTCTGCAGATAGTTGCAAATTACCGTTAAAAGAATTTTGTAGACCTTGAGATGATTCAACGATGCTAGTTTGAGTATCATGTAAATTGTTAAAAGTATTCTCCAGACTGAGGTTGCTGTCCTTTGATATGGTAGGAACCGGTCCTTTACTTTTAAGCCGGTGTTAGGTGCCCATCCACAAGTGGAGAGACCACCCTTTTGTTTTTATTGCTATCACGCGGGTGAGAAGTATCATATCTGTCACTCAGATTTGCGACTCAATTTGAAATTTCGTACTTTTAAAAAGAGCCATTTGTTGTTATTATTGCCCTTTTCGCCAAATAACCCTGAAGGATAGCCCAAAATTGAGATTTATTATGTCGTCGGGATTTATCTGCGGGAAATTTGTATTTAATTATTTTGAGCCCGTGTGATGAATTTATTTGTGCTCTGTTTAACTCTATTATGAGCGAATATGTTATTATTCCTATATGCCGGAAAGATTTTAACTTATTTTAAGTTTTGGGCTTTATTTGTAACTTTTGGCAATTTTCGTGTTTTTGTGGTGTCCCGTTTTGTTTTACGAGAAATTTCTCTGGAGCAACTCCTTCGCAAGTAAGCCCGATTTTTGGCTGGAGCGGTGGAAAACATACACGCACATTTTGCCGGAGGAAGTCATCATCGGAGTGCGGATCAGCAGGAAAAAGCGAAGTCGTGCACGGGAAAGCCCCTGGGGATGGGCGCATTTTTGGAAAACAAAGGATTTAGGCTGCGATGGGAAAAATATAAGCCGCGAGCGGGATGGGAATTGTATACACCTTGGCGGGTACTTTTCCCATGTTATAAAAGTCACTTAAGCTGCAATGGGAAAAATAGAGGCTGCAGGCAGGTGGGAATTTATTGCCTACCTTGCAGGGTAAAAATTCCCATGATATTATAAAAGGAAAGTGACTTAAGTGAAATCATGGGATTTTAGTGCCTGCCTTGCAGGGTAAAGAATCCCATTGCAAAAGTCAAATCACTTAAGTGGATCATGGGATTGTGGTGCCTACCTTGCAGGGTAAAGAATCCCATTATGGTGAAAATTCTTAAAAATAGAATTACATGTGCAAAAAAGTGCGCCCCCTTTGGTGATGGATAAAAATAATTAAATTGATTATTTTTAATAAATTCTATCCTTGGAAAAAGTGCGCCCAAGCTTGAGGAGGTTGAAAAGTCAAAGGAGGATTAAAAGAAAGCAATTAAATTAATTAAATTTAATTTATTTAGTGGCTGCCCCTCTCCTTGGAAAAAGTGCGCCCCATTTAGGAGTTATTTAATGATTTTAAATGCATTAAATCATTGAATTAATTTCTATTTTCAGTGGCTATGGTCAAAGCACACTGTGAGGCTAAAGTTAAGTGCTGTGTGGAGGATTAAATTGGATTAATTTAATTTATTGGATGGCTGTCCTTAAACATGCAATTTTTAAAAGAGAAAAGCATGATTTTTAATTAATTAATTGCCTTTAATTGTTAGGGCAATTATTAATTATAGAATTGTGAAGGTTATATAAGCATGGGCAGCCATATGGATTTATTATTCAACACACAGGTAAAGAATTGCAGCAAGGAGGAAAAGTGCGCCCCCATTAGAGGAAGGATTTTTGCACAGACAAATTGCTAACAAAGGCTAAAAGCTTCCAGATTTGGCGCATGCTTTGGAAAAGGTTCATCTTCGTCTGCACAATTGTTTTCACAGGTGTTAAAGGAGCTCAGGTGTTGATTGAAAGGATTCATGATCTCTTTATGTGCAAATTAAACACCATTTTTTGGGGCAGCAGGCTTGAAAAGTGCAGATTTTTATAATTTAAATTCACTATTCATGCTCGGTGGCCATTTTGTCTGAATAAATTGCGGGAACTCATTACAGGTGCTTTATAAAAGAAAAGGAGTATTTATCAATGTCGATACATTGCAAATATCCTCAGAATCGAAGAATTGTCGAGATCTGCACGGTATTGAAGAAAGCGAGGCCAAATTAGAAGAAAAGAATTATTAGGACAAAGATTGATAAAGCTATGGCGAAAGGAGATGAAAAAGAGAGCACGATGGATTCATGCATTGCTCTAAACTTTCGGACATAGGAGACACGGATCTAGGCCCCGAGAACCTCTTTACGATTTGATTGTGAGATCGAGTGGAAAGACTTCACTCATGCGTGCGGTCAAAAGTAGTGGAATTATTCGAGGCTGCGGCTTTCCCGTATGCTGACCCGATTGCGAGTTTGTGATGGAGTGTGCTAGATCTTACCATCCTTCATCGGATCGGTGCGTGATGTAGCGGGAAAGACAATAATTCGTTTGGATCGAATTCTTCGATTATTGTTTGAAGATTCGATACGAAAGGTGGTGACTTCTATTAGCATTCGGGATCTTGTGGTAGGTGGGAAAAGCATAGAGCGATTGTGTGAGCATCATGAATAGCCGGTTCATGAAAAGCCTAGATCCCCTTCCAAGTTCGAGAACTCTTCCACGATCGATTTGGTGCGGGAAGCGGATGATATCGTCAAATTGCTTTGCGGGTTGAATGGTGAAGCGAATGCCTACACTTTCCGGACATGGATGTATGCTTTCATCAGGACCATTGAAATCAACAAGGTTGATTCTATAATCGATTGGTCGAGAAATTATTAGCGGCTGACATCGGTGAGCAAGCTGCGGGCGTAAAGCGTACCTTGACTTGAAATGACTTCATACTTGGTATATCTGCTGCTGACTTCCACGAGGTGTCTTTTCAAGCTAGATAGATGTGGTATTCTTTCGAGGATCCCATTTTGAGTCTTACCCCGACTTCTTGCACTGCGTGCGAGAAGGACTTGAAGTGATCAGCGATGGTTTCTTCTACGATTTCATCTGCGGGTTAGACAAAGACTTGAAGACTCACGGGAGTAGCGAGGAAGCATGGGAAGCGGTGTCAAGATTGGCGGTGTATTCATCCGGTTTGCGATTTCACATACCTCGGGGTTACGAGCTTTTCGGGTGAACCAGCAAAGATGCAGGTACCCGAGTGCCATTGATTGCCGTGGAGCTAAGCGAGGCGACTTGTGGAGTTACACGACCTTGATCGAAGCGGCACAAGTCTACGGATACTTCCCCACTTTGTGGGATATTACGGTTGCATCGGCATTCACGAGCTCGAGGAATGGAAGCACAAATGTTGTGCAGTATGAGCGAAGTTCTTCCTGCGGCTTAATTTTGATCCATTTGGAATAGCCGGGAAGACAATCTCCCGGGAGTACGCACATGTACCATTTAGAAGATTTGGATGAAGTGCGAAGTGAGTACGAGGTCGAGAAAGAAAGATTTCAGCGGTGTCGGCAAAGCAAGTATTTGACTTTGGACTAGCGCGGATACTGCGGATCTTAAAGATGATGGGAACGTGGTACTTGACACTTACCATCGAATGGGAGGAGATAAAGCTCTACTACGGGATAGCGATAAGCGGTGAACAATGATAGAAGAAAGATCCGGGATTTGTGTTGGTGAGTACTTGAGCTGGTTCTCAACGAAGGGATCTTGCCTTGATGAAGTATTGATGAATCAAATCACGGGCAACTTCGGCGCGCGGAGATTCCCTCAGCGAAAGCATGAAGGAGAGAAGCGTGAGAAGGTCGAGAAGTTGAAAGTGCGAGAAGATCTCAAGAGAAAGAAGACCACTTCTACGACCATAGCTTTGACTCCGACTTCTCCGGTACTAGTGGATCACCAACTATTGCACCACACGAGCGGCGGGATGTTTCCATGCCTTCATTGAAACCAGCAGCGTTCATCTTCTCTCATGACCACGCCGTTCGGCCCCGTTCAGGAGGAGATGTTGAAAGCTGCAGATGACGGAGTTCGAAAGAGCTTTGTCTTGGATGTTTGAGAGGATGGCAGCCATGATCTTGTGGCACTTTACGATGGAGAGGATGCGAGGCGGGAAATAGTAGCGCACTCGGCGAACTTCTCATTCTCAGAAGTAATTTCTCGGAATGGTTAGCTTTGCGGTTGGTTCGGAAGCAAGAATAGAGATGAACTTAGAGGAACATGACTTGCGGCTACTTGGGATACGGCGAGAAGAGACAAAAGGCCTAAAGTTGCTAAAGCGACTTCTAGGTTGATCATCGAGGATTCGGGAGAGAAGTTTCTTTGAGATATTAATCCCGCGGAAGGAAAGGTAGAAGAGGAACTCACGGCGAGAAGATGTGAGCGGTGACCAAAATACCACTCGGTCAAAGCTACCCTTTGAAGGATTGAAGCGGGACACGCGAGACGTTCTTTGGATGCTTTGTTCCTTAAAGCAGCGGTGAAAAGCGGAGAAAGAAGAGGCTGCGAAGCAAATAACTCAATTATGTGAGATCATAGCCAAGGTTGCTAAACCTTCCGTTCACCCATTTGGTAGCGGTGAGTGATCATCTTATGCGGGAAATGAAGAAGATGCAAGCAATCAAGTAAAGGCTATTGGCGAATGGAAGGATCGATTATTAAAGTCGAAACACGCTGACTTGGGAAGTGCCGACCACTTTAAAGGTTATGACGATGCGAGAAAATCAACTAAAGCAAGTGATAGAAAGCATAAAAGGAATAAATACGATTTGAGAGAGTAACTGAGTGTTTTGGCGAGATCAACAAATTTGCGGGAGATGTATTGGTTGCAGAGCAAATTGTGCGGATGGATCGGTCGAGAAGGGAAGCATTAGAGTTTGCGGTATCTTTCCGTTTGGAGATCTCTGCGAGTTTCTTGAAGAGGATGCGAGCACTTGAGAGCGAGAACATCAGATTTGCGGATAGTGTTATTTCTTTCTTTGAGGAAAGAGTGGATGGAGGTATTACTTCATACGTGCGGATTGTTTCTAAGCAGGTGCATGATTCTCTGGAGGGTTCTCTTCGATGGTGCGAAAGAGGATTGATAAAGCCACCAAGCCTTTCACGATGAACTCTATCGGTAGTGGTGGTGACACTGCGACAGGACATTGCGAGATTTGGGCCAAGTTTGGAAGAAGTGGAAGCATGCGTGCAAAGTGTTGAATGAAGGATTGCTGCGATTCGGAACGAGAAAAGGAAGCGTAGCTAAAAAGCAGATGGAAAGATCTTGAACTATATGTTAAGCCAAGTATATCGAGATATCGGAACAAGAAGAAGATGTAGATGTTACAGTGGCATGACTTCTTCTATTTCTTTCTTCTTATTTTCTATGTTCGGATGAAATTGTAAACTTCTAAGTTATTGGTTTTCTGACCATTACTTGAAGTCATGTGGAACCTTTACATTAGTTAAGTGATACATGTGTCACTTAAGAAGAAGTTAGTTGAGGATGATTGCCAAATGTCATCTTTACTTGTTGTTCATACTTTAGTTCGGTTTGAGTCTTATTTGTACTTTCCCTCCTACATTCTATAAGTAGGAGAAGAACCTACGGGTTAATCATCGATCGAGAATTTGTAGAAGCAATCTTGTGTTCTAGACTTTGTCTTGAACCCTGAGAGCCACTTGTTGCGAGAGGAATACAAAAAGCGGGTTTAGGAGAACTTTGTGTCACGGTGTATTTTGTTTCTTGCTTCTAAATCTTAGATCTCTTAATAGACTTTGTGTTATTTTAGATCTAGATCTAGAAGTGCCTTTGCTTTATAATTACGTGTGTTGAATCTATTTGAGTTTCTTATGTGCATGCGATTAGCTCTGCGATCTACTAATTGGGATGCACATCTTCCTCATTTCTTCTTCTCTGTAATTCCTTTACTTCCTTCTTACGTAATTTTCCTTTCTTAAGCATTTGCTTACTTGCTGAGAACTTCTTAGTTATGGTTCATGAACTAAGTTGTTAAAGTAAAACCACGATAGATAAAAACACATTTATATTGACAAATCGACACGGGAGCCTCACCGGTTAAATGAGGAGATTTATCTCATGAGTGCCTAGGTTTGATGCTTGCGAGAAAATCTAGTGATTTAGCGACTCATTTGAGATCGAACTATCTTTGCAGATCATAGCTTTTATTGAAGATCGAGTGTTTTCCATACAAATCTCAAGCACATTTGACGATCCGTTCACCCGAGATCCGTAAAGCGCTTGAGGAAGGACGGATCATTTCTTCCGGCTAGAGCAATTCAATTTCAATCATCCTCCTCGAAGTTAGAAGCCGCGAGATCTAGTCTTTCACCGGTAGGAGAGTACACACCCATCCGAGATCCGGATCGTATTCAACATAATCCGTAAATTTGGAATTATCCAACAAGTCTATCAAGTCTACAAGGAGGAGACGTGCTCAAGCTAACATGGCGCACCAAATTGTACTGTTCCATGGGGCGGCTTTGGACCTCTCGACTTGGCTCCACACATGCACGATGCGCAAAGGATCGAGAAAGAATTTTCCGAAATTCTTTGGAGATGGAAAAGCAAAACCCAGGATGATCATTTGGCGGCCTTCTTCATATCTTGTGGTGTGCTTGCGATAGAGCATGAAGATGTCTCGATCGAGGCTATTCATTGAGACCTTACTGACTTGTTTGGAGAATGGTTCTATCGGGTAGCTCCTGGCACCATAACCGATTGGGCGGCGTATGCGTGAACAATTTATCAAAAGATTGAAAGCTGCGAGAGGACACGAGCACGATGATCACTTAACCAGATGCTTGATTGAAGAAAGAGCAAGCGAGAACATGCGGGACTTTATTGCAAAGTTCCAAAGGATTTTGTATAAAATCCCCACTGGGCCTGTGCATTGAAAGCGATGAAAATCAAAAGGCGTTTTTATAAACGCTATCATTGCACGAAGTTGGATATCGGCTAAGAAGGGCAAGACCTGTGACTTTCTTTGGATGCACAAAATCTTTGCCGTGGAGGTTGAGGGCGACTTGATCATGGCTGGAAAACTCAAACAACTATCTCATAAAGGTGATGGTGCTTCTTCTAGTACTTGATCCTTTGTTGCGTTTAGAGATTGGCTAATGACATGCTGCGCAGATCGAAGCGAGATCTCTCAAGCGGGAATGCACCCCCTCAAGAATAGCTCCTATCCGGACCTTGATAGTCAAAATCAAAATCAAAATCAAAAACAGACTTTTGCGCTTGCACCACGCGTTTGTGATAGAAAAATTTGCTCAAGGAATAACTTGGAAACTAATGAAGAGGATCTCGACATTGATGAATCATTTGATGATGAAGACTTTATAGATCCGTGGCGACTCGATATTGGTTACGGACTACGAACTCGGATGAGGGCTATTATGAATCTTTTGAAGATTCGATGGTCACACTTTGCGGTGTTTACAAGGTCTCGGACACGCAAAATGCCGAAGCATCCTGGCGGCCGGAAAGAGAGAGAAGATCTGGCCGGATGTTACTATCTTGAAAAGAGGTAGCATTCTTCCTTCTTCATTAGCACCCGAGGAGAAATATTCTTTCCATCCGCAGTGAAGAACCAACGCACATCTTCTTTGAAGCAAGTCAAGCTTTTGACATAATTGATCACATCAAGAGAAATAAGGTCCAAATGTGGAAGTTTGAGTATTTGAGGGCATTTCTGATCGAGTTGAATAGATTGGTCAAATATGTGCAAAGCAATGGTCCTAGCCCAACGAACAATAATCCACGGGGTATCTTGTCGAGTCCAAAGAATTACTCCACCTTCGAATAATCTGCTGCGAAGTTCTTCTTCTTCCACCTTCTCCTGCTACATCGGAAAGGATTGAGCCATTCTATGTGTCTTTGCTCATCAACGGACATAAGCTAAGCAATTGCATCCTGGATTCTGGAGCTTCCGACAACGTCATGCCTGCCAAAGTTGCTGATGCCTTGGGTCTTACATTGACAAAAACCATTGGAAGATGTTATTCCATGGAAAGGCAAGTCCCTCTTGTGGGGCAAATCAAAGATGCGCAGGCAGTACTTGCTTCCTTCCCAGACAAAAGACTGAAAATGACTATCCTTGTAGCAGACATTCCAGTCTCCTATGGCATGCTATTGAGTAGAAATTTTTGCAAGGAGCTGGGTGGAGAAGTGAAGATGGATTGGTCTTGTGCGCACATACCAATCAGAGGAATAAATCGGAAGAAGTGGAAACCGAGAAGAAATCTAAGTACACGGATCAAAATCGAAGATCCTAGATCTCGAGATCTTGTTTGAAGTCGGATCACGAGTCTATTACCTAGAAATGGATAAAGAAGAAATTCAACCGGTGATTCGAGAATCACGTCAAATTGATAACAAGATTTGGACTCTTGAATTTGATGGTATTCTTTGTTCATTTGGATCCGGTGCGGGTGTTGTTCTTATCTCTCTGAAGGAAGGTGCATGCGCACTCCTTAATTGATGTTCGAAAATACTAACAATACGGTGAGTATGAAGCATTGTTGTTAGGCATGGAAGCGAGTGCAAGAACAATGGGAATCAAATTATTACACGCAAGAGGAGACGCCTCAGGCGATTGTAAGCGAGATAAGAGGCCTCTACCAAGTCAAAAAGACAAAGCTGCGGCACTATAGAGATCGGGTCTACTCTGCTTTATCTTGGATTTTCAGCTTTCTCGGTATCTTACATTCGAGAGAGCAAAATTCAAGAAGCTGGATCGCTTGCCGATTCACGCTGACCTTGTTGAATCGGAT